>LS990916.1:21367277-22002277 GCA_900464855.2 Musa schizocarpa
ATGCATGAACGCATGCACAAAACAAGGATCACAAGGTATCAACAAAAGAGCAAAAAGATACTACTGTTCATTGAAGAGGGAGACAGGCTCTTTTTCTGCAGTCAAACATGAGATCTAATGCGCTGAGGTGGTGGATTGGTTAAGGTGGTGCTGTTGGGGGACCTATCATGTCCTCCCAGCGGGGAAGCTTCCTCCGAATTCTTCATTTCACAAGGCCTAAGTCAAATTGATTTGGATTAAGACGGTTTGGTCAAAGGTCAAACTCAATCAATCATAATTTCATATATCAATATCTTTCTAATGTCTCTAACTCAATCTGTAGTTTCTTTACCCAAACTCTTATCCGCCAACTTTGGTTGAAAATTTTACGCTTCATCTCTTGCATAAATATCGTTTTAAAATATGGTGAATGAGTCATTTACTTGTCTACGTTAGGAGAATGTTTGGAGTGATAACGATGACGCACAGGAGATCGTCCTCCTTTCCTATATGGTACGTGACCATCACTTACTTGTTCTCGAATGCATGAACCTTCGAATAAGTGTATGACATTGGATGTGACATCGCATATGACATTGAATGGACGAAGAAAGATTGTCTTGAGTGAGAGCATATCATCCTTCAAGTGCTCTGAAGGTTACATTGTGTGTGAGAGACTTCCCTTCCGCAAGGCGGATGTACGATGTTGCTATACATGTGCATGTCGACGTCCTTACAAGACCTCCAACCTTCACACTGTGGAGTTGCACTTGCAAGTACTCAACCACAAAACCCTAAGACAATTTTACGCTCGGATTGCTACTCCGACCAGGCCCCAATAATGTTCACGGAGAACAACGTGAGTTGATCGTTTCCATGCAAGTTGATTTCGCCATGTCTAATCCACTCTTTCTTTTTCAACATGAGATGCTTCTGATGATAAGAACACCAAGATCAGTAAACATAATAAGATGGGTGTTTTGAAGGGCTGCTGCTGCTTCTTTACCTAGCTCTGAGAAGTCCATCTTGGATGGTTGGCACACAAAGCTGTCTCAGTTCCTTGGAAGGCTGGAAAGCTGGCAGGAGTCTGAGGCCAAAACACTTGGGCTCTTCTTGCTTGCACTATCACCAACAAAAAGCGAGGCAGAAAGTGTGGTGTCATGCACTAGCCAGCCAGCCAGCCAGCCAAAAAATTATTTGACCTACTGGTGGTGGGGGGTCCTCAGCACCACCTCACATTCTGGTGGCCACAGCCCAGTGGTGAGAGTGGGGTCCTGTCATTGCCCTCACCATGCAGAATAATGAGAGAGAAGGAAAAGGGAACAGTTGGAGCTTCTTTTGAGGAAAGAGAAGTACAGTAGACCACTCAAGGCACCTGGAGGCAGTTTCAGCATTGTACATCAAGGATGGATTTGATGTGTTGAGGCTTTCATCTCAGATACTACTCTCATCACTTGCAGAGAGAGAGAGAGAGAGAGAGAGAGAGAGAGAGAGAGAGAGAGAATGTGCAAAGATAGATATGTTTAATCCAACAAGTTAGATCCTTGAGGCATCAAGAACATGAACCTGAGTAGAAGAAGATGCCATTAAACTTGGCCAGGACCCTGCTAGAGTTGGGTAGCGGATGAAATGTAGCAGTACGGCTGCTTCATGCCAACATGTGGGATTACCATGAGAAGAACAAACCTGTTGCTTCAGATCTTTTTTCTCTTCATACATGGTATTACGGTTCTTCTCTGTCAGAGATCAGATCTCATTGCGATGAGCTGCATGAGGGAGAAAGAGCTCAAAACCGAAAACATTCAGTACACTAATCAACATCCACAACATAAAATGTCAACCATTTATGTACCAGAAACAAAGTAAGTCAAGATGCATATGGATGGCTGCATAAAACTTGCTCCTAGAGAGAGAGAGAGAGAGATCACAGCTATATTTCTTGTGGCAACTGTGAATGTATGCTATTTGTAATCTTTCAACCCAAAAGAGCATAAAAGGCAGAGCTCGTCATCATATATCGTGTTCATGATCCTGTGAGAGCAGTTGATGCTCACATGTTATATAAGAAAATGAATAGAAATCAATACTATTAAAGCAATATATCTTTATTTGAGATTACATATGGAAGAGAGAGAGAGAGAGAGAGAGAGAGAGAGAGAGAGAGAGAGAGAAGCCCCATCCAAATATTTCTCAGGGATCTGACACATCTGAACCCTAGAGAATCTCAGCAGAGAGAATGAGACTTACATTGGAAACTATTATAAGCATATACAACCACACTGGGAGCAAAGGAATTAAAAGGAATAGAGAGAGGAAGGAAATGCTGATCCAACTTGACAAACTACCAAAAGTGTCTCTCTCATTTACTCACATTTCTAACGTTTACTCGATCCATATCAAAAGATGAAAGAACCATAAAATCTCTACAAAAATAACAAGCTATCCTGTCACACACATTGAATAGGAAAAGATACAATAGAATTCTCACTGGCATACTTGACATACAGAATGGATATATGCACGCCATGCAAAAAGATGTCTTCCATTTATTTGGATCCATGATTTGTGGTGAAGCAGTAAATTACCACCGAGAAGTAAAGAAAGGATCGTTGCATAGAATAAGAACACTTACCTTACATCTTCCCTCTAAGAAATGACAAACAATCACGGTTCTCTGAAACCTCCAATCCTGTCTCTGACCAGCGCTTGAGTTCTGCAAAAGAATGTAACCCATCACCGACAACCGAACCTTAGATTTGAGATCATATGCTTCTTATATCCAAATCTGAGCGCCATATGAAATGACTGCAAGATCAGAGAGAGAGAGAGAGAGAGAGAGGCATGCTTGGCTCCTTGCACGCCACCCACAGTAGAGCCAATCACCCCATGAATTGGTCTATATGTGTGGCATACAGGGAGCCAGGCATAACCCATTTCACCTGCGCTCTTCTTCTACATGGCAGAAACAAACCTAAACCTATACTCACTCATTCAATGGGAGTAAAGGAATGCAAAGGCCATTTCTCTTCCCACTATAACCATCAGGCCGTGACTACAAAGCTGTTCCCCATGGAGAAATGGATAGACAACATGATCTGAAACCCTACACCGCCTAATATATGCAGAGAGAGAGAGAGAGAGAGAGAGAGAGAGAGAGAGGTAAAGAGAAACAGGAGGAAGGGATGAGGGGGCCAAAGGTAGAGGAAGAGAGGATTTATAGCCCTCATGGCGGAGAGGATTTCCTCACTAAAATGTAAACATGCATTTAAATATTACCAAAAAAATCATCCACTTTTTTTATGGTTCAAACTCACCACCCACCCAGGAAAATCTCATCCCACCTCCCCAAACTTAGCAAACCCTAACACAGGCTTTACTGATCTCTCTCTTTCTCTACCTGGCCGTGGGACTGGGTTTGGACAGGGATGGAGGGGGAGAAAGAATGAAAGAGAAGCAACTGTTCCCAGCTTGCAGGACCTGAGAGCATACAATTAAAGCCGGCTGGTCTTCCTCACTCCCTTCTAATGGATATTTCTATTTCTTTTACTCTTCTGAACTGGGTTTTGTCTGGAGCACTTGGATTAACATCAGATTCTTGCAGCCAACTCACTGTACCAATCAGAAGCATTAAAATATTTTTTTTCTTCATACATTAGACACGTTTAATACATTTTCTTGACCATATATTTCTTTCCTGCAGTGCCATTCTTCTGCACAAGTTCCCCAAGGCTTTCATTAAATAGCCAAGAATGGCAAGACAATTATGCAGACCATAAGCTTTCTGGTGCGGTTAGAAATGTGGGTTGGGATGTACTTTTATTGGTGATACAACTTTGTTTCTTGCTAATGAAGTAATGAACATCAAATTATGATGTCTTCTTAAAGGAAAAGAGAAATACTGCATTTTGATTGTCAGATTTCCTCGTCATCTTTGCTTTGTGTTATTAACTAGTCTCTAATAATCTTAGAAGCCTGCCAACATTAATATGTCATACTTCACCCTATAGAGTGAAGCTCTCCTTGATGCATAAACCTCATCCTTTAGATTGAGGTCAGTCTCAGTGCAAAATCCTTTGGATCATGAGCTTTGATCATTCTTGTTATTTGGATTCTTCCATTTTTGTTCTCCATCATACATTGTATATGAACAGGAATATCTGATTCAATTGAGATCGATGTTTGGGTGGCATTTTTTATTGTTAAGCTTTTGAATGGAATGAGCGTAAGTTCTTGTGATGGCTGGACGAAACAAATGAAACGATTAAGAAGAGGAAAAAAATGACATCAATTGATTGATATCACCTCTTATTAAGTTGTAGAGGATCTTGTCCTGAGGGAAGATATTGCTCTCCAAATCACAGTGTAGCTCATTGTTCTGCAATCTAATATATGATGTAATAAGAATTAGCAAGAGATATTACATATTGATGCAGTCAGCTTAAGCTTTTGTATTGTGTTGATGTCCAACTAATGTATCGTTGTCATTGTCATTTCACATGTATTCCCTTGAAATAAAGATCTACCCACCAAAATGTAAACTACACTTGAGCCTTTGTTTGTTTGTATCACTTAGAATGCTATGCGATGCAACGATATGGAAAAAAATTATTTCACATTTGTTTTAGTTTTGCATCATCATTTTTTTTTGCTGTATAATATATTTTTTTTGCTGTATTTTGCATCATCATTTATGCATCTTATATTAGAAAATTTATTAAATATAGTATTAGGCATACTCTATGCAGAATTTTCATTTTGTTTGAGATGAGTGCAGAAATCCTTGACAACAATGAGCATATATTAGATTTATTTTAAATTTGCAACAACTATTTATATTCTCTATATTATAAATTTTTTATTGTTAGAATTTTAATGATACTAAAAGAAAAGGGTGAATTAATGTAATAGCATTTTTAATCGATTTTAAAACTAGATAAAAAAAATTGATTGTGAGTAAAAGGAATAAGACTGAGTCATAAGTAAAGAAAGACAAATCAATTTATAGTGATTCAATCTTTTTTACTTACATCTACTCCTGATTCCTTTTTCCTTGAGACTATCAATTTTCACTATCAATCTTCTTTTTAATAGGCGAAGATTAACTATCCTTATTACAACTTTCTCCTTTTTTTAACTTAAGAGATAACGTTCATACTCTCTTTTTACACAGGAGATTTCCCACCTTCTATAACTTAGAATTTTAACTAAACTTAAAGCGGAGGAAAAGACTTAAACTATACTCAAAATAAAAGCTCACAATACTTCATTAGCTCAAGAATAGATGCTTCATCAATCAAACTTGAGTGAGATATTTATAGGACCTAAAAAGCTTCAAGAATGAAGTTAAAAATTTAAATTTCTGAAATTTTTGGATACAAACGATACTACCATCAACGTCGAGTGGTACTATCATTGTACTTGATATTGTTATGATACCAAATTCTAATAGTATTATCACTATAATTTTTGAATTTTGGATAGTACTACCATTGCCCTAAGTGGTACCACCATGGAAAAATCTAACAAAGCATAAATAATATTTATTAGTTGGCTTAAGTAGTACTATGATCTATGCTTAATATTACCACCACCCAAGCCTAGTTGGTCACCAATTTGGCATTCTAATAAGCCCAATTCAAATCGACTTCAAGCCCAATGACTTTCATGATAAATGGGTTTTATTTTATCCTAATATTAATTTAAATTGATAAAAAATAAAATCGATTATTACCTTGATAAATCTACTATAATCCAACATATTTACGAAGCTTTCGACACATGGTATGTGCTTTTGACATGTCATTCAATCTTCCAGTATTTCGTCCGAAGTTATAGTCATTGTCCTTTCCTTTGGTATATCACCTATTCTACAAATATATCAACTTTTTCACAATATCTAATCTTCCAACAGAATATTCGGTCCTTCTAGTACGATGTTGAAACCTTTAGCACAAAGTATGATCTCTAGTATTTCGACCAATCCTCTAGCTTAATGTCTAATTTTTGACATGATAATTTCTTAGTATAATATTTAACTCTCTTACTCAATAGTTGACGTTTCAATAGTTTGATTCTTTGAGCGAAGTATTTTCCTATATCGCTTATCTCAAAAATATGTCTTATAAAATCATCAATTGATTTCATTATCAAATTTAAAAATTAACAATCTTTCCCTTTTTAATGATGGCAATCAATTAATGATGTAGTCTTAACAAGACTCTCTGTATCTATATGCTACCTTAAAAGTATAATGAACTTGAATTAAAAATAATTACCTTTCATGTTAGTCTTAAATTCAAGTTAAAATAATTTGATCATAAATTCTAATATTTTTTAATAATAATTATTACAAGAATTAGATGTATAATTTTAATTAAAAGGCATCAAAGGGCATCATTAGAAGTTAAAAAATCATAAGTTTTCTTATTAACATAAAAAGGGAAAGACAAATATAATCTCAACTTCATGGCAAAGATAGGCATAGTTACTATTCTCCCTTTATCATCAATAAGGAGGAATATACAATCGATTTAGGTAGTAACAATCTAAAATATCTAAATAAAATATGAAAGTATGCATTAAGAGCATCAAGATACTAATAAATATACTGCATCTTAGTTAAAATTTGGTCCTAATGAAACTAAAGAAAATCTAATCGAGCTACTATAGAATAAAAAAATGAGGAAGGTGTTAGACCTGCATAGGTCTCATTTCAAAAGGACTAGTAAAAGGAAAATGACTATCCCATAAGTTTGAGACAAGCTTAGGTGGAGGAGGATTAGTTCTCCTAGGTAATCTATTCTATATTTCATTAATTATAGTATACCTCAATTTTCTTAATAGGTTTTTATTAATAATATTAAATCTATCTAGTTCCATTATTTCTTCATATGATGATATGGCAATCGTTTGCATGTAAAAGTCTAGTAATCAAGCATCCATATGGAAGCATCATATCTTTTTTATATATGTTAATCATATTTTAATATAAGAGATAACTGAAGTAATAATCACGTCTTGTCATAATCCAGTATATGGTGCCTATTTTCAAGATATTAATTTCACTAAGATGATATTATTTAGAAAGCAAAGTACTAATCAAAATATGATGAAGTAATTTTATGTTAAATAATAAAAGATACTCATAGTTCTTAGGGATAATAGATAGATTAGGGTGGCGATGGCCTCGTGATAAGTGGCCCCAATGGACTCCATGCCAATTGTCATTGAAAAAAAGTAATATTATCTCTTTTAAGTAATACCTAAGATGTCACAAATTATGTCATTTATGATAGATATATAAAGCCTTAGATTATAAATGGATGGCCTACTATTTTTATCTACATGTAAATTATTATAAAATATTATAACTAGTCTAGAATAGATAGGTTCACTAATTTGAAGAATAAGAATGACATTTAAACTAGTGAACCACTAGATTATTTTCAATTTACCTAAATCTTTTAGGTCCATATATTTTTCTTTGTGAACAATTCTAGATTCAAAATTTAATAATTTTAGGGTATGTTCGTAGAAATCAAATGGGTGGTATCATAGTTTCATCTATTCATCTTTTTTTCTTTGTTCCTTAAGGATCTTGTATGTGCTATGAGGGCTACAATATGCATTATAAAAATAAGAATAAACTATAAATTGAGAATAAGATAAGGATTTAGATATTACTCTTGTGGTCTAAATCTTTTGCCAAGTTAAGATTTCTTTCTTAATCACCAAGAAAATTGATTGAATTGATCCTTTGTGTGAGTGAAGAGAAAGAAGAGAACTTGAAAAGATAATAGGAGGAAGGTGAAAGAGGATTATAGAGGAGGTTTAGAGGGAGGAATAAAAGGGTTAGAGGAGGCAGAGGTTGGTTAGGGGAGAGGAGAGGGTTTTGGAGAGGTTCAATGTGATTTTACCGCTATAACTAAGTTATGGGGTTTAAAGTTGGGTCTTGCCATAGTGCTAGCTTGGGGTGGTGCTATCACCTTTGGACTGAGTGTTTTAATGATAGTACAATCAATTCAACAATGTTGCCATCGCCCTCCCCCCCCCTCTTTTTAACCTATGTCGAAAGTAATATAAAAAATTATTCAAACAAGTTAAAAATGCCTAATTCCCTTTTGATAAAATCAAATTATTTCTCATTCAATAGTTTTGCAAAGATATCCACCAGTTAATATTTTATATCAATAAAATATAAATATATATCATGATTACTTATATGAACCATAACGAATTGATGTTTATGTTAGGATCGGAGCAACAGGGGGGGGTGAATTAGTGCAGCGGATTAAAACTTCGGTTTTTTAAAAAATCTTTCGTATGATAAGAGCGGAACTTCACAAGCTTAATCTTGAAAGCGTATTCTTAAATATGCGCAGCAAAAGTAATAAGGAACTAAAGCATATAAGAAGGTTTGCAATAATGTAAATAGCAATAATGAAATGCAAACCAAGGATCACGCCGATTTTAGAGTGGTTCAGTCAAATGACCTACTCCACTTTATGAGGCCCCTCTTGATGAGGCTCCCACCTTCCACTAGCAAGTCTCTTGAAATGGAAGGGTAAATACCCTCTTACAACTCTTTACAAGCGGTTCACTCTCTTACAGATTTTCGAAAAAGAGATGAGGTGAACACTAGCAAATTGAAAATAAGACAAGCTAACACTTTTCTAAGACCTTTCTCTCAAACTCTTGTTGCTTTCAAAAGTTGTAATCTCATTTGAGATTTGAGGGGTATTTATAGGCCTTAAGAGGATTCAAATTTGGGCTCCAAAATTTGGGCTCCAAAATTCAAATTCTCTTTGGGTTCCCGATGTTTGGCGGTGCCTGGCCTTCCGGGTCTTGGATGGTGCCACCCCTTGACCGGGAGGGTCACCACCACTGTTGTTTTCAGCCCACCGCTTACTGAGTGTTTTCAACCTATAGTGTTATAGGCCCCTATTTGGGTTATAGGATTAATACCTAATCCTAACCCTAATTAACATGCTAACTACGAATTTTAAAGACATTATATAAGTTTTATTACAAAGTCCATAAGTTAAGACTTCTTCCAAATGAGCTTCCCATGAACTTTTCGGGTCTTCCGATAAACTCTGGAAACCATTCTCATGGACTCCCGGCAAGCTCTTAAACTTTACGATTTGATCTTGGCGAAGTTCCAACGAGCTTCTTCGGCAAGTCTCGATCTTTTCGCAAACTCTGCATTAACTTCCCACGAACCTTTCATGAAGCTTCCAAAAACCCTTCTAAGCTCTCCCTACTCATTTCTCGGCTAGTTAAATACGTTCCCGACGATCCTTCGGACTTCCGTCGAACTCTTGAACTCCCAACGAATTCTTCATGCTTGACTCGCGACTTTGTTTCGCTTTTATGTCTTTATCGTTATCGTAGTTAATCCTGCACATGCAAGCCAAAACTCTACTCGATCGAGACGGTTATTATAACGCTGAATCGACATTCCATGTTCTCAAGACGTCATTGGTTGGCGTTTCGTCTGATTCTTCAACGATCGTCCTCTCTCTTGCGGCTTGTTGCCCAATCGGCGGTTGACCTCCAGAACCTCGATATCCTTGGTGCAATTCCGCTCTCCTTAGTCTCGATGCCCGACGTCCAAGCCTTCGGGGCCATCCAATATCCTGACGTGATCTCCTCCGGCGTAATGTCAATTCCTCCTGCGTTAACTGTCTAATTCTGATCGAGTAGACCTGCATCACTCAAAATGCAGTTTAAATTATAAACACATATCAGGTGGTTTCATCATCAAAATACGAGATTCAACAGTTTAATATTAATATGCTTAATTTAAGAATATTAAATATGATTATTTAATAAGTAAATTATATTAGTATTATCACATCTTATAAGAATATTTTTAAGCAAAGTTCATAATCTTTTAAAGTGTTTTTCATCCAAATTATCTATGCACAACATGCATTTACTGTAATATATTTAGTTTAAGTTATATAGTGTGATGGAGCTTTACTTCTTGGAAGATTAAGAAATAAATGCATGACTTAAGAATTAACAAGTTCTAGAGGATCTTTTTTTATCTATTCTACATCATACAAAGTCAGCATTAGAATAAATAATCAAATAAAAATTTTTAGATTTAAGATATAATAATCTAAGATTAGATGTTCTTTTTAAGTATCTATTTTTTTACTACTTAATAGTGAGATTGTTTAGGATTATATTGAAATCTTATATAGAGCTCAATACTAGGCATTATATTAGGTCTAGTTATAGTAAGGAATATATTCATTGTTCATATCTAATTTAGTTAAAATACTCATGGGTGATAGTATTAGTGTAAGACCCTTGATTAATCCCATATCGGAGGCAAGACTAAGATTAGTTTATAAGGATCTGATAGGTATACTACTATTAACTTCAGCTTAAATACTTTGGCCAATGATTTAGACCAAACAAAGTTGATAGGCTAGTTAACTCATCAGGCCTAGATCATGACACTTAGTATTATTCATATAAAATTATTTTAATAAATCAAAAGTATACTTGATTTTACTAATAAAAATTTTATCATTTAGTTATTTATCCTAAGAAAAATATCAATTCACCCATAAGCTCATTTCAAATTCTTTGCTATTATGCTTAAAAAATAATTCATATAAAGATTTATTAATAGAACTAAAAATAATATCGTTAAAAGAATTTAAATATTAAAAATTATTTTTTAAATTATTTAATAAATAATATAATATCGATATTATCTTTTAAAAAAATATTTTAAATAATAAAAAAGATAAGTCTCTCATATCAAGCCCTAGAAGCTTATTTCAACCCATAGAAAGTCTTAGATAATTTATAAACATATTTTAAAAAAAATATTTTCAAATTCGGGTGGTTGTTCATAAAAAATTTCTTTGGAAATAAAACTAATATGAAAATCACTTTTGACATTCATTTAAAATAATTTAAATTTTTTATGCATAAGCAAGGAATATCATTGTGATTTCAAATCTAACCACATGTGGGAAGGTTTCTTCATAGTTTATATTCTCTTATCGGTTGAAACATTTTATCACTAATTGAGTTTTATTTCAAGCCACAACACGTTGTTTATATTGTTTATTACTAAAAACCTATTTAATATCAATTATAAGATGATTATAAGGTCTGTGAACAAGCATCTAAATTTTTTTCTTTGAAATTGATTTAGCTCTTTGAGACCCATGAGTCATCTTTAAGAACATCATTAATGCATTAAGGTTTAATTTGAGATAAAAAGATAGTATTTACATAAATATTTTTTTAACAAAAATGAGTTTGAATATCTTTTGATAAATCCTCAATAATTAGCATCTTAGGATGTGCATCTACATACTTTCATTCCTTGGATAATATTTCTTTGGAAGTAGATATATTCAAGTTACTTTAGAGAGTATAATCCTCATTCAAATTTAATTTATCAAATTTAAAATTATCATAAAAAATAATTTTCTTAGCCACAAGAGATTTATAAAAAAATTAAATAAATAAATTCTTCAATAACTAAAGTTCATTTATTAAAAACTCAATAAGCTTTAGAGGTAGAAGAGTATTTTAAAAAATATCTTAATCAGATTTTATATTAAAATTTTCTAAGATAGCTTTGTCATTTAAAATAAAATATTTTATAATTAAAAATATTAAAATATAAAATATTGGATCTTTTATTATTTCATACTTCATAAGGAGTTTTAGATAGATGAGATTTTATAAGAACCTTATTCATGACATAGTATGTCATCTTAATAGAATTGATCTAAAAGTATTTTGGTAGGTTGCATTTATTAAGTATGATCCTTGTCATCTCTTATAAGCTTTTATTCTTTCTCTCAATAACTCTATTTTGTTGTGAATTTTTTAGAATGAAGAAATTATGGTCATACCTATTCAAGTCATAAAATTATTAAAAATTATGATTTTTAAATTTATCATGATCTTATATAAGAAATCATAAAATCTTTTTCATTTTGAACTTTTTTTATAAAACTTAACAAAATATTTGAAGCAATCATTTTTATGTGCTGAAGAGTGTGTCCAAATATATATACTATAGTCATCAATAATCATAAAAATATATTTACTATCTCTTAGACTTGTGATATAAATGGGTCCAAATAAATTCATGTGAATTAGTTATAATGGTCTCGAGGTACTTGCTTAATTTTTATTTTAAAACTACTTCTTATATGTTTCCTTAATTAGCATATATTGTAAATTTTATCTTTAATAAATTTAATTTTAGGCATTCATCTTACAAGTTCTTTAATATCAATTTATAAAATTAATCTCATACTAGTATGTCCTAGTCTCCTATACCAAATTCATGCAACGATCATTCAAAATCAAATAATAGATTACATCACAAAAATCATCAAGACTAATAATATAAACATTATCACTTCTTACAACTACTATAGATTTATTTTTATTTGATATTTATATAATAATAGCATGCAATTCAAATTTAACATTATATCCTTTATCATAAAATTGACTAATACTTATTAAGTTGTATTTCAAATTATCTACCAAAAGCACATATTCAATTAAGAGATTTGATTTGTTATCAATATTTTAAATACTAATTATTTTTCCTTTATTATTGTCTTCGAAGGTAAAACATCATTTATCTCAACTAGTAAGTTTTGAGAAGTTTGTAGGATCTCTAGTCATGTACCTTGAGCATTCATTATCAAGATATCATCTTTTGCTCCTAATTCTTATTTACAAACCTACAAGAAAAAGAGATTTGTATTAGATACTCATTTAATTTAGGGTCCTTCATGGTTAATTCACTTTTCTTATCTTTTTGGCTTTAAATCACTAATAATTCCTTTTGAAACTCAAACTAATTTAGGATGGCTATATTTCTTAAGAGAGTATGTATAAGCACAATGATTAATTTAAAAAACTATATATATTTAATTTTAGGAGGAATATATAGCATGGATCCTTTTACAAATTTATTTGACTTTTTGATGTGTGCTACTTCTTGTGAAATCAATATATTCTTTTTTAAATATATAACTTTTTTTTAGTAAGAATCAAAGTAAGTGATTTATTTTTAATTTTAAAATTTTCTAATATTTGTCATAGAAACTTGTTTTCAGATTCTATTATATCGTTACTATCAATTGATTATTTTAAACAATATTATAGTTTAGCATTCATGGCAATTAGATTATTTTTTATATTTTTCAAAGCATGTCATGTTTAAAATAACTTCTTTTTAAGTTTGAGATTAGATTATTTTAAATCTTTATTTTTAGTGCAAGAGATATATGATGTTGTTGTATATTTGTTATGCATAATTTTTAATATATCAAATTCATTAATAAGAACGACATGATCCCTTTTTAGTGAATTATATTTCTTATCAATCTTTTTGAGTTTATTATATTAATCATGAAATACTTCAAGTAATTCTTCATGCAATAAGAAAGTTTTGGAAAAGTCAAATACCACATCGTTAAAAGCTATCAAGACATAATTTGTCACTTTTTTTTCATTGATTTGCTCTTTCATTTTTTACTTACATAATTAATCATATATTGTTTTGAGTGTCTTCTTTTTCTTTGAATTGATACTTTTTCTTCAATTATGGATATTTATTTTTGAAGTATCATGGCTTTTTGACACTTATAGCATATGACTGTATTTTTCTCAAGCTCATCTTTCCTTCTCTTCTTGCTAGTATTATATTATTTTTTCTCATAAATATTTTTAATCTTTTTACAAGATGTGTCATATCTTTATCTAGTAACATATTATTTCATAAGTCATTAAAGATATTATGAGTTTTTCAAGAGGAAGGTTATTCAAATCTTTAACTTCTTAGATCGTTGTTACGTTTAAACCCCAGCTTTTGAGAAAAGGCCTCAAAATCTTACTCACAAATTTAAGATTTAGTATAGTTTTTACTAAGAGTTTTTAATCCATTAACAACATTCGTAAATGAATGTATATATCACTAATATATTCATTTAATTTTATTTTAAATTATTTATAACTATGAACTAAAAGATTAATTTTAGATTTTTTGACTCTACTTGTGCTTTCGTGAGTTGTTAGGATCAAGTTGCCACTAAGAGGGGGGGGGGGTGAATTAGTGCAGCGGTAAAAACGTCGGTTTGAAAAATCTTCGTATGATTAAAACCAATCGAAAACATGTTTAACTTAAAAACACTTACGTAAGCGTATAATGAGGAAGTAGAGTAGTGAGAGTAAAGAAGGGCAGTTTGCAGTAAATATAAATTGCAAGAAGTAAATGCAAACCGAGTTATAGTGGTTCGGTCGTCATGACCTATATCTACTCCACCGATTCCTCTTCCGTGAGGCCATCGGCATCCACTAACGATCTTCCTTTAATGGGCGAAGTTCAACCACCCTTACAACTCAATTTTCCTTTTGACAGATTCAGGAGAGAACCTTTACAACCCCCTTCACTCTTCCCTTAAACAAGACTAACACTTAAGTTTTGAAAGGAATTCACACACAATTACAACAGTATTTTCTTTCCTTTTTTGTCTCAGTTGTGTATATTTAGACCATGGATGAGAGGGTATGTTAGGATCAAGAGCGGCACTAAGAGGGGGGGTGAATTAGTGCAGCAGAAAACTTTCACAATTTCAAAAAATTATTCGTTTTGTTTAAAATTGATTCCGACGAAAATGGTTTCGATTCAATCTGTTTCGGAGAGAAGTTGAACTTGAAAGTTTTTGTAAAAGTGCAAGAGAAGATTAAGAAGGTTTGCAGTAAAGTAAATTACACAAATGAAAAGCAAACCAGAATTTAGAGTGGGTTCGGTCAAGGTGACCGACATCCACTTTCCGATTCCTCCTTCGACGAGGTCACCGGTGTCCACTAAAGGCTTTCCTTCAATAGGTAAAGACCGAACACCTCTTAGGTTCACCACACTTCTATTGCGCCACTCTGATTTAATATCCCCGATCAACCCTTTTATCGCGCTTAATTAATCAAAAGTAGATGAAGTAGGAGGACTATATATTCTCGTCATTCTAGATTCCTAAAATGTATCAAAGAAAATTTTCATCAATCACTATAGTTCACTAGTCCTTAATATATTTTGTAAGTCAACATATCAAATATTTCAGTGATCCTCAAACCATGCTCTGATACCACTCTATCACCCCCCCCCCCCAATTTAATTTTCATTCAGGAGGTGTGAACCTAATTCAAAATTGATAATATTATAATTCAACAAATAATCCAGGATCCAATCACACATTTGAGATCACTAAGAAAAACATTCAAAGTTATTCACCTCTACAATCCACAATTCACAAAACTCGTGCAGTTTATAATCATACATCATGTCACTAGATGATTCTTAAAATCCAAAGGTAACTTAACTAAACCATAACCACATCATAAATCCATAGTTGTGAGAATTCTATACAATTACAAAACCAACATATACCATATGTTTATATCATTTATTATATAATTTTAACTTAACATTCTCAAAATCCTAACATGAGAGGTACTTTTCAAATATTTACAAGATATATCAATCTAGATTTGTCATTGATACACACAAAAGGAACTTATACAATATCAACATATCAAGTACGAAAGATTTACCCCAAAATCTTCTAGCTTCCTACTGCCTCAACCCAAACTACATATTTTAACGAGCGATAAGCTATCTTAAAAAATTTATATATCAATGGGGTAAGCATATAAAGCTCAGCAAGCGACTAGCATATCCATAGCAAAGAGGACAGTTTTTTTTTCAAACAAATAAGGTATCAAAAATACAAAGTAGTGATACAAGATGAAAAAGAAGCATGTGTTATTTGAATGCAGAATTACGATGTCATTTCATTCGAAGCATGTTTTATTCATATAATCGAGGAAGGGTAATTGGAGCATATCCATGACATATGGTAATTTCAAGGTATAACAAAGACTTATAACATTTCGGAAACATATCAAAGAACAAAACATGAATAGAAGCTCAAATGTCACATGATGATGCATTCATTTCATTCTTATCCAAAGCATGCATAGAAACATAGCCAAAGCTTTGGATATCATATCAAACACATAGAAGGTGAAGTGGGATCATAACATAATATGGTCTATCCATTTCTGAATGACCACCAAACATAAGTCTCTCATATCTGGGAGCTCCATCCACCCACGTCTGAGTGAAGTCATAGGGGGGGCTGGCAAAGCATCGCGGGCTCTAAGCATAACTCCCTTTACCATTTCTAGCAAAGGTTCACATTTATCCCATAAACACTAGAGTACAAAGGGACAGTATGAATAATGAAATTAGCATATATCGGAAGCACATGCGGAACAACGAAATGTATATATGCCTTTCGAGTCAATATGATACAAACATAATCTTTCATAAATATATTCAAATTTGAAAGGAAAAAAAAACAAGAGCATACAAGGATTTCAAGAAATCACATATAGCTCAATTTAAATAAGAAAGTTAGATGAATTCAATGTCCAAAGAAATAAAACTGGAAGAGGCACCTATCGAAAGCAAATGCGGAACAATGGGATACATGTGCCGAATCATTACGATGCAAACATGAACTTTAGATGATAGCTGCAGATGTACAAATAAATAAAGGACAAAAGTATACAGGAATTTAAGGTAATAATGTAAAGCTTAACTGAAATAAGAGTTTTTGCCGAAATCGATTTCTAAAGAGAAGAAACAAGAAAAGCCGAAATCAACCAAAGCTCGATTCTGGCATAATTTGATAGGAACATTATATGAACTATTTGGATAACCAATTACACTCTAATTTATACAAAATAGTGTCATTAGAAAGCTTTGTCAATCTAGTTTTAGGCAAATCAAGTTTTACAAGAATTGAAATTTACAATAGGGAGTTACAGATAATTTTATAGTGAAAGGTATGAAAATATTAGCTCTGTTTTACTGAATTCATAGGGTCGATGAAAGCAGATGTTTTGGTTATCAATTATACTCCAAAAATTTCAAATCAGGTATATAGAAATTATTTTGAGTCTAGCTTCGAATAAATCATACTTTGTATGAATCCAAGTTTACAACAGAAAGTTATAAGCAGTTAAGCAACATGAGGTCAGAAATTTCAGTCCCTGTTTTACAGAATCTGTAGGGTTAATTTAAACAGAAGTCTTAGTAGGAATTTAAACTCTAAATTATTCGATCTTAGTATCAAAATAAATATTTTTTTGTCTACTTTCAAATGGAATAGGTTTTGTCTAAATCAGAGTTTATTACAAAATGTTATGACCAAAAAATTGCATAGAGGTCAGATTACCAAAAATTTACAAATTCATGGCTTTGTATCAAAACGAAAGAAGGTCTGGTTCTCAGTTGAAATCTCTCAAATTTTACAGAATAAAAAAATAGAAACAGAGATTAAGATTACTGTAAGATAGGGTTAGAATACTTGCCTTAAAATTATTTGAATCTCAAATGTGTAAAAATTGATGAAAAAACCTCAAGCTCTTCTTCTTCTTCTTCTTCTTCTTCTTCTTCTTCTTCTTCTTCTTCTTCCCTTCTCTTCTCAAACTCACGTTGGCTACAACTCTTCATGTTTGTTTTCTTTAACCTTTCATCTAATTCTTTTTTTTTTTTTTTTTGGGTTTTGGCTAATGCAAAAGTTGCAAGGTATCATGCATGCATGAAAGGGGCTAGGTGTCATCTTTAGAGTAAACATAAGTGGCACCATTAGGTTAGCTAGTGACACATGTCCACTATTTTTTTTTTAACTTAAATCTGAATCTTTCATAAATTATATCAAACTTCTAATATTTACTCTTAGGTCCCTAGCCATAAAATTTTAATATAATACCATTTAATATAAAATAATTATTAAATAATCTTTGTTTTTACTAACAAACCTTTTACTAAATTTTCAAAAATGGGAGATGTTACACCCTCTAGGTTGCCGGCAAATACCATCTCTCTTGGGTATAAAACTAAATAAGAGTGAACCTTACTCTGATATCAATTGTTAGGATCAAGAGCAGCACTAAGAGGGGGGGGGGTGTGAATTAGTACAGCGGAAAACTTTTACGAATTCAGAAAATTATTAAAACTGATTCCGATGAAAATAGTTTCGATTCAATTTGTTTCGGAGAGAAGTTGAACTTGAAAGCTTTTATAAAAGTGCAAGAGAAGATTAAGGAGGTTTGTAGTAAAGTAAATTACATAAATGAAAAGCAAACCGGAATTTAGAGTGGTTCAGTCAAGGTGACCTACATCCACTTTCAGATTCCTCCTTCGATGAGGTCATCAGCGTCCAGTAAAGGCCTTCCTTCAATAGGTGAAGACCGAACACCTCTTTACAATACATTCTCCTTTTTTCCGGGATTAGGAGATAACCCTTATAAGTCTCACTCCTCTTTCTTAGATAGTTACAAGGCTAAAAGATGAATGAAGAGAACTCTAACCTTTACAACACTATTAAGACTCAAAACTTCAAGATTAAGCCAATATTTTCGTGCCCTTTCATGTAGAAAAGGGTGAGGTTTTTATAGGCCCCAATGACTTCAAAATTGAAGCAAAAAAGTATCATATCCCTGGAATTCAGGGTACTAGCGGTACCACCGTCATTACTGGGCGGTACAACCACCATTAATATGACACTGAGTGGTACCACTACCCAAAAATCTAGGGGCACTGCCTTCTAGGCGTTGCCACCACCGACCAAGTTTTCAAGGGCTGAATTGGGTGCTCAATTCAGGCCAATTCAACCCTGTTAAGGGCCCGCTTCGTCCGATCCTTCAGCGTATCGTCCTCTCCTTTGGTATATTGCCCAATCGGCATGTTATCTTATCGTAACATCCGATCTTCTTAGCGCAATGTCTGATCTTCTTGGCCTGATACCTGAATTCATGGCCCGAAGCCTTCTGTCGATACGTTGACCGTTCCTCCGGTCCGACGTCTAATCTTCTGACATGTTTGCTCCGGCCCAACGTCTGATTCCTCTTGCTTTAATCAATTTACCTTTTCCGATTGACGTTAGCCCTACGTCACTTAAACGCACATTAGATCATAAACACTCTCAATTGATAGGGGGAGTTTGTTTAAACTCGGAGAGTTTGTTTAAACTTCGTCATCAATTGGTTATCATCATAAAAAAGGGGAAGAATGTTGAATCTTAGATTTTGATAATGAAACTAAGCAACGCATCATTATAAAGTCATGCATAATCAAATTTACAATATATCATTCCATATATGATCATTATCATAACTTCTTCCCCTTTGTCATCAACAAAAAGGAGAAGTGCATTTAGCAAGTTTCATATAATATCAAGTTTTATCATTATGCAAGCTAGCAATAATTAAAGATGTGCAAGTTTAGCATGTTTGCTTTTCTTGAGATAGCAACTTTTTGCTTCTCTTTAGATTACAAGCTAACAAATTTTTTTATGCCTAATCACCAAATCTTCATTAATTTTAAAGATGTGCAAGATCGTAAATTTTGCAAGTATGCATTTTTGCTTCTTAAGATATGCAAGCTAACAATTTTTGATGATGTTTAAGATAGCAAGTTTTAAATCATGCAAGTTAACAAATTTTTACATCGTTAAAAAAATTTAAGCTAGCAATATTTGAGATGTTCAAGAAAGCAACTTTTGCTTCTTGAAATATGCAAGTTAGCAATCTTTGCTTCTCTTTTGGGATGTGCATACTATCAATTCTTTCCCCCCCTTTGTCATTGGTAAAAAGAAGGGAAGAATACAATTTTGTATCTCTTTTTCCCTTTACAATAATTTTCAAAGCATGACAAAGATAAATAATCATTCTAGAGTATCATTTCATAAAATGATAATTGTTGACTTTCACATCATTTCATCAAAAAATCATAGTATTGCATGCATTATTCCAAATCATAAATATTTCAAATCATGATAGTATCAAAATGTCAAATTACATCCTACCATGTATGATCGTAACTTCTTATTTGTATGCATCGTAATATCATGAGTATTGCATGATTTCATATCATCACATGAAGGATAACAAGAAAATTTGCTGATGAGATATACAAATCATGAAGACAAATTGTGAATATTAAGAGACATATTATGATTCTTTTTTGGATAACTCAAATAGCGAAAAGAAAGAATCATAATAAACAATCTTGATTTATAAAAAGAATTCTCAAGTTATAAATCCAAGAAATCAAGAGAAAGCTCATTTAAATTCAAATCGTCAAAATCATTTTCATAGTCTAAGAGATTTATAAAAGTGATACAAATAGATTCATTAATATCTTTTTTTGAAAAATCGATAAAGTAGGGAAATTTTTTTTTTAAGGAGAAACATTTTCTCTTTTTAGTTATTTCAATTCATGTGATTTATTTCATTTATGCCAAATAAAAACATGCATCAACATTTAAAACCAAAAGTGCAAGATTTATTATAACAAAAATCAATAAGGCATAAATCACAAAAATCATCATGCATCATTTCTAAATCTCATGCATAGTATCAAAACTTTTAATATTTTCATTACATAATTACATCATTATGCATCATTGAAATTGATTTCATCAAACATAAAGCATTTTTCATCAAAATCATTTTGTTTGTTGTAGTTATGCATTTTTATTTTTAGGTGAATCTAACTTTTCATGCTTAGTTTTCCATATAAAAGCCATACTTCATCATTTATAATCGGAAGGTAATATGAAAATTATTAAGATATATACATTATTACTTCTTAAACATATACATAAGATTAATCTTACTAGGTGTACAAGCATTAGATAAACATTTTGTTGTATTTTCATAAAAAATTAATTGCCATTATCATTTTTAAAATTACTAGCATGATCCCAATTTTTTTAACATTTTCATTACATCATTAAACATGCAATTTTAAAAAAATATTTATATATAATTTTTCTAAACTAAATTAAAAATAACTCATGAAAAACATCAAATAATTTTAAAGTAAACTAAGGGGATTTTGATTACCTCGTCAAAGCGGTTAAAGCGTAGTTTGCCACCACGCTTTTATTGGTTTTCTCCTCGTCTTCGGATGAGCTTGATTCATCCCATAATGCTTCCTTATTCTTGCATTCATAGCAAGTGGTTGCATTCTTTTTAAGTTTATTTTTGTTCTTTAATTCTTATTTAATGAACTTTTTTAGTTTTATAGTGAGGAGTTTAAGTTCACAATCACTCGAGTGGTCTTCATGTGTTCTAAGTCCTAAATCCTTCTTGTTCTTTATAAGGTTGTTCTCGAGCTCTTCATAAACATTGCAAGTCATCTCATAGGTCATTAACAACCCAATAAGTTCTTCGAGAGGGAAATAGTTTAAGTTTTTTTATTCTTGAATAGCCTTTACTTTTGAATCTCAATTTTTAGAAAGTGAGCGTAAAACTTTATTCACAAGTTCAAGATTCGAAAAATATTTGCCTAAGTACTTTTAGACTATTGATGACATTCGTAAAACAGGTGTACATGTCTCCAATAGTCTCGCTTGGTTCCATTCGAAACAACTCAAAATTATGCATCAAAATATTAACTTTAGAATCCTTAACCCTACTTGTGCCTTCATGTGTGATTTCAAGTATATGCCAAATGTCAAAAGTCATTTCGTAAGTAGAAATATGATTAAATTTATTTTTGTTTAAGGCACAAAATAAGACATTCATAGCCTTTGCATTTAAAGAAAAAGTCTTCTTCACCAAATAATTCCAATGGTTCATTGGAAGAGAAGACCTTTCAAAACCGCTTTCGATAATATTCCATAAATTTAAATCGAAAGAAAGCAAGAAAACTCTCATTCGAGTTTTTCAATATGTGTAGTTCGTCCCATTGAACATGGGAGGATGAATAAGAGAGTGACCCTCTTGAAAGTCAAAAAGAGTTATTTCTCTTGGGTGTTAAACCAAATGAGAAATAACGAGGCTCTGATACCAATTGTTAGGATCAAGTCGGTACTAAGAGTGTGAATTAGTGTAGCGGTAAAAACGTCAGTTTGAAAAAATCTTCATACGATTAAAACTGATCGGAAATATGTTTAACTTAAAAATACTTACGTAAGCACGTAATGAGGAAGTAGAGCAGTGAGAGTAAAGAAAGGCAGTTTGTAGTAAATGTAAATTGCAAGAAGTAAATGCAAACTGAATTATAGTGGTTCGGTCATCTTGACCTACATCTACTCCACCGATTCCTCTTCTGTCGAGGCCATCGGCATCCACTAATGATCTTCCTTCAATGGGTGAATATCAACCACCCTTACAACTCGATTCTCCTTAGGACATGTTCAGGAGAGAACCTTACAACCCCCTTCACTCCTCTTTTAAACAAGACTAATATTTAAGTTTTAAGAGGAATTCACACACAATTACAACATCATTTTCTTTCCTTTTTTACTATCAGTTGTGTATATTTTAACTAGGGATGAGAGGGGTATTTATAGGCCTCAAGTTGATTCAAACTTGGAGCCTAAAAATATCTTATCCCGGGTTTTTGGGGTACTAGTGGTACCACCGCCAATGCCAGTCTAACACTGACATTGGCACTGGGCGGTACCACTACCCAATCTGGTGGTACCATCGCCTAATAGCCTCTCGGAGACTATGTCTAGGCGATACCATCGCCTCACACAATCTCAGAGATTGTGCCACAACGATTTCATCTATTTGGTCACTATTTAGGCCTTTCACTTGGCCTAATCACAGCCCAAACATGGGTCACTGAATTAGCCTTTCTCTTGGTGTAAAATAGCTCTATTTTGGGCCCAATTGGGCCCTAATTGAGTTGGTCTAATTACATTCTAATCTGACTCAATTAGACTCTAAACTAACTCAATCTAGACATAATCGATTACAAGCGAATCCTATGTTATCTGGCATGTCATCGGTTCTTCCGGTGCTTCGTCCGATCCTTCAGCGCATCGTCCTCTCCTTCGGTGTATTGCTCAATCGATATGTTGTCTTCTCATAACATCCGATCTTCTTGGCGTAATATCTGATCTTCTTGGCCTGATACCCTAATTCACGATGCGAAGCCTTTTGTCGATACGTCGACCGTTCCTCCGGCCCGACGTCCAATCTTTTGATATGTTTGCTTCGGCCCAACATCTAATTCCTCATGCTTTAATTAATTTACCTTTTCTGATTGATGTTAGCCCTGCGTTACTTAAACATACATTAGATCATAAATACTCTCAATTGGTTTCATCATCAAAATTCGAGATTCAATATGAGTATCTTTAAGTGTATCTTACATATCATATTTAGTGTCATAAGTAGAAACTTAATTAAACTTATTTTTTTCTAAAGTATAAAATAAAGTATTTATAACTTTAACATTTAAAGAAAATATTATCTTTTCAAAATTATTCTATTCATTCATTAGTTTAGAAAATTTTTGAAAACTAAACTTTGATAATTTTTTATAAATCAAAATCCATAGAAATTAAATTTTAATATTTTAATAAATGTAGTCTGTCCCATTGAATATAAGAAGATGAGTGATTGAATGAACCTCTTGATTACTTGAAAAGTTATTAGATTTCTCTTAAGTATTAATCGAGAGAACATTGCTCTAATACAAATTGTTATAGTCTTAATATTACTAAAAAAGGGGTGAATTAGTGCAATAGTATTTTTAATCAATTTTAAAACTTAATAAAAAAAATTAACATGTTTTAGAAACTCGATTGATCAAGTTAAAGTTATGAGTAAAAAGAATAAAACTAAGTCACAAGTAAAAAAAGGTTAGTAAGGATAGGCAAACTAATTTATAGTGGTTTGATCTTCCTAACCTATATCCACTCTTGATTCCTCTACTACCAACTTTCACTATCGATCTTCATTCTAATATGTGAAAATTAACTATCGTTTTTATAACTTTCTCCTTTTTTAAGCTTAAGGGTAAATCTTCACACTTTCTTTTTACACAAGATATCTCTCACCTCTTACAACTTAGAATTTCAACTAAACTCAAGAGGATGAGGAGACTCAAATTATGCTCAAAGAGCTTATAACACTTCACTAACTCATGAATAGATGCTCTATCAACCAAGCATAAGTATGATATTTATAAGCTCCAAAAGACTTCAAGAATAAAGCCAAAAGTTTAATCTATTTAACAATCGTAATTCTAAATTTTGACGATAACACCATTATAATTTTTGAATTTTAGGTGGTACTACTATCGCCATATGCAATACTATTGTCAAAAAAGCTAATAAATCATAATAGTACTTATCAATTGACTTAAATAGTACTATCGCTTGGGCTTGATAGTTGCTAATTATAAGTGTCCTATAAGCCAATCACGTAAGTTATGGCAAGTGTGACATGCTGTGTAGTATTTTTTTGTTATGATTATTATTATGATTATTATATTTTTTTACTTTATATTATATGATTGATATATTGTGATGTCCATTGATTTGTGCAATGAGAATTTGATTATGATAATGAGACCAATTCAACTATAAACATAGATCCTAAATATTTTTAGTTAGAGTTACTTGAGAAGGGTATTGAGATAGCCGAATAAACCTATATATTATATATACGTCCATATGATGGAGGCAACTGGTCTCATAGTTGTATGTGTGGGGACACTATGGATATAGTACAAATGCTCATTAAAAAATGAGTTCACTTTTGATCTGCTTACGGAATGCTAGATAGTTAATAATATCTTATCTTTAGACAGTTATTTCGTAGTCTCAGTTATGTATCTGGTTCTTAAACTTGAGATACAAAGGATGCCCTGTATAAGTACCCTACAATTTGATATTGGACTAATTTGTTTGGAAGTTTCAAATTTAGCACAACTGATTATCGGGAGTGGTAGTCAATCTTACAAGGGCAATTGAGTGTTAATAGAGGATTATCCACTCTTGATGTTATGAGAGGAATGTTCCATATGTTCTCACTCAAGCAAATCCTTAGCTAAGATCATTCAGATTGAGAGAGAAGGAGTTCTCCGGGAGAATCTGATTAAAGCGAGACTCGAGTAGATTCTATATAAGTCTGACAACACCAAGCCCGATATATAGTCGTTGGGATAGTAGATGAATGAGAAACTATAGATGTATGACAACTGAAGACAAATATATCAAATAGATTAGATCCCCCTATACCGTTTGCGGACTATAGCATAGTGGCCTAGTACATCTATAATCGATGAGTTGAGTGAATTATTATGAGATAATAATTCACTGAATCATAAGGAGTTATAAGTCAAAAGAAGTTTTGATAGGTGTAACTCACGACCAACTCGGTATTGGGTTTAGAGGGTCATACACATACGATGGATGAGACGATGAATAGAGGATTAAATATATGATATATAATAAGTCTTTGTTTTATTGGACCCGTTGGGTGACACCTGATAAGAGCTTAGAGTGGATAATGGACAAAGATTCAATTTCCATTCAGCTAGAGATAATTGGATGGAGATCTAGTATCCAATATAGTAAGATAATTGGATGAAGATCCAATAGGGTAGGATCTATTAGGGTTAACAAAGAGAATTCTCTATAAATGGGGATGTGGGACTAAAAGGGTTATAAGGCAGGACCCGTTAGTTGTCACCTCCTTGACTTCTCTCCCTACTTCTTCCTTAGTTGTCACCTCAGCCGATTGCCCCCTCTCTGTTGTGAGAGGGCAGGTAGAAGGACTGCCCCTATTGCGTGGTGGTGGTGTGTGAAGGCGAGGAAAAAATGCATCGTGAGAGGAAGTGCATCGTCGCTTCATCGACCATGTGGATCACCCCTAAAGAGAAGAACGCGAGATCTCCTTTATCCACTGATGGAGATCTATAAATCAGGGATATACAAGATCATCTCACATCTTATATAATTTTCAATTTGACGAGTTTTTTTGCTCCCAATCGTCACATGTGATATAATATAAATTTATTTTTGAGAAACTGATTTTTGTTTTGTTTTTCTACTGCGCATGGTGACGATCTTTCGGGTTTCCCAATAATAGTACCACCACCATCACCTAAACTTGGTTTAAGCCACTAGTTTAACATTCTAATTGGCCCAATTTAGCATGACTTCAAGCATAATGATTTTCTTGACAAATGAGCTTTGTTTCATCTCAATATCGACTTAAATTGATCGAAAATAACCTCGATTAAGATCTTGATAAATCAATCACATATCCAACATATTATAAAGCTTTTGACATGTTATATACTCTCTTGGCATATCATTCGATCTTTCAACATTTTGTCTAAACTTCGAGTATATCATCTTTTTCTTTGGTATATCATCTATTCTATTGATATGTTGACTTTCCTACAATATCCAATTTTCTGATGCAAAATATGATTCTTCCAACATGATGCTCGAACCTTTAGGATAAAGTTTGATCTTGGCATGTCAACCAATCCTTTGGCTCAATGTTCATTCTTCGACATATGATAATTTCTTGACACAACGTTCGACTCTTCTGCTCGATATATAGTCCTTTGGTGGTTCGATTTTATGATCGAAATATTTTCATATGTTACTTATCTCAAAAACATATTAATCTCATAAACTCATCAATTGATTTTATCGTCAAAATATGATATTCAATATTCAAAAACACATTTGTTAAATATTGTATTGGTCATATACTATATGAAAATTTGATTATGATTTAAGATGATGGTAGAAATACATAATAATAATCAAAAATAATTTTTATATTTTTTAATGAGATTTTATTTTTTCATAAATAATTTTTTAATAAAATATTGTTAGGTCTCCTTTTATCATCTTCTTATACTATTAATATTAATTATTTTATTTTTTAATAATAATATTTATGGATCTTGTTGACTGATTCTTTCTCATTTTATCTTCTTTTCAAACTATACCTAATTGTTGCCTTTTTTTTTTTTTTCTTTATAGTATTCTCATCTCATCGGCATACATGTTATTTCTTGATTATCTAGCAGTGATATGTAAGTGTTGTTGGTATTTGATTCTCATCTCTGTAAATAAACAATCTGAAGCCATGAGAGGTTGAATTACTTGAGAGATGACATTAGAAAGATCGGTTCTAATGTGAATATTATCAGTTTTGATTACATTCCTAGGCAATTGTATCTCCTATCTCATAATATTGCCAAACTTCATAGCATATAGATATCATCTTTTTTTTAAAATAAAATTATAATTTTTTAATCCTTAAAAATATAAAAGTAAAAGGAAATTTATAAAAAATCAAAAATAAAATACATATTATAATTTATAAATTATTAATATTATTTGAAATTTGAAATTATTATACTAAAAGTTTAGAGGGCAAGTCTTGCTACATCGATCCTTCATGATTTATTCAAATTAACTTACGAGACTAAGACTCGAGTCATAGATATAATCTTTTAATATTTAAAAATAAGGTTAAATGCAATTCATCCTTCTCGGACCTCATATTGAAAATCTAATATGGACCTCATATTGAAAGAAATCTAATACACTATGTATATCTCTTTTTTATATTTAAAACTTTATAATTTATAAACCTCCATGATTTTTATATTTATCTCTTTGTAATTAAGTTATATATAATTTTCCTTCATAACTTAAAACTTGCATTCATCATATTTGATATATTTTTTAAAGCCCCTACAACTCCTCCCTTCCTTGTTTGGTTGCATGAAAAATAATAGAAAATTTTTTTCATTCCTTTTCCATAAAGCACAAATGAGAGATGTTTGAATTCTGGGGAAAAAAACCTTAAAAATACATAGGAAGGAGATCGTGGAAGGATTTTTCTTTCATTGTCTTAAAAATGAATCTGAAAAACAAGAACAGTCTTCCTAAAATGTGAAAAAAATTATGTAGCAAACATCAAAAAAGAATTTTTCTGAAAAAAACAGTTATTGTAGATTTATTTCCATCAAAAGATGCTGAATTTCTACTCAAGTTTATACAAATAATTCATTTCAATATGA
Source organism: Musa schizocarpa (assembly GCA_900464855.2). Classification (NCBI taxonomy): domain Eukaryota; kingdom Viridiplantae; phylum Streptophyta; class Magnoliopsida; order Zingiberales; family Musaceae; genus Musa; species Musa schizocarpa. The sequence continues at coordinate 21,395,194 of LS990916.1, forward strand.
AAATTAATTTACCTACTTTTATTGGATTATGATAAAATTCAACTGAGGCTACATTGTAATATTACGATAACAAAAACAGGATGGGGGTGATGAACACTTGTAGTTCCACATCGATAGAAAAATAAGAAAATCTAAACTTTATAAGTGTCATAGTCTCCTTTATTCTTAGAGACATCTTTTGGGATTCACTTTATAAGAGTAAAACCATATAAACCCATATAAAACGAATAATTTCTCATGAGTTATTGTGTTTGTATTAATAACGATAAGTAATGACTTTTCAGGGAACTATAGGATACATTATTAATGTCATGTCACTGATGGAAATCTCAAGCTAGCATACAAGAAATTATTTGCTCTCTATAACTACTCAATATTAGACTATCATAAGAACTTGACTGTTGAATCCGTATAATCAATCAGACACAGTGGCATATGAAAGGTTTAGAGTATGTTGGGTTGAGTTGGTAGGGATTTAGAAAGGTTTATACCTGGACTTCAATATATGACCTACCTTCCAATCATTGTCCAAAGGCAGATTCCTTAGCTGGGTGTGCATCCACTGCACTGAATGAGATAAAAAAGAAAACTCTTTATTAGTGGTGCCATCTACGGTTACATGATTATGAGATCATATAAGCATGTTTATAAATATATACATCCTTCAGCAATTTGCATATGTACTTACAGAAGCCGGCATTTGCATGAGCACTCTCTGGCCCGCAGGTATTCTGTCCAAAATATGAGCTTTTGAAAAATATAAAGGCAAACCAAAAATCAAAATGCAATCATGTAGCTGGATGAGACCTCTGTTCACTTAAAGGACACATTAACAGACAACTGGAAGAGCATGACACTTCTTCCATAATTTTGCTTGATTAAGTGGTAGAGATCAAAGACTCATACTGTCAACCTTCTGCAGTATGGTGGAGTGTCTAATTAATGGTCTTTCAACTCCACCAATTAGGGATTCCATGGCCATGTACCAATCACCAGCTGTAAAGGGTCTTTTGATTGGAGCCTATGTTGAATGTCAGTAAGAAAGTTCTTGGACCATCAGCTTGTGCCTAGCTTAACTTGCTCATCAAACACATGGATGCTTATATCATCAACAAGGGATAGAAAAAGAAAGTAGAGTTGCCTCTTGAGGTGGAATATTGGAAGACCCTCAACATTGGCCAAAAAAAAGTTTGTGGTGAAGCATCTCAAAGTGGGCTCGACGAGATCAAAATCTCATTATTCCTTGACCAAAGGGAGGAACTATTGAAGAGGGTTTCTCCTCCAGAAAACATGCTGTTTTGGAGGATGAGGATCCTACAGAAGTCCACACTACATAGGTCTTATTGCTCACTGGAATAAGCATAGTCTCAGGTGGAAATCAAATATAACTCTCTGCGAAAGCATTTGACTACTTCTAAATGATAGCAGTAGTAAAAAAAGAGAAGGATAAGGTTCTGCTAGTTCTATTCCATGTTGAGAACACATAAATACCAGTCTTAAGGAATTTTCTTCTCAGCTGGACCTTATCAACTGAGTTCACCACAAAGACTGAAACACCTAATCTGCGAAAGAATCAGTATTGATGTAAATATCAAAGCTGTGTCACAAAACTTGGTATTGATCTAGACCATTGACATTTACAAGATGCACTAATGAGCTAAGGAATGGACTTGCAGACACTGGAAAGGATGAAAAGTTGCCAAGGGTGGCAGGTGTGGTGTTCAAACTATATTTAGAACATGCAAATATAGATATGCATTCAAGTAATGGTAAACTAGGAGCTTAGAGACCCTGAGTTCCTCACCTTTTCTTCCCGGCATGATGATGTTTGATATCTAGTCACTGAACAATCATCATTACACGCTTTGCACTGGACAATAGCAATTTATAGGATAATTGAACGGGGATGTAAGTTTAGAGCTTTTCTACATATCTTTTATTTTCATTTGAAGGAAAGATCCATTCAACATGCAACTTGTGACACAACATATGCCATCAATAAGGATGAACAACAGCCAAACAAACAAAGGTCCATGTCTCCAGATAGAAGCCAAATCCCTCACACATCCTGTGTCACAAGAAGGAAAAGCATCTGTCATGATAGACATGACCCAGGTGGCCAACTCCTCTTAATCATTCGTCCACGTACTCTTCCTCATCTGCTGTGGCATGTTGGTACTGCTGGTACTTGGCCACCAGATCATTGATATTGTTCTTTGCCTCAGTGAACTCCATCTCATCCATACCCTCTCCAATGTACCAGTGTAAGAAATCCTTCCTCCTGAACATGGCTGTGAACTGCTCACTAACCCTCCCAAACATATCCTGGATGGAAGTCAACTTCCCAACAGAAGTAGAAGCCATCTTCATGCCCCTTCGGTGGAACCTAATGTCACAGACACTACACTTGGATGTTGTTCAGTATCCACTCTTTGAAGTAGGAAGAGTTATTATTATGGACATGAGCATCTGCTCATCAACTTCCTCTTTGCTCCTCTTCTCACAGAACATGGCTGAGGCAGAGTTAAATACCAGCCAGGGCTCGGGTCAGCTGCACAAGTCATGTTCTTGGCATGCCACATTTGTTGGGTCAATTTAGGAATGGTGAGGGATCAGTATTGCTGTGAGCCCCTGGAGGTCAGGGTTGTGGTGCAAACCCTACCATAAAGAAGTGGTTTACAGCAAGCTTCCAAAGACCAGAATTAAGATGGCCAGTGAATCAAAGGCAGCATGTGACACCACTTGTTGCTATAGGATCACCAACTGAATTATATGACACATTGCTATAGGATCAATGAACAACATCAAAGCCACAATGCAAATTGGAAAAATAATTTTGAACCCAAGGAATGGAAACATTTATTCAAGATTCAAGGAGCTAAATGGTAAAAAATGTCTTAACGCATGCATTTTGGATTTTTAAATAACAAAATTACATGTTCCGTTACAGAAAATGACTTGCACCCAAGACTAACAGAAAAAGGAAATAGATAAATGGATCGAGTGAAAAAGAGATAAGGGAGAAATCAACAACTACATATTACTTTTGACACACAAAAGCTTTATCAGACTTGTAGGTTTGAAAGAGAGAATTACAAAATTTTAGCCAAAAGAAAATAATATCAGTGTCCATAATTTCTCCTTCTATAGAAATGGTCAGAAAAAATGCAAATCTTCAGCAGGCATGAAAGAATTTGAAGAAACAAGTAGTACTCACATGTGGGGTTAGCAAGCTTGATATCATACAGTGCTTCATTGTCAAGGACCATACACTCATCAGCATTCTCAACAAGTTGATGCACAGAGAGGGTAGCATTGTGTGGCTCCACAACTGTATCAGACACCTATTTCCAAATTATGACTGATGTCTAACCAGAGACAGGCAGCTATGACAGGCTTAGGACCATATAATGTACATTAACTTGATAACAGATGTTGTATTACCTAATAACAGAAAGATGATAGAAAACATGAACAAAATAGGTTCCAAACCATTTTATCAGCACCAAATAACAACTGTAGTGAGATCAGCACCATCCGAATTGATGATTGGCCACTGGAAATGCAAAACTAAACAGCTGATACCAAGTAAAAATGCACCAAAACTGGTATCCTATAGAACAAAAGAATTTCTTTGTCAAATATACACACAACTGTTTCCTCTGCACTAGTTTTACATCAAAGGCTTGTGTTCCAGTTGCTATAGCATGAGATATTATTGGTCCCATAGCTTATGCCCACAAGGTCAGGGGCAGACATATCTGTCATCCATCTTTTTGCTCCACCAGATTCTCCTAATAGATTGTAAGCATAAGATGAATACCCAACCTCTGCTGAGCATGAGCTTGTGAACCCCATCCTTATCAACTTCTGTGTCCTAGATAGTACTACAAGGCTGGAAAATGTGGAGAAACTATTACCGACAAAAACATCTGCTCGTGAGCATACTTCGTAGTCGATTGCAGACTGTATAAGGTAAGGGTACTTCTTATATATGCCCCAGACTCCCAGCCTCTTTTTCTCTAAAGGAAGAAGGCCATCGTTCCATCCACTTAATATTGAATCATCCTCTAAAAGGGTGTCAGCAACTGCAAGATAAACCACAACAGGCTGCTGTATGCTGGCGATTTGGGATACTCTTTCCATTATCTCCTCTTTGCTGCTGCAGATTTGTTCGATTCTCAGTTTCTGCTCCAATTTCTTACAGTGGATCATCCAGTCTTTCTCTATCCTCATGTGAACAGCTACATAAGGCACATGCTGGCCAAGTGAGCTATCTGCACTTTCTTCATTCTGAGAAGCATCGATTTTATATCTGACCTTGCTACCTACCTCTCTGATCTTTGAGATGACCTTAGCCACCTCATTTTCTATCTCGTCGACTACCACAAGACACTGGAAGATCTTTGCATAATCCTTAACTGGCCAATGGTCATGCCAAAGGAAGGGATTCTTTCCCCCAATGCGAATAACTTCAGAATTGTCGACTGACTCCTCTCTGCATTGTTTTAACTGATCAAGATCTCTTTCTTTTGTCCACTTCCTACCACTTCCCTTCTGGATCTCGAATGGCATGCTATGATTCAAAAGATCAGAATACCGTCCCAACCGGACAAATCCATCACAGAGACAATTGAACTTATCAAATTGATATATCTTATCGAATGCCATAGGTTTCAGCAACTCGACTTCTTTGTAGAATAGGGATGCGCTCAAGCTAGGCATCAGAAGAGTTCTGTTCAGAAATCTCGCAGTCAAACATGCCCTGGCCAAAGCTATTTTCTGATTGTTCAATCCCCAAATAATCTGAGGAACCTCAAGGAACTTGTCTCTCCTAACAGCATGCTGCAAGTTAGAAGCTGCAGACATGGCAATCCAATTAGAGGTCCTCCATGGAAGCCAATTGGATCCAGTGAATGGATAAATGACAGTTGTGAACACAAGAACTAATATTACCAGGATGAAGCATCTAAAAACCATACACTTCATGTAGCGACTGCCCAGCTTAAGTAATTCAGTGTTTGCAAAACTCATTGTTAATTTGCTCGATTCCGTTCTTATGCTAAGAACCACTATGCTCCTGACATTCTTGCTGCATCACCTCAAATGCAGGGATAAGCTGTCTAAATTTCCTTCAAAGTCCTGTCTCACTAAGAATTATATCAGAAGAAATTCAAGAACACTAAATGCATTAAGATCAACCCCTTGAATTCAGACCTTAGCAAATCTTTCATAATCCCCTTGTAAGTCAACTCATGAAACCTGCCAAATGTCAAATACGCAGAAACCCTTAGCCCTCACCAAATGGACCAAAGATGCACCAAGGTTCAAGTTTCTATGGTGCCATATATCTGAATCCCAATCCTTGGAAATGGAATCCTTCAATGATCTTGTGGTGTTCTGCAAGTCTCAAGCACAAAACTTTTAGAAACTGCACATTCTTATATTCTTATTGTGAAAATAGATTTTAAAAAAATGAACAAAACTTCAATGGTCTTTTTGTGTTCTGCAAGTCCCAAGCCCAAGCACAGAACTTTCAGAATCTGACATTCTTGTATTCTTGTTGAAAACAAGAATACAAATCAATATTTCTAACTCTGAACTAAAAAAAAAAACCAAGTTCCACTCTTATCTGTTTTCAAATCAATAAGATTCATGAATACACCATACTAAGGTCAAACAACTGATCTCCTTGCAGAGCAAAAGCAATATTTCTAATCGAACCCTACATAATAATCTGCAAATTGCTGATAAAATACAGCAGTTGACAATAATCCTAGGCATGCAAAACCACTTGTCAGTATGATCTCTTCAAAATGAAATAATCCCACTGGGAAAACTCCCGTCTCTCACAACTTCCTAAGAGAAGGTAAATCCATTTTAGCAAAAGAGACTGAACAAAAACCTTCAGATACACAAAACAAAACCGCTCTCCCCGTAGAACTCATCGATCCACAACACAATTCGAGGAAATCTTGGTAACACTCAATGAAAGTGGAAGACCTCCCATCAATCAGAAGAACGGCCTAATAGAAATTGCATACCAACAAGGGCAAAAAGGCAGAATTTACCGTTCCAAAGAACCAATTTCCTGCAATTACACAAACAAAAAGAAAAGGCAGAAAGTATCCACACAGAAAAAAAAAAAAAAGAAAAAGCGTTAATCAGAGACAGAATCCTTCATGAGGGAAAAAAAAAGAACGACTTTTGTATAAAAAAAAAAGTTCTTCGGAATATCGCATCTCAGTACAGAGGGAAAAATTCCGATCCTCGAGTCCAAGAAAATAGTCAGAAAAGAAAAACCTAGGCGACCTTGAAAAAAAGGCATCTCAACATGGTAGAGGAACAGAAAGACATCATGAAAGAATAAATGAATCAATTATATGAAGAATTGTATCATCAAGAACATACCCTGACACAACCCCTTTAATGCAGAAAAACCAGATCAACCCACAGGGCAGAAGGGTGGGGGCAATCTCTCCCTCACACACAAGTGGAAACAACAATCAATAGGGCTTCAACCTTGGCCTCACGACCAGCTCCAGAACCAAAGTACATGGTATATGGAGGGCTAATGCAAATAAATTCATCTTTTTTAACCTCTCTCTCTCTCTCTCTCTCTCTCTCTCTCTCTCTCTGGGGGGTCTGCAAGGGCCCCCTTTCTGCTCTTAAATGAACGAAACGCTCTCTCTCTCTCTCTCTCTCTCTCTCTATACATAATATATATGGAAAAGGAACATAAGGAAGCGGAACAGTTGGCAAGTCGACACCAACCGTGGACAGGCCTGTTCTGGGGCTGCCATAAATGCCCATCTTTACCCATTCTTCATCATTGTGGTGGTAAGTTTTGGAATTTAGTCACCGCCATGTTGGTCAGGCGTTGGTAAAAGCTCCCTAATTCTTCTCTGTCTCGATGACAACTCAGTACCGCAGCATGTGCGTTTTGTAGACTTTGATCATCCTTGTGTGACCGCGCAGTGGTGACCTCTAATAAGCTAAAAAGAAAGAAAGACATCGCATAAATAATAATTAAATATTTTGTTAAATAGAAAGAGACCAGATATAAGATTTAAATTGATAGCCTTATTCTGTCTGATACCAGACAAATCCCAAAAATTTAAGTTGGTAGATAGATACATACCTAATATATGTTCCGGAGTTGTTTTTCATCTAACGGGTATCTTTCTCATGTATCTTTTGGCAATGTTCACCAAAGACAATCCACGAAGATTGTGCAGAATCTTTCTTGACAGGTATAAGATTACAGCTTCAGTCACAGGATCCCAGTGAGCATTACACAGTGTAGCTGTCTGACACAATAAGCATGCATCATTCGTCGTACAATGCACGTTGAACCTAACTCCCCATGGAAGAGGGGATGCATCATCTTTATACTGCAGTATTGACGTGTGTTCCTCTTTGAACAATTACAGCCCACCGTCCATGATTTCAAGTATTTGCTCGACCGAGCAGTCAACTACGTTGTTATGAGGGTCAACCCTCCAATTCCGATGAACCTTGATGTGGAAGTGTTCCTCAACTCTATCCCCTATCTTTCTCTCTTTTGGGATGCGTCGGACATGCAGATGCCGTGATTAACTAAATACTGGTAAGTTTAGGGGAGCATGTAATTAACTTATTCTTCTGAAGATCTATTGCAACACGAGCATGGAGGAGGATGGGGGAGGGAAATTTCACAAACACTTGGTAGGCAAATGTTCCAAACCCACTTAATATAACTGGATAAGGCAAACAAAACAGCAATAAGACGAGAGAAAACCACACTGTAAAGGTATTCATTTATGCATCAACTAGAAGAAGAAATTTGCGATTGTTCATGTCAGAGTACAGAAAAGCATAAACATTTGTAAGCAACTCAAAAGGTTAGCAATTACGGCTCCGAAAGGATAACTAGATCATCGTCACTCCATGGCATGAAGCACAGAGAGTTAGAGAATGGCAATCTACAACGCTAGTGAACAGAGATATTTAGTACTCACCTGTAGACATGATGAGGAAGGCATCGGCCGATCTGCACATGGAGGTAAAAAGTGCACCAAATTTGTGAAGTGCACAATAATCTTAAGAAAATACATAGATTAAATGGTAAAAGCAATCATGAGTTCAATGTTCACCGATCTCACATGTCTCCACCTCCAATTTATTATTTCCCCTCTCTCCTCTCTTACATGTTTACCACGCAGAAGAATTAAATTAATTTATAGGAAGTCTTGTGGCATGTCAGACATCACTATAAATTATAACTTTAATTGTCAAATTTAAATTCGTCAAAATGTGTGGGTGCATTGGTTCATTATTTAAAATTATTTTATGACATATTTATCTATTTAGTGATGTTGTTACAGTTTAACTTTTAACTTTAGGTTGGAAGCAAATTTCAATCATTGATCCATTTAGTGATGTTATTACAATCTTTTGTCTTCCTTTTAATGCAAGAAAATGCATCAAATGATAATTTTACAATTACATGAAATTAAATAAATCATATACTCTTTCATTATTTGGAGGAGGATTGATTTTAGTATACAGTTTTGAGTATGGTCTTTTTCTAATGTTATTCTTAATTGGCTTTCTATTTTTATAAAGTTGAGATCTTCCTTACCGAGATAACATGTTCAATCAAAATCAATTTTTATTTTTTTACATTTTCTTTATTTTAAAATATAATTTTAAAAATTAACTAGAAATATTGAAGATGTTGACAACTTATAACATATCTAAAATGCTCCTAAACTAATCAAAATTATTTAAATTAAAAAAAGATAAAAATAATCCAATATCAATAAATTTTGGAAATAATTGGAACCACAAAATAAGATGTGCAATTAATATTAAATGTAATAAAATTCAAACACACCATTATCTCTCATGAGTGACGTATTAATTACTGAGAGATATGATCAATAATTAAAATTAATAAATATTGAATTAAATGAGCAAGAATTCAAAGTGTTTAAGCTATTAAGGAAATACTCCATATACAGTAAGTTCTAACAGATAAATAACCTTAAAAAATCTCCATCATAATATTGTTTTGTCCCAAAACGTCCACCAAACTATACATATAGTATGTTATCCACCAACTATATTTAAAATACTTTAATTTTCTTTTTATTACTTGACTATCTAGTAAAAAAGGGAAACATTGATTATTATTATTATTGCCTTAGTTTTTTCAAACATTCATTTATTATCTCTTTGAACTAAAATAAATCATTTGTACATGTCTTAAATTGTTTCTTACACCATTTATCTCTAAAAAATAATTAATTCTTTTTATATATCACTTGTCACTAGGAAAAACCTAACTTGATAAGTTATATCATCATTTAGTATGTTAAAAATAAAATAATATAGAAAATTAGGAATTTAGTCCGTGACTATTATCTATCCTCTTAAATTTAAGTTTAGCAGTCAACCCTAAAAACTAATATAGATAGAAATCAATGCTATGATAGAGACATTAAAACTCTAAATTAGATTATTATATTTGTTGGTGAAATATTATGACAAGAATATTAAAATTATATATATTAATTTTATAAAAAAATATAATTTATTTTAACTTGAGTATAACTTGAACGTAAGAAGTCATATCCGATCTAACTCGATCCGAAAGGGTTCCAATCCGAATCGACTTACTCGGATCGAGAAATCTCCATTCGATCGAATCCACTGATCGATGAGACTTAAAATAACTCGGATATTATCGATATTTTCAGGAAAAAAAACGCCACCGGTAAAAATTAAATATAGGCCGCTATTGGATAAAAACCACCATTAGCGCCTTTTTTCGGTAAATTGCCCCGAACAAATCTATTTGGCGTCCGATCAGCGGATCTTAAGTCTTGACACATCTCAGCCCTCCGATGAGCACGTATATTTCGGTAAGCTTACCACGATACGACGATCGGAGCAACCCTACTATAAAACAGGGCCCCAGATCTTGAGTTCCTTTGTTCCCCCTGTTCTCCCGCTCCGTCGGCGACCCGAAACCTATCCCTGAGACGCGATCCAGCGAGCGGCGGCGGCGGAGAAGATGAGGGAGATTCTCCACATTCAGGGCGGCCAGTGTGGGAACCAGATTGGGGCCAAGTTCTGGGAGGTGATATGCGACGAACATGGTATCGACGGCACGGGTAAGTATTCCGGTGACTCTGACCTCCAGCTCGAGCGGATCAACGTATACTACAACGAAGCCAGCGGCGGTCGCTACGTCCCCCGCGCCGTGCTCATGGATCTGGAGCCTGGCACCATGGACTCCATCAGATCCGGACCCGTCGGTCAGATCTTCAGGCCTGACAACTTCGTCTTCGGCCAGTCTGGCGCTGGGAACAACTGGGCCAAGGGGCATTACACGGAAGGCGCCGAGCTCATCGACTCGGTCCTCGACGTTGTCAGGAAGGAAGCCGAGAACTGCGACTGCTTGCAGGGTATGGCTTTCTCCTTCGAAATATCGTAGTGCTTTGTGTTCTTCCACGATCTGAGAATACATTACTGCTTTGAATGTAACTAATGCAGAATGTCCGTTAATGTGTTGAACCGTCTTCTATTCTTTAGATCTTTAATGGACACAGACTGATCTCCTTTTTTCAGTCATTTGACTTGTACTTCATTAACGTTTCCTGTTTAAGTAGCGTGATTATCTCAGCCCCACCTTTTTATTTTTTTTATTAATCTAGAGGTTTTCGATGTGATAAATATGAATGTACTGTGCAAATATTTTTTGCTTTTTTTATATATCGTGTAATTTTGGAATTTATAAATAAATGAAATTTTACTAAATAACTAATGGTAATTTGTTAGTCCTTGCATTTTTTTCACATTGAGTTATACTAACAGATACCTACTTCATTGTTCAGTGGTTTGTGTGCATTTAGTTTCCAGCTTGAATTCTCTTAGATTTGTGGGCTTTAAAACATTCATATATGATCATCTATCTATGTTGTTGCATGATAATATGAAATTATAAGACTTACACAGATTTGTATGTCTAGTATGTTTAATTTTATTGATTGTATATATTTTACACAAATGTCATGTAAAATATTACAATGCAACAACATGGATGTCCCAGCGTCGATGTTTGAAAACACAACAATACTGGAGGCAGATCAGGAATAAGCACATGATGGAATGAGAAACATGTTTGGACTTTTATTCATATATATATAATACAAAATGCAGATGGTTGTTTGCTGAAAAATGAAAATCTTACAAATATTGTAACAAACAGGTGTTAAAGATGCAAATTGTTAACACAATATAATAATATTTAGAGTAATATGGGTTATAAACTTTTATGGTTTTGGACATGTTGTGAGAATAATTAACTATTGTGCATTCTTCTAATACTTGATGGTATGTTTCGCAGTAGCCAGTTATTTATGTCTCATAACCAATCATAGGTTAAAACTTTCAGATTTTCAAGTACTTCAATATGTATTGCAGGTTCTTCTGTTATCATGTAGGCAAGAAACTTATGGCATAGGTTTATACTTTTTATGTGTCTTGTTCCTCCAAAGAAATAAGAACAGTGTTCAGGTTGATATATAAAATGGTCTTTCCGTTCTATGAGTAGGCTGTAGATTGTCTTGATTGATTACGAATACATTTCCCTGATGATTGTTTCATTTAAAATGATTAGAAATTGAAATGACAATCATAATCAGCTGATACATGTAGTACAGCATGCTGGCATTTGTTTTTTGGGGCCTGTTCTTGTATGGAGTTTGTTGATGTTACCTTCTGGCCAAATTTCATCAGTGGGAACTGGGGTTCTGTGATCTTGGCCGATGCAAGTTCATAACCAATCCAGGGAAGTAGTATGCGAGATAACCATTAATCTCTTCATTTCTTGGTTGAGCCCATTTGTTTCTTGTTGGACTTTTGAATCTTTTAGACTAAAAGTAGTTTGTCACATAAACAATTGTAGGTTCCAGGTAACCTGTGGAAATGCTGATATTTATCCTATGGGAAAAACAATTTTACTGGGAACACCTGACCATTTTCCAAAGTATGTTAGTCTCAGAAAGATTACAGCTCAATTACAATTTATGTTGCCATTTTGTGATAGGGAACATACACCCTTCGGTGTGCAGTTCATACTGTTAATCTGTATGTTCATAGTAGTCCATTTCACCAGGAACTTGGTGGGTAAATTAGACTGTCTTGTTAGCAATACAGAGGTGATTGCTAGTTGTGATGTCGTGACCATGGTCTTTGTATATGTTATTTTGTTTATTTCAGCTGTAGAAGAATACTGTGGTGTCCGCATTTTCAACAGGTCCTTGTTTACATGCTTTGGAATGTTTTTGCCATCTATTATTCTTATTTTGCCTTTTCTTCTTAATCTTTAGCTTCTTTGTTGTTCTGCAGGCTTCCAAGTGTGCCACTCTTTGGGAGGAGGAACTGGGTCTGGCATGGGCACCCTTCTTATCTCTAAGATCAGAGAAGAATACCCCGATCGAATGATGCTCACCTTCTCTGTTTTCCCATCGCCAAAGGTATCTGATACAGTTGTGGAGCCATACAATGCTACCCTCTCGGTTCATCAGCTTGTTGAGAACGCTGATGAGTGTATGGTCCTTGACAATGAAGCCCTGTATGATATCTGCTTTCGCACTCTGAAGCTTGCTAACCCCACTTGTGAGTACTACTTTCTTCTTCATTCAAATTCTTTCATGACCATTTCTATATTTGAAGATATTATGGATACTCTGTTATTCTTATCTTTCGGCTAAAATTTAATTTTGTAATGCTTTCTTTCAAACCTCCAAGTTCGATAAAGCTTTTGTGTGCCTAAAGTAATATATGGTTGTTGATTTGTTTGATCTGTTTCTTTATCTCGTTGAATCTTGAATAAATGTTTCCATTCCTTTAGATCAAAATGTTCTTCCAATTTGCATTGTGGCTTTGATGTTGCTCATTGATCGTAATGCATTGTCTTTCAGTTGGCGATCTTAATCACCTTATCTCTGCTACAATGAGTGGTGTCACATGCTGCCTTCGATTCCCTGGCCAGCTTAATTCTGATCTCAGGAAGCTTGCTGTAAACCTCATCCCTTTCCCTCGGCTCCACTTCTTTATGGTAGGGTTTGCACCATTGACCTCCAGGGGCTCACAGCAATACCGGGCACTCACCGTACCTGAATTGACCCAACAAATGTGGGATGCCAAGAACATGATGTGTGCAGCTGACCCTCGCCATGGCCGGTACTTAACTGCCTCAGCCATGTTCCGTGGGAAGATGAGCACAAAGGAAGTTGATGAGCAGATGCTCAATGTCCAGAATAAGAACTCTTCCTACTTTGTGGAGTGGATACCGAACAATGTGAAGTCCAGCGTTTGTGACATTCCACCAAGGGGGGTGAAAATGGCTTCCACTTTCATCGGGAACTCAACTTCCATCCAGGAGATGTTCAGGAGGGTTAGCGAGCAGTTCACTGCCATGTTCAGGAGGAAGGCTTTCTTACACTGGTACACAGGAGAGGGTATGGACGAGATGGAGTTCACTGAGGCAGAGAGCAACATGAATGATCTGGTGGCCGAGTACCAGCAGTACCAAGATGCAACAGCAGATGAAGAAGAGTACGAGGAAGAATTCGAGGAAGAGGAGTTGCAAGACTGAGTCATTTCTATCTTGACAAATGCTTTTTCTTGAAATCACTGGGTTTGCAAGCGATTTTGCGTCTATCTGGGGACATGAACCTACCTATGTTGTTTGGTTGTTGTTGGTCTTTATTATTGGCTTATGTTGTGTCACCAGTTGCATGGTAATGAATCTGCCTTTATTTTCCCAAAAAAAGCTCTGCAAAAAAAAGCTGTAAGTTTACATCTTTTCCCAATTATTCTGGAAATTATTGTTGGCCATTGTTATGTGATGATGATTGTTCAGTAATTCAGATATCAAACATCATCGTATAGTGATGAACTCAGGAGCCTCGAGCTGCATGTTTATCATCGCTAGTTGCATATCCCATATGACGCAAAAAGCCTTGCATTCTCTAAAGATGGTTTAACGCCGCATCTGCTACCCACTGCAGCTATGAATCCTTCTGCAAAAGTTTTGTCACAACTTTGATATTTACATTAATCATGATTCATATGCAGATTTAGTGTTGCTGAACTCAATTGTTAATGAGCTCCGACGAAAATTTGTTTAGATTGGTATTTATATGTTCTCAACATGGAAGAGAACTAACTAGCAGAATATTATCACTCTCTTCTTCTGCTACTGCTATCATTTAGGAGTAGGCAAAAGTTCCACCAAATGTTATATCGGACAATTAAAATTTTAGATTGAGTTTTTGATGATATTATTATTAATTTTGATTTAAGTTAATTGAAATGATATTAGAATCATAAAAATGAGGATTTGAGTATCAAATTAATAGATATTCTATTAAGAAAAATAGTATACAAGATGTTTTTAAATATTACTTTCTTTGTTTCTTAGGCTTTTATTTACCCTATTAATTTTCAATTAATTATTTAAATATTTAATAAATTAATAATATTTTTTTATTAGATGTGTTACCATAACGATATCTCATATAATTTGATTCTTTGGAACACATCACATTCTCAACCGAGTAACACCCTTTTATTAGACCCTTTGAAACATCTGTATTCGCGAGCGCAGCCTCGACTTCCTTATCGGAGAGGAACTGAAGGGTAAGTCCAGAGGATCAAAGATAAATAATTAGGAACTAACTAAGAGTTACCAACAAGAGCCGTCTTAGCTCAGCCGGTAGAGCGCGTGGCTTTTAACCACGTGGTCGTGGGTTCGATTCCCACAGGCGGCGGTTTGTTATTTTTCGATTAAAAGAAAATAATTTAATTTTTTTTTTATGTCATAATTTCGATGAATTTTTTTTGTGATAGTAATAATAATAACGATAAATCTGATAATATATAATAATGATGATAAAATATAATAATTATCCTAATAATAAATTATATCGATTAATTTGTACATTAATATTTATAGGCATATGAGAAGCGTTTGTTTTAACTAAACGAAAATAATTTAATTAATATTTATTTTTTGTAATAGAAATAATAATAATGATAAATCTGATCATATACAATAATGATGATGATAATAATAATAACTTATATCAATTAACGGTACATTAATTTGTAGGTATATGAGAGTGACTCAATGGGCCTATCTAATAACATAAAGTTAACTCGTTACCACCACAACATGCAAATGCAATCTTTTAATATGAAATCTTTTTGCAGAACGCAAAAAGATTGTTGAAGCTTTGTTCCATTTTATCTATTTTCACAATAAAAATTCAAGAATATGTGGTTTCTAAGAGTTTTGTGCAAGATTGTCGAAGGATCATTCCAGGGATCAGTTCAGATGTATGGCACCATAGAAACTTGAACCCTGTTGCAGCTTGGTCCATTTGGCAACCGCTAAGGGTTTCTGAATATTAGATATTTGGCAGGTTCCATGAATTGACTCATTATGAGGGGATAATGAAAGAATTACTAAGGTCTGACTGCAAGCAAGGGGTTGGTTGATCTTAATGTGTTCATTGTTCTCACGTTGCTTCTGATATAATTCTTAGTTAGATAGGACTTTGAAGGAAAATTTAAACAGCTTATCCCTGCCTACATTTGAGGTAATGCAGCAAAAATGTCAGGAGCATAGTGTTTCTTAGCATAAGAATGGAGTCAAGCAAATTAACAATATACGATCTTTTGAATCATAGCAAGCAAGCCATTCGAAATCCAGAAGGGTAGCAGTAGGAAGTGGACAAAAGAAAGATGCACAAAAGAAAGAATCCCTTTCTTTAGCATGACCATTGGCCAGCAAAGGACTATGCAAAGATCTTCGAGTGTCTTGTGGTAGTTGATGAGATAGAAAATGAGGTGGCTAAGGTCATATCGAAGATCAGATGTAAACCTGATGCTTCTCCGAACGAAGAAGATGCAGACAGCTCTCTTGACCAGCATGTGTTCACATGGGGATAGAGAAAGATTAGAAGATCCACTGTAAGAAATAAGAGCAGAAACTTAGAATCGAACAAATCTGCAATAGCAAAGAGGTGATAATGGAAAATGTATCTCAAATCACCGACATGTTTATCTTGCAGTTGTTGTTGACACACCCTTTTACACAGGATCGATTCAATATTGAGTGGATGAAAACATGGCTTATTCCAAACAGATAAAAAGAGGTTGGTGATGGGATATAAAAAGAAATAAAATTTTATATATGAATAAATACTTACATATTACAATGAAATTAAATGAAATCATTCAATTAACTTGTTGGAAATAAGACTGAAGTTGGCTGCCCATTTTATTATTCGATTGGTTGGTTGTGTATTTTATTTTAATATTTTTAAACTCAAAGACTACATGTGCTTTATGTTGAGCTTTCTCGTAGTTATTTCGAAGGTCACTCATGTCGAGCCTATTGGTGATAAGCTCATTATTTTCTGCGACACACATGATTCTCATCAGAATTTCTTGTTGCAAGGTGTTGTGATGAATCATCCCCTTTTCTTTTTAGAAAAAATATTTTTTAGGGGAGAAGAAATTCATTTCTTTTGTTTGTTTAGTAATACGTGCAAGATTTTTTTTTCTCTCATTCGATTAGAAATATAATCAGTCTCTTCTCTCTCTTTCGTTGATAACTTATTTTATCCAAAGAGTGTGCTTTTCTTTCTTCTCTATCTAATAAGAATTATTGATAATTTATTCAGGTGAGTAGAAAAAATAGCTATCTTCAACCCTTACTGATTTCATTATCATGTGAACTCTCAGGGCCAATATGATCGAGGGTCAAGTATGGCTCTTTTCTATCGAGAAAAAAGCAAAAAAAATAGTTGATCTTATATAAGAGGTAAATTAGTCTTTTGTCTCTCTAAAATAGAAACACCAAGAGAGAATGAATGACACAGAATGTTTAAACAACTATGAGTACTTAACATTTTATCTCCACTTTTATTGAAACTATACTCTAATCATTTGTATCACAATCATTCATGATCTTGCTCATGCAACGTCTTGTTATTTCTTCGCGACTGTATGAAGTTCATCACGAGCATAGATCATCATATCATACGAAATAATATGAAATGAGTGAAATGTAGGCTTGGATTGATATGCAAACCTCTCTCATTAGCAATTCGATCCGATTCACATAAAAAAAATTAAGAAAACCTTAAAATATGATTAGGTTATGATATTACTTTGATTAGGGCTTGGAACATGTTTTGCTCTTATTTCTCGTGATGTTGTCATCACGGTTGTTGTTGTTCGACATTATTCACTAGTTCTCTTTAGCATAATATAGTCTCTCATCTTCTTTTCTCTTATTATTTTTTCTTTTTCTTTTTTCTCCACTATTTCTCTTTTTTGTCCTTCCTCTTCTTCCTCCATTACATACATCCCTTTCTTTATCTTCCTCCTTTTTCTTGCCTCTCCTCTTCCATGGCTTTCTCTTCTTTCTATTTTCTTCTTTCTCATCGACCCCCACCCACCTCTTCTTCTTTCTTATTTCTCCTCCTCTTCTTCACTACCTCCCTTTCTTCCTTCCTCCTTTATTACTTTATATTTTTTGTTCTCTTCCTTCATTGTTACCCTACTTCATTCCTCTTCCATTTTTTTTATTTTTCTTTATTTTTGAAACATTGGTATATATACACACACACATATATATATATATATATATATATATATATATATATATATATATATATATATATATATATATGTATGTATATGTATATATATATACATATACATACATATATTTATATATATGTATATATATATCTATGTAAATGTATATCAAGTAAATTTAAAAGAGTAAATATGAAAATAACTGATTTTGATATATATATCAAAATATATAATTTTGTTATATTATTATATATCATCAACATCATTATTATATATAATCAGCTTTATCATTATTATTATTATTATCGTTACAATTACTATGATCATGAAAAATGATTCTAATTTTAATTAATCGTTAAAATATCGCCGTCTGTGGGAATCGAACCCACGACCACGTGGTTAAAAGCCACGCGCTCTACCGGCTGAGCTAAGACGGCTTGGACAGACCTTTAATTTTATCAATTAATTAGTATGAGACATATAATCTTAGAATAGGCCGAGAAAGTTTTGGTTTGTGCGCGGAGGAAGCGTTCTTTAGGAAGGAATCGCCGGGCGTCAGCGTTCCCCTCCGCGAAGGATGTCAAGGTTGCACTCGCGACTGTTCTCAGCGAGGAGATTGGAAGAAGGAAACGAGTTTGCGACATGACATTGGTTGCTTCTTGCAGGCTATGTTTCGGTGACAAGTAGAAGAAGAAAACAAATTTGCGCTATGGTTTTGTTTCCTGATTCAAGTTATTCCTATGGCATCATTTCCATTCATGTTGCGTATCTTTCGGAGCTCCTGTTCTTGTTGTCGTCGGTAAGTTACTCACCAACACTAATTACCTTATGGTTGTCTCTGCTATTTAACTTTAGTTCATTATCATCATCAATCTTCATGCCATACTATTTGAGTCATAGTTGAATGAATTGGCTGCACAGAGTGGAAGGAATGTTTTTTTATTCCACTTATCATCATCAATCTTTTCAGAGTGCTACCAACGGGAAATCGTGAAAGATGAGATTTTCCAAATGGGATTAGTCTTTTGAGTGGACTTCCATCGAGTCACTCTCATATACCTACAAATTAATGGACCATTAATTGATATAAATTTTATTATTATTATTATTATTATTAATTATCATCGTTATTGTATATGATCAGATTTATCATTATTATTTCTATCACAAAAAATAAATATTAATTAAATTATTTTCGTTTGGTTAAAAGAAACGCTTCTCATATGCCTATAAATATTAATGCACAATTAATCGATATAATTTATTATTATGATAATTATTATATTTTTATCATCATTATTATATATTATCAGATTTATCGTTATTATTATTACTATCACAAAAAAAATTCATCGAAATTATGACATAAAAAAAAATTAAATTATTTTCTTTTAATCGAAAAGTAAAAACCGCCGTCTGTGGGAATCGAACCCACGACCACGTGGTTAAAAGCCACGCGCTCTACCGGCTGAGCTAAGACGGCTTTTGTTGGTAATTCTAAGTACTTTTAATTAATTATCTTTAATCCCCGGGGCCTACCCTTTCGAGGCCGTCACCGTCGCCTCCGCTATGGAAAGTCAGAGGCTGCGCTCGCGACTGTTCTCGGCTCCTCTTTTTGGGCAAAAATCGAATCTTTTCATGGAGAATGGACGAAAGAGAGGAGTTTGCCAGTTGACATTGGTTGTTCAGCAGACTATGTTTTGGAACAAGAACGAAATTGCTGCTAGGTTTGCTCTCTACGTCTCTCTCGACGTGCGCTACGGTTTTGTCGCCTGATTCAAGTTATTCCTATGGCATCAGTTCCATTCATGCTGTGTGTCTTTTGGAGCTCCTGTTCTTGTTGTTACACACCAACGCTTATTCCCTAATGGTTGCCTCTGCTGTTTAGCTCCTTCATGGTAGTTGATTCTCTAAATTCATGTGTCTTCCTGCAATCTCCAGGTCATAGTCGAATGGAATGGCAGATACTAGACAAGACTCAGAGGGGAAGTCATAGTATTTAATCTATCATATATCCTAGACAAGACTCCGACGGGAAGTAGTGTTTCCTCTGTCATCCATATTATTTCCCTTGCCCTGAAAGAGGCTGAGGAGGGAAGCTGGTTCCATTTGTCAGGGAACTGAACTTGTTTCTTTTTTCTCAACTTATCATCATCGATCTCTTCCAAGTACTATGCTCGATATGTATGCAATCCAAATGTATCGATTCTCAAGGTAGCGTGTGGGGGCAAGCCTTGGCACAATGGTAAGATTCTCCTTCTCGACTTGAGTGATCAGAGTTTGAATCATTCTGTGATGCGCTTCCGCTGCCCTTTAACAATTTAGGTAGCACATCTTTTACTTTGTATGACCTTGTATCTATTATTAGATAACGACACAAGAGACATTTGGTGTCTCCTTTTTGATATAGTAGATACTTCTCTCATTTCCTGAGTCCGGTAAATTCAATTCCATGCTATAATAAAACTATCTCGATTATCCTCTCTCCATTTTCCTCTTTTCAATTGTTGCATTTTTATATGGTTTTTGATGGAAGTGTATCAGTTTTCAGTCCAGGTGCCCTGACATAGTTCAAGTTTCATGGAAGAATTAGGAGGATCAAACTGAGTGTTGTTTCAGGTTGTTGTGCTTGGATTCAATCTCATATGATTCGAGCTATGCATGTTTAGATGAACTTATGTAGTAATTTTTGTATGTCTAATGGCTATAATACACCAATATACTAATAGTTCTAAGGAACTGAAAGTGAGACTGGATTAGTATGTCTCCACGTGCACACGAATGGTTGTTTTGTGGGTTTGATGTTGCATAAGATGACTTGGAGACATGGTACATTATAAGTTCTGGTATTTATAAGATAAATTGTTCTAAAGTATCTCTAATGATTGCACATGAATGAAATATTATTATTAAAGAACAGGTAATTGTTCATGAATGTTATGTTCCATGTCAACCAAATTGTGGAAGTTCTGTGTAAAGAGTTTGTATGCATAAAACAATTTGGCTAGTGAATACAATAAAGCCCAAAATTGTCCTGAAACTTGAAAAACTGTTGGACAGAGTATGATTCTGGTAAAAAAAAAAAGAAAAAGAAAAATCAAACCCTTTGGTATTAATTTAAATTTCGAAGACCTATGAATCTTATGATGTGTGATCGACATTGTTCATATAACATAAAAATGCTGAATCTCGGAAATTTGATACGAAAACAAGTAGATGACACTGCTCATGTTACACAAAATTAGTATGATGTGATAATTTTCATTAATTACTTGTTCTGGATACGCCTGGTTGATTAGATCTTGACAAAATGAACTATCATAGGTAACAATGATTGTTTGAAGCCGGTAGCCATCTTTTGAAATACTAAATCCATATATAAAAAATTCAACCATTTATACTTTAATATGCCCAAATATATTAACTAAATACAAGATTGACCAATTTATATGATTGATATCTTGATCATAATTTAAGATGTTCGACTGCTTAAGTAAAAGATGATTTCATTTCATATTAAATGTGAATCTACCGAAGCATCTTAGCATATAAAAGGATAGCTTAGTACATGAGTCTCTTGCTAATGCAAGGTCTAGAGAGTTAAATGTATGCAACCTTGTCTTGCAAATGAAGAGATTGTTTCCCTTATCAAAATTTGATCAGCCAGTTTGAAAATAATACAAAAATTATTATGAGACTAAAACTTGCCTCTTTATATATTTATTTATCAGTTGTAAATAATTGTATTGCACATAGCTTGTGCCAAATAGTCTTTTGATGAAGCTGTTTCTTATTTGTTTCCTCCCTAATCCTACAGAGATTATGCTCAATTTTATAGCAGAACTTGTTGAATAAAATCACAAGTAGCTATGTGCTAGATGCCATTGCAACTGTAGCTTTATATGAATGCAGTTGTACAAGCTTGTCAATCAAGTGTTGGTATCCTGTTCATCTATTCACGGCAGAAATAAATGAACTTCCCTGCTTGCTACAGCCACTAATCTAGTGTTTTCTAGAGGATGGTGCTTGATGTAGTTGTAATACTAGTCTCTGTTCATAGTGATCTATCCTTATTCTGCCCATGCTCAATGTCTTCATGGTTTGTTTGTGGATGCAGTAGCGCGTCAAGTCACAGAGAAACTTAGACCTTTGAGATATGCAACCTCAATGCTTCAGAATTCTGATAGCACCTTATTGTCTAGTCCATGGAGCTATGAAGCTTTCCACTGTATTGCTGGCTGAATCCACTTGTCATGGTTCCGCGAGGTGCTTGGGCTGTTTAAGTAAAAGAAACTCTCCATGTAACATCTAGCAGTAGGTTAATAGCCCTCACATTTGCTTTTATTTTTCATAGAAAAGAATAATCAGTATGCAATTTAATCCCTCTGCTGTGGTTGACTAAAACCTCCCTATTTTTCCCAACTGTATAAAGATTGATCAACAGGTTGTTAGTATTTGACCTGAATCTCTGTGTTCGACAGTTTCCACTCGAGTGGTGTGTGTGTGTGTGGCTTGTTCTGTTCACTTTTGCTCTTCAGATAATTTCAGCTGTTCATTTGATTATTTTGTTCAAACTTACGAATCATAGGTAATATCTGAAAAAGTGACATTCGACCAATTGGGTATTTATTACCTGCAGTTGGCATCTAAACTTGTATTTCCTTTATATATTTTTGATTTTTTCCTAAATTCGTATATAGATGTTGAAGTCATACTATGCTAACTTTGTTCCGAATCTTATTTTGCAGATTAGTCTTTGTTCAGAGGCAGTCATTCGTTGATAACTTTCGAGAACATTAGTTGATTCTTCACAAGACATTAGTTGGAAGGAGTACTCAAAGAATCTGATGCTTGTCTTATCAAGATGGCAGCGCGGCAGTTTGATTCCTGCAAATCAGAAAAGCTTTTTTTCTGGTCAGCTTTAGGCTGTCAATGAAATGGTAGAGATTGGTACTGCATCGAGGGATCAGATTCTCGCTCAGCCGTGCAAGAGGGATATGACTAGGAACAAAATGAAGCATGGACATGACGCAGGAATCTTGAAACCTAATGCAGAAAGCACCTCATAATCCCAATGTTGGATGAATGCAGGATGTTGATTGTGTCCTTTGCCAAAAAGGGATTTCATTGTGGTTCATGAATGATATTAACGGGTGAAGGCATCATCAATAGTTTGGAGAACTTGTGGCGGCAGCAGAACATTCATGAAATGACTGATTATTTTGTCCAGCAGCTGAAGTAGTTAAAAAAAAATTCAGCAATTTAGAATAACAATTATGTAACATGAAAACTAAAAAAGTGATGGGTTTTCAGACAGTTTAATCTACAATCAGATTGTTCATTAATAAGAAAAGAAAAATCATGAGAAAACAAAAAAGGGAAGAGAGGTGGGTGTCTTTGTTGTTGCTTGATAGATGTGTAAAGAAGAAAATGGAAGAGGAAGATGTGTGAAGGAAAAGAAAAGAAGAGAGAGAAAGTTGCACAGCTTTATTCGTTACTAGCTTGTGATCACTAGATTCTTCAATGCGTGGCTTGAAGGTAGAGCAAATCTACTTAGTGATCCTAGTAATTTCATTAATTTACTTTGACATTTTCATCTCAATAATATGTATATATATTTATATATTATTGGTCTAATAATTATCTTATTTTTTTAATTAAAGGGTAATTGATGATCACACGAATAATATCTTAATCGATCTTTTAAAAAAATAATATTATATATATTATAATTTATTTACATCGTATAAGATGAGAAAAAAAAAATCAATGTAAAAAAGTGACATTATATTTCTTGACCAAGATTTTTAAGTGATGGAAAACTCAGTAAAAGTCGTCTCCTTCCACCCTCTTCTCATCCCTAAACACATTCAAATGAAAAGGTAGAAAAGTCAGGACCTCCTACGGCCCAAGATGTCCACAAACCTACCACTAGAGGATGCTGATCTTGATGGGAACAGGAACGGATGCTTTGCGTCGCTCGTCCACTCGATTCTACACACAAGGATTCCGACGAAGGACGGCTTCCGAAGCCCCCACATCAAATTCCATTCGCGTTCTATATTCTTTCTCTTATCTATTTAAAGTCTTCCCCGACTCGGAAGCTCCTTCAATATTCACCAGCTCTCAATTCATCCCCTGTATCACCACAGCAGCTGCTGCTTCTTCTTCCTTTTCTTCTCTCCCTCTCTCTCAAATGTCCAAGTCTCCACACTACAAGGGAGTGCAGAATGGTTCGACCATTAAGGTAATTCCTTTCACAGCAAAGTAATGCATGGTCCAGTCTCCGGGTGCAGTTAGTCCTGCATCAAGCAACAAGGAGACTCGATCGGAATTCCAGTATGCACTTGGATGCTCTTCTCATGCATACATGCAACTTGTGTGTGATGTGATTGCTTTCTCGCTTATGACAGAAAGATGGAGACACCGTCAAGATAGAACCCACCGCACTCGACGTCACTTGGGGCAACGATCCCCGCTACTGGTCCATCAACGAAACCGGGTAAGGCTTCTTTGATCGTCACAAAGAGAAGTCTTTGATCTTAGCATCATTGATGATGTTTTCCCAACCACTTCATGTTCTTCGTTTGATTTCCTACCCGTATTCTTGTTTCTTTTTCTTTCTGATAAAATAATTTGATCGGGTGACAAATGTTTTGGCTCGAATTTTTATCATCTCATGATTACACCTTTAAACCGAACCCTATTCTACTGGTAATCCGTGAAGTTTCATCCCAAACCTTCATAAATGAATAATGAAGGAATGAATTGTTTTCGTGTGCAGCTGGAAAATGATGAAGCAGAGAATCTTCTTAGCTTGTTGTCTAAAAACAAAAAATAAATTCTATTTGATAGACGACTCTATTTTGTTTAGGACTTGTAAATGAACAAAATGAATCAATGCACTAAGGAATGATTTTTTCTTTTAATATCGTTTTTCGTTGTCTGTTATTCTGTTTTATGTCCCATTAAATAAATGAATGAATGAATGATCTTAGAGGATTTATCTCGTTGCATCAAGTGTCCTAATAAATAAATGAATGATCTTGGAAAACTACAGAGAACCTATCTCGTTGCACCAAGTGTCGTGGCTCGAGGTCAGCGGCGTATTCGACAAGGGTGTACTCGACACGGTGAATGCCGGGCTCGATACCTCGAAAACCTATTCATTGAAGTTTAGAGTGAGGATGAAGGCGGACGCCTTCGGGTGGAGTGGCTGCCCGGTGTACCTGATGGTCAAGAATGCCGACGACAATAAGTTCAAGTGGAAGAAGGTTGACCTAAGCCGACTAACTGCCGGAAAGGTCGTGGATATTCCAGAGTCTCCAGACAAGCACACCTTTAGGCCTCCCGCTGACAAACTCACCTTCGGATTGTTTGAGATTTGGAGGGGCAGATGGAAGGGAGGACTCGAGATCATACAAGTCATCATCGAAAGGGACCAACAATAATCAACATATACACACACACACTTCCATATGGTGTGAGCTTATGTCTATTTCGTGTTCAGATTGTATACGAATAAAAGTCTGATGTGGTGGAGAAACGAGGCTTCTCCGTGGTTTGGCATGTAATGTAGTACTTTATGTTTGCGTAACACGAGAATGACTAAATGAATAAACATGTTCCCTTCCGGTGAAGCCAAAAACCTCCTCTTCTATATCAAATGTGATGGAATACTTTTATGTGATGAGTGAAGATGGCAAGGAATCCGACTCGTACGACACCGTCGTTAGATACTCATCACATAACGGACGAGGACTGGCCGGCTGCCGAGTGACCCTGTCGGAGCCCCGATTCAAAGAGCTAACAGTGACACCAACTCGAGTTAGGAGCTAAACTTTTGTTCACCATTTGATCTCAAAAACGACTCCAGAAATCCATGGAGAAAGGATTGCTATTCACCGAAAACTTTAGCGTCAGGAGAATCTCTACTGCAGTTTATGGAGTAAGAATGAAGCAAGGTATTGATCTTAAAGCAGCTGACTTTATTCCCTACTTCCGTGGTGCGTGCATGTGTGTGTGTGTTTGTGTTCCTACGACGAGATTTTTTGCCGAAAGCATAAGGGTGAGCACTTACGTGTGGGAAGAATCCCTTTCGGACGGAGATGGGGGGACCTGTATCTTCGTGCCTCATGGCTTCCGAATAAACTTTTGCAGCTGGTGATGATAATGCTTGGTTTATTTTTCCTTCTTTTTTTCTTTCTTTGTGATGAACATATGCAGCCCGGTGAAGAGGAACACTGTGCCTGTTTATCATCAAATACTGCTTCCAGCACTCCCTGCACGATGAGCAAACAATTGGGGTCGATCCATCTAAAGGACTCGAGTCGAGGAATCGCCTTCTGCCCAGTATTCTTCCTTCCAACTTTGATCTGATCTCGGAGTACGATGGCTCCTTTGCGGGAACGGGCTATGTCTTCAAGTCTATCTCAGGGAATATTATCACCGCCGGAGGCGATATCACGACACAGCAACCTCGCTTGAGGCTGAATGTTGGACCATTTGGGATCGACTCCAAAAAGCAATTGCTAAAGGCTATCGTAATCTTTTGATCAAGGACTGATTCCTTATGCCATGTCAACATAATCTCCTACCACTTGCTGGATGTAGAATTCTTATAAAGATGTCTTTCATCTAGCTAATCTTGTAACGGTGGTTGGCTGGCTTCACATTTCCAGAAATAATGACTGGATACCTCGTAGCCTCGCTAACGCTGTTAGAACCACCCATGGATGGGAATTTTGTGGCTCTCATGCTTTCTTATTCAATGAATACATAGTCATTTTTTTCCTTTTTTAAGTACTGCTTTGAGAACGATTGCTGTAGACTTTAGAGAAAGGAACAAAAATTATTTCAACAGCATTCGGACACATCCAGACTTGATTGAAGGAGCAGAATACTGTAATCTCTTTGGGTAATGGAGAGAATATTGATTGGAGGCCACCATGGTGACTTTCAGGTGACAAGTGAGATGGTGACATATAATATATGAGGTGATAGCAACTTGATCAAAGCTTCATGTGAATCTCGAGGGACTTGATTGCCTCTGGAAGTATTGGAGAGATGATAAGAGAGAGAGAGAGAGAGAGACAGGGTCGGACAAATTGAGCCGTTTGAGTCCAAATCAAAAAAATTAAAAAGAGAGAGAGAGAGAGAGAGAGAGAGAGAGAGGCAGAGTTGTGAGGTGTGCAGCGTGAGGACATAGCATGCAGCGAGCGGCGACGCACAAATAGAAAAGAGGAGAGAGAAAGATTAGATTTCTAAGTTTTCTATTTGACGATCGGCGGTCAAACGTTGTTAGTTTTGGCCCAAATTTTATGTGAAGAATCCTTGTAGCAAACTTTACAATCCTAACTGTGTTGATCTACAATTTACCCTCTTTAAGATACTTTCTTATTATATCTATTTTTTGAGACCTAAAATTTTCTTACGAGTAAATCCATTTTAAGTGATCTTGATGTTGATGTTATTGTGATCCTCTAGTTATTCTAGAGAAGATCTATTATAAATCTGTTATCATTATTATTGATAGTGGAAGTTTGAGGTAGACTACGATCCCGTGGTTTTTTCCACATTGGATTTTTTACGTTAAAAGATTTGGTCTCACTGTGTGATTTATTTTTGCTCTATTGTTTATACTGTGCTGGTTGATATTTTTATTTGGATATCAAGTTGGTATTTTGATGAAGAATCCATTTTGATACAGGGAAAAGAATATTCCGCTTTAACAGGTTTTTTCCGACACAAATGCAAAAACCTTGAAGTAGAATAACACCTTATTCTTACATATTGATGTTGTCGATGGACTATGACTTGCTTACTTGAGGGCAACGATGCCTCACTGCACGCGGAAGCTGAACTGTAACACAAAGAATAAACTTCATTTATTGGACGTGAATCAAGTTTTCGTTGGACGACAAATTGGCAAAACATGCTCACCTTCTCCGAGGGCACCAAGAATAGATGACATTTGAAGCAAAGCAAGATAGTCTTGGAGGACATTATTACTAAGGGTGGGTGAGACTAGAGATACATGGATGGTTGAAACTCGCAAGTGATGCATTCTAAAAAGTTAAAAATAAATTTAAATTACTTAGCTTATGCAGATCATTGCAAAACAAATGCCTATTGTAATATGTTGTGCAGTGCTTTTCATGTTAAATTAAATTTGATAAGAGGATTCTGCTAATTACTTATCTTATATTCTTAGCTCTTGTCTATAAATATATAGGACCTCCTAGGATCTCAACATGGATACATGGATATATAATATTATTGAGAGATATTGATCTTCTCTCATCTCCCATTAGTCACGTGAATCAGTCATTAAGAGATCACAGATTTTCTCTCATCACCTCTTAGTCCTTAATCTATCGCTCATAGTGATCCTATGAAGGAAAAAAAGAAAGGAGAATACGAGTCTAGTTCTTATTGTATATCGATATCACTATGGCATTTGGATCCGACGATGGTGCGCTTGTAGATTAGATAAAGGCTCTCTAAATGACATCAAAATGTATACATTGTAAATTTGATATATCGTTATTTGATTTTAATTTTTTATATTAAATTTTTTCACATAACATTAGCATAATCATGATTTTTATGCTAACAATTGATATAGAGTTATATTTTTGAAATCAAATACTTTGAATGGTTTTTATGCATGCTATTGCTATAGCATCACTAAAGCCTATGGGGATTGCAATGACTATATGCGGCGATTGTAATAGCATTGTTGCAGTAGTGTTTGTTGGCCATTGAAAGCCATGGTTCCTAGTAGCTACACAACATACACATGGGCATAACAACACATGGTGGGAGGATCCATTGACGACGCTTGATGTGGAACGTGATGGCATGGCACAATCACCGATGAGATCACTAGTCGACTATGTGAGAAATGTTGAATCTCCGATTTTGATGATGAAATCAATTGATAAATGATCTAATTCATATATTGAGATAAGTGTTATAGGATTAACTATGATAATATATAAGGTATAAAACAGATATTGGGCCGGAGTCAAAGATCGGATGATATGTCGAAGATTTGAAGATGTGCTAGAAGCTCGTCGAGAGTTCGTCAAGAGTTCACCGAGAGCTCGTCGAGAGTTCGCTAAGAGTTCATTGGGAGTTCACCAAGAGTTTGTCAGGAGTTCACTAAAAGTATACCAAAAAGTTCATCGGAAGTTTATCGAGACTTCGCCGGAA
The DNA here is from genome assembly GCA_900464855.2 of Musa schizocarpa. Taxonomy (NCBI): domain Eukaryota; kingdom Viridiplantae; phylum Streptophyta; class Magnoliopsida; order Zingiberales; family Musaceae; genus Musa; species Musa schizocarpa. Next base: position 21,424,081 of record LS990916.1, read on the forward strand.
GAACGATTGACATACCGGACAAAGATTGCTTAGTTAATATCTTAATTATCATAGTTAGAATCAAGATTGAGTTAGGATTAAGAGGTAATCTCACTAACCCAGTTAGGGGCCAATTGGGCCCAAAACATGACTGAGTTGGGCCAGATGGAAAGCCCACTCAGCTACTTGGAGCCTTGCTAGGCGGTGGCACCGCCCAAGGTGGGTGGTGGAACCGCTTGAGGCTCAGCTTTCCATGTGGTCTGGGCGATGGTATCGCCCAGACTGGGAACCATCGCCCAGACTGGGAGGTGGTACCGTCGATAGTTAATACTGTCAGGTAGTGGTATCACCAGAGCCTAGTCTTTGAGGCTTTGTCAAGCGGTAGTACAGTCAGACTAGGTGGTGGTATAGCTCAATAATAGCGGTGGTACCACTAGTACCCCGAAAATCTGGGAAGAGACATTTTTGGCTCTATTTCTGAAACATTTAGGGTCTATAAATACCACACTCCTTTCTGCATGAAAGAGTAACAAAAAGAGCAGAAAAGTATGAAAAAATCTTTACGTGTTGGGGTGTAAAAGTGTTGTAAAAGTGCTAAGGGTCCTCCTCCTCTTTCTTCAGCTTTGTAATCATTAGAAAAGAGGTGTGAGGCTTGTAAGGGTTGTCTCATAAACCCATGAAAGAAGAAAAGCTTTGTAAGAAGGTGGTTGGTCTTCGTCTATTGAAGAAATACCATAAGTGGATGCCGGTGACCTCGATGGAGGAAGAATCAGAAGTGGACGTAGGTCATAACGACCGAACCCCTATAAATCCAGTGTGTTCTTTCCTTACTACTTTTTTTCATTACTTATTTACACTCTATGCTTTACATTTGCTCTAAGTCATTACTTTAATTACTTTTCGATACAAGCTTTGACTATCGATTTTGTCGAACGAAACTTTCAAAATCAATGTAATTTTTATCGCTCACTAATTCATCCCCCCCCCCCCTTCTTAGTGGCGTAAATTGGTATCAGAGCAAGATTACTCTTAATTTAATTTAAAACCCAAGAGAGATGTCTTTTACTCGTAATCATGAGGGTCATTCTATCACACATCCTCCCATGTTCAATTGAATGAACTATACTTATTAGAAAACTAGAATGAGGATTTTCTTGATTTCTATGGATTTCGAGTTATGAAATATCGTCGAAAATGAATTTTAAAAGTCTTCTCTTCCAATGAACGATTAAAATGATTTGAAGAAGAAGACTTTCTCTTTGAATGTCAAAGCTATGAATGCTTTGTTTTGTGCATTAGATAAGAGTGAACTCTCTCCTCCCACTAGCAACTTGGATGCATCTTCATCCAAAGAATCCTTACCTAAGGATTGGAGGTATGTAGCTGCTCATCCTAAGGAGCTAATTATTGGAGATACTTCAAAAGGGGTTCAAACTCGTTCTTCTCTTAAAATTTTTTGTGCGAATGCAGCCTTTTTATCTCAAATTGAACCTAAATGCATTGACGAAGCCTTGAAAGATAATTCATGGGTTATCACAATGCATGATGAATTAAATCAATTTGAGAGAAATAAGATATGGAAGCTTGTTCCTAGACCTAGTGACCATTTGGTAATTGGTACTAAATGGGTATTCAGAAACAAGTAAGATAATCTTGGTATTTGGTTGGAAACAAGGCTAGATTAATGGCCAAATGTTTTAACCAAGAAGGAGGTATCGATTATGAAGAAACATTTGCTCCTGTGGCTTGACTTGAAGCCATAAGGATTCTCCTATGCTAGTCGTAATAATTTTAAGTTATTTCAAATGGATGTTAAAAGTATTTTATTTAATAGATTTATTTATGAAGAAGTTTATATTAAACAACCTCTTGGATTTGAGAATGCTAACTCTTTGAATCACATGTTTAAGTTAACTAAGGGTCTCTATGGATTAAAATAAGCCTCTACGGCTTGGTACAAGAGGCTTAGTTCTTTTCTTATTCAAAAAAAATTTATGAAGGCAAGGTCGATGCTATATTGTTTATCAAATATTTTGAAAATAATTTTCTCATTATTCAAATTTATGTTGATGATATTATTTTTGGATCTTCAAATGAGTCATTATATGAATCTTTTGCTAATAGTATGAGTCATGAATTTGAAATAAGTTTGATGGAGGAATTAACATTTTTCTTAGGTTTACAAATCAAACAACTTAGTGATGAATTTTTTATAAGTCAAACAAAATATACTTTAGATCTATTAAAATGATTTAATATTGATAATGCTAAGGCTATTAATACACCAATGAGCACTTCTACAAAACTAGATATGGACTCTAATGGAGAATGTTTTGATCAAAAGACTTATAGGGGTATGATAGGTAGTTTATTATACCTCACAACAACTAAACCTGATATCATATTTAGTATTGGACTATATGCTAGATTTCATTCTAATCCAAAGTAATCTCACTTAAAAGCTATTGAAAGGATTTTTAGATTTCTAAAAGGAACTCATAATCTAGGACTATAGTATCAAAATTTTAAAAACTATGAATTACTTGTTATGTCGATGCTGATTTTGTTGGTTGTCAAATAGATATAAAAAGCATATCCGGAATATGTTAATTCTTAGGTTACGCACTTGTCGAATATATAACAGTAGGTGCATGTTGTGTACGAGTTATCTAGATGAAAAACACTTTAGAAGATTATAGAATTCACTTGAAAAACATACCCATAAAATGTGATAACACTAGTGCAATATGTTTAACAAAAAATCTCATTCGATACTTTAGAACTAAACATATTGATATTATGTATTATTTTATTAGATATCATATTAATAATCACGATGTATCTTTAGAATTTATTAATACAAAGCATCAATTAGCAGATATTTTTATAAATCCATTGAATGGGAACAGTTTGATTTCATTAGAAGAGAATTAAGCATGCTAAATCTTCCAAATGCATGGATTCCTTTTTCGGATTCCTCGGTTCTTCATAACTTGAAATTTTTTTAAAATCGAGATCATCTTTCTATTTGCAAAAGAAGAGCCTTGATTCATAGATTTTTTATTAATAACTTGATCTTTTATCAATTCCTATGAATTATTCTTCCTTCTATTTACAAGAAAAAGGATTTGACTTATGAAGTTTTATTCATGGATTTTTGATCCTTTATTTGATGCCCCTTTCCCATGAATTCTTCCTCACTCTTCTCACGAAAGAAGAATTTTTATTCATGGACTTTTAGTATGTAATGATCATTCATAATAATAGAGGTTTGATTTTGTATGGACATCTTGATCATTTTAATGAATCCTTTCTCTTTGCTAAAATAGAAGCTTGATTAAATGAAACTCATTTATTATGGATTTGACTTGGTTCAAATTCTTTCATGAATTTGGTTCTTGATTTTTTGGAGAATGAATTCCTCCCCTACTTTTCTTCCTTTCTTTTTTTTTTAATGACAAAGGAAGAAATTTTTTTGCATATTTCAAGAAGAACCAAAATGCTCTTGGACATCTAAATCAAAAATGCTATCTTGCCCATTTAAAAAAAGCAAAAGTAATTATCATATAAAGTTTTTGCTTAACTTCTCAATTTTGCTAGCTTAGATAAATTGGTGTAAAACTTACTTGATACGTTTTTAAACACTTGCATTGTTCAATGATTCTCCTATCTGTTGATGACAAAGGGGAAATGATAATTGGTATCAAAATATTGATTTAAGCATGAGAAATAATGAATGTTTGGTATCATAAAATAATAAATGATATCATAATCAAAATCTTGATTTAATGCATGAAGTTTCAACATCATGTTATGGAAATGATGAATGTTGGGTATCACGAAATGATAAATGGTATCATGTTCAAAATATTGATTTAATGCATGAAGTTTTAACATTATGAAATGATGAATGTTTGTTATCATGAAATAATAAATAATATCATAATTAAAATGTTCATTTAATGCATGAAGTTTTAACATAATGCATGTTATGAAAATGATGAATGTTGGGTATCCTTAAATGATGAATAGTATCATATTCAAAATATTGATTTAATGTATGAAGTGATAAATGTTTAAAACTTTAATGTCTTTGCATCATATATGATATACCCAAAATGATGTATCATGAATACTTTAGTATTATGTATGTTATGCCCAAAAGTGATGTTGATTTATTTTTGGTATCATGCATGAAGTGAGTATGAAATGTAAGGTTTTGAAATTGTGCATATTTTAATGATGCATATTATATTGATATGATATATTGCATTTGATCACTATGATCGAAAGTGTTTAACTTGAATTCAAAGGTTATGATTCCTTGTGAATTCAAGTTTGCTTTATCTCAATGTGGCATATAGATAAGGGGAGTTAAGGTTAACTCCATCAAACTGATTGTCATCATAAAAAAGGGAGAGATTGCTTGAATCTCATATTTTGATGATGAAATCAATTGATAAATGATCTAATCCATATGTTGAGATAAATGTTACATGATTAACTATGATAATGGATAAGACATAAAGCATATATTGGGTCGGAGTTAAAGATTGGATGATATGTCGAAGGTTTGAACGATGTATCGGAAGCTCACCAAGAGTTCGTTGGGAGTTCATTGAGAGCTCATCGGGAGTTCGTCAAAAGCTCATCGAGAGTTCATTGGGAGTTCGCCAAAAGCATGCCGAAAAGTTCACCGAAAGTTCATTGAGGCTTCGCCAGAAGAACGATTAACATACCAGACAAAGATTGCTAAGTTAATGTCTTAACCGTCGAAGTTAGAACAAAGATTGAGAGGTAATCCCACTAACTCAGTTAGGGACCAACTGAGCCTAAAACAGGATTGAGTTGGGCTGGATAGAAGGCCCACTTGGCCACTTAGAGCATTACTAGGCGGTGGCACCGCCCAAGGTGAGCGATGGAACCGCTTGAGGCTCAACCTCCTATGTGGTTTGGGTGGTTGTACTGCCCAAACTGGGCGGTGGTACCGCTAGAGCCCAGTCTCCAAGGCTTTGTCAAGTGATAGTACCATTAGATTGAGCAGTGGTACCACCCGGTATTAGAGTGTCAAGCGATGGTACTACCTAGTAATGGCGATGGTACCACCAATATCCTGGAAATCCAGGAAGAGACACTTTTTGGCTACAATTTTGAAACATTTGGGGCCTATAAATACCTCACTCCTTTCTGCATAAAAGAGTAACAAAGAAAGCAGAAAACTATGAAAAAATCTTTTAAGTGTTGGGGTATAAAAGTGTTGTAAAAGTGCTAAGGGTCATCATCCTTTTTCTTAACTTTGTAATAATTAGAGAATTGGTATGAGGCTTATAAGGGTTATCTCCTAAAAAGATAAAAACTTTGTAAGAAGGTGGTTGGTCTTTATCTATTGAAGGAAGATCATTAGTGGACAATAGTGACCTCGACAGAGGAGGAATGAAAAGTGGACGTAGGTCACAACGACTGAACCACTATAAATCCGATGTGTACTTTCCTTATCGTTTTCTTTCATTACTTACTTATATTTTACACTTTATATTTACTCTAAGTCATTACTTTCATTACTTTTCGATACGAGCATTGACGAAACAATTTTTTCGAACGAAACTTTCCAAATCAACATAATTTCGAACGAAACTTTCACTCTTAGTATCATATTGATCATAATAAGAAAAGGTTCATCACCATGAGCGATGTGTAGGTAGTGGATGACTATTGTACCGGTGGATGGGTGCGATGGCGACAACAACATGAGAATTAGGGTCTTTAGAAAAGGATAGTTTTACCCAATATAAATAAAAAATTAATTTGTGTCATTAAATTTTATTTTCCAATTATGCTCTTCAAAAATTGGATATTTTCATTATATATCCTACTTAAAAATTATAGTTTTACCCTTTAGAAATTAAAAAAATTTAAATTATGTCCTCAATTATAAAATCAATTAATTTAATTTATTTTAATTAAATAATTTGATCAGACTTGATCATATCTATATTTTGATTACTTGACTAGATTTAGATTCAATTAATTAAGTCTTGATCGAATTAAAAAAAGTCAAATATTGATTAATTTTTTACTCTTATTAATTTTAATTTTAACTAGTTTAATTAGGCGAATGGTTGATCCAAATCTATGAGCCTAATTTAGGTAGCCTAATTTTGATCTTAATTAAATAGGTTTGACTAGTATAAGAGTTTCATATGAAATTTAAAAAAAATATAAATTACAGTTTTCTTTTATAGTTTTCTCATTATTATTCTTGGATATTTATTTGGTTATTCACACACACATATTTAAAATTATAAAATAATATTTATTTTCATATAAAGGCATAATTATGTTTTATCATGATTATAATTATTATATACTTTTTATACTGATTAATATTTAATAATTATTATGATTATTATTATTATAATATTTTAAAATAAATTAGTTTGAAAAAAAATGATGAATATTATATATAACTCATATCCCTAAGTTTTATCTAACTAGTAGTTGTCAAAATGGATGATAGACTTATGAGATATAAATTATATTAAAGGTTTTATCATTTATAAAATATTTTAAATTATATTTTATATTAGTGGTCTTTTAGCCATCAAAGTGGCATAGACCAATAACTTATAAAATTTTATTAAAGAATTAGTTCCGAAAGACATCAAGAAAAATAATATTTATAATGAAATATATTATTGAGAGATTTAGATAATAGCATATAAGAATCTATTTAGAATAATTATGTGATTGAGTAGGATGATACTATTTTGGATATTCTTATAGTTTAGAATTATATACCCAAAGATAATAATACTATTCTATGAACATGGTATCAATCATATATAAATAATTTTATATTAATAATAGATATGTCACTATTTTACTAAAGGTGAAAATGATATCAATATCTTATCATTTATTAAAAAACTCAAAGTATTAATATTATATTATTTTATTACAATGGTACTTTCTTCATTGTATTTTAATAAATTTCCTTATATTTTAGATTAAATTATTATAAATAATTTGAGCATATTGAATTTACACAAGGTATGTTAGACCTTAATTAAACCTTAATTAAACTAGTTGAAAGGATCACATAATTATTGAAAGTTCTACAAAATGAATAATTGATGTAAATGAATGAAAAATGTCTAAAAAGATTAATTTTATGATAATTACTAATAATATTTAGACTTCATTATAGTCTACAACTAGCATACCATAATATTTTTAAAGATTAATTTAAATCTACTGACAAGTTATTGGTTGACATATTAATAAAAGAATTGACTGAAATTTAATATAAAAATATTTAATAAATTCAAGATTATATCTTCAATATACCTAATAAAATTGTAAGCTCAAGCACATTAGGCATAAATATAGTTGAATCCTTTCTGGTATAATTTATTCTTAATTTTATTTCTTCTTAGTTTAACTCGTTTAAAATTTACTATAATAAAATTAAAGATAAATAAAATTTAAATGAGTTGGCTAGCATATGTATTTAGAAAGAATTAAAATTAAAGTAGGAAAGACTCATAATATTTTGGGTACTACTCAAGAAGTATATAATAATAAAAGAAAATTAAAATGTAAATCACTTAAGTTTATAAATGCTATATAAGCTTATAACAAAAGAAATCTTTATAGTAAGGTACAACTTATGTGGCTAGAAAGGTCATACGGACTATAAGGTTGTGGTACAAAAGGAACAGGTATAAGTTTGACCTCTGTATGTTTCGAATAAAAAATTACGGAAGTCCATTTCTAATACTTGATGGATAGATTTTGATACTTCCACTTACGTTACTAATAATAGAGATTCATTTTAATATAAGATTTGAGAACCAAAAGAGTTTAAAATATTTATCATTATAGAAAATCATCTTATAGTGAAAATAATAGTAGTTGGGACTTATCGCTTATACTTAGAGATGATTTATCTGATGTTATGTTCCTATAATTCTAAATATTTGAGTTTTTTATCTAGAATTGTCAAGATATTATTTCTCTTGTGGTGGAGATAAACTCATTATGATTTTATAAAAATTATGTTTTGAATTCCGTATGATGATCTATATAGAATTAATGTGAATCTTGAGTTTACAATGATCCTATTAGAATGAAATATAATTTTTTAAACTTCTTAAGATTATATATGCTGACATTTGTGGGTCACTTCAGGTTCCTTATTTTAGTAGAGAGATATTTTATTATATTTATAAATTATTTGTTGAGATTTGACTATCTAATATCTCCAATTGTTGACATCTTTAGGTGTACATAAATAAAGCCGAGAGATAACTAGATAGAAAAGTTAAAAATGATAAGTTTTATGATATTTATGATGAATTTGATCACAATTTTGGTTCTTTTGTTAGATTTTAAAAAAAAGGGGTATTCAATATATCTTACTAGATATATCAAAGTAGAATGGGATTATTAAAAGATAATATTATCCTCTTATAAATATAGTTAGGAGCATGATAAATTATTTTTCTATACTCGAATTAATTTGAGAAAATCTAAGGATGATTGTATATATTTTGAATAGGATTTCTAGTAAGTCAATTTCATCAACTTCTTTTGAGTTATGAATTAGTAGAAAATCTAAGTTGAGATATTTGTATATTTATGGTTGTCTTGTAGAGATAAGGGTTTTTAATTTATATAAAAAAATAAATTTAAGGACTATTTCTAATTATTTTATTATTTATCAAAAAAATTTAAAGGGATACATATTTTATTAGCTTAATAATAATAATACAAGAATAATTGAATTTGGTAATGCAAGATTCCTAAAAAAAATAGCAAATTAGTGAGAGTAAAAATCTTAAAATTTAATCTTAATATTAAGGAGATATAGGATGATACTATTTTATTATTTTTTATTTAAGAGTTTATTGTTCTTGTAAAATAATCGCAATTGATAGTTTTAAGAATATCTTAAAGAGAATGAAAACCTACTATTTTGTTGATTATGTAGTATATCTATAAGAATTATATTATTTTATATAAATTAAAAGAGTCTCTTATTGTTTTCATAAGTTAGGAACAACAATGGTTCTGAATAATATTACGATGCAATAAAGGAAGAGTTAATATCAATGGACTAGAATATGTCTAAAAACTTATTAAATTATCTAATAACTGTAAAAGAGTCTATTATATAAACATAATTCAAAGGATAATATCAAATGATATAACGATCAGATTTATGATAAAATATTTTACTCATAAAAAATGAATCAATCATAATTAGATATTTTCTCTAGTTTTTAAAATAAACTTATCAAGAATCATTATGCCATTAATGGCTTGTTATTACATTATATGGATATGAAAATAAGTCTTTTGAATGGGCATCTAAATTTGTATGGATTAACCTAAACGATTCATAGAGAAAAATAAAATAAAATTTGGTATACAAATTTAGAAAATACATTTATGACTTTAAACAAGGTTCGAGATAATAATATATAAAGATTCTTAATATCATTATTTTCTTCACATTTAAAAAATATTATTAATCAATATTTATATCTAAATATTAGTGAGAGCTAGTTTATTATATTGGTTTATTTGTGAATAATATTTTGTTTGCTAATAGTAATCTTGATTTATTATATTAAACTAAAAAATTTCTTACTAAGAATTTTGAGATGGTTGATATGAATAAAACATTTTATATTCTTGGCATTGAGATATTTAAAGATAGATATGAAAGATTGCAAGGACAATCTTAGAAAGTAATATATTGAGCGAGTTTTGAAGAGATTTAATATACAACTTTATTTAATAAATGATATAAGTAAAATAATTTTAGTCAAAATAAGTATTTTTAAAATAACTTAGAAAGTAATTAGATATTTTTTTTATTTTTTATGTTTGAGCAGTTTGAAGTTTATTATATTTTCAAGTCTATACTAGATCAGATATCAATTTTATAGTTAAAATACTAGGTATATATTAAATTTACCTAGGAATGAAATACTATAAAGCTATAAAAAAAAAAAAAGACAAAGGATTATATGTTCATATATATGAAAATAGATCAACTTAAAATAATGATATTTTTAGATGCTAATTATATAAATTATCTCGAGAAGCCCATTTTATGCTTTATATTTGTATTAGTTAAAGAAGCAATTTACATAAAAGAATATAAAATAATATATTATTATATTATCAATAATAAAGTTGATTTTGTGGTATGCTTTGACACCACTAATCAAGCTTTATGATTGTGAAATTTTATTTTAAGGCTTGGTACGACCAAATTCAATTGTCAAGTCACTAAAAATATTTTGTGACATATTATAGTAGTTTTTTTTTTTAATCTAAGAATGATAAGTATTCTAGCAATTCTATGCATCATGATATAAAGTACTTGATTGTTAAATTAAAATAGCTCAGAAATAAATAATATCAATTAAGAACTTGAGTTCAACTATATTGACTGTTATTCATTCACTTAGAATTTAAACATAAAATGTTAGAAAGAACATGTTCTTATGATTGAGTTTATAAGCAATCAAAAGATATGACGATATATGTTTGAGTAAATATTATAATTGATATTCTCATTTATATGCTTAAATTTATTTATTTCTATTATCCTGTTCACATTTATATACATACGTATTATGATTGAATATATATAAATAAATTATAAGAGTCATTTTATATTTATATTAAAAATGACTAATAATGTTAGGGTATATAGAAAATAGTATGACATTAATGTTATACAACTGTTATGATTCATATTGGTAATCAGATTTAATGTGGTATTATGTTTATTGGACTTATTGGCTTATTTTATAAAATTTCTATGTACGTATAAATTTTTTTAAAAGTTTCATAATCTAATTAAATAAAATTATTCAAATAAACTTTTATTTTATTTATTTTGATTCTAAATTTCTTTTATATATCACCAATTAATGGCTAGGAGAATGTTAGATTATATAATGTTATCTAATTAGGTAAAATATATTATAGATATGATTGGATTTATAGATCTTGATGGAAGAAACTCTCGTAATATCGGGACTCAATGTTAATATTTGATATTATTAATAGATTATGGATTTTTTTTATCTTTCCTTAATCACATAAATCATTGAGAGATTAAAAGAGGAGAGATAAGTTTAGTTATTCTTATATCATTGTAGATTAGATAAATATTTTCTGAATAATATCAAAAGATACACAATGTAAATTTTGTTTGATTTTAATTTTTGATATTAAATTTTTTATATAATAATAATATAATAATGATTTTTATACTACCGGGATGAGGTTATGCAAACAGCCAAACAATTTCTACAATGTCAATGATTTAGATCAATATGCACATAGCTTATCTTTATGATAAAAAGACATCTTGGTCACATAACTATTTACACTGTACATTGATGTCATATGATATCAGCTCAAGTTTACTTGTGTATGACTATGAACGCCTGATCACACTGACTGCTCTGACCTCAACATGTTGTCTGCCGTCGCTTTGAGAGTGCACAGCAAGAGCAGTCTGAGCCTTCTCCAGTAGTTGGACATTATCCCGGCAAGACACTGACAAATAGCCCAGCATGGTTGGAAGTTCAGCTGGTCTTTTATTGTCGTTTGTCAGTTGATAATGATCTCCCATTCTTCCTTCTTCCTTCAGATTGGTCACCTTCTTACTTTTCTCGGCATGCCTCTCAATCTCAAATGCCGTGGGAAAAATTGCATAATTATTGAGAGGATTATAGGAAGGATCTGTCTCCCAGCCTTCAGCCAGTGCTTCAGTATTGTGAAACATGTTGGCAGCAGGCAAATTATTCCTCTATGTTTGGCAGGAACTCCAACTCTTGCGACCGCATCGAGTCCATCAGTCTGCAAGATAGCAGCATGCTCACAATCATATTTTAACAAATAATCTTATCCTGTGGTTTATCATATAATAACAATAAATTCTGGCCCTGTTCTTTGGTTTCAGCATAGTGTTCCAATTTGCCACATTCTAGCATCTGCTTGAGTTTTTCAAAATATGGAAAAATCAAATGCGAGTAATAAAATTAAAATTATATTTTATATCATTTTATTCATTTACAATCTGGGCATTCGCAGGCCAAGCATTTTCGGCCAACACTAAGTACTTCAGTCAAACTAGAGAACCAAGGTTCATAACTCCTCTCTCATAATTATTGCTCTATTTCTCGCCACTGCAGTTTCTCATCTTCTATCTTACTGAACTCTCACTGCATCCCTCTTTCCCTCTCGCTGAAGCCCTACACAATAGCTCACTGATCAACATGGACAAAACCATGATCTCGGATTCTCACCATGATTCACAGTTTCTATATTCAGACTAGCTAAAAGTTGGATCCTCCAAGAACCCAATCTCCAACTTCATATTTTTATTTCTACCATACTTACATAAGCTGCTCCCGAGAAATCCAATTCTATAGATTATCTACGGAGCTCATGAAAATAACTTCAAAGTTTTCTAATAATGTAAAGTTTCTATAACATAAATGTACCTGCATATTGAATATCCACATCTTTAACATATGCTGTCTGACTAGGATACGTTCAAGTCAACTGACTTGGATTAGCATTTTTATTTTTTTTATCTTTTGAGAAGAAATTACTGGTTGAATACTTTAAATATTGATATAACTATTTATTCATTATTCCAACTACAAAAATTCACTCAGCATCTTTTCCATCAAGCCACTCTATCGAGACAGCAGAAAAAAAAAATTCTACTGAATCTAGAATCATGATTGATAAGGTCATTTAGTTTCATATTGGTTGAGGAGTATGAGAACGAAGGGTTCATAAGTTCGTCAGATCTCTTTTACCTTTAGAGATTTGTTTTAGAGCTCACATGTTTCGAAAAGGATAAAATCGTACGAATACGCCCATCGCCCAAAGCGGATAATTTCTCGTGAACCTATGGGCCATCAATGACCGATCGACCAAATTATCCCTTATCAAAGTTGTATCTAAACTGAAACTAAGCATTAAAAATATATAAAATAATGGAAAATTTTCTTTTTACTTGCGATTCCTTCCGATCTCAAAAGAATTCGTATTTGCCGAAGCAAACTTGGTTTTCATGTTTTCTCCGAGCACTAGTCATCAAATTTCTAAAATTAGCTGGTAGAACACTCTAGCAATACCAAATGGTTAGGAGGTCTTTTAACAAATACAAGAATTTTTTCAATATAAAATTTGCATTCGACTAAATTGCAAACTCAAAACATCAAATTCGGAGAATATGCAGTGATAAAAAAAAATCCCTTGTATGACTTGGGAAAAAAAGTTGTCTAGAAGGCATTCCAAACTGCCTTAAATTGCCACCATTTTTGAATCAGTTTAGCAATTTTTACAGCAAGAGTGCCTATGGAAACCATCTAATTTAGTCATTTTCCTTCTTCTGTTTAGATAACTTAAGATTGGTAAATCCATGTGCGTCGATTAATTTAACTTAAAGAGCAGCGTCTTCTATGTTGCGGTAAAAACTCAACAATAAAAATTAAATCTGATTTGGTTAATAAAATAAAAATAACAATAATTAGAAATCACCTGGAATCATAAGGAATAATTTCATGCATTTGTGCAGGTTCATGTTTGAATCCATTCTCCAAGAATAGGACTGGTATTCTTCCGTTGCAAGCACAACCATAGGAGTTGACGTAGTATGACCAGCAAAGAAGAATTGAGGAAGATTGTAAAAAAATTTAGAGGAGATTTTCTAAAGAAAAAAATCTTAAAAGCTAGAAGAAGGGACTCTTCCACACCTAAACCAAGCAATAGATCCTCGAGCAATAATTATCCAAATGACTATGTGTAATCATAGCAATAAATCTAATTAAAGCATCAAATAAATCAAAAAAATAATCGATATAATTAAATAATTAAAAATAAATAAATAGATATAACATAAATAAAAGAAAATTTGAGATTAATTTTTAAAAATAAAATCTCTAACAATTCCCCATGAAGCTCAAAATTTCTAATAAATATAATTATTAAAATATAAAATATTTATTAAAACAAATTGCTCGAATGCTCATATTATGCAATGGGTGAAGTGTCCTTGGAGACTTAAAACTTCACTTAGTATGATACTTTCGATTTAAAGAAAACATAATGAACTAGATCTTGAATTATGTTCCTTTTAGTCTATTTTTCAACAATCACACACACAATATTGATATATGCATTGTGATGTTACGCGTTTTTGGACATGCACTATGTCTTGATTATTCATGAGAATTTCTAGGGATTACCTAAGACTTTCGTTGTGGTCATATAATATTAGAGAGTTTGGATGTGTGTATAATTAGATCTTACCAAAAATATCGCTCTACCTTTTTAAGAGCTATGTTATTCCTATACCTCTACGAAGGAAGCCAAGAATTACTATAAAGATAGGGGTTGGAGTTAAACTCTAGCACTAATGTCATTTTCATATTTTATTTTTTAATATGCTCCTTGGCTAACTAATAAACTTGCTATTACCCCCATTGAACCTCCTTCAAAGGATATCCACTGAAGTTGAGATTCTACTAGTGGAAGACCCATTATAAGCTAACCTATCCCTTTTGATGATATTAGGATAATAATGCTTTCTCTATATGCCTATATAAAAGAGATAATTGATAATGAATACACTATATATATAAATATATTTCATAAGCATGATCTTAATGATAAACAAATTCAATTTTCTTGGATGCTGATACAATAAATAAAATAATAAATATCATTATTTTTATGTATTTACTCCATATTTCTAATATTATAAAAGACAACGCATTAATTACATATTCTAATTTTATTTCACTTATTTTACTTCACAACAGCAGGTTTAAAGTTACAAACAAAAGTCTGATGTATTATGATTATCATTCACTCTCTATTCATATTAATATGTTTTTTGTAAAGAAGAAATAATGACCACTCTTGGAAGTAATATTTTATTATTAGTATTTCATATGCAATTTAATATAGTTTTGCTAGTAATTGCAAAATATTTTCCATACAAGTTTCCAATGAAAGTGTCTATATCTTTATTTTCATAGCCCCCACATTTCAAACGTTAGTAGAAGCATAAAAAAATTTGTTATGACAAATATATTACTTTATACATCATGAGATTAAAAAAGGAGCAAATAAACGCCATAAGATTTGGGTTTCTTTAAAGCACAGCTTTGTATTTAAGCCTCCACTGACTCGTGCTTTTCTGAGAACCTGATTTTGTTCACTTGAATAACATGAAAATGGGTTAAATAATCTTACATGACTAACAATAGTAATTTATTATATAGTACGTACTAAACATACTATACTTACCAAGAACAAAAAAATAAAACTTTATTCGTCTAATCAGACACTTGAAGCTATAAGAAGCATACCAACCAGAATTAAAATAAAAGAAACCAGAGACAATGCATACAATATCATGTCTGTTGGGTTTAGATGTTTTAAAGATTATTTATTAGAACAAATTTAAAATAGTAAAGCTCTGTTCCCTCTTAGCTTAAATAGAAAAGCAAGAGCATTAGCATGTAAGTCCTCGGACAATAACAACTATAAATTAACAGAAAATTAAGTAATTTAGTTATACGAATAACGAGTTACTTAAGAGGTTGACTAGTCCAATATGCAATTGTAAGTAATATCAAGATGTTTACAATCTAATTTTTTTATAATGCTAATTCAAGTGTGTCAAGTTGCCCTGGCCCAATAAGTAGGATCAAGAAACAAAATAGAAATACATGGCTCCATGACATGATGTTAGAACATAAATTAGTCAATAACAAAATTACTCAATAACTTCTCCCTCTGCATAGATGGTTCTCTTTCTTTAGTCATCGATGCCGCTTGAGCTGATCATGATGACTTCATCATTGGTGGGGCACTTATCACCCGGGTCCTCGGGGAACTTGATGTCAGGGTGATCGTACTTGACTTTAGAGATCACAAGTTCATAGCTGAAGGCAAAGGAGTTATGCCCCAACCTTGATAATCCCTTCTTGAAGCCTTATACTTCTCTACCCCACATACTTTGACCTTTGCTTCTCGATCGTCCACCTTCTCCAATTGTTGAGCCATGGCATCAATTACATGGTAGAGGTTGCCGACTTCCATCTTCAAAGCGAAGTTCTCCTGTCCAAGGTGCTCCACTTCAGCCTCGACGTCCAGGGTTAGATGGTACTCCTAAGTTACTGTTGCCTTTGCTACCTCAGTCGCCTTCTGTGCTATCTCCTCTTGTTGTCGCAAGATGGTAGTCTTGGCCTCGAGCTCACACTCCACTTCGCCAACCTTGGTCTGGCGTTGGGCTAGCTCCTACTCGACTAGAGACTATGTGGCAATTACATTGTATCGCTCCTTAAGGGATGCCACCTCTTGGAGGAGGCTCCCACCAACAGCCATCGAGTCCTGAGCAAAAAAGGAGGTCATGAGTTGTTGATGTTGCATCCACCAATCTCAAGTCAAAATAAATTTTAAGCATAAGACCGATTAAGAGAAAACAAATACTTATACACACACATATATATATATATATATGTATGTATGTATATATATATATGTATGTATGTATATATATACATATACATGTATATATATACATTTATATATATACATATACATGTATATATATACATATATACAAGAATTCTTGAGAAGTCGAGGAGTTTGTATAATCCGAGGAAACAGGATGCAGAAATAATCGATAAAAGATAATTTTAATTAACAGATGATAAGTTCCTACAAACTAGCAAAAAGAAGGTTAACTTCAAGCAAGGTGTTTGTTGGTCAGTATCACGATAGAAACTAATGCAGACAAAGCAAAATGGAAACAAAGGATTCAGATAATTCCCTTTGACGGTTTTTAAAAACACATATAGACTTTTATCTCCAGAATGAATCTACCATAAGGCATGCTAGCAGCCTTAGCTGCAAGCCTAGCAATATCTCATTAATGTTAGATCAAGCTAGATGGTGAGAAATAACAAATTGCCCCTAGGCAATAGCTTTTACATACTCTTTAGTGAGATTCAACTACGTACATATTAAATAACCTTCTAATTCAATCTTCAATTCAAACATAAGCTTTGGACTATTTCTTTTTTTCTTTGTCAAACAAAAAAAAGATGTAATCTTATCTTGTTAGGTTGTTAAAACAAGTACATGAGAAAAGAAAAAAAGAGTACCATAATTTATCATGAGAAAAAAGTCATTATGTGCAGTAGAAAAACAAACTTCATTCATTATTAGGCAACATCAATAATGTTTTCTCTAAGAAATAAAGGAGAAGGGCTAACAAGCAAAATGAAACAAGTTTGGGAACGAGAAAGGGAGATAAATAAATTCAACGGATGCCAGCACTAAGAAGCACTGAGAGAATATGAGAAAGTAATTCCCCATATCTAGTACTTCTTAGAACAATAAAAAATAGATATACAAAATTTCCTATACACAGTCTCAAAATTTCTTTTGTTGATATTTTATCAATTTATTTATTTCCTTTTAATTATTTAATTATGTTTGTTACTTTTCTTTGGTTTCTTTGACGTTTTAATTAGATTTATTGGCTATGATTAATTGGTATAGGTGTGGAAGAGTCCTCTCTTCTCGTTTCTAAGATTCTTCTCTCTAAGAAATCTCCTCTAAGATTTTCCATAATCTTCCTTGTTTCTTCTTTTTCTTTGATCTAAGGAATGAAAAATCATATGCTCCAATATCTTAGCTTTCAAGGACAAAGACAATCACATTATTTACATCAAGGACAAAAAGAAGAGATTTTGAACGGGAACTATACACCCATTAGTTCAAAGTCAAAAGAAATTGGTAGGAAAAGGAACCCCATTTGATGAAATTGGATTTTCATTCTTTAGTTTGTTGGGGTAAAATATGAACAATAAAAATTAAATCCAATCCAATTAATAAAATAAAAAACAAAAAGAATTTGAAATCACTTGGAATCAATATCAGTTGTCCTAGAGAATGATTCCACTGCTTCGAGCAGGTTTATAATTGAATCCGTCCCCAATAATAAGATCGATATTCTTCTATTGAGAGCATGACTATAGAAGATTAACACAGTATCACAAGCAAAAGGAGCAACATCAAATAAAAAGAAGAATCAAGAAATATTTTAAAAAATCTTAGAAGAGATTTCTTCGAGAAGAATCTTAGAAACAAGAAGAGAAACTCTTTGATAACTAAACCAAGCAACAGATCCTCTTTATATAAAAAAGTTAAAGTGCAACTGCTCAAACAATAAGCAACCAAATGGGTATGTGTAGTTATAGCCAATAAATCCAATTAAAACATCAAATAAATTTTTAAAAAATGAACATAATTAAATATAAAAAATAAATAAATAGATAAAAGATAAATATTTTTTTTGAAATTCTATTTTTTAAATAAAATCTCTAACCCTCTATACATTCTATGTGATATTTGAAAAAGGCAAGCACAAATACTTATCGTGCCTTCAAAATTACTGCAGTTTATTGCCTCATTTAAAAGAACTGGGGAGAAAGGAAATGCAGAAATATCAAAATTTTACCGGTAGAAGGATCAAATTCCGACCAGACATTCGCTCGAAACTCATGATCGGCGCCAATAATAATCCGCACCCACATCCGCTCCTCCTTCCCATTATCATCGGCGGTCAGTATCGACTCCGCGATCTCGGGAACCAGCAGCACGGGATCAAGATTAGGGTCCACGAGCGGCTGCTGCTTGTTCGTCAATCTCAACCACAACTCGATCGACCGTATCAGATCCTCCATCACAACCATCCGCACCGAGACCGGACCAACCAGATTAACCTAAAGGAGTGCAGAAACCTCGAATGAGAAGCGATCTTGCGGAGAAAATTGGGTGCAAGGTTTAGGTTTTGGGGAAGGGTAGAGAAAGGGGAAGGGGATTGAACAGGTTGACTATATGAAATTGATTTGATCTCAGCCGTTGGATCAGTTAGTCCTCGTTGATTCAGGTCGTTATACGTAAGCCGACCGGTCGCACGACCGTCGGAAATGTCACCGACCGAAGGAGCGACACGAACAAACGAGAGGTGAGGAGGTGACCGAGTTATCTCTAGCAGTCGGTGCAACGACAGCCGCAAGTTGCGGCGGATCAAACACCGGATTCAATTTGGGTCAAGCTCGAGGCCATATCATGGTCCAATGTTGTAGCTCATGTTGTAAATGATTGATGCCACTGGGTCGGATTTGTATGGAAATATATGTGCCTAACTGATCTAAGTTATATTAGATTAGATTACAATCAATCGGATTAAGGTATGTGTTAATTGATTAAAATAAATATTAAGTCGGGTTTGAAATAGAGTCGAATATCCGCTAGTCAAATTCGCCAATAATAATAGATGTGGCAATTGAGCTTTATTATGTTACAGCATAATTTTTTCCTTGTTATCAATGTTCATGCTTACTGAATTGCTAGTTATAATATATTGTTTCTTGTTATATATTTGACTGATTTATTTTCCACCAACCACGTGCGAAGCACGTGTGTAAAAACAGCTAAATGCTTCTGGATCATGTGACCGCTACATGCCGATGAACATCACGTGCGTAACACCTGCTCCGGCCGGCCCTCTAATATCCGGTCTGAGTGCGGCATTGCCTCGCCCGACTCGGGTCAGTGAGACTAAACGAAAGCAGCGCGCCGGAGAAGACCAAGGCATCTAGGTTGTGGTGGGCTTCGAGAACCGCCTCCTGCTTGAGGATCTTGATCTTTCACAGAGGCTTCTCCACTGGTGAATCCATAATCTTCGAAATCTTCTCTTTTGGTTGTTCCTGGGGCTTATGTCTGTGTGTGGATGGCGAGCTTGGGTGGTTGCGTCTCGTTAGATCTTTCCGAGCGAAAGGTTGGATTTTTCTGGATGGGTTTTGCTTGCTCTTGGTTGGATCATCGTACACCCGTCAAAAAATGAGATTTTTACTGATGACCTTGGGATTTTGGTTGTAGTCGATGATCGATTCGTGATGTTTTCTCTTATTCTTCCTTGTTTTTCGCTTGATTTGAGTACTTTTTTTTTGTTGGTGTTGGCTGATATACACCTTGGAGTGAAGGTGATGGATGATTTGGCCTCTTGTACGTTGGTTAATTATTGTTACAGTGAGGGTGGTAGAGAGGATGAGCAAAATAAAGTGTAAGACCATCGGTCTATGGTGAGATTGCAGTTATCACAGTTGTTAACTGGTGGTTTATGTGGAGTTGTCAGATTGACAAGTATTAAGATGAAAAGTGGTAGTAAATTTCCTGTTAACCAGCATTATGTGAATCACTTTATTCAGTAGTTTCTGATGATACGAAAAGAATATATTCGACCTTATTCATGTCATGGGTGGGAAGGGCTGAGGTTGCTCCGACCCTTTAATAGCTGAAGTGTTGTTCATCCAACATTTTAGTTCGATGGAGCAATACTAAGATCATTAGAGAAATGACTGTGCCACTTATAGTGCAGGACGCTTGGAGTGCTGATTTTGAAAGTAGTTCTTTGGACCTAGAAGTTTTATCAATATTTTTTGGGTAAATCTGACAATTACCATCCTAATTGTGAGTTACATGCCATCCAAATCTCTACTTGTGTTAAGTATTATAATGGTAGCTGATGAATCGTTTAATCTTTAGAAAAACTCTCTAATGGTGTAACATATATATGAATTTTTTCATTGTGACGTTTAAGCAAATAAGTTGGTTGCATTGACCGATGCTAATTCAAACTTAAGTCTAAAACTATCCATGTGGTTGGATTTATTGGTTTTGTATCTACGAGTGGGAGACTTAGCTACCTTTGGTTATAGGGTTCACTTAATCTATACTAAGTAATCTTCTTGCAGAAAGATATACCATCCAATGAAAAGGGGCTAGGATTGCATTGCCCTTGTAGAGAGTTCTCTTAAGATCAAGGAATTCAACAACTATCACGTGACTCACAATTAGAACATTATTTAGACTAGGTTGAGTGAATTTAGCAATGAAAGTAGCAAGCTTATGCAGGGTGAATCTTAGAATCATCATGTACTCAGAATCTTCTGGTAACTTGTGTTTCTATTTTAACAAGGCTTTTTCCTAAAAGGAGGTATTTTCTGTGTTAGGTACAACAATTTAGTTTGCATGTAAGTGTCCATTGAACTGGAATAATCTATATTTCTCATCAAATCTCCTTTGCTGGATTCTGTTGGACTTGTAGGCACCTCCCCATCCAGCATCGGAAGTATGCATGTTTGCATGTACCTTCCATCTGAATTCTATCCATAAGGGACATCATGGTTGATGACTTTGCCCAGGGTTTTGGTTTGGCAACTTTCCCCAATCCATCATTTGTCCATGACTTCATTTGTTTTGCACTGGGAGAGGGATCTCAAGTTGGTTGGTTTCCATTTGTTGTTTTTTCTTTCCCTAGCTTTTTTTCTGCTCACTATAATTTTTTTCCAAACGGTAGTATATTGTTGTAATTACTGATCAATGTGGATTTCTGGTCCAAATTTTTTTGCTTGATGTATTAATTTTACAGGGCTTCCAGTGAGACCACTATTATGTTGGTTTTAGGAGTTGTAATTTTCTTCTTGAACTCTTTGTAGAAGGCATTTGCACAATTAGAATGGCAAAAGGATTAATATGGGCAACCACTGAAGACTTGGCAAGGAACCGAGCAAAGGTTTTGTCATTGTACCGTCAGATATTGAGAAGCCTCAACTCCCCAGAACTCCCACTCACCCATGCGGCTCGTCTTGCCAAGAAAGCAGAGGTCCGCAGCATCTTCTTGTTTGGAGCTGAAGAACGTTCTCTCCACAACATTGCTGACCTCATTGATGCTGCTAATTACTCCCTTTCCATCCTTAAGCAGGGCCGCCTCCCATAGTGTACAAATGTCCGTATGAACTCTTGTTTGTCCTCTCACTCTAATCTTTGGAACTATCTTATGGCTTCATTGTATTATGTCCTTTGAACGAAGTGTTGTGAAACTTGTTAAAATATGCACTTTAGTGAGGATTCTTAAGCTGTAAGTTGATATCATATATGCTTTGTAGCAGATCCATCGGAGTCCGACGAAGTGATCCTGCAGTTCAACATGCAAGAACATTTTTTTTAAAATAAACATAAAACTAAGCAATTTGACTAGATTAAAGTTGAGATTGGTAAAACTGTTTATTCTTTTTGCTGTATCAGTTTCCTGTCTCTGATACTATCATGTCACTCCTGTATTTGTTTCCAAACTATTTTCACAGCTGACATTTTGATGTTTTGTTCAAATACTGCTCTGTGGGCTTGTAGTATTTTATTGTCAATCAATATTTTAATTTGGTGCTGATAAAAGGTCAAAATACATCGCATACAATATAAAGTTTGCTTGTCTTTGGAATCTTTAGCGTTTAGCGCCTTTAACTATGCTAACAAATACCTTTGAAGAATATAATACTGATCATATTCTTGATCATTATTCTGTGCAGTTTTTAAGGATTTGAAATATGCTGACACGCATGAGTGGGTTAAAGTTGATAGCTCTTCTGCAATGATAGGAATAACCAGGTATCCTCAGGTGATTTTATTTTCTGGATGAGTTCCATTACTGCCATCTGAATTGTCTCGACAATGTGGGAGACCCTAGCCAAAATATTCTTATATAGTTATTCATATTATTGGTTTCATCCGATTAATTTTTCTTCCTACTGCAAACCTAGTCATTGTTCTGTTGTTATATTAGTTATGTACATTCTTATGCAGCTTCTACGTTTTTGTTCTTTTCATGAATTCTTTGCATTATTCCCTTCCAGGATCACTTGGGTGATGTTGTATATGTTGAATTGCCATTAGTTTCTGGAGCTGTGGCTCAGGGAAAGAATTTTGGTGCAGTTGAAAGTGTGAAGGCAACCAGGAAGGTCAATTCTCCAGTTTCTGGAGAAGTGGTTGAGGTCAACACTGAGCCAAATGGTTCTCGTGGATTGATGAGTTCTTTAGACAAGTTGTTTTCCACCAGTACTTTATTTAAGAGAAACAATGCCTTCACCTAGTTGTCATGTTATTTTTGGGAACCATGCACATATGAACAAGCCAGAATGCCTTTTCCCAGTTTATACAGTCTTTTTTGTGTGTCATATACATATAATGCAAGTCCTAATCAAACTAGCTTTACTAACAGTCTATGTTGTGATAGATATTATCAAGACCTATGTGATAAGGGATGTGAGTCGGAACGGATTATCCGTGGATGAGATTAAATTCCTATTATTACATGTGATGAGGAGCCAGAACGGCTCATCGAGTCCTATCATAATGTAAAGCTACTATTGGATTAAGTTTTATGTACACCAGGAGAATAGATTTGATTCTGTTATGTTTGACCTCAAACCCTTTGGTGAAATTATAATACTCAAAAGTAAATTGAATAACTAGCTTATAAAAATTTTATTAACATATTATCATTAATTTGAGTTTAAACATGAGTCATGTGGTTTAAACTCATCAAATTAATGGATCAGTTATTTGGGTTGCCTTTCATCACATCATCAGATAAAATCTTGGGCTGTGAAATTGCCTGAAAAATATTTCCTTTGATGTTGATGTGGCATTCAGTGCTTCCCTATTGTTACCAGATTAATATTGACACATAAAAATCCATGCTAGGAAATCAAGCTTCATCATTCCTGGCCAAGAAGTTAAGGAAAGATTAAACCTACCAGAGATTTCCAAGCAAAAGCTCTGTCAAAATTGCCTGAAAACATGAGCCTAACTCACGATATAATTTCTACATGGGTGTTTAATTTCCATTGCAAGTCCAGTAACCATCACCAAGGCTCAGTATTGTAACATAAAAGCCAATGCAGAACTGCTGCTGCTAAGTCATCAGTGAGGCATGAAGACTTCCATAGGTGCCATTGGAGCTGACAGCATAAAACTCCCATGACTTATTATCTCTGATCACATATAAACTACGTAGAGATGCCTTCAGATGCAATTGATGCAAACCTTCAATTCTAACCTTCCTTTTTCATGATTTATAATGAGAAACTCCTTACTATGTTCAAAAACTATACTAGTGGTAGTTTACGTCAGGCATAAAAATCCGGACCTAGAACAATGTCATCAATAACAAGGGGCACCACTACAGCTTGCTGGCTGGAAAAGCAACAGGTGACTTTCTCGACTTCATCTCTACTACCTTTGATAACTTTTTCACTTCTTCCTTCCCAAAGTGCCGCGGATGGCTCAGCCAAAGTCCTCCATCAACAACCATCGTAGTCCCATTGATGTATTTACCTTAAACAATTAGCAAATGAGGACAAATGTGAAATTTTGGCATTACATTGACAAATAGCAGGCCGATACAAGAAAAACTTCACAAAAATTGTTCAGTGAGTATTAAATAAAACATAAGATAATCCCTCTCTATTGAGACATCTAGTGCAGTTAGTTCATTATTGCATAAGTGATGTTTCTCAGGTTTGAATCCAAGTTTGAGTGTCTGATTAGTGTAATGAAAATTTCTGATTAATTAAAGAAACATAGGATCAAGAACAAGCTAGAAAATAGAACTTTTCAATAACAATCAGACACAATGAGCCCTACCAGTTGCCAGATTTTGATGGTAGATTTTCGTATTACTACTAAGCTAGACTTTGCTGTTCAAAAATTGATGTGATAGGATAATGAAGAGCAACACTAGCTAAAGTGACATTGATGA
Source organism: Musa schizocarpa (assembly GCA_900464855.2). Classification (NCBI taxonomy): domain Eukaryota; kingdom Viridiplantae; phylum Streptophyta; class Magnoliopsida; order Zingiberales; family Musaceae; genus Musa; species Musa schizocarpa. The sequence goes on from LS990916.1 coordinate 21,448,793, forward strand.
CAATATCAACTGAAAATATCTACCTTCGTAAACCCTGTTTACCAACTATTTGTTAACTTATGGTTCATGATGATAAGAATCCAAGGCAGTGCACAGTTCATGACACTAGAGTCCAAATTTTAGCCAATGTAGGATGAAAAATAAGGTGTCAGTAAAAAACTCTGTTATTAATAATCAGTAATACTAACAACATCATAATGCATACAAACATATGCACCATATATTCACATCATACTGTGCAGTTCATCAACAAACTGCCAAGTGAACAAAACCACCAAAGGTGACTACCATATAATAGAATAAATTAAGCAGATTATCCACATATGATCTGTCAATGATCAAATGTTGGCAAGTCTAGAAAACTTTTCCTAAATGTACCCAAACCTCACCACAAATAGTTCTAAATACTGTCTGGTAAACAGGGACAATTTTCAAGCATCTGATGACCAACACCACCTGATGAAGCACCAATAGATACAAAAGAAAGGTACACGAGGAACTCTGCGACGTAAACAGATGGCTAGCAATACCAGGAGCAAATACAGAATGATTTACACTTCTTATCAAGGATTAGCATGGGCTCATCTTTGATCTGCATCTTTCCAATCCACTGAACCGTTTCGTCCAATCTACCCATTCCAATCCAATCTACATTTTTCTAAAGTCTAAGAAGGGTCAATGTACATAGTTTTATGCTTGTATGCAAAAAACTGACTTTGAAATTTAAACCTTAGTCACCTAGATTGTAATTGAACAATCTTATCCTGGTGCCAAACCTTGTCTTCTCCAATTTACATTCCTTTACTGACATTAAAGCACGATCAAAATCTCATTTTTGATTCTTTGTCAATAGGTGAAAATATACACAGGTTGGTGAAGGGCAAATCGGCAACATAACGTGTATATATATCCTCACACAAGGTTGGAAACCCCATTCTTTCACTAGCCACACCCATTTTCCATCATACACAATGAAGATGGAAGTTCCCCATGATAATTTGCCACAAGGATATTCATGAGATGGTATTTTTTATGCACTTAGAAACAAGGTCTGCTGTACCGTACCGTACCGATATTTTGATCCGGGCTCGATACCGGTACGGTACGGTATACCGCTCGGTACACTCAGGTGTATCGAGTACTGTAGCACTGCTACAGTGCTACAGTGCTCGGTACGGTACGAGGCGGTCCGCGTACTGCTGGTCTGTCGGACCGGTACGTACCGTCCGTACTGAGCGGTATGGTCCGGTACGGCAGACCTTGCTTAGAAATAAGAATAACAATATTGGAGGATTTGAAAAAAACAACTTATTATCAGCAACGAGAAAGTTCACAAACCTGCATTAGAAGCCAAATATAGTGCAGCCATTGCGATATCCCATCTCTCCCCCAGCTTATACAGAGGCCTGTATTCCCTAGACTTACTCTGCATTTCTCCTGGTGCAAGCTTCCTCATTCCAGGAGTGTCTCCTATTGGTCCTGGTGCAATACCATTGACCCTTATATCATAGTCAGTTCCCCATTCTAGGGCTAAAGACCTTGTGATACTGTCAACTGCTGCCTAGTGATAATAAAAGGGGCACAAGTTACAGGCAAGTGTACCAAATGCACCAAGAGCTGAAGTTTGTTTAACCATACCTTGGCTGCCGATACATGGATCTGGTACCAAGCAGCTGTGTAGTGCAAAGTTGCACTTATGTTTAATATAAGGCCACCTGTAGATGGACCTTCTCCTCGTCCTCCCTTCTTCAGATGCTTTAGGGCTTCATGACACATAGTGAATGTGCCTACTGAATCAATGTCTATCACTGGAAAATTCAAATGAAAGAAGCTTTGATTAATTAGCAGCCAGTATCTGTAAGAAATTCAAACTCAAAGCAATAAGAAACCATAAGCTATTAGAATGCCAATCATATTCAACAAGGAATGCATTATGGTAAATGAGTTCTTACAAGAATTACATGATAAATTTGATTTGTATGTATAAATGTTTGGGCGAAAGTCAGAAATGATCAAATCAAAGTATTGTACCCTCCAACATCCTGCAAGAAACACAGATACCTGTTCTAAAACCATTTGGTGATAAATCTTCTGGTGACACAAGAAAATTGCCTGCTGCCCCATTTACAAGAATATCAAGTTTTCCAAAATGCGTAGTTGTTTTTTCCAGAACCCTGGCTGCATCTTCCTGCTTACGAACATCTCCCTCAAGCCCAATTGCCTGTGATCATATCAAACAAAAAGGTTAGTGTAGTACAGACAATACACATGAGATCCATATTTCGAAAATTCATCAACCAAACTTGTAAGCCAATCGAGTCAACTCGTCAAGATTTCGAGTTGATTTGCTGCCTATCTTGATTTGGTTGAAACTCAGAAACAAACTTGGTGGGAATTAATGAGCTTCTCAAACATAATCTGAGTTATCGAACTCATCTAAGTTAAAAAGGTTAACATCACACTGCTAGTTTCTTAATGAGGACAACATTATCAGGATGGTTGCTGGTTTATTAGGGAGTTTAGTGTATTAGGTTGAAATGATTCTCTGGTTCCATTTTGAGACAAAAAAGGCTGTAATTCCTTTGTTGAGGCTTCAAACCCTCGCCGATGATGCAAGTTAGGACATTCTTGTATATTATTTGAACTTTCTTCTATCTGTGCATAGTCAATCAATTTGTCAAAATAACTCAACCCAGATGACATTTGAGTAGAGCTATTGAGCATTTGAACACTGATTGATCCAATCAAATAACATCGGCCCCTTCAAAATCACAGAATATGCTACATAATCAAAGACGAAAAAGAAACGCTTCCAAAGCTCTGAAGAGAACACATAAAGCAAAGCAATTTAACATGTCATTAGGGTAATCAGACAAAGAGGAAAACATCAATTTCTCGTTCCGAGGACCGAATAGGAGCTCAGACACGAAAGTCCAGTGAAAGGTCGAATCTTTGTGGCAGAGCCGGCTCACCCGGATCCCCTCCGACCGGAGGGCGGCGACGGCCGCGTCGAGGACCTGGCGGCGGCGACCCATGATGGCGACAGCGGCGCCATGCCTCCCGAACTGGGTGGAGATCTCCAAGCCGATCCCGGAACCGCCTCCCGTTACGAGCGCCACCATCCCCTTCAGGATATCCGCCTTGAAGAGAGACTCCATTTTCTGTCTCTTTTGTCTCTCTCTCTCTCGCCTTTAGATGGCTGCCAACTCGCACTAATATTTCGGAATAATAGCCACAGATTTTTTAGGGTCTCATTTCTAATGACTTATAAATATTACAACAACACTCATAGACGGTAATATTATTATGCGACAAGAAAAAGTCGGTGGTGGAGAACTCGACCATTCTTAACTTGTTTATGGTTCGACTTATATTAGAAATTTCTTAATACATTTGATATGCTTCCAATATCTGAAGTAGGTTCGATCTGCACTAAATACTAATGTGGAGTTGGGTCTCGAATGTGATCTCTTGATACATAAGTTAGGTTCGATGTATAGAGTTTTAGGGTTGACAACCATCGATCGGGATATTTTTTATAGTCGATTTTCATTTAGCTGCTAGTGGCATGAGAGAATATTTTATATAATTAAAAATAGTTTTAAATTTTTTTTATTTGATGGATGATAACATGATGATCGAGAGATTTTATTCGTTTTTACATATTATGATACTATATATCACGCCTTGATCCTATTGAAGGGACTAGCAACTCATCGAGCATGTTTTCAATATTCAACCTTAGGAGAGTATAATGAACGATTGATAATGTCTAGCCCAAGGAGGATACATTAAGCGATTTTTTATGTTGAGTTTGAAGAGGACACATCTAACAACTTTCAAATACTTAGTCCGAGAAGGAAGTATCGGGCAACTCTTTGATGCTTAGCCCAAGAAGAGTGTATTATGGGGATCTTTGATGTTTAACCGGAGAAAGATATATCAAATAATTTTTTATGCTTAGTTCAAAAAGAATGCACCAACTCCTTAATGCTTAGCTGGAGAAGGGAGCATTGAGTAATTTTTTGATGGTTAGCTTAATGAGGGCGCAATAGGTAGATCTTTGATGCTTAACCTATGGAGGGCACATCAAATAAATCTTTCTATGCTTAGCTTGAGGAGAGCGCATTAGATAGATGTTTGATTATTAACTCGATGATGGTACGTTGAGTAGATCTTTGATGCTTAGATTGAGAAGGGCACATCGATAAATCCTTGATGCTTAGCCTAAGAAGAGTGCCTCAAGGAGATTTTTGATACTTCCTCTAAGGAGAGAGTATCGAGCAGTTATTAATGTCTATTCCGAGGACACATTAGATAGTCTTTGATTCTTAGTTTGAAGAGAACATATCAGACAATTTAATGCTTAGCATAAAGAAAAAGCATTAGACAACTCTTTGCAGCTTAACTCAAGGATGATGCATTGGGTAGATCTTTGATGCTTAGCCCAGGAGGGTGCAATGAGTAGATATTTGACATTTAGCCTAAAGAGGGAACATATAGCATATTTTCAACATATGTTTCCATATTACACTTGTTTTGAGGCTTGAATATCCGATTCACTATTCTCTAGTATATTGCCCCTACATTCTTTAATCCAAACGATTTGACCTTATAACATTATGTACCCTAGTCGGTAATAAAGGAAGTATACTCTTGATATTTCAAAGTCATCTTGATTTAGTTATAACCCGAAAAAGCATCCATGAAAGTGAGTAGTTCATAGCCCAAGGTAATGTTTACCAATTGATAAATACAAGATAACAAATAATTATCTTTTTGAGTATGCTTTGTACGTGTTCGTATAGTCAACATATATCATCTAATTTTCATTCTTTTTTTTTTAACGAGTACAACATTTGTAAGCTATGATGTACCTCTTTAGCGTTTTCTAATGGTGGTTATAACATATGCCTTATAGCTTAAAAAGCTATCTTCTCTTTAAGTTGTCCTCTAATATTAACATCAATTTATCTCTCGATTGATCCTTCAAGCTAAGGTGATGGTTCTTAACACTTATATAGGAAATACTTCGATCGTCCTTGGTGCATGAGTTACTATATATGATTTTTCAATTAGAGACAAACTTTGGTATCATGCCCATGGTCTTGGTGGAATATATAATATTTCACTTTGTCCTGTCTTCCTGATGGAGACTTCATGGGACATGACTCCCACAACATCCCCTTTTTTTATTATTTAAAAAAAGATCTTTGTGTAAGATGCATAGAGGGGAGTCAACTCTAAGAATAGTTGGAAGGGTCCCTATAAGTCGGGTCTTCACTGTTAAGGTGGCTTCGGGATCGAGGCTGGTCAATCTAGCTTCTTGCATTTGGATGATTCCTCACACTTGCTAAATATATCAGGGAGAGGTTGGCTGTCTCTTAAGTAGGGATCAAGTGACCGAGTCTTATACACATTGAATTATAACTAATATACGAATGAAAACATAAATAGTATGTATATATTACCCTTATTTAGTGATATGATTTATGATATCTATGCTTTATAAATATGATAAATGATATTGATATCTATGCTTTATAAATATGATAAATGATATTATTATGTTTTTTGTTTTTAAAGTTAGAAGCACATACTTTTCAAAAATATTATTCTTAGTATTCTACAAAATATTGGTTAAGTATACATAAATATTAATATTTACTTTAAACATATTTTGTAGTGAAAAAGCACAGTCTTTCAATACAACAAACTTAAGTATGCTAGTGGATTTGAGTATGAGATTAAGTTATGGTAATAAGCATATATATATATATATATATATATATAGTGACTAGAAGTGTCAATTGAATTGTAATTGACCTTAAATAAATCTCAAGTCTTAAATGAGTTTAATCATGATTGAAGTAAGAAAGTTTTGAGTTTTAAATATCATATATGTGGAGGATAATAAGCTAATTAGGTATGGATGGAGTAATGAAAAACTAAATAAAGATGCACATTAAATAAAAGTGTCATACTAAAAATGTTGAGATATATAAGTGAGATTGAAAGATGCATTTAGACAAAAAAATATCATCTTTATCAAACCAAATTAGACTCAATTATAATTATTACAACATTATAATTTTATTAGTAAAAAAAATAAAAAAAATTAAAATAAAGCCCAATGGGATTGAACCTTAGCCCCCAAACTAACCTCTAAGTACCTCTACCTTATTTTGATCTCATTCTCTTTACTAAACTAACCTGATAACCCATAACTCTTTCTCTCATTCTTCGATCATTCTTTAAGTTTTTCTCGTAGAGATCATGAAACCCCAACTGTAAGGAAGTTTAAGGTGTACCACTCCCAAACCCTTTCGACCATTAAGGAATATGACCTTTTACTAACATTATTATTTTTGAGTTAAATTAAATAAGTATAAATTTAATTTACTAAAACTAATGATTGTATAAATTATCATATTGATAATATATTTTGAAAAGCATATTTCGAATAATATGATTATCATGAGCTCTACATGAGCTAAATGTAAACATATATTTTGTAAGTATAAAAATATATGAATTATGATAAAAATATATTGTATATGTATATATTATAACGTACAATGTGGGAGTGCACGTATGTATTATCACATGTGGTATAGGAGTGCATATATATATTACGATGTGTGATACACATATGCTACGACTTGTAGCGTAAGAATATATGTATGTATTATAACGTGCAGTATAAAAATGCACATATATGCTATGACTTATGATATGAGAGTACAAGTATATGCTATGACTTGTGAAATAGGGTTACATGTATATACTATGACATTTAATAGGAGTACATATATGCATGTGCCATGTAGGAGTATATGTATATTGTAACACCACTGATTAATCCTACATCGAAAGTGGGTAAGATTAAGATTAGCTTATAAGGGTCTGATGAGTATACTATTATCAAACTTTAGTTTAAGTATTTTGGTTAGTGGGTTAGATCAAACGAAATTGATAGGTTAGTTAGCCCGCTCGGGTCATTCGTGACATTTGGTATCAGAGCCGATCTAGTACTTAGGCATAGTGAGGGAGCTCGAGTAGGAAAGGGCTATTTGTAGACGGAATCAGAGGACTCGTCAAGTATATGTTGCATGTATATGTTATAATATGGGGTATAGAAGTATATGAATGTAATATGTATCTTATATATGCATATAAGCATTTTAAATTATTTTAACATAGAATTTTATCTTTTTTTTTATATATATACTATGTTGTAGGATTATGCTTTCTAAAAAAATTATAGGATAATTTGTTTATTGTTAAATGTCTTTTGCATATGATTTTGAAATATTGTATACATGACATGATACATACTTATTTAAATAAAGTCATAAAGACATAATTATACTTATTGAGTGATTACTTACTATAAATCTTATTTTATAGATAAAGATACTAGTATCCTACCCAAGTTGTTGGGCAAGGAAGTGAGCACATGTAAGCCGATACTAGTGCATAATGAATGATGACATATAGGTTTTTTATGTATATAACTTTCGGACATATTATGTAGATGCGTTTTTCTTTTGATATTATAATTATATATAAGTGTCAAAATTACTATGTATAGAAGAAACCCTATCATTTTTCTTAGTAAATTGATATATTTCTTTTAAAATTATTTATGTTTTTCTCTACACTCCTATTGATAGCAGTAAAAAAATTAGAAAATGACATTCTACTTTAGTTATGCATATAGGGTATGGATGGGGTTAGGAGTAGGGTGTTATATCAAAAGAATCAAAATAACTCTAATTCAAATATGAATGGTTGAATGAGGACTAATATATGTGTGTTAGTAATTCCTCAAGTCTTGTTTGTGAATCTAGATACAAAATCTACTAGCGACTCCTTCTTGACTTGGTGGATTGATTTTAGAGTTGTAGTCATATACTTGGGACATATATTCCCAACGAAGCATTGCTCAAACTTGTTAGCAAGCTGAGCAAAAAAGACCACTAAGAGTGTTCAAGGTGAGAATACCACTCGTGATGCCTCACAATATTATAGGAAATGTACAACACATCAAGGCATATGATCTATCATAGAGTGATATTTGAGCGTGGAAAGCCACTATATGTTCTATAGGATCTGCACCTCCATTGAACACTTCCAAGGTATGCAATCCAAAGCTTAAAGGGATCACTTCTTCTTGGATTTTATGGATGAAAGGAGATTTAGCCAAAGCGAGCTCTATTAGTTTACCTTCTTTTGCATGATAGAATTCTCAACTCATGTCCTCTAAGAATAAGTCCATCCCTTGGATTTGCATTTATATGCTGTAGCAGGCACGATTGAGCCTTTGATTCACATGTCACTAATTAGGAGCGATGAGGTCCATTAACTCAATCATAGGATATCATGGAGCATCGTTCACAGGATGATTAGTCGACTATGAGTGCTCTAGAGCAACATGGGTGTGGATGGTGGGAGAGACCTAGTAGCTATTGAGGAATTGGACTTGTCACAAACTAAGCTAGTTGCGGGATAAGGGGATGACAAACTACATCATCTCTATTAATGTCTAGACCTATTGGTTGAGGCTTAGGATGACCTTCATGAGAACTATAATATAGGTGAGAGTTCCCAACAGGGAGAGAGACTAGAATCATTGAATAATTGTTGGTACTAAATGAGAGTCTATACGGAGGTTAAAGAATTGAGAAAAAAAATCAAAGAAGATAAGCCGGTTTAGGTGAAGATATACTATAGGTGAGAGATGTGACATCCCTAATAGACTAGTCATTGGGAGTGTCAATGCAATAGTGCTCCTGCAATATAAAGGCTCTCATTTTAGCACTAAAATGTTAGAGAAAAAATTGATGGTGGAGAATTGTTGGAGTAGCTTGATTCGATTCTAATCCGACTTGTGATAGGAGTTCCTTGCCCATCTAACATGCTCTCGATGTTTGTAGTGGGGTTTGACTTGCACTCAAGACCAATTTCAAGTTAGGGTCCCGTTGTGATCCAATGATTCATAATTATGAATATTCATCCTATCATTATGAACATATATTTAATTTAAAATATTTTTATAATGATCCTTTTCTAATTTGTATATCTAACTAAAATTCATAGGTATTCTCTCATAGGATGAATATTCATAATTATGAATTTTAGTTATATATATATATATATATGCATTAACAGACTTTATATGACAGCTATATTATATGAATATACTTAATCTTTCTGATTGACAAGATTAAGTATATTCACATCCCACTCAATCTCTATAATGGCTATTAGATTTGGACTAGTACTCCTATAGATAATGCTATTGCCACAAGTAGTGCTTAATACTTATATTTGTCATTGTCTAAATTATAAGGAGAATATGTGGCATCTTGGTGTACCTCATTAGGTTAAAAATTTTTGTATCAAAACTTCTTTGGAATTGTTTGAGTACTCCTCTCCTGAAAATATTTGAAAATCGATCGGAAAGATGTTAACTTAAAAATACTTTTGTAAATGTGTAACGAGGAAGTAGAGCAGTGAGCAAGTAAAATGATTTGCAGCAAAAGTAAATAGCAAAGTAAAAGGCAACAAACCGATTTTATAGTGGTTCAGTCATCGTGACCTACATCCACTCTCGATTCCTCTTCACTCGAGGCTATCGGCTTTTACCACTGGACTTTCTTTAATGTGCAAAGATCAACTATCCTTTTATACCTCTCTTCTCGTTTTTATTAGTTTAGGATGTAACCTTTTAACAGCACTCACTCCTATCTAAACAAAATTCTAAACTTAGAATTAGAGGAGGAGATCTCTTAAGTGATTACTATAGCATTTTCTCACTTTTAAATTCTCCGTGCTTATATATGTTAATCAGAGATAAAGAGGGGTATTTATAGGCCTCAAGTGGATTCAAACTTGGAGCATAAAAGTGTCTCATCTCGATTTTCAGGATACTAGCGGTACCATCGCCTGACACCCTATCATTGGGCGGTACCATCACCTGATACAGTCTCGGAGATTGTGCCATGACGATGCCACCCGTTGGGTCACTGTTTCGACCTTTCACTTGGCCCAACAAAGCCCAAACTTAGGCCCAATTGGCCCCTAATTGAGTTGACCCAATTCTAGTCTAATTATGTACTAATTATGAATTTTAAAGCATACACTAAGCTAAATAAGTTCAGTAAGTCTCGGTTGCTTCCGGTGAGCTTCCGACAATCTTCCGATGAACTTCCAATGATCTCTCGACAATGTTCCAACGGACTCCCGATAAGCTCTTGGACTTCACGACAATCTTCTTGGCGAGTTTCGATGAGCTTCTTTGGCAAGATCTTGGACTTCTTGATCAATTCCTACAAAACTTTCGATGAACTCTCGAACTCCTAACGAAATCTTATTCTTGACTCCGGGACTTCATTTTGCTTTATGCCTTGATAGCTATCATAATTAATCTTACACACTTCAAACCTATTTCGATCTAGACAATTATTACAAAGCTTAAATCAAATGTTATCCAGCATATTATTGGTTTATCGATGCTTCGTCCGATTCTTCGACGCATCGTCCTCTCTCGCAGCCATTACCCAATCGACCTGTTGACCTCCGCAACTCCGATTTTCTTAGCATAATTTTTGCTCTTCTTGGCCCGATGCCCAAACCCATGGCTCGAAGCCTTTTGCAAATACGTTGATCGATCCTTCAGCTCAACATCCAATCTTCTGACATGTTTTTCTTTGGCCTAACATGATTCTTTCAACTTTAATTGTCTCTCCCTGATCGAAGCTTCCTGCGTCACTCAAAACGTAGATCAAATCATAAACACTATCAATTATTTTTATCATCAAAATCCCATATTCAATACTATCATGTGTTGCATTCTTACCCAACTTCTTGTCTAGTTTATAAACTTAATTCTGACTCACTTACACATTTTTTTTAATGTGTTTTGCATAAGTTTTTGGCAATTTGTGAGCAACCAAATAGGCTATAAATTTCAGTTTATTTTGGATTGGTATCAAGAATCTTGGCTATATGAACGATACGAACTTCACAAGAAGATCATTGGTAATATTTTTTAGTTTCTTTGGCTTAATCATAATGATTATCTATATCATAGGTCTCAAAGTCGACCAATCTTAGTATGGTGAAAGTGGTTGCACTGACTATTAACTTACGTTATTTCGAGCTAGACGCTGAGAGACCTTCCCAGGGAAGAAAAGTTTCTGACCCATTATAACTTTTAAGTTTCGATTACATTATTGAACATGATAGGTCATTTCACCCATGACTAAAGACAAACTTGTAAATATAAAATCTATAATATATTATATTAAATATAAAAATAATCTTTTTATGTCAGAATTAAAATTAAATAATTAGATGTTGTTTTACGATATATAAGAGATTTTTTCATCAAGATTATCTCCTAAGAAATCCTACTTTAAACTTCTTTTTTATTAATCAAAATATTTTATCAAAATTTAATTAGTTATATTATATATATCTTATCTAATTATAAAGGGTCATAAAATCATCACGCGATTCTGAATGCACTAACTTTAGCAAAACAAGATGGCTTGAAGAATATATAGGTTCAATCTGGTATAATAAAAGTCGTCAATTTGTTCAACGTAACCAGTGGAGTTCCTTGGAGATAAAAAGTCTATCATTGCAGACAACTTATCTTTCACACACAGATCATTAATGTGTTTTGAGTCTTCTTTCCGACAACAAAAAAAATTTCAGATAACAATGGCATTCGTCTACAACATTAACAACAAATGACCATAGTTTCTTAACCAAGGGATAGTTGATAATGTCTAAAAGAGGGTGTTTTTGATTGCCAAAATAATTTTGACTCTATATGGTGCTTTGTACGTAATATTGGCTTAATGATAAGATTATTCTTTTATGATTTGAACGGTCAAAGTTTTATGCCCGTTACAAAATCATTATTTTCCATTGATATGGGATTACTTTGATGAACCTTTTTTAAGTCATTGAGTTTTTGGTTAAGACTAAAATGTAAAATCTTATTATGCAATTGTAGCTCATTATCATCAATACAAAAAGCAATAAACATAATGAAAAGATAAAACATAATAACAGACAGCTCTTATTGAATCTTATGGGCTCTCCATATCCCAATTACTTCAATTGTGCCCTTTATGACCACATATACATTAATTTTCATTTAGATAAGTAACTCCACACGAATGCATAATATCATTATCATGAACCCATTAAAGAAACACTAATCCAATGGGAATTTGATTAGTGTTTCTTTAATGGGTTATGGATTTGTAATATCTCCAAATCATGAACCCATTAAAGAAACACTAATCCAAATGAAATTATAACTTTGTACGGAATATGAATACAATGGGAATTTGTTTATGGATTTGACATTTAATAGTGATTATCGATTATTAAAAGGTCATTTTAATTATATATAAAGATCTTCGTGTCGATATATTCCATCGCTTAACAAAATTATAAAGAGAGAAGAAGAGGAAAGATACATCACGAAACACTTTAAAATATCAATTAGATGGATTATGATATTAAATATGCTTGATCTCATTTTCTCACTAATTAATTAAATTATCTATTTGGTTGTAACAATTTTTTTTATTCGGTTATTCCACGAGATCTTAATTTTCCAAATGAATCTCTCAATATTTAAAAAAATAAAAAAAATTAAATTTATAGATACAATTAATAGTAAATATCGGATGACGCCATCATCGACTGAATGATGGATGTTGATTTGGTGCGTCGGCATTGGGAACATGTGAATCATGGGTGGTCGAGATGTCGACTTTTCTTGACGGACAGAGGATGGGTGGGTTCTCCATCAGCCTCAGAAAGGAGCACATTATTATTAGCCCCAAAATGATCATGAACTTTGCAAGTTCCCTCGAAACAACCCATTTTCTCTCGATTTGTTTATGATTTGATTGTGTTAAGATGTATGGGATTTCTGGCTAAGAGTATCATTATCAAACTCTTCTTTCCGGCCGACAAATAATGGAGTAAAGCTGCATCCATTTCATCCATAAGAATCTCGTGGTATTGGGTTGTCGTTTTTTCGTATTATCTTCTTATTGAGACACGTTTAACATCCATTGCTACTGGTGAGGCTTCGATTGGACCACATTTCAATGTCGGATGAAGGTCGGTCGAACCACATTCAAATCACCAAGTCAACAAGAATCGACCAATGAAGCTTCCTCGAAATCCCCTTCTTGAGGGCTTGATGAGTGTCCACGTGGCATCATCTCATCCGTCGCTGCATCTGTTTACATATCATATATATACACCACCCCCACCCACCGTCTCTTCCTCGCTCGCTCTCTTTTACGGCCCATGGCGACGAGTGATGCCACCTCAGGCCCGGCCGGGTGGCTCGGCGTGCAGAGCATCGAGCAACCGCAGTCCCTCGCTGCGTCGTGCTTCGGGCATTCGTCGGTCCCCGTCTCGGCCGGTGCCATGCAGGCCGGGGCGGGGGGCCGGGTGTCGAGGCCCCCACGGCGGCGGACGAGAGCCTCCAGGAGAGCTCCCGTCATTTTGCTCAACACCGACGCCGCCAACTTCCGGGCGATGGTCCAGCACTTCACCGGGCTATCGTCCGAGCCGTATTCTCCGGCCAATCGGCCCGGCTGCCGGTCAGCAATCAAGTTGGGTCCCAGCTTCAATGATGCCGTCCTCGAGACGATGACGGCGTACTCGGAGAAACGCTTCCAACCCCAGTGGCAACAACAGCGATATCCTGAGGCAATGTTTAGCCTTCACAGTAACAGAAACAGCGGTAGCGATGCGCTTCCTCAAGCGCTTAGGCACTCCGCCATGAATAGGGAGATGGCTGATGGCCTCTTGTTTGCCGGCATATCAAGCCAGATGACGATAAGGCCAACCTCCCTTAACACCAGGGTTGATGGTTACTTCGCATGAGAAGAAAGCAAATGGATCGAGAAAGACAAGGTCAACTTATGCTTTGCTACTTGAGGAAACGACGCGAGAGAGAGAGAGAGAGAGAGAGAGGAATTCTCAATATCAATAAAACTATCACTTGACCTCCTACTATCCGATCTAAATATTGTCCTTATTATTTAACCTCAAATCGTGCAGGCAAACAATATTTCTGAAAGATTTAACCGCATCTAGTCAATGAAGCACAAAAAAAAAATATTCTGGGAAGCAAATTCTCTCTCTACTTGGAGTACTGATCCACCGACACCCAGACACCGCCGTCGACGACACGGTCGGCCTCCACCACCACCATGTTGTTGCTCGTGCTGGTCACCGCATGCAGCGGAATGCTCTCATTTCCATTCACGTACAGCGAGTACTGCGCGTTCTTGATCCAGTCAGGGAACAGCAAAATCGGTGAGAAGTCGGCCACCCACTTGTCCGCCTTGCCGGCCACCGTCAGTTTAGCAGTCGTCGACTTCACCGACATGCCTGTCACGCTGTTGCGATCGATCACCACCTGGTCCACCTGGTTGAACGTGCCCTGCACCTCCACCACTGCCTTTGCGTTGCCGTTCCCCGTGAACATGTTGTCGACGATGGTCAGCCCCGAGATGACCCCGTTCACTGACTTGAGGACGACGTTGGCGTCGCCGAGGAAGAAGGCGTTCGTGACGTGGACCTGCACCGGGTCCTCGAGGACGATCGCGTTGTAATCCATGTAGCAGTTGTCGATGCGAGTCTGGCTGTTGCCCGGCAGCTTCACGTAGATGCCGACGCCGCCAAAGCCGGTGGTCTTGTTGTAGCAGTGCACGCCGGTCAGGATGTTGGCCTGTCCGGAGAGGATGATCCCGGTGCCGGCGGAGAAGATTACAACGTCGGTGACGGCGTTGTCGTTGCCCGCAAGGTTGATGGCGGTGCCCGAGAAGCTCCTCTCGTGGGGGTCGCCGCCGACGGTGACGTGCTGGCCGAGGAAGGTGTTGGAGACGAAGGTCTCGTGGCCGCTGTTTACGTGGATGCCTTCGGTTCCGAAGTGGATGAAGAAGCAGTTGTCGACGCGGATGCGAGCCGAGTCGATCACGAGGAGGCCACCGCCGCGGAAGCCCGAGTCGAAGAGGATGTCGCGGAAGGTGATGTCCTCGTAGTAGAAGCCGCGCTTCTGATCGGAGGACGGCGAATGCAACTCGATCAAATATCCATCGGTAGGAAAATTATCATCTGCCCGCAGAGTTCCACCACGGATCTGAATAAGAGATTTCAAGGTTGAGGAACTCATACAGTGCATGCACGGTGAACGCGATGGATTGGGAAGGAAGCATAGAGATAAAAAAGGCTTCGATTACCACAACATTTCCACCGCCGCTGGGCAAACGGATGGGCTTGCTGATCTTGTAGTTGCCACCTTGCAAGTCCACCACCGCGCCACCCAAGTCATTGATCCCCGGCAGCAACTCCTTGCCCTGCTGAGCCTGGAAGGTGGCATTGATAGTGTTCATGATGGCGTCGCTGCTGTCTGCAGCCCCGGTCGAGTCGGCTCCAAAAGAAATGGGGTCGAAAACCTTCGACACCTGCACACACGAGAGTCTCATCGCAACAACAGCGACAGGTAAAACATTACATCAAGTTCCTGAATCTTACTGCTTGATTGAGTGAAGGCCGAGAAGAAGCCCTCTCCTGGAACTTAGCATAGTGCTGCTGCAACGTGAGGCGCTGAGGGAGGGCAGCATCACTGCCATGAACGCAGCACCATAAGGCTAGGAGAAGCCACAGAGACTTGAAGGGCGCCATCTGAGATGGAGAGGTAGAACCTTTTGGCGTTTTGGATAGCTCGAGGATAGAGATATAAATAGGATTGAAAGTATACTTTTGTGATAACTTGTTCAACAATTTTGGATTCTAAACTGATCCAACCACTCTGTTCCTAATGATCATTGGATCATTATGATCTTGTGACAATCCAACAATTGTAATCTAGACTTGCAGTCTGCAATCTGCATTCTCTGCTCAATAGACGTTAAAAAGAATGTGTGCAATAAGGCAGTGTTTGATGGAGAAATTTATACCGGTGATTTGGGTGTTAAACCAATAAAAACTATGGAAATTAAAAGATGATAGGGAATTTATTGGCAACCAACAGTTGTCACGTGGGGTCCAAGTCCAAGTTACCTTCTATCTATTTGCCTGGATAAAAATTTAAAATAGAAAAAATATAAGTTTTCTCATTCGGTAACAAAGATAATCACAAACCTTTTTCTTTTTCTTTATGATAAGAAAAGTCATTACAAACTCTCTTCTCTTCTTTTACGATAAAAAAGATAATTTCAAACTTCCTTCTCATCCTCTAACGTATGAAAAGGAATGACTCTTACTTGAACCCTTATTTAGATATCTTAAATTACTAATTTGAGCATAGGAGGGACTCTATTGAGAAAACCCTTTCGATCTCAACCTCCATGTAGGTGAACATTGAAAGCATAGTTTTTCTATCCCAAGATATTGGAACATTCTTATGTATATAGGTTTGAACTATGTCATGCTAACCAAGATATTAATGGTATTTTTTCCTAACATTTTGGTGTTAGAAAGAGGGGAATATCTGCTTGCCAATCCCCTTAATGAATGCTCCAATGAGAAAAGGGTCTCCAAACCATAATACTTTTACTTAAAGGGGGCAATTGTCATCATTATCAAATGTGAATGTATCTATCAACACATATGCTAATGGGGCACTAATATCTATTGAATAACCCAGGCCTCTCACCCTTAGGGATGAACACAAGCCACTTTTTAGTTCCTACTGAGATGTTCCTAAACCTTGCCCATCATGTTCAAATGCTCATGGGCATGTAAGGTATTGCCTTGCTCTTACCTCAACTAGCCCAATAAGCGGCACTATTATCTCAACCATAGTCGATGCCCAAACCACCACTAACACCAGCACCCATCAGAATCCCCTTAGCTGATGCGATGCCAGCACCTCAGGATCGCCCAAGGTCCATTAGACTATCAGAAAAAGGAGCCCCTTATTCCCTAACAGTAGAATTCAATGCATCACCACACCATCACTCTACTCCACTGGAAATAGAGACTCAATCAATGAATTCAATAGATAACTCCCTAAAGGTTCGGTTGAGGCAAATGAACCAATGCATAGACGAGATATGATGGGAGTTCTAGCAGTCCAAGGGGGAGACTCTGATCAATCCTATCTCGGGTCGATCCTCATTCATCTACAACATCCAAGAGGAATTGATTCCAACAAACTTTTGTCTCCTAATGCTAGAAACCTTTAATGATAGTACCGACCCAATTGAACATATTGCCACTTTAGATGCTCTAATTTGTCATATATTCGCAATGTTACTGAGAGGCCTAATACAAGAGTGGTATACTGCCCTAAAGCTACTCTCAATCGACTTGCAAAAGAGTTTGAGTTCTACTTCCTCATAAATTTATATCCAAAGCCCATAGTGGTAATGTTGCTCAAGCTCAAGCAAGGGGAGGAAAAGAGACTCTCCAACTTCATTTCTCGGTTCACCAATAAGATCTGTAGCATATAAGAAGCTCATTCATCACTCATGATTTAGGCCTTTATGATCAAGCTCAGTTCCTCTCGCCTTTTCTGATAATTGGTAAAGAGGTCAATGGCAATCATACCTAAGATCCTCAAAAGGGCCAACCAATTCATAGCCGTCGAGGTGATGGTCTCTAGTTGATGTAATGAGATGCATAAAAGGCTACGATCAGAGCGATCACTATAGGTCCCAACCTCGAGGTCACCTCGATGAAAAAAACAAGATTGATCGGAGTTGCCTTGCTCAAGACTTAAGTTGACCCCCCTTAATATGACGAGAACTAATATCTTCTTATAGTTAAAGGAAATAGAGTTTTTGAAGGACCCTTAACTGATGAAGACACCATTGAAAAGGAGAGATAGATCCTAATATTATCGCTTCCACCATGACTATAGCCATGACATGGAAGACTATCATGATCTGAAGGAGTAAATCAAGGAGCTCATTCATCGGGGGCATCTCCAGAGATTCATCTAGAGACCTCGAGAACCTTCACCTCAACCTCATGGCCTGATGAAGAGGTAGATTGATATTATTATTGGGGGGGTTTGCCTCGAGAGGAGACAACACCTCATGTCATAAATTCTACACCCGAACCACTATCAAGAAGCGCACAATATTAGAAGATGGCTCGAAAATAACCTTCAAAGATGAGGATATGGAGTATCTCGACCCGAACTATGATGACATCCTCATGGTCTTTGTAAGAATGATCAACACTCGAGTAAAGAGGGCCATGATTGAAATACACTAACATGCTCTATTTTAATATTTTTAAAAAACTTAGGCTCTTGACTTATGATCTCACTCCTATAACTTCTTTGCTGATATGGTTCACAGGCAACTCTATCTCCCCTCTCGGGACTATGAGCCAATATGTTATGTTTGATGATGAACTCTACTCCAAAATGGTAATGACCAAGTTTATAGTGGTTGATATCTCCTCGGCATATAATACGGTCATAAGTTGACCTACACTCAACAGGTTAAGGGTTGTGGTGTAGACCTATCATATGATGATAAATTTTTCAATAAGGATTAGCGTTAGAGAGCCGAGGAGCTATCTAAAGGAGTTTTATTAGTGCTATCTAACAACAATCTCCTTATCAAAGAGGGCCCGAGGCATCACAATTGGACCCTCAATATTTCGCTAGGCCCCTTCTATATCCAGAGCCAATTGAACCACTAGTTGAGGAATATTTATGCAAGGCCCATCCTGATCAGGTCATCAAGGCTGGGTTAACACTCCCCAAAGAGAAGCAAATACAACTTATTGACTTTCTCAAGAAAAATGTCGAGGTGTTCATATAGTCATCAAGAAACATGTCAAGAATATATCTCGACATGGCCCAATACCACCTAAACATCTCCGTTGAGTCTGACTAATGAAGCAAAAGCTACTAAGGGCAAATACCACCTAAACATTCGAAGTTCGCTTCCAAATGCCAACACATGATTAGCGATGAGGTGGACAAACTGCTATGGGCAAGATTCATTATCGAAGTGTAGTACCCCCAATGGCTTGCTAATGCTATATTAATTAAAAAGTCTAATAAAAATTAAAGAATATATGTTGATTACATCGATCTCAACAAAGCATGCCCAAAGGATAGCTATCCTCTCTCTCGAAATGATTAGCCATGAGCTCCTCTTTTTCATGGATACATTTTTAGGATATAACCAAATAAGGATGGAGCCTCATGATAAGGAACATACATCCTTTATCATGGATTGAAGTATAACTAACTATCTAAGGATGGAGCCTCATGATAAAGGAACATACATCCTTTATCATGATAAGGATGGAGCCTCATGATAAGGAACATATTGTTACAAAATCATATCATTTGGATTAAAAAATATGAGAGAGACATACTAAAGGATGGTGAATAAAATATTCAACAATCAAATCGAAAGGAACATTGAGGTGTGTGTGGATGACATGATAGTCAAAGCAGAATAACTAACTCACATATGACAAACTTAGTTAAGATGTTATAGTTTTTGAAGAGATATAATATGTGCCTTAACCTATCTAAGTGTGCTTATCAGAGAGGAACAAATGTAAATCTCAAAAAGGTCTATGCCATATTGGAGATGCATCCACCTTGATCAGTGAAAGAAGTGTAATAGTTGATAGGACAAATAGTGGTACTTAGTCGATTCCTATCCTAGTCCAATGACAAGTGCTTGCCCTTCTTCCAAAAATAAAAAAAGTTTATTGTGGTCTGAGAAGCACTAGGAGGCATTTAAAAAGTTGAAGCACCATCTCATCCAATTGCTACAGCACTCCTGCTCCATTCTAGGTGAGGCTCTCTACCTATCTAGCTACCACAGGCTATTACATTCTAAATTCAAATAGAAATCATAATTTCAATATATTCTAGTCAAATACATTCTAAATTATTCATAATAGCATATTTTAATTTTTAGATCAAAGAATATAAAAAATTTTAGATAACATATTTTAATCTAACAGAATTTTAATCCAAATAAGATTAAAGGTAAGTTGTAATGCCAGAAAATATCATATATTTAATACATAAAATATGTAAATTTTTAACATGTTTAAATCTAAAAATAAAAATCATAAGCAGGGGTCAAAGAATATTATAAAAACTTTAATTGATAAATTTTAATACAATAATAAAAATTTTGACATTTAAAGAATTGATAAATATTTTAAAACTACAAAAATTTCAACATTTAGAGAATCAAAATAAAAACTAATATTTTTATTTTCAAGAAAGGTAGAAAAACCTACCTCTCGTCAATAGGGTGTAACTCCTCGTTCCTCTCGTTGCTGGGCTCGGTTAAGTGAGGAACGAAGGAGAGAAATCCCCCCCCTTAAATAGAAGGAAGTGGGCCTCCATTAAAGGAAGTTTATTTTTATTTTTATATTTATTAAATATAAATTATTTCTATTTAATATACAGACAAATATGACATCTCTATTTGTAATGCTTAATAGTTATTTCCTAATTCGTATTAATAAATAAGAAAATATATTAAGATTTCCTAAATTACAATGGTAAGTAAGGAAAAAAAAATTAATTCCTAACTTGATTATTTGATTTGATTACGCTCTATTTCCTTAGTCAGCTCTTTAGGCATGTTGTCCCTTTAAGGGTGCAAGGTCCTCTTTATTAGGACCTTGTATTTCTTCTTTAGTTGATTGTTGCTCCTATAGCATCTAGATCGAGGCGGATCCAACTCCTCTACCGATGGTTTGCAGACAACCGTAGGAATTGATCGAGACTCTACCATTTCTAATAAAGAGCCGAGCTCCTTCCTTTTTAGGACATGTAGATTCATGCCTATATAGAATCAAGATAATAAAATTAAAGGTTAAAAAGGAAGATCAAGCAAAGCGAGGGGAAGTTCAAGTCATACCATAAAGAGCCAAGCTGAAACCTATAGGAAAACCTTAGGCAGCATCTTATGAGCAACAAAAGATTAGAAAGCAAAATCCAAGATTTCCAAAAGAAAAATGTTCTTATTGTTGTATAAAGATTGGTGCATGAAACAAAACGCAAAATTGAAAATCATGTATATTAAGGAAGATTTATTACCTAGAGAGATTATGTATCCTTGGAAAATCTCAAATATATAGAAGTAGATAAGGAGGCTAACTATTCTCGTCTCTAACAGTGATCCACATGATAGCGTTAGGAATGAGTCGGCACTAAGGGGGGGGGGGGGGGGTGAATTAGTGTAGCGGTAAAAATGTCGGTTTTGAAATTTTGTTTCGTACGTGAAAAATCGATTATGGAAATATGCTTAGATTGAAAGCGTATGGAAGAGTGTAGCAAGTAATGAGAAGGTAGTTTGCAGTTTAAAGTAAATTGCTCAAAGTAAAGGCAAACCAGATTTTTATCGTGGTTCGATCGTCGTGACCTACATCCACTCCACTGATTCCTCTTCCGTCGAGGCCACTGGCATCCACTATCAATCTTCTTTCAATAGGCAGAGACCAACCACCTTTTACACCCCTCTTATCCTTTTTCATAGGTTTAGGAGACAACCTTTACAAGCACACACTCTCCTCCTAAATAAAATTCTAGACTTAGACTAGAGGAGGGGATTTATCAATTGATTGCAACAGCGTTTCTTTACTTTTAAACTCTCTATGCTTCTATTTGTTTAATTATGGATGAGAGGGGTATTTATAGGTCTCAAGTTGATTTAAACTTAGAGGCTAAAAATATCTCATTTCGGGTTTCCTAGGTTTGGGCGGTACCACCGCTTTTGCTAGGCGGTACCACCGTCAATGTCAATCTAACACTAACACTGCGTTGGGCGGTACCATCGCTTGGCATTGGGCCACTAGGCGGTACCACCGCCTTGTCACGGACTTAGCTGGTTTTGCCTAAGTCGTGCGGCACCCTTGCGTGTCCGTCCGCAAAGGTCAGCCTCCCCGAAGCCTCCCATGGTCCCTTAGGTCCCACAAAAGAGAGAACATGACAGAGAAAAGGCCTCACTCGGGATCCACAAGCAAACATCTCCGAAAAACACTTTATAGACAATGCAAATTACAAACAGACTTTACAAGCTCTGAACAGTTGCACAACAAAGGGTAAAATGGTCCATTACAGACCGATAATCTCTCACACGTGTCCACATGACACAACCTTTATTTACAAGCCTAAAGCAGCCACCGACCCAACTAAAATGGGACTATCAAGCCTTGACCATCCCCTACATCTTTGTACAAAGCATGGACATACCAAAAGACACGGACATACATAAGCATTACATCAAACACCCCTGTTTAGAAGTTTGTCCGTGACATTCTCCCCACTTATTCCTTCGGCGTCCTCGCCCCCTCGAAGCCTTTGTCGACACTGCAACTCCTTGCCTCTGCTGAGTCTTCAATCTTACGCTCCGGTGCAACGCGTCCCTTGGCTCCCAACTGCTCTCCACTATTGTTTTCGAAGTCGTCGAACCTTTTGATCCGCCATCTTTGCTTCAACTCACCAATGACTCTAACTCGGTGTGGGGTTGGCTGAGTTGTGTTGATCCTTGTTGATTCCTCGGATCCTTCAAATGAAGGAAAAGACCATCCTTCTCGCGCTTGATCTCTTAAATGCCTCATGCTGCTTGAATTGGGTGGATGCTTGTTGGAGCTTTTAACGAGCATCGTCTCGCAAACTTCTGAAGATTTGGGTCCTTCCTCCATAAAATTTGCTCATTGACTCTTCTTTCACTTAGTTGTCACATCCAAGTAGGTTCGCATCACTTCCGCTTTCGATTGGCATTTCGTTGGGAAATGAAGCAGACAATCTACTCTTAGTAACACTGATCACCATTTGGTGAGGATTTGACAACTATTGTCTTCCATTATCTTCGAAGGGTCTTTGAACTTTTTTGCAGAGCTCTCCTCTGCTGGATAGATAAGAGAATTGGGGTATTTTCGGTTTAGCCCATTCTCTTAAGGGTTGAAAAGGCAAAGGTTACTTGACTTGCCCAGCCTCCTCGAGGTTGTACTCCATGCATCGAGCTGGTTCTTGGCCTTCGCCGCTCTTTGCTCACACTTCAAGCACTTGAAGTGTTTGCACTCCTTGCGTTGAGTTAGCTCTCTCGTGATTCACCTTCTCAATGCCATTGAACTTCCGGAATGCGGGAAGTTTTCACCCCAACTTGGAGTAATTCTCTAATAGGTTTAGTAAGCCCTGCGGGATTGTACCGTCTTCTCCATTAACTCTACCGCTTCTCCCCTGAGTAGCGAAGGTCCAGCACACGTCTTGACTACACCGTTCCTTGGTCGTGCACTCTTGCATGACCCGAAGTCCTTCCCTTTCGGCTATCTTGATGAGAAACTCATTGACACCGGTCTTACGAAGTTCCTTGGCCTCTGCCCTTCAGCCTTGTCTCGGTACTTGGAGTTTGCCTCTGCATGCTCCACCTCCTCGGCCCCTTTCACGACTAAGCGCTCTCCCTCTATGAGAGCAAGGGATCAATGACTTTCACGGAAGTCCCGCCTCTGCGGTACCATGGTGCTGCCATGCCCATGGCACTACTATCCATTGACTCGCATCTGCATCCCTTTTCTTCACAATCAGTAGACATGCCTCTGCGGTACTCCTCCGAGTCCACCTCCATTCTAACTGATGCTTGATTTTGGGTAACTAAGTCCCTCTGGACTCATCGTCGCTTCCTCGCCCCTTTCGACCCCTTGCTTCAACACCTCTGTGTTCTCCAAGCAGTACCCTTTGGTCGATGGACAAACAGACTACAACTCCCATGCACGGCCTCCGCCATCACGTTGTAGGGTTTGCACTGATTTTGTTCTCCTTAGCTTCCTTGGTAGCAGCGTTAAACTTTTCGACCTTGTCCTCGACTTGTCGGGCTCCCTTTAGCGAATATGAGCTCGGAGCAGTCCAACTCTCCATTTGCCGATCATACATTTGTATGATCAAGTCCCTCCCATGGGACTCACTGGTACTTACATTCGAACTTTTTTCCTTGGTGGAACAGCCCCCCATATCTTCGATGACCAAGGCTTTCATCCGATGCAAAATTCGATGCATGCACGGAAGACCCGCCCTCTGGCGGTACCATGGCCTTCACTCCTTGAATCCATGGCCCTTCTTGCCGTCGTGTTGTTCACCGAAGTGGAGCTTCGGTAGCTCGATCATACCTCCGTATGATCTAGTCCATCACGGGGCTAGGTTGTGTGAATCACATTGCCACGAACTGTTCCACCATGATCCGCTGCACCATGTCGCCTCTTGATGACATCTCTATTGCATTCTGATCCTTGTGGGATGAACTCGAATTGTGAACCCTTCATGTGTGGCCTCTACCAATACATCGCAGGGTCTCTTCCACCTTCGATTTTGTTTGCTCCTTTGGCAATCGACCTTCATCCACCCACTCTTGGGTCACACCACGATGAAGCACCGCTCTAGGACAGTTCATCACCTAGTAGCTCCCAAAGTCCCCCGACTTCGCTGTAATTAGTGCACCATTATGCGGATCACGGGCCTCTACCCCTACCGACAATCTTCTTGCGCAGACCGCCTCCTTTATAGCAACTTGAATGACAACACTGTGGCATATTCTTCAAGAGTACCTGCCTCTGCGTCCTCTTGCCCCGTGCTACGGCCTTCTGATCCCAACTTCGCCTCCGCAAATTGAGTCACCTTAGTTCCTCCATCAAATGCTCCTCCGAGATAAAATGCATGTGCCCAGAAGCTCCCTTCATCTTTGGCACCATGCAAGATGAGTCCGCTCCGACAGAATGTGACCCATGGAACAACATGATCCTACTCTTGCCTCTACAAGAGTTCATGTCCTTGACCTCTGTCCAAGGAAAGCACTATGCCTCTGATCCATGTTCCATCTTCTATGCTGGCTCCCTTCATGCGGCTTGGGTACTTCGCCAAGTTACACCCAAGTTGCTCCGCTCCTCATTTTTGCATTGAGTCGATGGTGGCCCTCGCGCCCACCATTCCACGGGTCAGCCCTCCCTTGAGTCCGATCTCCATATCGACTCCAAGTGTGCCTTCATTTGTGTTGCTTTGGGTCGCTCCCCCACTTGATCTCGCAATGCATCCACCAATGCATTCTCTCAAGCGAGATCATGCGACGACACCTCGCCGCTTGCTCAGTCCATTGAGCTTCATGGAGTTGTTGTTTGTTGAGGTACTCCTCAACTTGTGAGGTCCATCCCACATGATTCTCCCTCTGGAGAGCGGGACTTATCCCTCTGGATAACTGTCCCGTTGAGCAACATCTCTCTTCGTTTGGAGACCACCATCCCCTTGGACTACTCCGATCCTATTTGAACAAACTGTGCATTGTTCTGCCTCTTGCAAACACACTTGCTAGATTGCGACTCCCGTCAATACGGTCCCATTTGCACCCCTCAAGGCCTAGCAACATGCTGAACTAGTTGCACCATTCAGCCTCCTACGGACGTATCCTTTGCATGCTTAGAAGAGAAAGTTTCAATGCTCCATGGCGCCGAAGTTTTGATCGCCTTTGGGATGGCCTGAACATTCCGTCGTCGCATACAAGACCATGTATGAGTACCAAATTCTTCGAGCTAGCAATTCCCCTCACCTCTGTGAGCTTTGCATAACTCTTTTTTTGGTCGTTGAGCAACTCATTCCACCTTGGATGGTCTCATCCTTTACCAAGCGCCGCTTTGCCTTGAGCACCATCAAGTATAGTTGTCAGCGTTGAGCCGTAGCTCAAACTCAGCCATCCCAACCTTTGTGCGCTTCACATTCTTCCAAGCTTGTCTGCGTTTCTCGTGGTGCCCTCTTGCGAAGGGTTGGCCATTCCTCTGAATGCCAATCTCGGATGCCCGCTCCTCGAGCAACTCCTCTTCCCTACATCTCCATGCCGTTTTCTCCCCAAGCGGTTGGCGTGTCTTGCCGCCGCCCTCAGCAGCCCGCTTAGGTCCCCCCACGTTTGCATGCTAAGTGTTTCTATGAGTGCTTGTCCCGCTCTGATACCATCTGTCACAGACTTAGCTAGTTTTGCCTAAGTCGTGCGGCACCCTTGCGTGTCCGTCCGCAAAGGTCAGCCTCCCCGAAGCCTCCCATGGTCCCTTAGGTCCCACAAAAGAGAGAACATGACAGAGAAAAGGCCTCACTTGGGATCCACAAGCAAACTTCTTCGAAAAACACTTTATAGACAATGCAAATTACAAACAAACTTTACAAGCTCTGAACAGTTGCACAACAAAAGGTAAAATGGTCCATTACAGACCGACAATCTCTCACACGTGTCCACATGACACAACCTTTATTTACAAGCCTAAAGCAGCCACCGACCCAACTAAAATGGGACTATCAAGCCTTTGGCCGTCCCCTACATGCTGTACAAAGCATGGACATACCAAAAGACATGGACATACATAAGCATTACATCAAACACCCTGTTTAGAAGTTTGTCCGTGACAGCCTGGCACCCTGCCAAGGGTGATACCACTGCCCAAACTAGCGATACTATCGTCTGACATAATCTCGAAGACTATGCCATGATGGTGCCACTTCTTGGTCACTGTTTGGGCCTTTCATTGAGCCCAACACAGTCCTTACATGGGCCCAACTAGCCCATAATTGGGTTGGCCCAAATCCAATCCCAATTACGTGCTAACTATGAAATCTAAGGCATACTTAAGCTAAATAAGTCCTAAGGTCTTGGTTTCTTCTGATGATCTTCCAGTGAACTTCTGACGATCTCCCGGCAATGTTCCAACAGACTTTCGGCAAGCTCTTGGACTTCACGATGATCTTCTTGGCGAGTTCCGACAAGCTTCTTCCGGCAAGCTCCTGGACTTCTCGGTTGGTTCCTGCAGAACTTCCAACGAACGTCTGGACTTCCGACGAACTCTTGAATTCCCAACGAAATCGCGTCCTTGACTCTGGGACTTCATTTTGCTTTATGCCCTACTATCATAGTTAATCCTGCATATATAAAAACACACTTCGATCTAGATAATTATTACTAAGCTTGAATCATGTTGTCCGACATGTCATTGGTCCATCGACGCTTCGTCCGATTCTTCAGCTCATCATCCTCTCATGTGGCTTATTACTCAATCGGCTAGTTGACTCCGCAACTCCAATATCCTTAGCGCAATATCCGCTCTTCTTGGCCCGATGACCAAATCTATGGCCCGAAAGTCTTCTGTCGATACGTCAACCGATCCTCCAACTCGACGTCCAATCTTCTGACATGTTCCATTGGCCCAACATGATTCTTCCTGCTTTAATTATCTCATCCTAATCGAAGTATCCTATGTCACTAAAAATGCAGATCAAATCATAAACACTTATTAATTGGTTTCATCATCAAAATACAAGATTCAATAATCTCCCCCTTTTTGATGATGATAACTAATTGATGATGGTGTTAAACTTAACTCCCGGAGTTTAAACAAACTCCCCCTATCAATATGTCATATTGATAGAGACTCTTGGATTCAAAAATCCAAGCAACATGTTATCATAAACTTATGCATAACATCATACTTCTCCTCCTTTGTCATCAACAAAAAGGAGAAGTGTAACTTTCTAGTGTTTGGAAATACAAGTTCAACTTATTGTATAATAAACATAATCTCCATTTTTATCAATATGCAAGATAGCAAAAATTTAGCAAGTGCTACATCATATTAGAACGTGTAAACTATCAAGTTTTAGATATGCAAGGTAGTAAGATAGCATGTTCTACAACATACAAGCCAACAAAAATGAGATGTTCAAGAAGACAACTCTTGCTTCTTGAAATATGCAAGTTTCTAAATTTTGTTAGATGTGCAAGTTAGCATGTTTTGCTTCTTGAGATAGGCAAGATAGCACTTCTTTCTCCATGCAATTTGTAAGCTAGCAAATTTTTGCTTCCTTTGTAATGTTTGAGCTAGCAATTTTGCCTCCTTTGCAAAGTGTAAGTTTTCAAATTTTGCATCTTGAGCTAGTAATATTTCTCCCCCTTTGTCATTGACAAGAAGAATGGAAGAATATAATTTTATAGTTCTTTTCCCTTTTACAACGATTTCCAAATCATGACAAAGGTAAAGTAACAAAGATGAAAAATCAAGTCATGAATGTCAAAATAATTTTTCATCATGAATATTTCATCATTGCATGTATCATTATCATAAGTTGAAGTATAGCATGCATAATACTAAATCATCATTCATAATTGTATCAATATTCCAATCATTATTTCAATCATAAAAAAAAAGAAAGATCAAGTCTAAAGTTCGAGAAATCAAGAGAAACCATGATTCATGTTAACAAATCTCCTCTTAAATAATTAATGAAAAGAATTCTTAGGAGATCATGATATAGATAAAATTCATTTAATCTTATAGGAGAATAATATCTCAATTCATGCATCATAATCATGATTCATCCATTGAATCTTGGATTTTGATGATGACATCAATTGTCATTTGTTATCTAATTCATATGTTGAGATAAGTGTGCAGGATTAACTACGATGAAAGTAATACATGCAGCAGGAGTTGCGTTGGAGTTAGGACTATGATCACGTTGGGAGTTCGAGAGCTTGACGGATGTCCGGACGGTCGTCGGAGGTTCTGCGGGAACAAATCCGAGAAGTCCAGGAGCTTGCCAAAAGAAGCTCGTTAGAACTCGCCAAGTGGATCGTCGCAAGTCCAGGAGTTTGCCGGAAGTCCGTAGGAGCATCGTCGAAGGACTGTCGGATGTTTGCCGGAAGCTCGCCGGAAGAAGCGATTGATGCACCGGAGCAAACTGTATTAAAAGTCTTAAGAAATTATCGTAGTTAGCAGGATGATTAAGTTAGAATTGGGAGGTGATCCCATTAACTTAATCTAGGGGCAATTGGGCCCTTGAAAGAATCAAATTGGGTCGAATGGATCAACCCATTCGGACCCAGATCACTTGCCCAGAGGTGGCATCGCCTGGGTTGGCGGTGGCACCGCCCAGGGCTCAGTCTCCGAGTTCTGGTTGGGCGGCGCAACCGCCTCTAACAGCGGTGCAACCGCCTGAGCTCGGTCTCCGAGCTTTGCTAGGCGGTGCAACCGCCCCTGACAAGCGGTGGCACCGCGCAGAGGCTCAGTCTTCGAGCCCTGTCAGGCGGTGCAACCGCCCTAGTTAGGCGGTGCAACCGCCAGACCCCGGAATTCCGGGAATTGACAGCTTTGAGCTCGGAATTCAAATTGGTTTGGGGCCTATAAATACCCCACTCTTTCAGCAATAAAAGAGCAATGAAAAACCATCAAAATCCTGATCTTACTTTGAGATCTTTGAGCTCAAAAGTGTTGTAATAAGCTAAAGGTTCTTCTCCCTCTTTTCTTCCAAGTTCAGATCTTTCAAGAGAGGAGAGAAAAGTTTGTAAGTGTTGTCACCTAAGCCCATCAAAAGGAGTGAATCTGTAAAAGGGTGGTTGGCCTTCGCCTATTGAAGGAAGGCCTCTAGTGGACGTCGGCTACCTCATCGGTGGAGGAAGCCAAAAGTGAACGTAGGTCAAGATTGACTGAACCACTCTAAATCGCGCTGCTCTCTGGTTTGCATTTACTTTGAGTTTATTATCCTTACTGCAAACCTCCTTCTTAGCTTACTGCCTTTTGTGCTTTTACTATTGCGTTTTCAAGCTTAATATTTTCCGAATTGTGTTTAGACGTAAATCACTTTTCTCGTACGAACATCATATTTCAGTTTGCGCTTACATTCTGATTTCCATCACAACAGCAAACTGCCTTAACAGATTTGTTTTAACTGCTTCTTGCCTAATCACAAGTTAAAGTGATTTACAAATTGGCTTTTCTACTGAAATCACTTTTCTTGTATGAACATCATATTTCAGTTTGCGCTTACATTATGATTTCCATCACAACTGCAAACTGCCTTAATAGATTTGTTTTAATTGCTTCTTACTTGATCTCAAGTTAAAGTTATTTACGAATCGACTTTTCTACTGAAATCACTTTTGTCGTACAAACGCAGTTTTAAAACGTTGAAAGTTTTCCGCTGCACTAATTCACCCCCCCCCCCCCCTTTAGTGCTCTTGATCCTAACAATTGGTATCAGAGCGGGGTTCACTCTCAAACGGATTAAAACCCAAGAGAGATGACATACGCTAGAAACCAAGAGGGCCATTCTATTACACGTCCACCCATGTTCAATGGGATGGACTACACCTATTGGAAGACCCAAATGAGGATCTTCCTTATTTCGATGGATTTTGAACTTTGGAATCTTGTCGAAAATGATTTTTCGAAATCTTCTCTTCCAATGATCGATTGGAATGAATTGAAGAAGACTTTCGCTCTTAATGCAAAGGCTATGAATGCCTTATTTTGTGCGCTTGATAAAAATGAGTTTAATCGTGTTTCGATTTGTGAAACCGCGTTTGATATTTGGCATACACTTGAAGTGACTCACGAAGGCACAAGTAGAGTGAAAGAGTCAAAAATCAATCTTTTGATACACTCTTTCGAACTTTTCCGAATGAAACCGAGCGAGACTATTGGCGACATGTACACCCGTTTTACGGATGTCGTCAATGGTCTAAAAGGACTCGGCAAAAGTTTTTCGGATTTTGAGCTTGTAAATAAGATTCTAAGATCCCTTCCTAAGAGTTGGGACCCTAAAGTCACTGCTATTCAAGAGGCTAAAGATTTAAGCAACTTCCCTCTTGAAGAACTAATCGGGTCATTAATGACTTATGAAATGACATGCAAGGCTCATGAAGAGCAAGAAGACATCCTTCCAAAGAACAGAAAGGATATGACACATAGAACTTTAGATGACCACTTGAGAGAAAACTCAAGTGATGAGGACTGTGATGATGACTTGGCACTTCTAACAAGGAAATTCAAAAAATTCATTAAGAGAAACAAATTTAAAAATAACACAAAAAATAAACTTGAACCCAAAAGGGACCAAGTTATTTGCTATGAGTGCAAAAAGCTGGGACACTACAAGAGTGATTGTCCCTAAGCCAAGAAAAGAACATCAAAGAAGAAGGCGCTCAAAGCAACATGGGATGATTCGAGCGCATCCGAAGAAGAGGAGTCCAACACCGAGCAAGTTGCTCATTATGCCTTAATGGCCATCGGAGAGGAGGTAACAAATTTAATTGATACAGATTTATCATTTGATGAGTTATTAAATGCCTTCCATGATTTATTTGATGAATGCAAGATTATTAGTAGAAAATATAAATTGCTAAAAAAGGAGTATGATAGTCTTAATTGTAATTTCGATAAGTTAAAAACTGAATATCATGATAGTTTAGGCTCTTGTATAAAATGCCATGATCTAGAAACTATCCAAAAGCAAAACTTGCTACTCATGGACACCTTGAAGAAATTTGAGGTTGGTAGCAAGTCCTTGAACATGATCCTTACAAACAAGGGTCACGTTCCCAAAAGAAGTGGAATCGAATTTGTGAGAAATTCTCACCAAAATCCAACCACCTTCATAAAATGCCCCATCCTACATGTTCGACACCAAAGTAAATGCAACTTTTGTTGCAAGCATGGACACAAAACATATTATTGTCCATTCAAGAAAATTAGTCCGAACAAATTAATTTAGGTTCCTAAAGGAACCATGATAAACTCTATGCAACATGGCAAACAATATAGATCAATTTTTGAGGCACCAAAAAGTAAATGGGTACCTAAAAATTATCCTTTCTTGTAGAGATATACACCATCACAAACTAGGAGCAAGAGATGGTATCTTGATAGTGGATGCTCAAGGCATATGACCGGAGATCCATCTCAATTCTCGAAGCTCATTAGCATAGAGGAAGGCTATGTCACCTTCGGAGACAACAACATGGGTAAAATCATTGGCAAAGGAACCACAGGTAACAAATCCAACTTCTTTATTGAAGTTGTTTAGTTAGTTGATGGTTTAAAACATAATCTCTTGAGCATTAGTCAATTATGTGATAAAGGATATATTATCAAATTCGAATCTAATGCATGCATCCTTAAAAAATCACACAACAACACATCTATGATAGCATTAAAACAAAATAACGTATACACCATTGATATCAATGATTTGTGTAATGAAATATGTTTTTCGGTTTTAAATGAGGATGTTTGGCTATGACACAGAAGATTAGGTCACGCTAGCATGAAACTAATTACTCAAATATCATCCAAAGAACTTGTACGAGGAATTTCTCACATCAAGTTCATCAAAGATAATGTGTGTGATGCTTGTCAATTAGGGAAACAAATTAAGAGTAGTTTCAAATCTAAGAACCAAATAAGCACATCAAGGCCCTTACAATTGATCCATATGGACTTGTTCAGACCAATCTCTACATCAAGCCTAGGAGGTAGGAAATATGCCCTCATCATTGTAGATGACTATAGTAGATACACATTCTTATTTTTTGAAACACAAAAATGAATGCTTTAGATATTTCACCAAGTTTTGCAAACTTGTTCAAAATGAAAAAGGTTTTATGATTTCATCAATTCAAAGTGATCACGGTGGTGAATTTCAAAACCGTGATTTCCAAGAATTCTGTGAATCTAATGGATTCAACCACAACTTCTCTACTCCAAGAAATCCTCAACAAAATGGAGTAGTAGAAAGAAAGAATAAAAATTTACAAGAAATGGCAAGAACCATGTTGAATGAACAAAGCCTACCCAAATATTTTTGGACCGAAGCTGTAAACACTGCATGCTATATTTTGAATAGAGTTTTAGTACGACCCTTACTCACCAAAACTCCCTATGAGTTATGGAACAATAAAAAACCCAATGTCTCATATTTTAAAGTTTTTGGGCGTAAGTGTTTTATCTTGAACGAGAAAGATGCCTTAGGAAAATTTGATGCTAAATCCGATGAAGGAATTTTTCTTGGTTATTCTTTGGTTTCTAAAGCTTTTTGCATCTTCAATAAAAGGACTATAATAATAGAAGAATCCATTCATGTTGTTTTCAATGAGACTTCCGAAATCAAGAAAAATGACTTTGATGATGATGTTAATTTTGATTCTTTGAATTTAAATGAAACCCCTTCTCCAACTAGCAACTTGGATGCATCCACTTCCGAACCTTCCTTACCTAAGGACTGGTGTTAGGATCGGAGCAGCACTAAGAGGGGGGGGGGGGGCGTGAATTAGTGCAGCGGTAAACTGCGATAACTTTTCACAATTTAAATACTTTTCGGAAACTTCGTACGATAAAAGCAACGTTTTTGTTTAAAATTGTTTCGATTGCGTTTTAACTTGAAGGGATAAGTAAGATTGAGACAAAGCAGTATAGCATTAAAGTGCAAATGGTTTGCAGTAATGTAAATGACAATAAGTAAATGCAAACCAGAGATCACGCCGATTTTACAGTGGTTCGGTCAAGTGACCTGCATCCACTTGCGAGGCCCCTCTTCGGTGAGGCTCCCACCTTCCACTATTGAAAGGGAAGGGTGAATACCCCTCTTACAACTTTTTACAAGCAGTTCACTCTCTTACAGATTTTCAACAAGAAAGTAGGAGGTGAACACTAGCAAATTGAAAACAGTTGGGAAATCCTTGGGGGCGACATCATATGCGCAGCGGAAGAACAAGAAAAATAAAATCCCCGATTCCCAAAGAGATGTTCGTTGTCGTGCGAAGATTGGTACGTAAAAATCCGCGAAACATGAAACTGCGTATAGAGTATATTGTGTTACCTAGGGAGATCGTATATCCCTGTTTCCTTCCAGATCCTTAGGAGAGGGTGAAGGAGGTCAAGCGTCCTCCTCTCTAGCGGTGATCCACACAGTAGGGTTGCGACAACGCTCCTCAAAACTCCAAACCTACTCTGAGGTGGAGATGGAGAGGAGAATAGGAAAAGGCAAACAAAAGCTCTCTAGCCCATGGGGCTCTGAATCCCTCCTATTTATAGAGGTCCCCTGTCAAACCCTAATGGGTCCTCCCCTAGTGGGTATTGGATCTGCATCCAATAAGACAAGGGCTCCGTCGGATATCTCATATCCGAACCTCTATTCATCGCAATGCCTACCATATGTGTGTGACCCTCTAGGCCCAATATCGAGCTGGCCGTGAGTCATACTTGTCAGAACTCCTTCTAACTCAGTGAATTATTATCTCTGTAATAATTCACTCGACTCATCGACTACGGACGTACTAGGCCACTATGCCGTAGTCCCCAGACGATACAGGGGAATCCAATCCATTGGACATGTCTGTCCTCAGTTACCGTGTACCTATAGTCCCTTATCCATCTAATATACCAGAGACCGTATATCGAGCATGGTGTTGTCAGACCCACACGGTTTCTTCTCGAGTCTCGCTCTAATCGGATTCTCCCGGAGAACTCTTTCTCTCTCAACCCGAATGACCCTGGCCAGGGATTTGTCTGAGCAAGAACACATGGGATATTCCTCTCATGACGCCGAGAGTGGATGATCCTCTATCGACACTCAATAGCCCTCGTAAGGTTGATACTAGATAACCAAGCCTTTACTATGGATAGCATTCCTACGTCATTCCCAATAATCAGGATGTCATCCACATATAACACCAAAAAGGTGATAGCGCTCCCACTTACCTTTCTGTATACACAAGGCTCATCTTTGTTCTTAACGAAGTCATAAGATCTGATTGCCTCATCAAATCTTATGTTCCAACTTCGGGAAGCTTGCTTTAATCCATAAATGGATCTAAGCAACCTACACACCTTATCTAGACAGTTCTTGGACACGTATCCCTCAGGTTGTATCATATACACCTCCTCCTCGAGGTTCCCATCAAGGAATGCGGTTTTCACATCCATCTGCCAGATCTCATAATCATAGTGTACTACAATAGCCAATAGAATTCTGATGGATTTTAGCATTGCTACGGGTGAGAAGGTTTCGTCATAGTCAACACCTTGCCTTTGACGATACACCTTAGCCATTAGCCTTGCTTTATAGGTCTCTACCTTTCCATCTACTCCGATCTTTTTCTTAAAGATCCACTTGCAACCGATGGGTACAATACCTTCGGGCGCATCAACTAGGTTCCAAACCTTATTGGAGTACATATAATCCATCTCAGAATTCATGGCTTCTTGCCACTTCCCGGAGTCTATACTCATAATAGCCTCCTCGTAGGTCTAAGGATCAATATCTTCTGCATCCTCTCTTCTAATATGTCCCATATATCTCTCAGGAGGATGGGATACTCTATCAGACCTACGTAAAGTTGAAACTTGTGTATTAGGTACCTGAACAGACTCGGGCTGTAGAGTGGTGCTTGAGCTTGGTTCTCCAACCTCGCTCAATTCTATCATTCTCCCACTATCTCCGCCAAGAATGTGTTCCTTCTCAAGGAACACTGCTCTCTTAGCTACAAAGACCTTTTGGTCCTCGAGATGATAGAAATAATACCCACAAGTTTCCTTGGGGTATCCCACAAATTTGCATCGCTCTGTCCTTGATTCTAACTTATCGGGGTTGTGTCTTTTAACATGTGCAGGGCAGCCCCAAATCTTAACAACCTTAAGATCAGGCTTCTTCCCTTTCCATATCTCATATGGTGTAGACACTACCGACTTAGTTGGAACTCTGTTCAGAAGGTAAGCTACGGTTTCTAGGGCATATCCCCAGAATGAGATAGGTAGGTCAGCGAAACTCATCATGGACCGTACCATATCTAATAATGTACGATTTCTTCTTTCAGAGACACCATTGAGCTGAAGTGTATAAGGAGGTATCCATTGGGATAATATCCCATAGTCCTTGAGGAACTGAGTGAACTCTGTACTTAAGTACTCACCTCCTTGATCTGATCGAAGAGTTTTGATACTCTTTGTAGTCTGGTTTTCCACCTCATTCTTATATTCTCTGAATTTCTCAAAGGCCTCGGACTTGTACTTCATTAAGTACACATATCCATACCTTGAGAAATCATCGGTAAATGTAATGAAGTAGGAGTAACCTCCAATGGCATGAGTTAACATGGGTCCACATACATCACTATGTATGAGTTCCAACAACTCAGTGGCTCTCTCTCCAGTTCCACTAAACGGAGAGTTGGTCAGTTTTCCACGAATGCAAGGCTCACAAGTTGCATATGACACATAGTCGAATGGATCTAGATATCCATCATTTAGCAACTTTTGAATCCTTCTTTCATGGATGTGACCTAGCCTACAATGCCACAGGTATGCACTGTTCAACTCATCTCGTTTCCTTTTGGACACATTTACATTCATGATATGTGGAGTGGTGTCTAATATAAATAAACCATTATGCAATGTTCCTTTCATGATGATCTTATCATCTAATAATATCGAACAACCATTGTTCTCAAAAACAAATTTATATCCACTAATTGTTAAACATGAAATGGAGATAATGTTTTTGATAATAGAAGGAACAAAATAACATGCATCTAATGCAATAAAAGCTCCACTAGGCAGATGTAGGGCGACCTCGCCAACAGCTACTACAGCAACTTTTGCTCCATTACCCATCTTGAGGTCCATCTCGCCTCTCTCTAGTCTCCTAGGCCTTGCCAGAATCTGCAACAAATTGCATATATGATAAGCACTACTGGTATCCAATACCCATATGTTATCATAAGAGTCTGACAAATGGAGACTGATCATGAATATACCTGAAGCTTTATCAAGCTTTTCTTTTTCCTTTTGGTCTCACCAGTGAAGAGAACTGGCTTCTCTTTCTTGATAGTACTCTCTGCCTCCCTCAACATATTGAGAAGCTTTGGGAGAGTCACTTCAAGCTTGTTCATATTAAAATTCATTATGAACTGTGAAAAGGAATCTGGTAGGGACTGAAGCACAATGTTCACACACGTTATCCTCTAGGACCATTCCTAGACCCGTGAGTTTCTCTATCCACTCAATCATCTTTAGGACATGGTTCTGAACCGGTGTCCTCTCAGTCATCCTAGCGTGGAAGAGGCTCTTAGATATCTCATATCGCTGAGTCCTTCCCTGTTCCTCAAACAATTTGCGGACATGTAGGAGAATGGATCTGGCATCCATCTTTTCATGTTGTCTCTGTAACTCAGGAGTCATAGAGCCCAACATATAGCACTAAGCAAGAGTGGAGTCATCAATGTACTTCACGTAGCGAGCGATCTCATCCTCGTTTTCCCCTTTTTCGGGCACAGGCATCACTGTATCAAGGACGTACACGATTTTCTCCGCTGAGAGAACAATTCTCAAGTTACGGAGCCAATCCGTATAATTTGGACCAGTGAGGCGGTTGACATGTAAGGGATTTGAAAGCGACATTTTTTGAAAATAAAGATGCAGCAGAAACGAATAACATGCAGATTTTGTAAAAAATAAACTACAAGATATGGACTTCTATCTTAATATGCTCCCACTATTTTACTAACGAGTCATGCGACACCCTCAACACGTGAAACGGAAGTCTCCGGCAGACTTCTAGTGGGGATCAGGATCCAATCAGCGTCTTAGTGTAATCTCGAGGGACTCGACCAATCACACTAAGCCTAAAAGGTAGGCAGATCTTGTCGATCACAACTCCTTGTGATTCCCGTCCTGTTCGGCCTCCGAATCACCATGGCCTCGAGGGACTCGACCAACCATTATGCTCGATTAAGTCAACAACTTCGTTACAAGATGAGTCTGATTTGATGATATACCCTCGAGGGACTCGACCAAGTATACCATGCCCTCAGGTCACCGGTGACATCTCTATGTCGTAAGCAAGATAGCGAATCACGATATAGGTGAGTCTCGAGGGACTCGACCAACTCAACCTACACTGGGAATCGGTTCCTACTTATAACGATGGAAGGCCACGTGGGTCAATCTAATTGCCTCACGTTTACCGACTTAATATTATCGAGAGATGTTTCTATGATTTGGTCTCCTAATATGACATGTCACATATATACATATTTAATATATCTACATCGCATGCAAATATATATACATATCTAGTATGTGTATAAGCAATTACACCAGATGATCATGGACCATAACCTAATATGATTAGGCCCGAGCCAGTAGGCCTAATCACTCACATCAAGATCTATGTGTGTAACGGTGCATCTCCATGCCCTGTGATCGTCCATTTCATCCTTGTCGGTTCCGTCGACATCTTGATGCATCTTCATGCATCACGATCGTCCGTCTCGTGGGTCCCGCTATCGCATCCACGCTCCCGCTGTGCCTCCTCATGTGATTACAACTTAATCATAGGCACGCAGGCCCGACAATAAACGAGAAATATAATGGAGGTTCGCAGACCTCAATAATAATAATCACAGGTACACACATCACACGGTCCATGATCATCCGTCCACACATCATACATCACATGTATAAATAATCATCATCATGTAGGACTACTAGATAATAATAATAAAAAAATAATAATCAACTAAACCTTTTAATTAATTAATATTTTCTGAAATCAGGGACATTATAGGGAATTTCTGAATTCATAGGGGTATTTTCATAATTTGGACAAAAGATAGAAATTGGAATTTCTCAAATTCCGAGGGGCAAAACTATCTTTTGCCCAGAAAACCCTAATGCCCTTTCCCCTTTTCGCTGCTGCCGCCGCCGCCACCCTGATGTCGGTGGCCTATGCGGCGGGGCTAGGGCAGTGCCCTCGCTTGCAGGCGGCATGCCCGCTGGCAGCGCTGCCGTTGCGGGTGAGCGCCCCTTTCGAGCGCTGCCGCCTCTGCTGGCGGTGCTGTCCCGCCGGGCGACCGCCCCTGTGGGGGGTTTCGCCCGCGGGAGCAGCGGCGGCAGGCGCCTCTGCCCGTGGGCTGCCAGCCCCGCCGGCAGCAAGCCTGCTGCAAGCAGGCCCCTGGACGGCTGCAGCAGACGCAGCCCTTGTGCTTCCCGCCTTCGGCTGCGCTGCACGCATGCAGATCGAGGGCAGCAACTGTTGCTACCCTTGTTTTTGCGTCAACAATTTTGACGTCGAAATTCTTCCTAAACACAACACACGCAGTTCAAAACCAATAATTCGCACGAGCAACCTGGCTTTGATACCCCTATTGGGAAATCCTTGGGGGCGACATCATATGCGCAGCGGAAGAACAAGAAAAACAAAAACCCCGATTCCCAAAGAGATGTTCGTCGTCGGGCGAAGATTGGTACGCAAAAATCCGCGAAATATAAAACTGCGTATAGAGTAGATTGTGTTACCTAGGGAGATCGTATATCCCTGTTTCCTTGCAGATCCTTAGGAGAGGGTGAAGGAGGTCAAGCGTCCTCCTCTCTAGCGGTGATCCACATAGTAGGGTTGCGACGACGCTCCTCAAAACTCCAGACCTACTATGAGGTGGAGATGGAGAGGAGAATAGGAAAAGGCAAACAAAAGCTCTCTAGCCCATGGGGCTCTGAATCCCTCCTATTTATAGAGGTCCCCTGTCAAACCCTAATGGGTCCTCCCCTAGTGCGTATTGGATCTGCATCCAATAAGACAAGGGCTCCGTCGGATATCTCATATCCGAACCTCTATTCATCGCAATGCCTACCATATGTGTGTGACCCTCTAGGCCCAATATCGAGCTGACCGTGAGTTATACTTGTCAGAACTCCTTCTAACTCAATGAATTATTATCTCTGTAATAATTCACTTGACTCATCGACTACGGACATACTAGGCCACTACGCCGTAGTCCCCAGACGATACAGGGGAATCTAATCCATTGGACCTATCTGTCCTCAGTTACCGTGTACCTATAGTCCCTCATCCATCTAATATACCAGAGACCGTATATCGAGCATGGTGTTGTCAGACCTACACGGTTTCTTCTCGAATCTCGCTCTAATCGGATTCTCCCGGAGAACTCTTTCTCTCTCAACCCGAATGACCCTTGGCCAGGGATTTGTCTGAGCAAGAACACATGGGATATTCCTCTCATGACGCCGAGAGTGGATGATCCTCTATCGACACTCAATAGCCCTCGTAAGGTCGACTACCACTCCCAATGACCAGTTGTACTAGATTTGGGACAACCAAACCTATAAGTCTGGTATCAAAGAGTGGAGCACTCATACAGGACATCCTTGGTGTCTCAAGTCTAAGGACCAGATACACCACTAGGACTACGGAATCGCTGTCTGACAGTAAGGCATCATCAACCATCCAGCATTCCATAAGCGGATCAATCATTGAACTCATTCTCCAATGAGCACCTGTACTGTATCCCTAGTGTCCCTACACAAGCAACTATGAGACCAGCTGCATCCATCATATGGATGGGTATACAGCACACCAGTCTGTCCGGTTATCACGATATCCCTCTCGAGTAACCTATGACCGGGATTATTTAGGATATGTGTTTAAAGGTGAATCGATCTCACTATCGTGATCTCATCACGATCCGATTCCCATTGTACAAATCAAAGGACATCACAATATATGTATGCATTTATATAAAGTGATATATGCCAAAATATAATAAGCAAAAAGATTCTATATTAAGTCACACGTGCCATCACTCACGTGATTGGCTTGCTGGGCACCTATGACTAGCAAAAACAATGTTAGCTAAGACTTTTCTAAGGCCTTTCTCTCAAACACTTGCTGCTCAAAAAGTTATTCTCTCAGCTGAGATTTGATGGGTATTTATAGGCCTCAAGAGGATTCAAATTTGGGCTCCAAAATTTGAATTCTCTTTGAGTACCCGATGCTGGCGGTGCCACCGCCTATCAGTGTCAGACACTGACAGTGCTAGGCGGTGCTACCGCCCAACTCTTGGGTGCTGGGTGGTGCAACCGCCTAGTCTGGCGGTGCCACCGCTAGACCCTTCGGTTCACTTGTTGGGCTTCAAATTTAGCCCAAACCAAGTCTAATTTTGGGTCCAGTTGGCCCCTAACCAGGATATAGGATTATCTCTTAATCCTAATCCTAATTACAAGTGAACTACATAACAAAACACATCCTAAGCAAGTTTTCAATCGCGAACGTCGAGTATTGTTCCGGCGAGCTTTCCGACGAACTTCTTCCGACGGGCTCCCAGCAAGCTCCCGAACTTGCGATGACTTTAATGAGTAGCCGAACCTTCTCGGTGATCTCTGTGAACCTCCGACGATCTCTTCGGCGAACTTCCGAAATTTCCGACAGGTTCCCAATTTCTTCTCGGTTGGTTCCGGCAGCATCTCCGACGAATCTTCGGACTCTTAAACGTCCATCGAACTTGACTCCGGTATCCTTGCTTTGTGTTTTCTGGTTATCGTAGTTAATCCTGCACACTTAACTCAATAATATGGATTAGATCATTTAACCCATCAATTGATTTTATCATCAAAATCTGAGATTCAACAACTGGAAGTATGTAGATGATCATCCTAAGGAGCTAATCCTATGAGACACATCTAAGGGGGTTCAAACACGTTCATCTTTTAAAAATTCTTGTACCAACGGCACCTTTCTCTCCCAAATTGAACCTAAATGTATTGACGAAGCCATGAAAGATGATTCATGGATTATCGCAATGCAAGATGAGCTAAATCAATTTGAGAGAAATGAGGTGTGGAAGCTTGTTCCTAGGCCAAATGACCATTTAGTTATTGGTACTAAATGAGTCTTTAGAAACAAGCAAGATGAATATGTATCGTGGTGAGAAACAAGGTTAGACTAGTGGCCAAAGGTTTCAACCAAGAAGAAGGTATCGATTATGAAGAAACCTTCGCTCCTATGGCTAGATTAGAAGCCATAGGGATGCTCCTTGCCTATGCTAGTAATAATAATTTTAAGTTATTTCAAATGGATGTTAAAAGCACTTTTCTAAATGGCTTTATTTCTGAAAAAGTTTATGTTGAACAGCCTCCCGGATTTAAAAATAATAGCCTCCCTAATCATGTATTTAAATTAACCAAAGCTCTCTATGGTTTAAAACAAGCCCCAAGGGTTTGGTATGATAGACTAAGTACTTTTCTTATTGAAAATAATTTCACAAAAGGCAAGGTCGATAATACATTATTTATCAAAAAATTTGAAAATAACTTTCTCATTGTTTAGATCTATGTTGATAACATTATCTTCGGTTCTACGAATGAATCTCTTTGTGAATCTTTTGCTAAAACCATTAGTCTCAAATTTAAAATGAGTTTGATGGGAGAATTAACCTTTTTCTTAGGCTTACAAATTAAGCAACTAAGCAATGACATCTTTATTAGTCAAACTAAATATGCCCTAGATCTGCTAAATAGATTCAATATGAATAGCTCAAAAGTTGTTAACGCTCCTATGAGCACCTCCACGAAGTTGGAAGTTGATGAAAGTGGAGAAAGCTTCGATCAAAAAAACTTATACGAGTATGATAAGAAGTTTACTTTACCTCACTGCAACCAGACCAGATATCATGTTCGGTGTAGGACTTTGTGCTAGGTTTCAATCGAACCCTAAGATATCTCATCTCAAGGCGGTTAAAAGAATACTTAGATATCTTAAAGGAACCACAAATCTAGGATTATGGTATCTAAAATCCGAAAATTTTCAGTTAATTGCTTATGTTGATGCGAATTTTGCCGGGTGTAGACTAGATAGAAAAAACACATCAGGAACATGTCAATTTTTGGGACATTCCCTTATTTTCTGGTCATCTAAGAAACAAAACTCAGTTGCTCTATCAACAACTAAAGCTGAATATATTGCAGCTAGTGCATGCTGTGCATAAGTTGTGTGGATGAAAAACACCTTAGAAGATTATAAAGTCCATCTTAAAAACATTCCCATTAAATATGATAACACGAGTACAATATGTTTAACAAAGAATCATATGCAACACTCAAGAACAAAACATATTGATATTAGACATCACTTTATATGAGATCATGTTACTAATCATGATGTGATTATAGAATTCATAGATACTAAGCATCAACTAGCTGATATTTTTACAAAACCTCTAAGTGAAGAACAATTTAATTTCATAAGAAGAGAATTAGGAATGTTGATGTGTCTGAATGCATAAACTTGTTAAAATTATTATTCGGACTTTATTGATTGAATTACATGACAAAAATAACATATTAAAAAAATTGTCATAAACGATGAGCATGTCCTCATAGTCTTGCATGAAAGTGTTAAATTAAATTTTCGGTTCCAATCGGATTTCATTATTCTCTTTTGGATTTTGATTCACATCATTAATTCTTGACAAAGAAAAAATTATCTAGCAAATTTATAGCTTTTAGACTTTTCATGTGAAAAATATTGCCTTTGAGAAATAAATTTGATGATTCCTTCATGTAAAAGGAAGATATTTTTTTTGCAAGGACTTTACATAAATATCATGATCCTTGTAAAGCATGCTACTACACAAATGGCTTTCCTCCTTCATGCAAAATGAATAATAAACAAATAAAAAGGAAGAAGTTTTCACTCTATGTAATAATCTCCGTGTCATGGTCTTCTTGAGATGTTTGTATCCTATAAATGACATGAACCTACTTATGGCATCACATATATATTGAAAAGATGCTTATATTGTTCTCTTTTTTGTTGATGACAAAGGGGCAGAAGTATATGAATTGATACTATAAATGCCATATTATGTGGAAAGAAACAGACATATGATTATTGATGCTATGCCATGTTTGCTATGATTGCCATATTTGCATCATATTAAGATATCAAGAGCCTGTATTGTAATTTTACATGTTGATATCTTTCCATATGATGAATTGCTATCATTACAACAATTCACATTTGAAATTTGAAAATAGATGTCGAGTCTTGACATCATATAGAGAGATACATCATAATAGGAATCATGATGGGATTATTGATAAGGTTAAATGACTTTAACTTATTAATATGTCTCTTGAATTCAAAGGCTTTGAATTCAAGAATGACTTATCTCAATTATGGCATATAGATAGGGGGAGTTAAGGTTAACTCCGTTATCAATTGATTGTCATCATAAAAAAGGGGGAGATTGTTGAATCTCGGATTTTGATGATGACATCAATTGTCATTTATTATCTAATCCATATATTGAGATAAGTGTGCAGGATTAACTACGATGAAAATAAGACATACAGTAGGAGTTACGCCAGAGTCAAGACTATGATCACGTTGGGAGTTCGAGAGCTTGACGGAAGTCCGGACGATCGTCGGAGGTTCTGCGAGAACAAATCCGAGAAGTCCAAGAGCTTGCCAAAAGAAGCTCGTCAGAACTCGCCAAGTGGATCGTCGCAAGTCTAGGAGTTTGCCGAAAGTTCGTAGGAGCATCGTCGGAGGACCGTCGGATGTTCGCTGGAAGCTCGCCGGAAGAAGCGATTGACGCACCGGAGCAAGCTGTAGTAAAAGTCTTAAGAAATTGTCATAGTTAGCATGATGATTAAGTTAGAATTGGGAGGTGATCCCATT
Source organism: Musa schizocarpa (assembly GCA_900464855.2). Taxonomy (NCBI): domain Eukaryota; kingdom Viridiplantae; phylum Streptophyta; class Magnoliopsida; order Zingiberales; family Musaceae; genus Musa; species Musa schizocarpa. Next base: position 21,493,128 of record LS990916.1, read on the forward strand.
AACTTAATCTAGGGGCAATTGGGCCCTTGAAAGAATCAAATTGGGCCAAATGGATCAACCCATTCAGACCTAGATCACTTGCCTAGAGGTGGCACCGCCCAGGGCTCAGTCTCCGAGTTCTGGCTGGGCGGTGCAACCGCCTCTGACAGTGGTGCAACCGCCTGAGCTCGGTCTCTGAGCTCTGACTGGGCGGTGCAACCGCTAGACCCCGGAATTCCAGGAATTGACAGTTTTGAGCTTGGAATTTAAATTGGTTTGGGGCCTATAAATACCCCACTCTTTCAGCAATGAAAGAGCAATGAAAAACCACCAAAATCTTGATCTTACTCTGAGATCTTTGAGCTCAAAAGTGTTGTAATAAGCTAAAGGTTCTTCTCCCTCTTTTCTTCCAAGTTCTGAACTTTCAAGAGAGGAGAGAAAAGTTTGTAAGGGTTGTCTCCTAAGCCCGTCAAAAGGAGTGAATCTGTAAAAGGGTGGTTGGCCTTCGCCTATTGAAGGAAGGCCTCTAGTGGACGTCGGCGACCTCATCGGTGAAGGAAGCCAGAAGTGGATGTAGGTCAAGATTGACCGAACCACTCTAAATCACGCTGCTCTTTGGTTTGCATTTACTTTGAGTTTATTATCCTTACTGCAAACCTCCTTCTTAGCTTACTGCCTTCTGCGCTTTTATGATTGTGTTTCCAAGCTCAATATTTTCTGAATCGTGTTTAGACGTAAATCGCTTTTCTCGTATGAACATCGTATTTCAGTTTGCGCTTACATTCTGATTTCCATCACAACAGCAAACTGCCTTAACAGATTCGTTTTAACTGCTTCTTGCCTAATCACTAGTTAAAGTGATTTACGAATCGACTTTTCTACTGAAATCGCTTTTCTCGCACGAACATCGTATTTCAGTTTGCGCTTACATTCTGATTTCCATCACAACTGCAAACTGCCTTAACAGATTTGTTTTAACTGCTTCTTACTTGATCTCAAGTTAAAGTTATTTACGAATCGGCTTTTCTACTGAAATCACCTTTGTCATACAAACGTAGTTTTAAAACGTTGAAAGTTTTCCGCTGCACTAATTCACCCCCCCCCCTCTTAGTGCTCTTGATCCTAACATCATCTAGAAAATTCTCTTCTTTAAATATTCAAAAAGAGATCTTAGGAGATCAAAAGATATTCAAATGAAATTTTAAGTCATGAATTTTGAAAAAGATATTCTCTTTAGTAAATCGTAGAACGAAACGTAGGAGAAAAAGACTTCAATTTATGCATATAAAATCTTGACTTAAGCATAAAAAATCTCAATTTATAAATATAAAAAAATCAAGATAAAACTCATTCATATTCAAATTATCAAATCAAAATCATTTTCAAGAGATTCATAAAAAAAACATAGATAGATTCATTAATCTCTCCTTTCTGAAAACTCGATAAAGTAAAGAAATTTTTATAGGAGAAAGATTTCCTCGTTTTAGTGTTTTAATTCATATGATTGATTTCATTTATGCCAAATAAATAAATGCATCAACGTTTAAAATTGAAAGTGCAAGATTTATTACATCAAAGATCAATAGGGTATAAATCACAAAAATCATCATGCATAGTATAAAATCACCAAGCATGGTACCAAAAATTTTAATATTTTCATTAAATAATTACATCATTATACATCATCGAAAATGATTTCATCAAATATAAAGCATTTTCAATCAAGTTCATTTTGTTTGTTGTAGTCATGCATTTTTCTTTTTAGGTGAATCTAACTTTTCATGCTTAGTTTCTATACAAAAGTCATGCGTCATTCTTAAAACTAAAAAAGCAACTTTCATTAGGGTAAAAATTGATAATCCATAAATCGTAAGAATCATCATGCATAATTTTGAAAGATAAACTCATTAAGCACTATCATTTAGCATCATTACATTATTTCATCAAGCATGATTTCATAAAGTGTTTTCAATAAAAAATAATATGGAAATAATTAAGATACACAGTATCATTAAAACATCTAGCATAATTGAAGTCTAACAATTTGTTCCTTTATCATAAAACATACAATTTTCATGATTATTTTCAAACTTACTAGATAAGCTTTATTATCAATTTCAAAATTACTAGCATGATCATATTTTTTCTTTTTTGTATTTTATTTTTAAATATGCAATTTTTAAGAAAAATAATTATTCTAAACTAATTAAAAATAACTCATGAAAAGCATTATGTAATTTTGAAATAAATTAAAGGAGTTTTGATTACCTCATCGTCGAAAGCCGTTAAGGCATAGTTTGCCACATCGCCTTTGTTGATTTTCTCCTCATCTTCGGATGAGCTTGATTCATCCTAAAGTGCTTCATTCTTCTTGCGTTTAGTTACGTTCTTTTTACTTTGGTTCTTTAACTTCTGTTTCATGAGTTTTTTAAATTTGATGAGGAGTTCAAGTTCACCATTACTTGAACTTATGCTTGAGTGGTCTTCAATTGTTCTAAGTCCGAAATCCTTCCTGTTCTTTAGAATGTGGTTCTCAAGTTCTTCACATGTATTGCACGTCATTTCATAGGCCATCAAAGACCCTATAAGTTCTTTAATTGGTAAATGGTTCAAGTTTTTTGATTCTTGAATAGCCGTTACTTTTGAATTCTATGTTTTAGAAAGTGAGCTTAAAACTTTATTCACAAGTTCAAGATTTAAAAAATATTTGCCAAGAGCTTTTAAACTATTGATGACATCCGTAAAGCGGGTGTACATATCAACAATAGTTTCGCTCGATTTCATTTGAAACAGCTCGAAATCATGAATTAAAAAATTAATCATTGAATCTTTTACTCTATTAGTGCTTTCGTGTATGATTTCAAGAGTGTGCAATATGTCAAAAGTCATTTCGCACATAGAAATCCGATTAAACTCAGTTTTATCCAAAGCGTAAAATAGAGCGTTCATAGCTTTAGCATTTAAGGAAAAAATCTTCTTCTCCAAATCATTCCAATGGTTCATTGAAAGAGAAGACATTCTAAAACCACTTTCGATAATATTCCATAAATTCAAATATAAAGAAAGCAAGAGAACTCTCATTCAAGTTTTCCAATAAGTATAGTTCGTCCCATTGAATGAGGGAGGACGAATGAATGACCCTCTTGAAAGCCAAAACGAGTAATTTCTCTTGGGTGTTAAACCAAATGAGAAATACGAGTTTCTGATACCAATTGTTAGGAATGAGTCGGCACTAAGAGGGGGGGAGGGTGAATTAGTGCAGCAGTAAAAACGTCGGTTCTAAAATTTTGTTTCATACGTTGAAAACTGATTTCGAAAATATGCTTAGATTAAAAGCGTATGAAAGAGCGTAGCAAGTAATGAGAAGGCAATTTGCAGTTTAAAGTAAATTGCTCAAAATAAAGGCAAACCAGATTTTTATAGTGGTTCGGTCGTTGTGACCTACATTCACTCCACCGATTCCTCTTTCATCGAGGCCACCAGCATCCACTATCGGTCTTCTTTCAATAGGCAAAGACCAACCACCTTTTACACCCCTCTTCTCCTTTTCATAGGTTTAGGAGATAACCTTTACAAGCGCATACACTCCTCATAAACATAATTCTAGACTTAGACTAGAGGAGGAGATTTCTCAAGTGATTGCAATAGCATTTCTTCACTTTTAAACTCTCTGTGCTTGTATTTGTTTAACCAGGGATGAAAGGGGTATTTATAGGCCTCAAGTTGATTCAAACTTGGAGCCTAAAACTATCTCATCTCGGGTTTCCTGGGTTCGGGTGGTACCACCACCTGGGCGGTACCACCGCGAGTGTCAATCTGACACTGACACTGCGCTGAGCGATACCATTGCCTAGTCTGGTGGTACCACCGCTTGGCACCTTGCTAGGGGTGGTATCATCGCCTAACACAGTCTTGAAAACTATGCCACGATGGTACCACTTCTTGGGCCATTGTTTGGGCCTTTCATTGGGCCCAACACAGTCCTTACATGGGCCCAACTAGCCCATAATTGGGTTGGCCCAAATCCAATCCCAATTACGTGCTAACTATGAAATCTAAGGCATACTTAAGCTAAACAAGTCCCAAGGTCTTGGTTTCTTCCGACGATCTTCTGGCGAATTTCTGACAATCTCCCGGTAATGTTCCAATGGACTTTCGGGAAGCTCCTGGACTTCACGATGATCTTCTTGGAGAGTTCCAATGAGCTTCTTCCGGTAAGCTCTTAGACTTCTCGGCTGGTTCCTATAGAACTTCCGATGAACGTATGGACTTTCGACGAACTCTCGAACTTCCAATGAAATCATGTCCCTGACTCTGAGACTTCATTTTGCTTTATGCCTTGCTATCATAGTTAATCCTGCATATTTTAAAACACACTTCGATCTACACAATTATTACTAAGCTTGAATCATATTGTCCGGCATGTTATTGGTCTATCGACGCTTCATTCGATTCTTCGGCGCATTGTCCTCTCTTGCAACCTATTGTCCAATCGGCCAGTTAACTCCGCAACTCTGATATCCTTGGCGCAATATCCGCTCTTCTTGGCCCGATGCCCGAATCTATAGCCCGAAGCCTTCTGTCGATACGTCGACCGATCCTCCGGCTCAACGTCCAATCTTCTGACATGTTCCACTAGCCCAATATAATTCTTCCTGCTTTAATTGTCTCATTCTAATTGAAGCATCCTACGTCACTAAAAACATAAATCAAATCATAAACATTTATCAATTGGTTTCATCATCAAAATACGAGATTCAACAGATAGATGCAGTGAAGACGCTCCTCAAATTATTGCACAATCTGCCTCTCCACGCGCACCACGTGATCAAGATGGGGCAGGCCCTTCTTATTGTCCACACGCCCTAAATTAGGCTACCAGCTATGGAGGATAGAGAGGAAGAAAAATAGGTGGCAGCAAAAAAAAGTCTAGCCTTTACCCCTTTAGTTCTCTCATATTTATTGATGTCCTTGTTAGTTTAACTCTAATGGATCCTACGCTATTGGGTATTGGATCTCCATCCAACTACCCAAGACTCATGGATTAATGGATCTCTATATAATAATCTCTCATTTGCTCTTATTGGATCTTATTTGTTGGATAATCTTGGGGGTGACATCACATGCGCAGCGGAAGAACAGAAAACAAAATCTCTAATTTTCCAAAGATTTGTTCATCGTTGTGCGAAGATTGGTGCACAAAATCCATAAAATAGAAAACTGTGTATAGTAAAGATTGTGTTACCTAGGGAGATCGTATATCCCTGAATCCCTACATATCTCTAGGAGAGGGTGAAGGAGGTCAAGCACCCTCCTCTCTAGCGATGATCCATACAGTAGGGCTATGATGATGCTCCTTAAAACTTCAGGCCTGCTCTGAGGTGGAGAGGGTGAAGAGAATAGGAGAGGCAAGCAAAAGACTAGCTTATGAACCACTAAATCTCTCCTATTTATATAGGTCCCCTATTATCTTAAACCTAATGGATCTAGCCATATTGGGTATTGGATCTCCATCCAATTACCTAAGCCTCTTAGATTAATGTATCTCTATCTAATAATCTCTCATAGGCTCTTATTAGATCTCATCCATAGAATCCAATAATTCAGGGGCTTATTGGATATCCAATAAAATAGGAGCTTCGACGGATATCTCATATCCGAACCTCTACTCATCGTAATGCCTACCATATGTGTGTGACCCTCTAGGCTCAATATTAAGCTGGCCGTGAGTTCTACCTGTCAGAAGTCCTTCTGGCTCAGTAAATTATTATCTTCATAATAATTCACTCGACTCATCAATTGTAGACGTACTAGGCCATTAAGCCGTAGTCCCTAGACGATACAGGAGAATCTAATCTATTGGACCTGTCTGTCCTCAGTTACCATATACCTATATTCCCTCATCCATCTAATATCCCAAAGATAGTATATCGGGAATGGTGCTGTCAGACCCTTATAGTTTCTACTCGAGTCTCGTTCTAATCGGATTCTCCCGGAGAACTCTTTCTCTCTCAATCCGAATGACCCTGGCCAAGGATTTATCTGAGCAAGAATACATAGGATATTCCTCTCATGACACTGAAAGTGGATAATCCTCTATCGACACTCAATAGCCCTCATAAGGTTGATTATCACTCCTGATGGCCAATTGTACTAGATCTAGGACATCCAAACCTATAAGTCCAGTATCAAAGAGTGGAGCACTCATACAAAACATCCTTGGTATCTCAAGTCTAAAGACCAAATATATCACTAGGACTATGGAATCACTGTTTGATAATAAGGTATCATCAACCATCTAGCATTTCATAAGCAGATCAATCAGTGAACTCATTCCCCAATAATCACCGTTTTTGTATCCCTAGTGTCCCCATATGAGCAGCTATGAGACTAACTGCATCCATTATATGGACGGATATATAACAAATTAGTCTATCTGGTTATCTCGATATCCCTCTTGAGTAATATATGATCGAGATTATTTAGGATCTATGTTTAAAGGCGAATCAGTCTCATTATCGTGATCTCATCATGATCCGATTTTCATTGCACAAATCCAAGGACATCACAATATATATATATATATATATATATATATATATATATATATATATATATATATATATATATATATATATATATATATATATATATATATATATATATATATATAAAGTAATAAATGCCAAAATATAATAAGCAAAAAGACTATGTGTCAAGTCACACGTGCCATCACTCACGTGATCGGCTTGCAGGGCACATATGACTAGCAATCTCACACTTGACCTAAAGCCAATCATCTATGTGTCTGATCCCCATCATACCCTACGATGCTCAAAGACAATCTAAGGCAATGACTTTGTCAATGGATCTACAATATTATCTTCAGATAAAACTCTTTCCACTCATACATCGCCTCGGTTCACGATCTCTCTAATTAAGAGGAACCTCCTCAGAACACTTCTAATGAGACATGGGTTCCTTCGCTTAAGTGATCGCCCCATTGTTGTCACAATATAAGGGAATCGGCTCATCGCTACTTGGCACGACTCCCAAATCCATGATGAACTTCTTCATCCAAACTCCCTCTTTTGCTGCCTTTGCTACAATAATGCACTCCGCCTCTATGATTAAGTCAGTAGTGGTATCTTGGTTGGAACTCTTTCTAGCATACTAATCCTCCATTCAGAGTATACACATACCCCAAATTCGACTTAGTATCATCGTTATGGACTGAAAACTCGAGTCAGTATAGCCTTTATTCCTGAGGCTACTATCTCCATATACTAGTAAAAGATCCTTAGTCCTTCTTAAGTACTTAAGGATACACTTTATTGCTTTTTAGTGCTCCAAGCCTAGATCCGCTTGATACCTACTCGTGACACTCAGAGCATACACTATATCAGGCTGGTACATAGCATGACATACATAATAGACCCTATCATTGTGGCATAGGGTATCATATTTATGTTCGCCTTTTCTTCAGGAGTCTTTGGGGACATACTCCTAGAAAGCGATATCCCATGTCTCATCGGTATGAGACCTCTCTTGGAATTTTTGATGCCAACCCTTTTGATAATGGTGTCTAGTACTTGGATTGGGATAAGCTAAGCATCCTCTTGGATCTATCTCTATAGATTTGAATCCCCAATATATAAGATGCTTCTCCTAAGTCCTTCATGGGGAAGGACTTATTGTGGATAACATTCCTACATCATTCCTAATGATTAAGATGTCATCCGCATACAATACCAAGAAGGTAACAGCACTTCCACTTACTTTCCTATACATATAAGGTTTATCTTCATTCTTAACGAAGTCATAAGATCTTATTATCTCATTAAATCTTATGTTCCAACTTCAGGAAGCTTGCTTTAGTCTATAAATGGATCTAAGTAACCTGCACACCTTATTTGGGTAGTCCTTAGATACGAATCCCTTGGGCTGTATCATATACACCTTCTCCTCGAGGTTCCCATTGAGGAATGTAGTTTTCATGTCCATCTGTCAGATCTCATAATTATAGTATCTTGAAATAGCCAATAAAATTTGGATGGATTTTAGCATGGCTACGGGTGAGAAGGTTTCGTCGTAGTCAACACATTGCCTTTGACGATACCCCTTAACCAATAGTCTTGCTTTATAAGTCTCTACCTTTCCATCTACTCCGATCTTTTTTTTAAAGATTCACTTGCAACTGATGGGTACAATACCCTTGGGCACATCAACTAGGTTTCAAACCTTGTTAGAGTACATAAAATCCATCTCAGAATTCATGGCTTCTTACCACTTCCCGGAGTCTATACTCATAATAGTCTCCTCGTAGGTCTAAGGATTAATATCCTCAACATCCTCTCCTCCAATATATCCCACATATCTCTCAGGAGGATGGGATACTTTGTAAAACCTACGTAAAGTTGGAACTTGTGTGTTAGGTACCTGATGAGGGTAATAACTGCGATAAGACATATATGATGTCAGCCGTCTCAAATGACGCCTCATAGCACCAGGTCAACACTGACCGGAGCACCGACCGAGGAGCAATAATGCCCTGCTCAGGCTCGGTTCTTCACGCCACGCCAACACCAATGTCAAACGCTACCAGCCTGCCCCCTGTAAACGGGCACATCAGGAAACAATAAGCTGCCCTATAAATACCCCTGCATTCCGAACGAAAAAAATGGGGGGACACAAAAAAGAATTCTTCGTCTGAAATCTCCCTTCACCTCAACTGACTTGATCGTCGGAGGGGTCGGGCCGAGTACCCCGACCCGACCTTTATGCAGGTGAAAAGCCGACGGTCCCCGCGAGACACGAAGGCAAGTTCATGCTCAAAGGAGACAACGGCACCGCACTCGACCACCTCAGCAGACTCTAAAACCACCCCGAGAAGATCCCCCGTCATCCGGACCCGAACCGAGCCGCGTCGGCCTCGAGGCCACGACTCAAGGTTGTTTACACTAACATTTTGGCGCTAGAAGGAGGGCAACGGAATGTCAAGGGATCATCAGGGCGGCTTTGACGAGCCTGCGGTTGGGGGATCACAACCGATCGGAGATTCGGGGGAACTCCCCCCACGTGGAGGACCTCATGACGAAGGCCCTGCCATGATCTCAGAACGCTATTGGCGGATATTCAACGATCCGGGCCTATCGCCTCCCGACGGTGCCCCCACTGCCCCATCGCCCGTGTCATCCGAGGCCTTCCATGACCTCACCCATCAAGTCAAAATTCTAACCGATATGGTGCAGTCCATTATTCCCTTTGTTTCCCGTCCACCATGCCCCTCAGCTGTCCAATCGTTGCGTCGATAGGAGCCACCCATTCAGGCTCCCACACCGTCTACGGAGCTCCCAACTTCGCCTCGGGTCCCACTACCCACGCTTGGGGGCCGAGCGACGGTTGACCCAAGGGGCCACCCGGAACCCGAGGCATTATCTTCGGATTCCACAAATTCCCTGCGAGCCCAGCTGCGCTTCGTCAATCAGCGGCTCGACGATGTGTAGAAGGAGGTCCGCAGGGCAAGAGGGGAGTTTGGGGAGGACATGCGTTGGGGACCCCCGTTCACGCCTGAGATACTGGACCATGCGGTTCCCCCAAAATTCCAACTCCCCACCCTGGACGCCTACGATGGTTCCACCGACCTGGCCGACCATGTGGCTGCTTTTCGCGCCCAAATGGCACTATACGGAACCTTGGATGCCCTGATGTGCATAGTGTTCCCTACCACCCTAAGAGGACCCGCCCACTCGTGGTATGGCGGCTTGAAGACCGGAACAATCGTTTCATTCGACCAACTTGTCGAAGACTTCGAGCTCCATTTCGTGGCCTATGCACGACCGAGGCCTTCCGTGGTGCTACTCCTCGGGCTCAACCAGAGGGAGGACGAACCTCTCTCCCTTTATATGAATCGTTTTGCGACAAGAATCTGGGAATTGCCGGACGCTCACCCCTCCCTGTTGATGCAGGCATTTATGATAGGCTTGCGCCCCTCAAAATTTTTTTGGTCCCTCGTGGAGCGGCCCCCCGTTACGGTGCCCGAGATGCTCCAACGTGCGAACCAATTCGTTGCGGCCGAAGCCTAGATGGCCGGGAAGCGGCAAGAGCCCAAGAGGGAAAGGCCAGAGCCGACTTGGGGACAACAACCTCCCGCACCAAGACGCAAGCTGAACCAGCCCGATCCTCCTGCGCTAAGGCCTCCCACACCATCTTCGGGCGCGTCCCGAACAGAGATATTTCTCCAAATAAGGGAGAAAGGACTGCTCAAGACCCCCTTCCCAATGAGGAGCCCGCGGGAGTTAGCCGACCAGTCCAAGTATTGTCGCTTCCATCAGGAAAACGGACACGATACTGAGGAGTGCTGCAAGCTGTCATGGCAGATCCAGGAGCTCGTCCGTAGAGGACACCTCAGCAGTACGCTCAACAGGGTAGGGATCCATCACCCCACCTGGGGGGTCCCGTTGAGCGCCTCATTAACATCATCACAGGCGGCCTGGCGTCCAGGGGGATCAGCATGTCCGGGAGGAAGGCATACGCCCGCTCGGCTAGGGACGACGCTCCCCGACGCAGCCCCGACCCTTCGATCGCATTTCCCCCCGAGGACGCTGGGCGATCGGAGCATGATGATGCACTCGTAATAATGGCTAGGATCGCCAATGCCCAGGCGAGGAGGATCATGATTGACATGGGAAGCTCGGCTGACGTATTATATCTTGATGCTTTCCAGAAACTGGGGTTAGCTAAGGAGGCTTTGGAACCTATCCGCTCCGCACTCACTGGGTTCACGGGCAACTTGATCTCGCCGTTGGGAGCCGCCACTTTGCCCCTAACCCTAGGAACACCACCCAAAACAAAGACGATAATGTCCACTTTCCTAGTAGTGGATCTCCCCACAGCATACAACGCCATCCTTGGTCACCCCACCCTCAACCGAATCAGGGCCGTGATTTCCACCTACCACCGGACCGTGAAGTTCCCAACTCGCGCAGGAACAGGGGAGGTTTGGGGGAGCCTTCGGGAATCTAGGCAGTGCTACCTAACGGCGGTCTCTCTGCACAAAAGGGCGAAGACCAACTGACCCCTGGATGATCCAAGGGAGAAAAAGCGACCGAACCCACAGCCTGAGCCGTCGGCCCCTACCTGTGACGTGCCCTTGATAAAGGAGGATCGCCCTGACCAGACTGTCAAGGTCAGATCAGAAATACCCGAGGAAGAACGAAAACAACTTGTCGGCTTCTTGCAAGAGAATGCCAACATCTTTGCTTGGTCGCCATCTGATATAACGTGCGTCGATCCAAAGGCCGCCCAGCACCACCTCAACATATCGCCTGACGCTCGGCCGGTGAAGCAAAAGCCGCGACCCCAGGCTTCAGACAGACAACAGGCCATTCGTGAAGAAGTAGAGCGACTCCTAGTAGCTGGCTTCATAGAGGAAGTTAGGTACCCGCAATGGTTGTCAAATGTAATCCTGGTAAAGAAACACAATGGGAGTTGGAGGATGTGCGTTGACTACACAAGTCTCAATCATGCATGCCCAAAGGACTGCTATCCACTCCCAAGGATAGACCAGCTCGTGGACACGATCGCCGGACATGCCCGCCTCTCATTCATGGACGCCTTCTCCGACTACAATCAAATCCGAATGGTGCCCGAGGACCAGGAGCACACGGCTTTCCTCACTAACTTGGGAGTATACTTCTACAAAGTAATGTCGTTCGAGCTAAAGAATGCTGGTGCAACCAATCAGAGAGCCGTAAATAAGATGTTTGCCCAACAGATAGGGCGAAACATGGAGGTCTACGTGGATGACATGATTGTAAAAAGTCGCGCGCTGGTAGATCACCTGGCCGACATGACCAAGGCATTCGCCACACTACGAAGTTATGGTCTGTGCCTCAACCCGGCGAAATGTGTCTTCGGCGTCAGCTCGGGAAGGTTCCTCGGATTCATCATACACGAAAGAGGAATTAACGTCAATCCAGAAAGAGTCCAAGCGTTCATAGATATGCAAGCCCCCCGGACGATCAAAGACATGCAATGACTAAACGGAAGACTTGCTGCCTTATCCCAGTTTCTCTCCCGATCAGGCGATCGCTGCCTCCCCTTCTTCCGGGCACTAAAAAACCCAAAGGACTTCCAGTGGATGCCACAATGTGAAGAGTGTTGGGAAATCCTTGGGGGCGACATCATATGTGCTGCGGAAGAACAAGAAAAACAAAATCCTCGATTCCCAAAGAGATGTTCGTTGTCGTGCGAAGATTGGTACGAAAAAATCCGTGAAACATGGAACTGCGTATAGAGTAGATTGTGTTACCTAGGGAGATCGTATATCCCTGTTTCCTTGCAGATCCTTAGGAGAGGGTGAAGGAGGTCAAGCATCCTCCTCTCTAGCGGTGATCCACACAGCAGGGTTGCGACGACGCTCCTCAAAACTCCAGACCTACTATGAGGTGGAGATGGAGAGGAGAATAGGAAAAGGCAAACAAAAGCTCTCTAGCCCATGGGACTCTGAATCCCTCCTATTTATAGAGGTCCCCTGTCAAACCCTAATGGGTCCTCCCCTAGTGGGTATTGGATCTACATCTAATAAGACAAGGGCTCCGTCGGATATCTCATATCCGAACCTCTATTCATCGCGATGCCTACCATATGTGTGTGACCCTCTAGGCCCAATATCGAGCTGGCCGGGAGTCATACCTGTCAGAACTCCTTCTAACTCAGTGAATTATTATCTCTGAAATAATTCACTCGACTCATCGACTACTGGACGACTAGGCCACTACGTCAGTAGTCCCTAGACGATCTGAGGGAATCCAATCCATTGGACACATCGTCCTCGATTACCATGTACCTATAGTCCCTCATCCATTTAATATACCGAGACCTGTATATCGAGAATGGTGTTGTCAAACCCCACACGGTTTCTTCTCGAAGTCTCGCTCTAATCGGATTTCTCCCGAGAACTCTTTCTCTTCAACCCGAATGACCCTGGCCGGGATTTGTCTGAGCAAGAACACATGGGATATTCCTCTCATGGCCGAGAGTGGATGATCCTCTATCGACACTCAATAGCCCTCGTAAAGGTCGACTACCACTCCCAATGACCGGTGTACTAGATGCGGGACAACCTAAACCTATAAGTGCTGGTATCAAAGAGTGGAGCACTTATATAGGACATCCTTGGTGTCTTAAGTCTAAGGACCGGATACACCACTAGGACTACTGTAAATCATTTGTCGACAATAAGGCATCATCAACCATCCAAAGATTAAAGTGTAAGCGGATCAATCAGTGAACTCATTCTCCAATGAGCATCTGTATTGTATCCCTAGTATCCCTACCCAAGCAACTATGAGACCAGCTGCATCCATCATATGGACGGGTATACAATACACCAGTCTGTCCAGTTATCACGATATCCCTCTCGAGTAACCTATGACCGGGATTATTTAGGATATGTGTTTAAAGGTGAATCGATCTCACTATTGTGATCTCATCTTGATCCGATTCCCATTGCACAAATCCAAGGACATCACAATATATGTATGCATTTATGCAAAAGTGATATATGCCAAAATATAATAAGCAAAAAGATTCTACATTAAGTCACACATGCCATCACTCACGTGATTGGCTTGCTGGGCACCTATGACTAGTAATGTCCCACTTGACCTAAAGCCAATCACCTATGTGCCTGATCCCCATCAGACCCCTGTGACGCTCAAAACAAATCTGAGACAACGACTTTGTTAGTGGATCTGCAATATTATCTTCGGATGGAACTCTTTCCACTACTACATCTCCTCGGGTCATGATCTCTCTGATAAGGTAGAACCTCCTCAGAACATGCTTAAATTTCTGATGAGACCTAGGTTCCTTTGCTTGAGCAATCACCCCGTTGTTGTCGCAATATAAGGAGATCGGCTCTTCGCTACCCGACACGACTCCCAAATCTGTGATGAACTTCTTCACCCAAACTCCCTCCTTTGCTGCATCTGATGCAGCAATGTACTCCGCCTCTGTGGTCGAGTCAGCAGTGGTATCTTGCTTGGAACTCTTCCAGCACACTGCTCCTCCATTCAAGGTGTACACATACCCTGAATTCGACTTGCTATCGTCGACATCAGACTGAAAACTTGAGTCAGTGTAGCCTTTAACCTTAAGGCTATTACCTCCATATACTAGTAAAAGATCCTTAGTCCTTCTCAAGTACTTAAGGATACACTTTACTGCTTTCCAGTGCTCCAAGCTTGGATCCGCCTGATACCTGCTCGTGACACTCAGAACATGCGCTATATCAGGCCTAGTACATAGCATGACATACATGATAGACCCCATTGCTGAGGCATAATGTATCATATCCATGTTCGCCCTTTCTTCTGGAGTCTTTGGGGACATACTCGTAGAAAGTGATATCCCATGTCTCATCGGTATGAGACCTCTCTTGGTATTTTCCATGTCAAACCTTTTTAACAATGGTTTCTATGTACCTGGACTAGGACAAGCCAAACATCCTCTTGGATCTATCTCTATAGATTCTAATCCCCAAAATATAGGATGCTTCCCCTAAGTCCTTCATGGAGAAGTGTCTAGATAACCAAGCCTTTACTATGGATAGCATTCCTACGTCATTCCCAATGATCAGGATGTCATCCACATATAATACCAAAAAGGTGATAGCGCTTCCACTTATCTTTCTGTATACACAAGGCTCATCTTCGTTCTTAACGAAGTCATAAGATCTGATTGCCTCATCGAATCTTATGTTCCAACTTCGGGAAGCTTGCTTTAATCCATAAATGGATCTAAGCAACCTACACACCTTATCTGGACAGATCTTGGACACGTATCCCTCAGGTTGTATCATATACACCTCCTCCTCGAGGTTCCCATTGAGGAATGCGATTTTCACATCCATCTACCAGATCTCATAATCATAGTGTGCTGCAATAGCCAATAGAATTCTGATGGATTTTAGCATTGCTACGGGTGAGAAGGTTTCATCATAGTCAACACCATGCCTTTGACGATACACCTTAGCCACTAGCCTTGCTTTATAGGTCTCTACCTTTCCATCTACGCCGATCTTTTTCTTAAAGATCCACTTGCAACCGATGGGTACAATACCTTCGGGCACATCAACTAGGTTCCAAACCTTATTGGAGTACATAGAATCCATCTCAGAATTCATGGCTTCTTGCCACTTCCCGGAGTCTATACTCATAATAGCCTCCTCGTAGGTCTGAGGATCAATATCCTTTGCATCCTCTCCTCTAATATGTCCCATATATCTCTCAGGAGGATGGGATACTCTATCAGACCTGCGTAAAGTTGAAACTTGTGTATTAGGTACCTGAACAGACTCGGGCTATAGAGTGGTGCTTGAGCTTGGTTCTCCAACCTCGCTCAATTCTATCATTCTCCCACTATCTTCGCCAAGAATGTGTTCCTTCTAAAGGAACACTGCTCTCTTAGCTACAAAGACCTTTTAGTCCTCGAGATGATAGAAATAATACCCACAAGTTTCCTTGGGGTATCCCACAAATTTGCATCGCTATGTCCTTGATTCTAACTTATCGGGGTTGTGTCTTTTAACATGTGCAGGGCAGCCCCAAATCTTAACAACCTTAAGATCAGGCTTCTTCCCTTTCCATATCTCATATGGTGTAGACACTACCGACTTAGTTGGAACTCTGTTCAGAAGGTAAGCTACGGTTTCTAGGGCATATCCCCAGAATGAGATGGGTAGGTCAGCGAAACTCATCATGGACCGTACCATATCTAATAATGTACGATTTCTCCTTTCAGAGACACCATTGAGCTGAGGTGTATAAAGAGGTGTCCATTGGGATAATATCCCAAGGTCCTGGAGGAACTGAGTGAACTCTGTACTTAAGTACTCACCTCCTCGATCTGATCGAAGAGTTTTGATACTCTTTCCAGTCTGGTTTTCCACCTCATTCATATACTCTCTGAATTTCTCAAAGGCCTCGGACTTGTACTTCATTAAGTACACATATCCATACCTTGAGAAATCATCAGTAAATGTAATAAAGTAGGAGTAACCTCCAATGGCATGAGTTGACATAGGTCCACATACATCACTATGTATGAGTTCCAACAACTCAGTGGCTCTCTCTCCAATTCCACTAAATGGAGAGTTGGTCAGTTTTCCACGAATGCAAGGCTCACAAGTTGCATATGACACATAGTCGAATGGATCTAGATATCCATCATTTAGCAACTTTTGAATCCTTCTTTCATGGATGTGACCTAGCCTACAATGCCATAGGTATGTAATGTTCAACTCATCTCGTTTCCTTTCGGACACATTTACATTCATAATATGTGGAGTGGTGTCTAATATAAATAAACTATTATGGAATGTTCCTTTCATGATGATCTTATCATCTAATAATATCAAACAACCATTGTTCTCAAAAATAAATTTATATCCACTAACTGTTAAACATGAAATGGAGATAATGTTTTTGATAATAGAAGGAACAAAATAACATGCATCTAATGCAATAAAAGCTCCACTAGGCAGATGTAGGGCGACCTCGCCAACAGCTACTATAGTAACTTTTGCTTCATTACCCATCTTGAGATCCATCTCGCCTCTCTCTAGTCTCCTAGGCCTTGCCAGAACCTGCAACGAATTGCATATATGATAAGCACTACCGGTATCCAATACCCATATATTATCATAAGAGTCTGACAAATGGAGACTGATCATGAATGTACCTAAAGCTTCATCAAGCTTTTTTTCGCCCTTTCTGCAAGGTACTCTTTGCAGTTTCTCTTCCAGTGCCCATCTTTACCATAGTGGAAGCACTGGCCTTTGTCCTTTGCTGGTCTTTCTTAGCAACCTTTGCTTTACCTGGTTTGACCTTGCCCTTTCCCTTCTTAAGGGACCTTTCTGCTTTCCTTTTCCTTTTGGTCTCACCAGTGTAGAGAACCGGCTTCTCTTTCTTAATAGTACTCTCTGCCTCCCTCAACATATTGAGAAGCTCTGGGAGAGTCACTTCAAGCTTGTTCATATTAAAATTCATTATGAACTGTGAAAATGAATATGGTAGGGACTGAAGCACAATGTCCATACACAAGTTATCCTCTTGGACCATTCCTAAACCTGTGAGTTTCTCTATCCACTCAATCATCTTTAGGACATGGTTCTGAACCGATGTCCCCTCAATCATCCTAGCACAGAAGAGGCTCTTAGATATCTCATATCACTGAGTCCTTCCCTGTTCCTCAAATAATTTACGGACATGTAGGAGAATGGATCTGGCATCCATCTTTTCATGTTGTCTCTGTAACTCAGGAGTCATAGAGCCCAACATATAGCACTAAGCAAGAGTGGAGTCATCAATGTACTTCACAATGGAAAGTGATCTCATCCTCGTTGCCCCTTCTTGGACGCGCAGCATCATCTGTATCAAGGGCGTACACTATTTTCTCGGCTGTGAGAACAATTCTCAAGTTCTGAGACCAATTCAGTATAATTTGGACCGGTGAGGCGGTTGACATCAAGTATGCCACGTAAAGGGATTTGAAAGCGACATTTTATGAAAATAAAGATGCAAAAAGAGAAATAAATAACATGCAGATTTTGCAAGAAATAAACTATCAAGATATGGACTTCTATCTTAATATGCTCCCACTATTTTACTAACGAGTCACGCGACACCCTCAAAGACATTGAAACGAAAGTCTCCGGCGGAGACTTCTAGTGGGGATCGGGGATCAATCAGCGTCTTAGTGTAACCTCGAGGGACTCGACCAATCACACTAAGCCTAAAAAGGTAGGCAACTCTTGTCGATCACAACTCCTTGTGATTCCGTCCTGTTCGACCTTGAATCACCATGGCCTCGAGGGACTCGACCAACCATGATGCTCGGTTAAGTCAACACCTTCGTTTAAAAGATGAGTCCGATTTGATGATATACCCTCGAGGGACTCGAATAAGTATACCATGCCCTCGGTCACCGGTGACATCTCTATAAATAAAAGCAAGATAGCGAATCGCGATATAGGTGAGTCTCGAGGGACTCGACCAACTCAACCTACACTGGGAATCGGTTCCTACTTATAACGATGGAAGGCCACGTGGGTCAATCTAATTGCCTCACGTTTACCGACTTAATATTATCGAGAGATGTTTCTATGATTTGGTCTCCTAATATGACATGTCACACATATACATATTTAATATATATCTACATCGCATGCAAATATATATACATATCTAGTATGTGTATAAGCAATTACACCAGATGATCATAGACCACAACCTAATATGATTAGGCCCGAGCCAGTAGGCCTAATCACTCACATCAAGATCTATGTGTGCAACTGTGTATCTCCATGCCCTGTGATCGTCCATTTCGTCCTTGTCGGTTCCGTCGACTTCTTGATGCATCTTCATGCATCACGATCGACCGTCTCGTGGGTCCCGCTATCGCATCCACGCTCCCGCTGTGCCTCCTCATGTGATTACAACTTAATCATAGGCACGCAGGCCCGACAATAAATGAGAAATATAATAGAGGTTCGCAGACCTCAATAATAATAATCACAGGTACACACATCACAAGGTCCATGATCATCCGTCCACACATCATACATCATATGTATAAATAATCATCATCATGTAGGACTACTAGATAATAATAATAAAAAATAATAATCAACTAAACCTTTTAATTAATTAATATTTTCTGAAATCAGGGACATTATAGGGAATTTCCGAATTCATAGGGATATTTTTGTAATTTGGACAAAAGACAGAAACTAGAATTTCTCAAATTCCGAGGGGCAAAACTATCTTTTGCCCAGAAAACCCTAATGCCCTTTCCCCTTTTCGCTGCTGCCGCCGCCGCCACCCTGATGGCGGCGAGGCGAGGGCACTGCCCTCGCCTACAGGCAGCACGCCCGCTGGCAGCGCTGCCGCTGCGGGTGGGCGCCCCTTTCGGGCGCCGCCGCCTCCGCAGGCAGTGCTGTCCCGCCGGGCGACCGCCCCTATGGGGGGTTTCGCCCGCGGGAGCAGCGGCGGCGGGCGCCGCTGCCCTACGGCGCCTCTGCTCGTGGGCTGCCAGCCCCGCCGGCAGCAAGCCTGCTGCAAGCAGGCCCCCGTCCGGCTGCAGCAAACGCAGCCCTTGTGCTGCACGCACATAGATCGAGGGCAGCAACTGTTGCTGCCCTTCCTTGTTTTCGCGTCAACAATTTTGACGTCAAAATTCTTCCTAAATACAACACATGCAGTTCAAAACCAATCATTCGCACGAGCAATCTGGCTCTGATACCACTGTTGGGAAATCCTTGGGGGCGACATCATATGCGCAGCGGAAGAACAAGAAAAACAAAATCCCCGATTCCCAAAGAGATGTTCGTCGTCGTGCGAAGATTGGTACGAAAAAATCCGCGAAACATGAAACTGCGTATAGAGTAGATTGTGTTACCTAGAGAGATCGTATATCCCTGTTTCCTTGCAGATCCTTAGGAGAGGATGAAGGAGGTCAAGCGTCCTCCTCTCTAGCGGTGATCCACATAGCAGGGTTGCGACGACACTCCTCAAAACTCCAGACCTACTCTGAGGTGGAGATGGAGAGGAGAATAGGAAAAGGCAAACAAAAGCTCTCTAGCTTATGGGGTTCTGAATCCCTCCTATTTATAGAGGTCCCCTATCAAACCCTAATGGGTCCTCCCCTAGTGGGTATTAGATCTGTATCCAATAAGACAATGGCTCCGTCGGATATCTCATATCCGAACCTCTATTCATCGCAATGCCTACCATATGTGTGTGACCCTCTAGGCCCCAATATCCCGGCCGTGAGTCATACTGTCGAACTCCTTCTAACTTCGGTGAATTATTATCTCTGTAATAATTCACTCGACTCATCGACTATGGACGTACTAGGCCACTCTAGTAGTCCCCAAACGATCTGGGGAATCAATCCATTGGACCTGTCTCGTCCTCGATTACCGTGTACCTATAGTCCGTCATCCATCTAATATACCGAGAGACCATATATCGAGCATGGTGTTGTCGGACCCCCACGGTTTCTTCTCGAGTCTCGCTCTAATCGGATTCTCGGGAGAACTCTTTCTCTCTCAACCCGAATGATACGGAGGGGATTTGTGCGAAAGCAAGAACACATGGGATATTCCTCTCATGACGCCGAGAGTGGATGATCCTCTATCGACACTCAATAGCCCTCGTAAAGGTCAACTACCACTCCCAATGACTAGCTGTACTAGATGGGACAGCCAAACCTATAAGTCGGTATCAAAGAGTGGAGCACTCATAGGGGACATCCTTGGTGTCTCAAGTCTAAGGACCGGATACACCACTAGGACTCTGGAATCATTTGTTTGACAATAAGGCATCATCAACCATCCAAGCATTCCGTAAGCGGATCAATCGATGAACTCATTCTCCAATGAGCAGCACATCTTTGTATCCCTAGTGTCCCTACACAAGCAACAATGAGACCATTTGCATCCATCATATGGACAGGGTATCAAACACACCGATCAATGCGGTTATCACGATATCCCTCTCGAGTAACCTATGACCGGGATTATTTAGGATATGTGTTTAAAGGTGAATCGATCTCACTATCATGATCTCATCACGATTCGATTCCCATTGCACAAATCCAAGGACATCACAATATATGTATGCATTTATGCAAAAGTGATATATGCCAAAATATAATAAGCAAAAATATTCTATATTAAGTCACACGTGCCATCACTCACGTGATTGGCTTGCTGGGCACCTATGACTAGCAAAGAGGCCTTCAGACAAGTCAAACAACACTTGGCCAACCTTCCCCGCCTCACCTCGGTATCTATGGGAGAAGAACTTAGCGTCTACTTAGCTGCCTCACAGCACGCAGTCAGCTCCGTCCTGATCAAAGAAGCGTATGGCGAACAATTACTGGTCTACTACGCCAGCCATGTCTTGAATGGGCCTGAGGAGCGATACCCACCAATCGAGAAGCTTGCTCTGGCGCTCGTTCTAGTGGCTCGGAAGTTGCGTCCTTATTTCTAAGCCCATCCGGTCAAGGTAGTCACCGACCAACCTCTCAAACAGGTGTTATCAAAATTTGACATTGCAGGTCGCCTCCTCAAGTGGTTGGTGGAGCTCGGAGAATTCGACATACATTACGTACCAGGGACCGCCATTAAAGCACAAGCGGTGGCCGACTTCATCTCGGAATTCTCCCAGGCTGAAGACCAGGCTCCTAGTCAACCCGCGGAAGCATGGGTCCTACAAGTAGACGGCTCGTCCGCTTCAACAGGGGCCAGTGCGTGACTAGTGCTATCGGCCCCCGACGGGCATTCGTTCGAGCGTTCCTTTCGCTTCGGGTTCCGCGCGACCAATAACGAAGCCGAATATGAGGCACTCCTAGCAGGGCTCAGACTATCCTGAGAAATGCAGGTGGATGCCATCAACGTCCTCACCGACTCACAACTAGTGGCCGAGCAACTCAACGGTGGGTACAAGGCTAGGGAACCCACCATGGCAAAATACCTAGCGGAGGTAAAAAGCTTAGCCTCCAATTTTTCTCACTTTACAGTATCCAGGGTGCCAAGATGTCGGAATGGGAGAGCCGACGAGTTGGCAAAGTTGGCTTCAAAGTCAAATTCGAGTGCCAACCCCAAGATCGAGAAGCTTCCCACTCGAGCCATCTCGGTCTCGTCAGTATCTCCGGCCGACACTCCAACCACATGGGTACAAGAAATGTTGCGCTTCAAAAAGGATGGGACCCTCCCCGCCGATGAAGCTTCGGCTCGGTGCATCCGCCGAACGCAAGCATGGTACTCCGAGGTAAACGGACGACTTTACAAGCGCTCCTTCTCACACCCGCTTCTGCGGTGCCTCGGGCCGGAAGAGGCGCTGACGGTTCTGACCGAGGTTCATGAAGGGATTTGCGAAGAGCATATCGCTGCCCGGACCTTGGCCTACAAAATCCTTCGCCAAGGGTACTACTGGCCCACCATGGTCCGAGACGTGAAATCTTATGTGCAGAAGTGCGGCCCTTGCTAGGGCATGCCAGAACGCCCCGGCAGCCGGCAGTACCGCTCGCTCCCATTAATTGTGCGTGGTCGTTCGCGCAGTGGGGATTGGACTTCCTCGGCCCTTTCCCTCCCGCCTCGGGGCAGCAGAAACATTTTATAGTCGCAATAGACTACTTCACCAGATGGCCCAAAGCCGAGCCGCTAGCAACCATCACGGAATGACAAGTTGAGAAGTTCATCTGGAGGAATATCGTGACCCGGTTCGGCCTGCCCAGGGCCATCGTCACGGACAATGGGTCCCAGTTCGCCAGCAAAAGGTTCCGAGAGTTCTATGCGAACTATGGGATTCAAGTAAGGTACAGCTCGGTGGCCCACCCTCAGACGAACGGGTTGGCCGAGGTAATGAACCGGTCCATTTTGGACGGACTCAGGAGGAGGGTGACAGCGGCCCAAACAGCTTGGGTAGGGGAGCTCCCCAGCATCCTATGGTCCTTGCGGACCACCCCCAAAACCGCAACCGGAGAATCACCCTACAGCCTCTCATACGGGACCGAGGCCGTCCTACCCCCTGAAGTAGTTTTTTCTACCCCTCGGGTGGAAGAATACGATGAAGGGACGTCGGCCCAAGGACTGCGTGCTAGCCTCGACCTGATCGAAGAACGACGCGCTGACATGCACCTGAAAGTTCTTTCCTACAAGAGAGCCATAGCGAGGATCTATAATCGTAGGGTACGCCCTTGACCTATCAAAATGAACGACCTGGTCCTGCGAAGGACCGAAGTCAGCGACCCGACCAAGATGCGCGGTAAACTCGCAGCTAACTGGGAAGGACCTTACCGGGTTGTTGACGTTGTCCAGCTCGGCACCTATCGACTTGCAACCATGTAAGGCTACCCTTTGCCAAGAACATGGAACATACAAAATCTTAAGAAATTTTTTGTGTAGCCACACACAGAGTGAAAATATGAACAAAATCTCTTTATTGAAAAAGTCAAAAGTTACAAAACTAGACCCACACAAGACCGATCGAAAACTTTACATTATGAGTACGTGCCCTAGCTACTGGAGCCCTCGACGCTATCATCGAAAGGGACCTCATCTGGCATGTCCAGGTCACGGTCTTCGGGGAGTGAGGCGAAGGGGTTCGCTTCAACCTCCAGACCGGGGTGGCGTGCCCTGAATCGGCCTAGGGCGATACGGTACCCATACTCATAAGTGACCTACCCCGACCAAACCAGCCCCAGCTGGAAGCCCGAGGACTGTTTGTAGTCCTCAATTAGCTTCCTATCTTTCTCCGATCGTAGACTCTGTTCGGCAGCTAGGGCCTCGGAAGCCGCTTTTGCCTCAACCGAAGCCTCTTCTAGTTTTTTGGTAAGGGTGACCGCCTCGTTCCAAGCCAGTCGTGCCTCGGCCCTGGTCGCCCTTAGCGCCCCCTGGAGCCCTTCGTGCCTCTCTTTGGCCGCCTTCGCCTCCGACTTGAGACGTGAGATTTCTGCCTCAGCCGCTACCGCCTCGGTCTTCAGGCGCGTCACCTCTACTTCTAACTCCGAGGAGCGCTACTCAACCGCTGCAACCGCTTCAGGAGCCGCCCCGGCTCGGACCTCCTCGATTTCCCGGTGCAGCTCAGCATTTCGATCGCACAGGACACCGAGAGCCCGACCCGCGTCATGAACACGGTCCGCTAACGCCATAGCATAATGCTGGCCCTGCGAAGGATGAACAAAACTTTGGTACAAATTTCGTCGGGATACGAGAAGGGGTCCGAAGATGAGACGCTTACCCACAGCAACGACTTGGCAGATTTACCAAGAAGAACGTCCAAGGGCATGTTGTACAGCTCTCGGGCCATATCAGGATGAAGCCCGCCTCGGACGAACGCGACCGCAACCTCCCCGTCCGCCCACACCCGCGTCCCGCAGGTCAGCCCCGTCCACCGGGCTTCCAGTGGATCGGAAGGTCGGCCCTCGGGCAGCCCACCCATCACACGGGCCTGGTAAGACTCGCCCTGTGCCATCACAGGAAGGCGACACAGATCTCGGATGGAAGGTTCCCGAGGCGCCTTCCCTGCCCCCGCATTGCTCGGTCCGGCCTCCCCCCGACTGGAACCTTGTCATCGGTCATAGCTGCCAGACTCAACTATGACCTCCCTTGGCCAAGTCGCCGGAGGGGTTGGCTTCTTCGAGGCAGCGATCTTGGCCTTTTTCCGAGGGCGGCCGTCCTCGAGCACCACCGGCGCCTCCCTAGTGCCAACACTCGGATCGACCGGACGACGCGGCGACGACGTCGACGAAGAGCGCACCCCGCGCACCAACATTAGGTTCACCATTTCTGCATATAAACGACGACAGAGATTAGGATCCCGAAAAAAAACAGAGCACCCACAAAACCCAGCCACTACTCGCTAAGGGCATACCTCGAGGCATTGGGCTCAGACCTGCCTCGACCAACCACGCCTCGGTCATCTCCCGAATGACTCGGGAGGCCGGAAGAATTTCCTTAAGTCTTTGGAGGGCCTTGCACTCCTCACCATCTAGAGTCGGGACGGTGTTGTCGATCGCGCGCGCCGCCCACCGGAGCCCGAAATTCCAACCCTATGGATGGCTCACGTAGAAGAAATGCTCCTTCGACCCTTTGTTGTTGGAAGGAGCCCCGCTAACACGGAAACCCGGTCGGACGGACAAGTAATAACCCCCCGACCCCTACGAGAGACGGAAGCAAGAAAGGAAGAGGGACCTACTAGGGGTGATACCGGCGTAATGGCATTCCCCTAGGAACGCCACCAGATAGCGCCAGGAGTTTGGCGCCATCTGAGAAGGAGAAATATGCCACCATGAGACGCAGGCACTTATGACTGGGTGAAGTGGGAGATGCAACCCAGCCTCGAAGGCATCTAAGGTTAAGGCAAAACCCCTTGGGATGGGGTCATACGCCCGTTGCCCCGGCTCAGGGACACTGAGCAAAAACTCCTCCGGGATACCATAGCGACCCCGGAGGTAACCAAGCGACAACTCGCTCACACTGGAGTCGAGGTCGTGCGGCCACATTAGCGACTCAAGGGCTCGAGCCGCCTTCTCGTCCGACGATGAGTGGGGACTTGCCGGCAACTCCCCGACGTTGCCAGAAGTGGGAGGTGAAGAAGGCAAAGGCAAAGGAAGAGGAAAGGCCATCCTTACCAAATCTTGTATGGAGTAGAGGGACAGCCGAAGGGTGCGAAACAGGATCGTCTGGAGAGAAAAATCAAAACGAATAACAGGACATGTATGAGGCCAACCACATGCTATTTATAGGCCAAGTCCCGCCAAAAAGATGACCCTTCCTCTCTTGAAGCGTTTTTTCGTGAAAGACCGAATGACGCTTCACCATAAATGTACCCTGACAGGGCGACTCACCCGCGCATGGTACGAGTCCCGAGGCATTTATCTTACCAGCCTCGAAAACTAGCACTTCCCAAAAGTAGCAACCCCTTGGGCTTCCCTAGAAAAGCAACCTAGCTCCCCGCACATACGCATCGCCAGGCAGTAAGGTTATCGGTCATTGACCAAGTATCTACTCGGCCACACGATGCCCGAGACACACCTGCGCTGTTTGCCCGCCTATGTCGTGCTACTCGGCCGCACGATGCCCGAGACACACCTGCGCGGTTTGCCTGCCTGCGTCGTGCTACTCGATCACACGATGCCCGAGACCACACCTGCGTGGCCAGCCCGCCTGCGTCGTGCTCCTCGGCTTCCTACTCCTGAGACACACCTATGCGGCCAGCCCGCCTGCGTCGTGCTCCTCGGCTTCCTGCTCCCGAGACACGCCCGCGCGGCCAGCCCGCCTGTGTCGTGCTCCTCGGCTTCCTGCTCCCGAGACACACCTGCGCGGTTTGCCCGCTTGCGTCGTGCTACTCGGCCACACGATGCCCGAGACCACACCTGTATGGCCAGCCCGCATGCGTCGTGCTCCTCGGCTTCTTGCTCCCGAGATACACCTACGCGGCCAGCCCACCTGCGTCGTGCTCCTCGGCTTCCTGCTCCCGAGACATATCACCGAACACGCAACCGCCCTTTTTTGGCTACGAACCTCCGTGATATCCACACCCCTGATAACAGACCAGTTAAGCGCCAATAGGGATAGTTTCTCAATGCTGGAGCCATGCATCGGACTCCCAAGACAAGAACCGATGCATAGCTTCTTTCCGGGGGGGAATATGATGAGGGTAATAACTGCGATAAGACGCATATGACGTCAGCCGTCTCAAATGACGCCTCACAGCACCAGGTCAACGCTGACCGGAGCGCCGACCGAGGAGCAATAATGCCCTACTCAGGCTCGGTTCTTCACGCCATGCTAACACCAATGTCAGACGCTACCAGCCTGCCCCTTGTAAACGGGCACATCAGGAAACAATAAGCTACCCTATAAATACCCCCGCATTCCGAATGGAAAAAATGGGGGGACACAAAAAAGAATTCTTCATCTGAAATCTCCCTTCACCTCAACTGACTTGATCATCGGAGGGGTCGGGCCGAGGACCCCGACCCGACCTTTATGTAGGTGAAAAGCCGACGGTCCCCGCGAGACACGAAGGCAAGTTCATGCTTAGAGGAGACAACGACACCGCACTCGACCACCTCGGCGGACTCTAAAATCACCCTAGGAAGATGCCCCGTCATCCGGACCCGAACCGAGCCACGTCGGCCCCGAGGCCATGGCTCAAGGTTGTTTACACTAACAGTACCTAAACAAACTTGGGCTGTAGAGTGGTGCTCGAGCTAGGTTCTCCAACCTCGCTCAACTATATCATGCTCCCACTATCTCTGCTAAGAATATGTTCCTTCTCAAGGAGCACCGTTCTTTTGGCTACAAAGACCTTTTGGTCCTTGGGGTATCCCATGAATTTGCACCACTCCGTCCTCGATTCCAACTTATCAATGTTGTGTCTTTTAACGTAGGTAGGGTAGCCCCAAATCTTAACAACTTTAAGATCGGGCTTCTTCCCTTTCCATATCTTATGTGGTGTAGATACTATCGACTTAGTCAGAACTCTGTTCATAAAGCAAGATGCGGTCTCTAGGATGTTGGGAAATCATGGGGGGCGACATCATATGCGCAGCGGAAGAACAAGAAAATAAAAAATCCCCGATTCCCAAAAAGATGTTCGTCGTCGTGCGAAGATTGGTGCGCAAAAATCCGCAAAACACAAAACTGCATATAGAGATTGTGTTACCTAGGGAGATCGTATATCCCTGTTTCCTTACAGATCCTTAGGAGAGGGTGAAGGAGGTCAAGCGTCCTCCTCTCTAGCGGTGATCCACACAGCAGGGTTGCGACGACCCTCCTCAAAACTCCAGGCCTACTCTGAGGTGGAGAGGGAGAGGAGAATAGGAAAGGCAAGCAAAGACTCTAGCCTATGAGGCTGTGAATCCCTCCTATTTATAGAGATCCCGTGTAAAACCCTAATGGGTCCTTCCCTAGTGGGTATTGGATCTGCATCCAATAAGACAAGGGCTCCATCGGATATCTCATATCCGAACCTCTACTCATCGCAATGCCTACCATATGTGTGTGACCCTCTAGACCCAATATCGGCTGGCCGTGAGTCATACTGTCGAGAACTCCTTCTAACTTCGGTGAATTATTATCTCTCTGTAATAATTCACTCGACTCATCGACTACTGGGACGTACTAGGCCACTACTGAAGTAGTCCCCGGACGATCTGGGGAATCCAATTCATTGGACCTGTCTATCCTCGAGTTACCATGTACCTATAGTCCCTAATCCATCTAATATCCAGAGACCGTATATCGAGCATGGTGTTGTCGGACCCATACGGTTTCTACTCGAAGTCTCGCTCTAATCGGATTCTCAGGAGAATTCTTTCTCTCTCAACCCGAATGACCACGGCCAGGGGATTTGTCTAAGCAAGAACACATGGGATATTCCTCTCATGGCCCAGAGTGGATGATCCTCTATCGACATTCAATAGCCCTCGTAAGGTCGACTACCACTCCCAATGACCAGTTGTACTAGATCTGGGACAGCCAAACCTATAAGTCCGGTATCAAAGAGTGGAGCACTCATACAGGACATCCTTGTTGTCTCAAGTCTAAGGACCAGATACACCACTAGGACTACGAAATCGCTATATGACAATAAGGCATCATCAACCATCCAGCATTCCGTGGCGGATCAATCGGTGAACTCATTCTCCAATGAGCACACATCTTGTATCCCTAGTGTCCCTACACGAGCAGCTATGAGACCAGCTGCATCCATCATATGGATGGGTATACAGCACACCAGTCTATCCAGTTATCACGATGTCCCTCTCGAGTAACCTATGACCGGGATTATTTAGGATATGTGTTTAAAGGTGAATCGATCTCATTATCGTGATCTCATCATGATCCGATTCCCATTGCACAAATCCAAGGACATCACAATATATATATGCATTTATGCAATAGTTATAAAGTGATATACGCCAAAATATAATAAGCAAAAAGATTCTGTATCATGTCACACGTGTCATCACTCACGTGATTGGCTTGCTGGGCACCTATGACTAGCAATCTCCCACTTGACCTAAAGCCAATCACCTATGTGTCTGATCCCCATCAGACCCCTATGATGCTCAAAGACAAAATGAGACAACGACTTTGTCAGTGGATCTACAATGTTATCTTCGGATGGAACTCTTTCCACTGATACATCTCCTCGGGTTACGATCTCTCTTATAAGCTGGAACCTCCTCAGAACACTTCTGATGAGACCCGGGTTCCCTTATTTGAGTAATCACCCCATAGTTGTCGCAATATAAGGAAGTCGACTTGTCGCTATCTGTATCGACTCCCAAATCTGTGATGAACTTCTTCACCCAGACTCCCTCCTTTTTGCTGCATCGATGCAAGCAATGTACTCCACTCTCGTGGTCGAAGTCGCAGTGGTATCTTGCTTGGAACTCTTCAAAGACTGCTGCTCCTCCATTCAAGGTGTACACATACCCGAATTGACTTGCTATCATCGACATCGACTGAAAACTTGAGTCGGTGTAGCCTTCAACCTTAAGGCTATTACCTCCATATACTAGTAAAAGATCCTTAGTCCTTCTCAAGTACTTAAGGATACACTTTCTTGCTTTCGGTGCTCCAAGCTTGGATCCGCTTTGATACACCTTTCGTGACACTCAGAGAGCATCAGCTATATCAGGCCTAATACATAGCATGGCATACATGATAGACCCTATTGCTGAGGCATAAGGTATCATATCCATGTTCGCCCTTTCTTTTGGAGTCTTTGGGGACATATTCGTAGAAAGCGATATCCCATGTCTCATCGGTATGAGACCTCTCTTGGAATTTTCCATGCCAAACCTTTTGACAATGGTTTCTATGTACCTAGACTGGGACAAGCCAAGCATCCTCTTGGATCTATCTCTATAGATTCTAATCCCCAAAATATAGGATGCTTCCCCTAAGTCCTTCATGGAGAAGTGTCTAGATAACCAAGCCTTTACTGTGGATAGCATTCCTACGTCATTCCCAATGATCAGGATGTCATCCACATATAACCTAAAAAAGGTGATAGCGCTCCCACTTATCTTTCTGTATACACAAGGCTCATCTTCGTTCTTAACGAAGTCATAAGATCGATTGCCTCATCAAATCTTATGTTCCAACTTGAGGAAGCTTGCTTTTAGTCCATAAATGGATCTAAGCAACCTACACACCTTATCTAGGCGGTTCTTGGACACGAATCCCTCAGGTTGCATCATATACACCTCCTCCTCGGGGTTCCGTTGAGGAATGCGGTTTTCACATCCATTTGCGGATCTCATAATCATAGTGTGCGGCAATAGCCAATAGAATTTGATGGATTTTAGCATTGCTATGGGTGAGAAAGTTTAAATTAAGTAGTCAACACCTTGCCTTTGACGATACCCCTTAGCCACTAGCCTTGCTTTATAGGTCTCTACCTTTCCATCTACTCCGATCTTTTTTTCTTAAAGATCCACTTGCAACCGATGGGTATAATACCTTGAGCATCAACTAGGTTCCAAACCTTATTGGAGTACATAGAATCCATCTCGAATTCATGGCTTCTTTCCACTTCCTAGAGTCTATACTCAAAATAGCCTCCTCGTAGGTCCGAGGATCAATATCCTCTACATCCTCTGCTCTAATATGTCCCACATATCTCTCGGGAGGATGGGATACTCTATCGGACCTGCGTAAAGTTGATACTTGTGTATTAGGTACCTGAGCAGGACTTCGGGGTCAGAGTGGTGCTTGAGCTTGGTTCTCCAACCTCGCTCAATTCTATCATTCTCCCCTTGTCTTCGTCAAGAATGTGTTCCTTCTCAAGGAACACTGCTCTCTTAGCTACAAAGACCTTTTGGTCCTCGAGATGATAGAAATAATACCCACAAGTTTCTTGGGGTATCCCACAAATTTGCATCGCTCTGTCCTTGATTCTAACTTATGGGGTTGTGTCTTCTAATATGGGCGGGGCAGCCCCGGATCTTAACAACCTTAAGATCGGGGCTTCTTCCCTTTCCATATCTCATATGGTGTAGACACTACCGACTTAGTTGGAACTCTGTTGAGAAAGGTAAGCTTACGGTTTCTAGGGCATATCCCGAGAATGAGATGGGTAGGTTAGCGAAACTCATCATGGACCGTACCATATCTAATAATGTACGATTTCTCCTTTGAGAGACACCATTGGTGAGGTGTATAAGGAGGTGTCCATTGGGATAATATCCCATGGTCCTTGAGGAACTGAGTAAACTCTGTACTTAAGTATTCACCTCCTCGATTTGATCGAAGAGTTTTGATACTCTTTCGGTCACGGTTCTCCACCTCATTCTTATACTCTCTGAATTTCTCAAAGGCCTGGGACTTGTACTTCATTAAGTACACATATCCATACCTTGAGAAATCATCAGTAAATGTAATGAAGTAGGAGTAACCTCCAATGGCATGAGTTGACATGGGTCCACATACATCACTATGTATGAGTTCCAACAACTCATTGGCTCTCTCTCAGTTCTACTAAATGGAGATTTGGTCGATTTTCCACGAATGCAAGGCTCACAAATTGTATATGACACATAGTCGAATGGATCTAGATATCCATCATTTAGCAACTTTTAAATCCTTCTTTCATGGATGTGACCTAGCCTACAATGCCACAGTGTATGCTTTGTTCAACTCATCTCGTTTCCTTTTGGACATATTTACATTCATGATATGTGGAGTGGTGTCTAACATAAATAAACCATTATGCAATGTTCCTTTCGTGATGATCTTATCATCTAATAATATCGAACAACCATTGTTCTCAAAAACAAATTTATATCCACTAACTGTTAAACATGAAATGGAGATAATGTTTTTTTTGATAATAGAAGGAACAAAATAACATGCATCTAATGCAATAAAAGCTCCACTAGGCGGATGTAGGGCGACCTCACCAACAAACTAATACAGCAACTTTTGCTCCATTACCCATCTTGAGGTCCATCTCGCATCTCTGTAGTCTCCTAGGCCTTGCGAACCTGCAACGAATTGCATATATGATAAGCACTGGGGTATCCAATACCCATGTGTTATCATAAGAGTCCGACAAATGGAGACTGATCATGAATGTACACGAAGCTTCATCAAGCTTTTGTTTAAGCCCTTTCTGCAAGGTACTCTTTTCAGTTTCTCTTCCAATGCCCATCTTTACCCACGGTGGAAGCTACTGGCCTTTGTCCTTTTCTTTGGGTCTTTCTTAGCAACCTTTGCTTTACCTTATTTGCCCTTGCCCTTTCCCTTCTTAAGGGACCTTTCGCTTTCCTTTTTCTTTACGGTCTCACCGGTGTAGAGAACTGGCTTCTCTTTCTTAATAGTACTC
Source organism: Musa schizocarpa (assembly GCA_900464855.2). Lineage (NCBI taxonomy): Eukaryota > Viridiplantae > Streptophyta > Magnoliopsida > Zingiberales > Musaceae > Musa > Musa schizocarpa. Next base: position 21,525,026 of record LS990916.1, read on the forward strand.
TCTGCCTCCCTCAACATATTGAGGAGCTCTGGGAGAGTCACCTCAAGCTTGTTCATATTAAAATTCATTATGAACTATGAAAAGGAATCTGGTAGGGATTTGAAGCACAATGTCCACACACAAGTTATCCTCTAGGACCATTCCTAGACACGTGAGTTTCTCTATCCACTCAATCATATTTAGGACATGGTTCTGAACCGGTGTTCCCTCAGTCATCCTAAGCGGGAAAAGGCTCTTGGATATCTCATATCGTTGAGTCCTTCCCCTGTTCCTCAAACAATTTACGGACATGTAGGAGAATGGATCATCATCCATCTTTTCATGTTGTCTCTGTAACTCTCGAGTCATAGAGCCCAACATATATAGCGAGCAAGAGTGGAGTCATCAATGTACTTCACGTGGCGGCGATCTCATCCTCGCTTGCCCCTTCTTGGTAGGCATCATCGTATCAGGGGCATTACCACGATTTTCTCTTTGTGAGAACAATTCTCAAGTTACGTAGCCAATCCATATAATTTGGACCCATGAAGGCGGTTGACATCAAGTATGCCACGTAAAGGGATTTGAAAAGCGACATTTTCTGAAAATAAAGATGTAACAGAAATGAATAACATGCAGATTTTGCAAGAAATAAACTATCAAGATATGAACTTCTATCTTAATATGCTCCCACTATTTTACTAACGAGTCACGCGACACCCTCAAAGACGTGAAACGAAAGTCTCCAATGAGACTTCTAGTGGGGATCGAGGATCCAATCAGCGTCTTAGTGTAACCTCGAGGGACTCGACCAATCACACTAAGCCAAAAAAGGTAGGCAACTCTTGCCGATCACAACTCCTTGTGATTCCCATCCTGTTCGGCCTCCAAATCACCATGGCCTCGAGGGACTCGACCAACCATGATGCTTTCGGTTAAGTCAACACCTTCGTTACAAGATGAGTGCGATTTGATGATATACCCTCGAGGGACTCGACCAAGCATACCCTGTCCTCGGGTCACCGGTGACATCTCTATGTCGTAAGCAAGATGGCGAATCGCGATATAGGGTGAGTCTCGAGGGACTTCGACCAACTCAACATACACCGGGAATGGGTTCCTACTCATAACGATGGAAGGCCCGTGGGTCAATCTAATTGCCTCCGTTTACCGACTTAATAATATTATCGAGAGATGTTTCTATAATTTGGTCTCCTAATATGACATGTCACACATATACATATTTAATATATATCTACATCGCATGCAAATATATATACATATCTAGTATGTGTATAAGCAATCACATCGGATGATCATGGACCACAACCTAATATGATTAGGCCCGAGCCCGATGGGCCTAATCACTCACATCAAGATCTATGTGTGCAACGGTGCATCTCCATGCCCCTGTGATCGTCCATCTCGTCCCTCGTTCGGTTCTGCCGACATCTTGATGCATCTCCATGCATCCACGATCGTCCGTCTCGTGGGTCCCTTTATCGCATCCACGCTCCCGCTGCACCTCCTCATGTGATTACAACTTAATCATAGGCACGCAGGTCCGACAATAAACGAGAAATATAATGGAGGTTCGCAGACCTCAATAATAATAATCACAAGTACACACATCACACGGTCCATGATCATCCGTCCACACATCATACATCACATGTATAAATAATCATCATCATGTAGGACTACTAGATAATAATAAAAAATAATAATCAACTAAACCTTTTAATTAATTAATATTTTTCTGAAATCAGGGACATATAGGGAATTTCTCAATTCATAAGGGTATTTTCGTAATTTGGATAAAAGACAGAAATTGGAATTTCTCAAATTCACAGGGGAAAAACTATCCTTTTGCCCAAAACCCTAATTCTCTTTGCTGCCTTGTTGGCGGCCGCCCCTGCGGGGTTTTTGCTAGTGGGGGTAGTGGCCTGGCGCCCCGCCCTCATGATTGCCTCATTTCGGCCTCTTCGCCATGGCCCCGCACAAAGGGTCGGTGGTCGCGGCGCCTCTACCCATGGGCTGCCAGCCCCACCGGCCGCAAAGCCTGCTGCAAAGCAGACCGGCCGACCCATTTGCTGCGAACGCTAGCAGCATCTTGGCCGTTGTCTTTGCTGGTCTTTGCATTTGGCCGCGTGCCGGGCCATTGCGCCAGTGGTGGCTTTGGGCATGAGATCGAGGGCAACAACTGTTGTTGCCCTTCCTTGCTTTTGCGATCAACGATTTTGACGTCAATATTCTTCCTAAACACAATACACGCGGTTCAAAACCAATCATTCGCATACGAACAAACGGCTCGATAACACTTTGTTGGGAAATCATGGGGGCGACATCATATATGCAGCGGAAGAACAAGAAAACAAAAAATCCCCGATTCCCAAAAAAAGATGTTCGCGTCATGCGAAGATTGAAAAAAAAAATCCATAAAACACAAAAGCGCATATAGAGATTGTGTTACCTAGGGAGATCGTATATCCCTGTTTCCTGCGAGATCCTTAGGAGAGGGTGAAGGAGGTCAAGCGTCCTCCTCTCTAGCGGTGATCCACCATGGCAGGGGTTGCGGCGACCCTCCTCAAAACTCCGGGCCTACTACTCGAGGTGGAGAGGGAGAGGAGAATAGGAAAGGCAAGCAAAGACTCTAGCCTATGAGGTCATGTGAATCCCTCCTATTTATAGAGATCCGTGTGTCAAACCCTAATGGGTCCTTCCCTAGTGGGTATTGGATCTGCATCCAATAAGACAAGGGCTCCGTTGGATATCTCATATCCGAACCTCTACTTATCGCAATGCCTACCATATGTGTGTGACCCTCTAGGCCCAATATCGGTGGTGTGAGTCATACCTGTCGAGAACTCCTTCTAACTTTCGGTGAATTATTATCTCTGTAATAATTCACTCAACTCATCGACTTCTGGACGTACTAGGCCCACGCCAGTAGTCCCCGACGATCTGGGGAATCCAATCCATTGGACATGTCGTCCTCGATTACCATGTACCTATAGTCCCTCATCCATCTAATATCCCGAGACCAGTATATTGAGCATGGTGTTGTTGGGACCCATACGGTTTCTACTGAAGTCTCGCTCTAATCGGATTCTCCGGGAGAACTCTTTCTCTCTCAACCCGAATGACCCGGCGAGGGATTTGTGCGAGCAAGAACACATGGGATATTCCTCTCATGGCGTAGAGAGTGGATGATCCTCTATCGACACTCAATAGCCCCTCGTGAAGGTCAACTACCACTCCCAATGACCAAATTGTACTAGATGCGGGATAGCCAAACCTATAAGTCGGTATCAAAGAGTGGAGCACTCATCTGGGACATCCTTGGTGTCTCAAGTCTAAGGACCGGATACACCACTAGGACTACTGGAATCGTTGTTTGACAATAAGGCATCATCAACCATCCGGCATTCCGTGGCGGATCAATCGATGAACTCATTCTCCAATGAGCACATGTATTTGTATCCCTAGTGTCCCTACACGAGCAGCTATGAGACCATTTGCATCCATCATATGGACGGGTGCTCTGACACACCAGTCTATCAGGTTATCGATATCCCTCTCGGTAACCTATAAACGGGATTATTTAGGATATGTGTTTAAAGGTGAATCGATCTCATTATCGTGATCTCATCACGATCTAATTCCCATTGCACAAATCCAAGGACATCACAATATATATATGCATTTATGCAATAGTTATAAAGTGATATATGCCAAAATATAATAAGCAAAAAGATTCTGTATCAAGTCACACGTGCCATCACTCACGTGATTGGCTTGCTGGGCACCTATGACTAGTATAGGGCATATCCCCAAAATGAGATGAGTAGATCAATGAAACTCATCGTGGACCATATCATGTCTAATAGCATACGATTCCTCCTTTCAAATACACCATTGAGCTGAAGTGTATAAAGAGGTGTCCATTGAGATAGAATCCTATGGTCCTTGAGGAACTAGGTAAACTCTGTATTTAAGTACTCACCTCCTCGATCCGATCGAAGAGTCTTGATACTCTTTCCAATCTGGTTCTCCACTTCATTCTTATACTCTCTGAATTTTTTAAAGGCCTCAAACTTGTACTTCATTAAGTACACACGTCCATACATTGAGAAATCATTAGTAAAGGTAATGAAGTAGGAGTAACCACTAATGGCATGAGTTGACATAGGTCCACATACGTCACTATGTATGAGCTATAGTAGCTTAGTGGCTCTTTTTCTAGTTTCACTAAATGGAGAGTTGGTCAGTTTTCCACGAAGGCAAGGCTCGCAAGTTGCATATGACTCATAGTCGAATAGATCTAGATATCTATCCTTTAGCAACTTTTGAATCATTCCCTCATTGATGTGACCTAGCCTATAATGCCATAAGTATGCACTGTTTATTTTATCTCGTTTCCTCTTAGACAACTTATATTCATGATATGTGGAGCAGTGTCTAGCATAAATAAACTATTATGCAATATTTCTCTCGTGATGATCTCATCATCTAATAATATTGAACAATCATTATTTTCAAAAACTAATTTATATCCACTAACTATTAAACATGATATGGAAATAATATTTTTGATAATAAAAAAAATAAAATAACATGCATCAAATGCAATAATAGCTCCATCAGGCAGATGTAAGGTAACCTCGCCAATAGCTATTATAATAACTTTTGCTCCATTACTCATCTTGAGGTCCATCTCGCCTCCCGCCAATCTCCTAGGCCTTACCAAAACCTGCAAGGAATTACAAATATGATAAACACTACCAGTATCCAATACTCATGTGTTATCATAAGAGTTTGACAAATGGAGATTGATTATGAATGTACCTGAAGTTTCTCCAAGCTTCTGTTTCGCCGTCTCTGCAAGGTATTCTTTGTAGTTCCTCCTCTAGTGCCCATCTTTTCCGTAGTGGAAGCACTATCCTTTGTTCTTTGTCGGGTCTTTTTTAACAATCTTTGTTTTACCTAATATGCCCTTGTTCTTCTTAAGGGACTTTTTTGCTTTTCTTTTCTTTCTGGTTTCACTAGTGTAAAGAACTAGTTTCTCTTTCTTGATAGTACTCTCTGCCTCCCTCAACTTATTGAGGAGCTCTGAGAGAGTCACCTCAAACTTGTTTATATTAAAATTCATTATGAACTATGAAAATGAATCTAGTTGTAATATCCCTCATTTCTAAAATTTATTAACAAGGATTTATTTGTAAATCAGAGGATCTATATATAAATATAGAAATTTTAAGGACTAAACTATTAAGTTGCAAAATAAAAATAAAAAGGAAGGGAAGGTGGTTTTATCCCATCACCTCCCACGCTCTCATGTGAAACAGAGAGCAAAACAGAGAGAAGCTATGGGGCGTTGGGGAGAAAGAGGAAAAGTAGAGAAGAAGGGAAGAAGAAGAGAAGAAGAGAAGAAGGTGTTATAAATTGTTCAAATTAAAAAGAAAAAAAGAATTTCTTTTCAAAAGATTTATTTAAATGGGTGTTTTCTTTTATAGTTATTTTGGTAGTTATTTTTCAAAGGTTATGTCTTTTAAGAAAATATCTATAAATAGATATTTGAGGGTAAATTATTAATACATCTTTTTCATACTCTTCTTCTTTACTCTCTAAGTGATTGAATTAGACATTTTCTAATTCCTCTTTGAAGATTCTTTATTGTTTGCTCAATATAGATATTCTAAAGGCTTGTCATATCCATTAAAACTATTTGCATTAAACCCATATCAATCTTATTGAGAAGAGGGTGTAAATATTATTTTTATAAAAGTGTTTATACATGTTTTAAGCCTAAATATCTTTCTTAAAGTATTCTTGATCTTGTGTTTGTTATTTGTTTCCATAGTGTTTTTATCCTCTTCTTTGTTGTATTTTTCCAACAATCTAAAAATGATATTTGTGAGTTTATATAAATTCACTATGGAGGCCACAAATACCATCAAATTATTGAATCAAGATTTTGTTCGTTTGGATCGTTTTGATAGAACGAATTTTACCCGTTGGCAAGACAAGATGAAATTCATGTTGACTGCTTTGAAGATCTTCTATGTGCTTGATCCAAATCTTCAATCAATTCCTGATCCAATCGATGATGATACCGATGAAGTCAATGCTAAACAAAAGAAGAGAATCGAAGATGAAGTTATGTGTAGAGGACACATTCTGAATGCTCTTTCGGATTGACTTTATGATCTTTATACAGTGGAACAATATGCAAAAGCAATTTGGAATGCTTTGGAATTTAAGTATCATGCCGAGGAGGAAGGTACAAAAAAAATTTTGATTTCTAAATATTTTGATTACAAGTTTATGGATGACAAGCCAATCTTGGCACAAGTGCATGAGTTGCAGGTCATTGTTAATTAATTAAAGGCTGAAAAAATTGAACTTCCTAAACCTTTTCAAGTAGGGGCTATAATAGCCAAGTTGTCTTCATCTTGGAAAGGGTATAGGAAGAATATTTTGCATGACTCCAAGGATATCACTTTGGAGCAAATTCAAAAACATCTTTGAATCGAGGAGGAATCGAGGATGAGAGAAAAGAGTGAGAACTCGTTTGGCAATATAAAAGCAAATGTTGTGAATTATCCTAAGAATTCCAACAAAGGCAAACAAAATAAGAAAAATCATTTTGGCCCCAAAAGGGATCAAAGAAAATTTAAGAAGCCAAAGAGTGGAGGCTATTTTGTTTGTGGAAAACCTGGTCATTTTGCTAGGGATTGCAGATTTAAAAAGGGCCAGAAACCAGAAGTCAACTCCGTTGAGGGAGATGATAATATAATCGCTATGGTGAGTGAAGTGAATGTCATATTTGGTAAGGTTTTTGGTTGGTGGTACGATACTTGTGTTACCATCCATGTTTGCTATGATAAGACACTCTTCAAGACTTACAAAGAAGTCACAAAAGGGCAAGAGATTCAAATGAGAAATGAAGTTTGTTCTAAGGTGATTGGCAAGGGAAATGTGGAACTCACTTTCACTTCGGGTAAGAAAGTTACTCTTACTAATGTTCTTCATGTACCGGACATGAGTAGAAATTTAGTAAGTGGGAATCTCCTTAGCAAACCTGAAATTAAATCTATATTTGAATCTGGAAAGTTAATTCTATCCCGTAATGGAACTTTTGTTGGAAAAGGCTATTCCACTGAGGGAATGGTCAAATTATCTATTGTTGACAATGATTCTAAATTTAATAAAAATGTTGCTTCTATTTATATTGTTGATTCTTATTCATTATGACATGATAGATTAGCACATATTGGAACTAGCACCATTAGAAGAATGTTAAGTGTGGTTTAATAAATTATCATTTTGATGATATTAATAAATATGAAATTTGTGTTAAATAAAAAATGATGAAGAAACCATTCAAAAGTGTTAAAAGATATACTAATTTGTTAGACTTAATACATTATGATATATGTGAATTAAATGACATATTAACGAGAGGAGATAATAGATATTTCCTTACTTTTATAGATGATATGTCTAGATTTACATATGTGTACTTGTTGAAACATAAAAAATGATACTTTTAATACTTTTAAGGTATATAAAGTAGAAGTTGAAAATCAATTGGGGAAGAAAATTAAATCTTTAAGAAGTGATAGAGGAGGAAAATACTTTCCTAATGAATTCAACACCTAGAACACTTGAGCAAAATAGATTAGCAAAAAGAAAGAATAGAACTTATTTAGAGATGATTAATGCTATGTTGTTGCATGCTAAATTATTTTATAATTTGTGAGGAGAAGTTTTATTGGCTACACGTCATATTTTAAAAAGAATAAGATCTCTCCATATGAGTTATGGAAATGAAGACAACCTAACATCGATTATTTTAAAGTGTGGAGGTGTCTTGCATATTGTAAGAATAATGATCCTCAAAAGATAAAATTGGGACCTAGAGGAATCAAATGTGCATTTATAGGCTATGCCTCAAATAGTAAAGTATATAGACTTCTTAATTTGAAGTCTAATATCATAATGGAATCTCGAGATGTGGAGTTCTTTGAACATTTAATGACTTCAAATAATGATGTTCATCCTCCAACTAGTGAAGAGTCACTAGTGGAGACATCTCAAAAGGTTGGTGAGTAACCTAATATTCCTTTGATTGGACATCAATCAAGTTCACAAGAGGTTGGAGAGCAATCTCATAAATTAAGGAGAAGCACTAGTGTACGAAAAGCAAAAACAATTCATCTTATTTTACAAGTGGAAGATGATCCATTCACCAAACCTCTTACCAGAGAAGTTGTAAGATCAACATCAAAATGGATGGGGCTAAAACTCCTTGAATAAAATATCCACCAATGATAGCAACCCTACTCAACATTATGAAATGAGTAATGAAGAGTTCAAAGGGTAAGAACAAGTCATTGACATGTGGAGTGGTTCAGCACTTTGAAATATTTTACAAGTCCAATCTAAAGATGTTAAAGTGTTGGTTGTCACCGAATGAGGGTTGAGTTAATTATACTCTTAATGAAGTTCAGTCAAGTTAGGATAAGTATCTTAAAGAGTGACAAAGATACTATAAGAACTTCACCTATATGAACTTAGAAATGGTGCCGCTTCGATTGAGAGTTGGAGTTTTCTCTCATAAAAGTTCATGAACTTGGATGAGTCCAAAGTCATATTAGGGCTGAGTGAGATTTTATGAGGAATACAAAGATATTTTATTTATGTGTGTGGTATCATCGATGTTGTCATTAGAAATAAATTGTTCAAATTAAAAAGAAAAAAAGAATTTATTTTCAAAAGATTTATTTGAAAAGGTGTTTTCTTTTATAGTTATTTTGATAGTTATTTTTCAAAGGTTGTCTTTTGAGAAAATATCTATAAATAGATATTTGAGAGTAAATTATTAATACATCTCTTTCGTACTCTTCTTCTTTACTCTCCAAGTGATTGAATTAGATATTTTCTAATTCCTCTTTGAAGATTTTTTATTATTTGCTCGATACAGATATTCTAAAGGCTTGTCATATCCATTAAAACTATTTGCATCAAACCCATAGCAATCTTATTGAGAAGAGGGTATAAATATTATTTTTGAAAAAGTGTTTATATACATTTCAAGCCTAAATTTTTTTCTTAAAGTATTCTTGATCTTGTGTTTGTTATTTGTTTCCAGAGTGTTTGTATCCTCTTCTTTGTCGTATTTTCCCAACAGAAGGGAGAAGAAGAAGAGGGAAAAGAGAGGGAAGAGGGAGAGGAGAGAGAGGTAGCTGCAGCAGCTAGGGTTGCAGCACCTTTGTTTCCCGCAGCAGAAAACAGAGGAGAGCATGTGTGTGGCGTCGGGGAGGAGAAGGGAAGAAGAAAAAAAGAAGAGAAGAAGAGGGAGAAGAAAGGGAAGAAGAAGAAAAAGAAGAGAAGAAGAAGAAGAAGAAAAGAGGAAGGTGGCTGCGGCAAGGGCTGCAGCGAGGAGGTGTGAGGCATCGGGGAGGAGAAGGAAAGAAAAGGAGAAGAAGAGAAGGAGAAGAAGAGGGAGAAGAGAAGAAAAGAAGAAGAAGAAGAAGAAGAAGAAGAAGAAGAAGAAGAAGAGAGGGAAGAGGGAGATGGGAGAGAGGTAGCTGCAGCAGCTAGGGCTGCAGCACCTCTGTTTCCTGCAGGAGGAAACAGAGGAGAGGAAGCGCTGTGCATCGGGGAGGAGAAGGGAAGAAGAAGAGAAGTAGGGAAGAAGAGGAGAAGAAGAGAAGGGAAAGGAGGGGCTGCAGCTGCAGCTGCGGCGGTGGCAGCTGCAGTAGGAAGAGAAGAAGGAGAGGAAGAAGAGCAGGAGAGTAAGAAGAGGCTGCGGTTGTGGTTTGGCTGCGGTCGTGGCTGCGGCTGCGACTACAGCAGTTGCAGCTGGGAAAGAAGAGAAGGAAAGGAAGAAGAAGAGGGAGAAAAGAGGGAAGAAGGTGGCTGCGGTTGCGGCAGCGGCAGTGGCAGTGGTAGCGGTATGGTTGTGGCCATGGCAAAAACAGCAACAGTGGTTGCAGCAGCGGCAGTGGCTGCGGCAGCGGCATTTGAGAAAGAAAAAAAAAGAATGAGAGAAAGGAGAAAGGAAGTAGTACAGTGGAAGAGGCTACGGCGATGATTGCAATTGTGATCGTGGCTATGGCTGCAGTTGAGAAAAAAGAAGATAGGTGCAGAAAACGAAATAGGGAGAGGAGACAGAGAAAAAATAGAAGAAGGATTCGAGCGTACACCTTTTTCGGATCTTTGGATCAAAACCTTCGAAAGGCAAGTGTCTCGATCATTTCTCCTGCAAGTGTTCTGATCTTTCCTATTGCAAGTCTCCTAATCCTTCTTTACTCTAATTTTTATCTCTGCATTTCCTTTGAATATAAGAAATTTGAATTGTTCTAGCCTTATATTTGATATATCTCTTGTTTAGACATAATGATTTGAATATGTAAAACTTTTGAGATTCTGACCTTTCTACCTTATTATGATTATAACTTGATGCACTGACTTTTAATTTAGACAAAACTTATTTGATCAGAATATAGACTTATAAAACTTTCTTTTGATCACTTATTTTAAGAATTCGGAGTAAGTTTGCCTGCCTAAACTTCTGTTTTAAATGAGCCTACAGATTCTGCAAAACTGAGATCGTAATTTATAACCTTTCGATACTAAAATGCCTATAAGTCCCTGTTGAAAACTTTGATTTATTCAAAACTTATTTTATTGAAAACTAGACTGATAGATCTTTCTTTGATACCTAGATTGGAATATTTAGATTTTAAATGCCTACTCAGTTATCTGTTGAATCTGACCCTATGAATTCTGTAAAACAATGATTTTGTTTTCTGACCTTTGGTTACTAAATCGATTATAACTCTTTGTTGGAAACTTCGATTCATACGAAACTTGTTTTCTCTAAAAATAAATTGAAATATCTTTCCAATAGCTTTCTTGAGTATATAGGAGCACAATTGATAGTTTGAATCATTTATTCAATCTGCCTCTCGAATTCTACCAGAAATCGAGCTTTGGTCGATTTCGCGAATATTTCATTCCTTTTGGAAATTGATTTTATTTAGCATTCTTTCTTTAATTGAGCTTTATACTACTGCTTTGAATTCTTGTATGCTCTTGTCCTTAAATTATTTGAATTCTTGAAATCTTTTATGTATAGTTTATATTGTATCGTATTGTTTCGTATGGACACATGTATATTCCGTTGTTCCGCATATGCTCCCGGTATGTGCCATAATCCTAGTATACGCTTGCCTTTGTTTTCTTTCAAATTTGAATGCATTTGTAAAAGATTATGTTTGCATCGTATTGACTCATAAAGGCACATGTACGTTTCGTTGTTCCGCATATACTTCCGATATGTGCTAATTTTATTATTCACACTGTCCTTTTATACTCTGGTGGTATATGTGGAATATTCTGGACCTTTGCTAGAAATGGTAAAGGGATTATACTTAGAGCTCGCGATGCTTTGTCGATCCCCTATGGCTTCACCTAGACGTGGGTGGATGGAGCTCCCAAACGTGGGAGACTTCTATCTAGTGGTCATTCAGAAATGGATGAATCACATTCTGTTTGTGGTCCTACTACACCTTTTGTATGTTTGATATAATATCTAGAGCTTTGGTTATGTGTTTCTATACATGCTTTGGATAAGAATGATATGAATGCAATGTTGTTGAATCTCGTATTTTGATGATGAAACCACTTGATATGTGTTTATAATTTAAACTGTATTTTGAGTGATGCAGGTCTACTCGATCAGGATTAGAAAATTAACGCAGGAGGAATTGACGTTGCGCCGGAGGAGATCACGTCAGGATATTGGACGGCAGAAGGCTTCAGACGTCGGGCATTGGGCTAAGGAGAGCGGAATTGTGCCAAGGATATCGGGGTTGCGGAGGTCAACCGCCGATTGGGCAACAAGCCGCAAGAGAGGACTATGCGCTGAAGAATCGGATGAAGCGCCAACCAATGACGTCTTAGAACAACGGAATGTCGATTCAGCGTTGTAATAATAATTGTCTAGATCGGAGTAGAGTTTTAGTTTTGTGTGTGCAGGAATAACTATGATAATGAGAAAGACATAAAGCAAAACAAAGTGCAGAGTCAAAAGCGAAGGATTCATTGGGAGTTCGAGAGTTCGATTTGGAAGTCCGAAAGGTTCGTCGGGGAATCTTTTAGGAACTAGCCGAGAATGAGTAGGGAGCTTGCGAAAGTTTTTTTTTTTTTGGAAGCTCACCGAAAGGTTTGTGGGAAGTTCATGGACTCACCGAGAGAGATCGGAGACTTGCCGAAGAAGCTCGTTGGAACTTCGCCAAGATCAAATCGTGAAGTTTAAGAGCTTTGGGGAGTCCATGAGAATGGTTTAGAGAGTTTATCGGAAGACCGCCAAAAGTTCAATAGGAAGCTTCGCCGGAAGAAGTCTTGACTTATGGACTTTGTAATAGCTTATAAAATGTCTTTAAATTCGTAGTTAGTATGTTAATTAGGATTAGGATTAGGTATTAATCCTATAACCCAAGTAGGGGGCCAATTGGGCCCGAAGTTGGACTAGTTTGGGCCAAGATTGAAGCCCAACTAGTGGGTTTGAAAACATCTTGTGGCGAAATTGGCACCGCCTGGGTTGGTGGTGTGCCCAAAGCCTTGTGGTCGAAATCGACGGCGGTGGCACCGCCACTGACAAGCGGTGGCACCGCTAGCATCAAGGAACTCCAAGATAATTCAAATTTTGGAGCCCAAATTTGAATCCTCTTGAGGCCTATAAATACCTCTCATTTCTCAACAGAGGATACAACCTTTTGAGTAGCTAGAAGTTGAGAAAAGCCTTAGGAAAAGTCTTGTTTTCAATAGCTTGAGTGTTCACCTCCTTTCTATTCATTGAAATCTTTGTAAAAGGGTGAACCACTTGTAAGAGGTTGTAAGAGGGGTGTAAGAAGGAGGTTGATCTTCGCCTAGTAAAGGAAGATCATTAGTGGATGCCGATGGCCTCGGCCGGATGAGGAATCGGGAAGAGTGGATGTAGGTCACGATTGACCCGAACCACTATAAACTACCGATCTTCTCGGGTTTGCATTTACTTATTGTCATTTATATTACTGCAAACCATTTGCACTTTGATGCTCTACTTCTTTGTCTCCTTCTTACGTATTCCTTCAAGTTAAAAGCATAATCCGAAACGGTTTCAAATGAAGCGTTGCATTTATCGTCTGAAGTTTCAGAAAGTGTTTTAAATCGTCGAAAGTTTATCATACTTTACCGTTGCACTAATTCACCCCCTCTTCTTAGTGCCGCTCGATCCTAACAATTGGTATGAGGCCGGTATTTCTCATTTCGGATTTACACCAGAGAAATGGCTCTTCATGGCTTTCAAGAGGGGTTTTTTTAGGTTGTTTAGATCCACCGTTGTTTAACGGATTGGACTACACTTATTGGAAAACTTCGAATGAGAGTTTTCTTGATTTCTATGAATTTGGATATATGGAATATTGGTGAAAATGGTTTTCAACTTCCCTCTAAAACCGATGAATGAATGGTCGGATTTGGAGAAGAAATATTTTTCTTTTAAACATAAAGGCTATGAATGCCTTATTTTTTTTGCTTTAGACAAAAATGAGTTCAATCGGATTTTTTACGTCGCGAAACGGCTTTTCGATATTTGGCGAACACTTGAAATCACACACGAGGGAACTAGTAGAGCCAAAGACTCGAAAGTTAACATTTTATTGCATGATTTTGAGTTTTTCAAATGCAAACAAAGCGAGACTATAGGCGACATGTACACCGTTTACCGGATGTCGTCAATAATCTAAGAGTTCTTGGTAAATCTTTTTCGAATTTTGATCTCGTAAGCAAGATCTTAAGATCCCTTCCAAAAAGATAGGATTCTAAAATAATCGTAATACAAGAAACAAAAGATTTAAATATTTTTCCACTTGAAGAACTAATTGGTTTGTTGATGACATATGAAATGATGCATAATGCACATGATGAACAAAATCACCTTCCAAAGAACAGGAAGGATTTGGAACCCCGGACAAATGAATACCACTTGAGTAATGACTCAAGTGATGAGGACAATGATAAACTTGAACTTCGAACACTAAATCTTAATAAGTTTATTAAACAAAAATCTAAAATAAACAATGAACTTGAATGGAGGGAGAGAACAAAGAAGAGGAAGGTAACCAAGGATGAATCAAGAACTTTCAAAGGTGAAACGGAGAATTGGGCTTTGACGGGCTTCGACTACAAGGTAAGTAACTCAACTCTCTTGAATTATTTTGAAATTACTTGATGTTTTCCATGATGTATTTTCTCTTTTCTTTTGAATAATTATTTTTCTTGAAAATTATATGTTTTATGTTAATAGAATAAAATGTTAGATTTAAATAATCATATATATGTGCTTGAGAAGCAAGAATGTGTATTTTGATGATTTCCATATTAACTTTCAATGATGATGCATGATTTTTATATGGAAGGCTTGATGATATTTTTTTTTAAATCTTGTCTTTGGTTTTCAAACATGATGTATGTTTTTGACATAAGAATAAAACTTGAGCATGCTAATATAAAGTCAATCACATAAATTAAAACTAAAAAAGTTTTAGTTATCTATAAGAATCATTTAAAATTATGTTCAATCAAACCATTGCATAATGATGCAGAACAAAAGCAAGTCATAAAGGAAAATATCTCAAGTTTATTGGGTTGTTTATTCAATATAGTTTTGCACCTCCAGCAGCCAAAAATATTTTACATAGAGAAGTTACCTTATAACAAAACTGAGATTAATCCAGATTCCGGTTCAGTTGTTCTTATGTGTGTTGAGGTTCTTACAACAATTGCTGGGAGGCATTCATTTCAAATGGACACATGCCATGCTAGCCAGTGTTTGCAGATACCAATGGTACTTTTCAGGAACTTCAGTCACCTCAAAGATTCTCATGACTGTTCATTATCTACTAGTATTCCAGAGGCAGGACCCTTCCACGATGTTCATGATTGTAATGTTGATCGTCAGTTCTCTATCGATTTATACACGTCATGCTGCAAACTTTTATACACAACTCTTAAGCACCGGACACGGTACGTGCTATTTTTTGGTGCTTCTATACTTATGAAATCTTTTGGTTGAAGCTTGATTTTTATCATAATGAAAGTGTCTTATTAATCTTTGTTGTAATAAATCTTACACTTTTGGTTTTAAACATTATACATGTTTTTATTTGGTATAAGTGAAATAAAATCATATGAATTGAAACAACTAAAAAGAGAAAAATATTTTTTCCTTGAAAAATTATTTTCCTCTATCCTATTGTTCTTGATGTTTATTATGATAAATCTACGTATACCATTTTGAATATCTTGAAAGTAATGTTGATATTTTGATGATTTTGATGATTTAAATTTGAAATGAGTTTTATCAAAATCATGATATTGATTTCTTGGAATAACATGAGATTACCTTTGATGATCATTTTGATTCATAGAATTTTAGATTCATGACTTGGTCTTACATTTGTTTATGAGATGGTTGAAATCTTTGTACGTTTGAATTCTTCCCTTCTCCTTTCAATTTATGTATGTTATATGTTAAAAATTTAAAACCATGTTTTGGTATCATGCATATCTAAGAAATATTGATGTGACAAATTGAATAAGTAGAAAATGAATGATGATTTTTCTCTTGAATATAACTTGTGATATTTTTTATATAAATCATCATTTTGATTTCTCGACATTCGATATATGAGATTTTATTATAAATCAAAATTTCTCATTAATCGATCTTCTACAATTTTACTTGATATTCTCTTGAGAGGAGATTTTCTAAATGAATCATGATTTTTCCTTGTGAGTTCTTGGAGTTATTACTTGATTTTTCTTTTAAAACAAGATCTCTTCTTTGTACTCCTATGATTTTTCTTGATATTTTATTTAAAGAAGATATTTACTATATGAATCATGTCTTTTGGTATTCAAATGATTTTATCCTTCATGACATGATTTCTTTGTATTTATGGCTTCCATGGCTTGAAATGTTTTGGTATAATGCATGCAATGATGAAATATTCATAAAGTTAAAATGATGTATGCAATACTTATGATAATGATGTACATGATGTATTTATTGCATATGATGTGTATCATGAATGTTTTAAATGATGAGTGTTTGGTATCATGATCAACATGTTGATCAATGCTTAAAAATTTTAATGTTTGAGATTCATGTATGATATGCTTATTAATGATGATTGATTTATTTTTCGGTATCGTGCATGAAAAATAAGGTTATTGAAATTGTGTATGTTTTAATTTGAATATATAATGATGCACAAATAAGAATGATACTTACCTTTGTCATAATATGAAAATTGATATAAGGGTCTTTCCTTCTTTTTGACAATGACAAAGGGGGAGCAAGAATTTCTAGCATGGACATCATGAAAAGAGGCAAACTAACTAGCTTGCACAATTCAAGATGAAAGCAAAAAATTGCACTTCTCAAAAGAGAAGATGCAAATGTAACATATGCCAAATTGTTTGCTTGCCTCATGTAAAATATTATCTCTTGCTAGTTTGGCATTTTTGCTAGCTTGTATGTTGCAAAACTTGATCACTTTTTCAAACATTTTGCTAGCTTACACTTTGCAAAGAAAGCAAAAATGACACTTCAAGAAGAAAGAGCTTGTTATTTTGAACATCACAAGCTTGCCTATCTTAAGAAACAAAAATTGCAAAAGTGCTATCTTGTCTATCTCAAGAAGCAAAACTTGCAACTTGCACATTGCAATAGGAAGCAAGAATTATGAGCTTACACAAGAAAGCTATCTTACATTTGCTTTCGAAATTTTTGCTAGCTTATATATTGTGAAACTTACATATCGTAAAAATTGCTAGCTTGTAGTCTAAAGAGAAGCAAAAAGTTGCTATCTCAAAAGAAGCAAATGTGCTATCTTGCCTATCTTAAGAGGCAAAAATGCTAACTTGCACATCTAGCAAAACTTGACAAATTTGCATATTTCAAGAAGCAAGAGTTGCTTTTTTTAACATCTCAATATTGCTAGCTTGCATGATGTAGAACTTACTATCTTGAACATTACCAAAAGTGCTATCTTGTATGCTGTAAAACTTGCATATCTAAAACTTGATAGCTTGAATGTCCTAAGCATGATGCATTACTTGCTAAATTTTCTAGCTTCAAAACTGCATGATGATAAAACTTAATATTATGTTTTTCATGCAATGAGTTGAACTTATATTACCAACACAAAGAATTGTGGTACTTCTCCTTTTTGTTGATGACAAAGGGGGAGAAGTATGTTGATGACATAACGTGTGATGCATAAGTTTTATACATATGTTCATGATGATGTGTTGCAAGTATTCATGATGAATATTGCAATGACTTGAATTATACTTGAATTCAAGGTTCTATCAATATGGCATATTGATAGGGGGAGTTTGTTTAAACTCTGGGAGTTAAGGTTAACTCCGTCATCAAGTGGTTGTCATCATAAAAAAGGGGGAGATTGTTGAATCTCGTATTTTGATGATGAAACCACTTGATATGTGTTTATAATTTAAACTGCATTTTGAGTGATGCAGGTCTACTCGATTAGGATTAGACAATTAACGCAGGAGGAATTGACGTTGCGCCGGAGGAGATCACGTCAGGATATTGGACGGCAGAAGGCTTCAGACGTCGGGCATCGGGCTAAGGAGAGCGGAATTGTGCTAAGGATATCGGGGTTGCGGAGGTCAATCGCCGATTGGGCAACAAGCCGCAAGAGAGGATGATGCGCGGAAGAATCGGATGAAGCGCCAACCAATGACGTGCCGGGCAACGGAATGTCGATTCGCGTTGTAATAATTGTCTAGATCGGAGTAGAGTTTTAGTTTGTGTGTGCAGGAATAACTATGATAATGAGAAAGACATAAAGCGAAACAAAGTGCGAAGTCAAGTGCGAAGGATTAATTGGGAGTTTGAGAGTTCGACGGAAGTCCGAAGGTTCGTCGGGAATGCTGCCGGAACTAGCCGAGAATGAGTAGGGAGCTTGCCGAAAAGTTTTTTTTTGGAAGCTCACCGAAAGGTTTGTGGGAAGTTCGCGGAGCTCACCGAGAGAGATCGAAGCTTGCCGAAGAAGCTCGTTGGAACTCGCCAAGATCAAATCGTGAAGTTTAAGAGCTTCTTTGGGAGTCCATGAGAATGGTTTAGAGAGTTTATCGGAAGACCGCCAAAAAAGTTAAGCAGGAAGCTTCATGGGAAGAAGTCTTGACTTATGGACTTTGTAATAGCTTATAAAATGTCTTTAAATTCGTAGTTAGTATGTTAATTAGGATTAGGTATAATCCTATAACCCAAGTAGGGGTCAATTGGGCCCGAGTTCGGACTAGTTTGGGCCAAGATTGAAGCCCAACTAGTGGGCTGAAAACATTGTAGGGATTGGCATCGCTGGGGTTTGGTGGTGGCACCACCAAAGACTTTATCGTGGTCGACCCGACGGTGGCACCGCCAAACATCGAGGAACTCAAGAGAATTCAAATTTTGGAGCCCAAATTTGAATCCTCTTGAGGCCTATAAATACCCCTCATTTCTCAGCAGAGGATACAACCTTTTGAGTAGCTAGAAGTTGAGAAAAGCCTTAGGAAAAGTCTTGTTTTCAATAGCTTGAGTGTTCACCTCCTTTCTATTCATTGAAATCTTTGTAAAAGGGTGAACCACTTGTAAGTGGTTGTAAGAGGGGTGTAAGAAGGAGGTTGATCTTCGCCTAGTAAAGGAAGATCATTAGTGGATGCCGGTGGCCTCGACGGAAGAGGAATCGGAAGAGTGGATGTAGGTCACGATTGACCGAACCACTATAAACTACCGTCTTCTCTGGTTTGCATTTACTTATTGTCATTTATATTACTACAAACCATTTGCACTTTGATGCTCTACTTCTTTGTCTCCTTCTTACGTATTCCTTCAAGTTAAAGCATAATCGAAAGCGGTTTCAAGCGAAGCGTTGCATTTATCGTCTGAAGTTTCGAAAGTGTTTAAATCGTCGAAAGTTTATCATACTTTACCGTTGCACTAATTCACCCCTCTTAGTGCCGCTCCGATCCTAACAAATGTTAAATACGATGTTTGAGCTTTTGTTTTGTATTTATTCTTTGATATGTTTCGAAATGGTTCATATGTCATTGATATGCTCTAAAATATTTCATATGCCATTGATATGTTTCGAAATATTTTATTTGTCATTGATATGCTCCGAAACATTTCATATGTCATTGATAACCTCCGAAACGTTTCATTTGTTATTGATGTGCTCTGAAATGTTTCATTTGCCATTGTTATGCTCCGAAATGTTCCATATGCCGTTGATATGCTCCAGAACATTTCATACACTATTGATGTGCTCTAATTACTCTGTGCTCCATTTGTTATGAACCAAATATGTTTTGAATGTAATGACATTTATGATTTTGTATCTAATGAGATGGCATCCATGAATCTCTTGTATTCTGCTTAGCATTGTGATACCTTGTTTGAAAACTGTTCCTTTTGTACTAAATATGTTTTATCACTTGCTAAGCTATTTTTAGCTCACTCCGTTGTTATATAAATCTTTTAGATTGGCTCGTCACTCTTTGTGATGTTTGAATTGGGCTGAGACAATGGAGAGCTATTCAGAATTGTGGGCAAGTCTTGTTGGTTGTTATGTTATTGTTGTATAATCATATTTTGTATGTAATGAAATGTTGTCAATGAACCGAATAGATATATCGTGTAAAAGTATTAGAAGATCTCTCTTATTTATAATTTCGGAATGTTTAGTTTACGATGATATAAACTTGTGGTAAATAATTGGAGTTCTGATTGTATAATTTATTTAGCTTGTAGATTTATAAATGTTGTTAATGTTTGTTAAGATGGCTTGGGTTGCCATAAATGTGAATTATCGAGTGATGTGATATATGATTATAAATTGTACAAGATTTATGGATGTGAATTTGACTGAATTTTTTTAGTGTCCTCAAATGTTAGTTTGGATCCTGGATTGTCTATGATGGCAAAATTTAATATTATAAATATTCGAGGGGGCGTGACACTAGTAGGGACTGAAGTATAAAATCCACACACAGATTATCCTCTAGGATTATTCCTAGACCTGTGAGTTTCTCTATCCACTCAATCATCTTTAGGACATGGTTCTTAACTGGTATCCCCTTAGTCATCCTAGCACGGAAGAGGCTCTTGGATATCTCATATCGGTGAGTCCTTCCCTGTTTCTCAAATAGTTTACGGATATGTAGGAGAATGGATATGGCATCTATCTTTTCATGTTGTCTCTATAACTCAGGAGTTATGGAGCCCAACATATAACACTGATTAAGAGTGGAGTTATCAATGTACTTCATGTAGCAAGCAATCTCATCCTCACTTGCCCCTTCCTCGGGCGTAGGCATCACTATATCAAGAACATACGTGATTTTCTCCGCTGTGAGAACAATTCCCAAGTTACGGAGCCAATCCGTATAATTTGGACTAGTGAGGCGATTGACATCAAGTATGCCACGTAAGGGATTTGAAAGCAACATTTTCTTAAAATAAAGATGCAGTAGAAATGAATAATATACAGATTTTATAAAAAATAAATAATCAAGATATGGACTTCTATCTTAATATGCTCCTACTATTTTACTTGCGAGTCACACGACACCCTCAGTATATGAAACAGAATTCTCCGGCAGACTTTTAGTGGGGATCGAGATCCGATTAGCATCTTAGTGTAACCTCGAGGGATTCGACCAATTACACTAAGCCCAAAAGGTAGGCAACTCTTGCCGATCGCAACTCCTTGTAATTCCCGTCCTGTTCGGCTGTTAGGACCCTTTTTCTGAGCTTTTGAATAATGTTTATTGAGTATGTTTGGTCTAGTTGTTTATTGAGTCAGTTTGGTTCAATTAGAGTCAAGTAGAGGTTTATTTAATATTTATTTATTATTAGAGTTCAAGTCCTGATGGACTCTGGGTGGAACTCTATAAATAGGGATGTAACTGCTTCTTTTCAATAATCTATGAAAAATACTATTCTGTCTTTTGACAAACCCTAGGAGGCCGATCCCCTCGAAGTGATCAAGGAGGGTCAATCCCCTCGAAGCGATCAAGGAGGGCCGATCCCCTCGAAGCGATCATTATCATCCCCATTTCTCCTCTTTCTTCGATGATAAGACTTTAGGGTCTTATCAATTGGTATCAGAGAGAGAAAGGAAGCAGCCGCAGCCACGCATCCCTGCTTCCTCTGCTTGCGGTCAGCCCATCGCCGCCCCTGCTCTCCGGCAGGCCGCGCCCTTCCTTGCTGCCTCCTTTCCACCACCGGCGCTACGTCCCAGCCAATCGATCACCGCCGCCCGCCTCCCAGCCGCAACCCTAGCCGTGCCCCCCCTTGGGTCGCAGCCGTCGGTTGCCGCAGCCCCTCGTTTCAACGGTTGTAGAAACAGAGTTCCTCTGTTGCCGCAACCCCTCGTCGATCGCAGCAGCGTAGCCTCTAGCACTCCTCTTCCCCTCCAGGCGCCCGTGCCGCCCGGCCGACCATCACCGCGAGACCCACCGTCGGCGACGACCGCCCGACGCCTCCCAAGCGCCCGATCCTCCTTGCTCTGCATCCGTAGTGCCGAACAGGGGCAACTCACCGGTTGCCCTTGTTCCCAACCGTGACACCGCCGACTCCTCCTTCTCCACCGCTGCCGCTGCTTCCGGCCGCACGATCAAAAAAAAAAGATACCGCCGTTGCCAAGATCGCCACGCCCGCGGTGGTGGTCGATAGAAACAGAGCACCCTGTTTCCCATCTCCAGCATCGCAGCTTCCGTCCAGCGGCGACGCCGCTGTTTTTTTTTTCTCCATCGCCAACGCTGCACTCCGCCAACGATCACCGCTGCTGCCAGCCACCGCAGCCTTCTCCTCAACCGCTGGTGATCCTGCCGGCCAACTCATTCGGTGCGACAAAACAGAGTACGCAGCAACAAAAACAGTGGCACTCTCTGCTACCGTAGCCGCCGATTGTTACCACTGTCGTCGCTCCCGGCCAACGACCAACCCCTCATTCTGCAGCAGCCACCCTCCAACAGCGAACGCAGCAACCACAGCAAGTACGCTGCCTTGCCTCAACCCCAGCAGCCACGCAACACCGATTCCTCTTCTCAACCTCGGCCGCATCACGCTGCATCCCCCTTGCTTAGCATATTCTGCCACAAGCATTGTTGCCTCTCACCAGCGCCTCCTTCCGCAGTGTGACAGAAACAGAGCAACGTTGCCTTCCATCCGCGCCGTCGCAGCCATCGCAGCGGTGAGCCCTTGGCGGTGCTACCCCAGTCGCACCACCATCGCTGCCTCCAAGCCCTCAGCAACAACGATCCCTCTACGCAGCGACCGCAACAAGCATCGCTGCCTCCCACGCGACGACCGCAGCTACATCCCCGCATCCTCGCAGCAACCCTTCATTCCCATAGTGTTGCCACCGACTACGTCACAACAGAAGCACCGAATAGGGCAGTGATTGATGCCCTTGACCGACGCCAAAAACAAGTGTTGAGATTACAAATTTGTAGTCTTACGAAATGGCCACTGATGACTCAGTGAAAGCACAAATGGAAGCATTGGAAATTAGAATTGAGAACCGGTTACAAGAAGTACTTAATGATTTCAAAAAGGACTTACTAGGGAGCCTTAGTAACTTTCAACAAGGTGGGAGCTCAAGTTCTATATTGCATAGATCTGGAAATACTAGAAATGGGCTCCAAGATTGTGACACAATCTACTCGTACATGAAGGTGGATGAACAACTCGCCAAAATTTGTCAGACTTCTACAGTGTTGGAATATTAGAGTAGGTTTGAAAAATTATCACATCAAGCTAGAGATTGGTCAGACCGATAACTTCTGGATACATTTATTGAAGGACTTATTCCAGAGATCCGGTGTGAAGTTAAGGCTCATCAACCCCGCACTATGATAGCTGCGATCTCATTTGCAAATCTATATGAGAAAAAAATTAGCAAGGAAACATCAGCAAGGGGTTTGTACTATGATGAAAAGTGGAGTATGGAGCACCAATGTAAACAAGGGCAACATATGATGATTGAGCTAATTGGAGAGGAACCGAAAGCAGAAGAGTTGGACTCCGATCATGAAGGTATAAATTCTAATGAAGACGTTGAACCTACCGTACATACAATGCATACATTAAGCGACTACTCTAACCCGCAAACTATAGAAGTTGCTGGAACTCTAGAGCATCGGCCTAATATACTTTTGATTGATACTAGTAGCACTAACAATTTTATGGACAGTGAGACTATTGACCGATTGACCCACCACATTGAAGACTATGACAGATTCGAAGTAAAGATCATTGATGGACGGATTTTCACTTGTGATAGCAAAGGTTCAAAGATTAAATTGATTATACAGGGCCAGAAGTTTCATGCAACGATTACTAAACTGAAAGATCGACCTGTTGCTTACACTATCAAAAAGTGGAGACCATATTTACTTGATCAACGGGTTGTGATGCGTTGCAGATAGTCTATGGCCGAAGTGCTGAAAGATAAGCTCCCCGAGATTGATGCTGCTCAACCTTGAGGACAAGGCTGATTTGAAGAGGGAGGAACTGTTAGGACCCTTTTTCTGAGCTTTTGAATAATGTTTATTGAGTATGTTTGGTCTAGTTGTTTATTGAGTCAGTTTGGTTCAGTTAGAGTCAAGTAGAGGTTTATTTAATATTTATTTATTATTAGAGTTCAAGTCCTGATGGACTCTGGGTGGAACTCTATAAATAGGGATGTAACTGCTTCTTTTCAATAATCTATGAAAAATACTATTCTGTCTTTTGACAAACCCTAGGAGGCCGATCCCCTCGAAGCGATCATTATCATCCTCATTTCTCCTCTTTCTTCGATGATAAGACTTTAGGGTCTTATCATCGGCCTCCGAATCACCATGGTCTCGAGGGACTTGACTAACCATGATATTCAGTTAAGTCAACACCATTGTTACAAGATAAGTCTGATTCGATGATATACCCTCGAGAGACTCGACCAAGTATACCATATCCTTAGGTCACTGGTGACATCTCTATGTCGTAGGCAAGATAGCGAATCGCGATATAGGTGAGCCTCGAGGGATTCGACCCACTCAACCTATATTAAGAAACGGTCCCTACTTATAACAATGGAAGGCCACGTGGGTCAATCTAATTATCTCACATTTACAAACTTAATATTATCGAGAGAGGGGTTTCTTTGATTTGGTCTACATATTTAATATATATCTACATTGCATGTACACACACACACACACACATATATACATATCTAGTAGGTGTATAAGCAATCACACATCACATGAGTAATCACACCAGATGGTCACGGACCATAACCTAATGTGATCAGGCCTAAGCCAGTGGGCCTAATCACTCATATCAAAATCTATATGTGCAGCGGTGCATCTCCATGCCCAGTGATCGTCCATCTCGTCCTCGTCGATGCCATCGGCATCTCGATGCATCTCCATGCATCCCGATCGTCCGTCTCGTGGGTCCTGCTATCGCATCCACGCTCCCACTGCGCCTCCTCGTATGATTACAACTTAATCATAGGCATGCAGGCCCGACAATAAATGAGATATATAATGGAGGCTCGTAAGCCCCAATAAAAATTATCATAAGTACACATATCACACGGTCCATGATTGTCCGTCCACATATCATACATCACATGTATAAATTATCATTTAGGACTACTAGATAATAATAAAATAATAATCAATTAAAATTTTTAATTAATTAATATTTTCTGAAATCAGGGACATGTAGGAAATTTTCTGAATTCTGAGGGGTATTTTCATAATTTGGATAAAATGATAGAAATAAAATTTCTTAAATTTTGAGAGGCAAAATTATCTTTTTTTTAGAAATCCTAATATCCATCTCCCTCTCCCCTACTGTTGTCGTCGCCACCCTACCGGCAGCTACCTATGCGGTGGGGGCCGGAGCGCTGCCACTACAAGTGGGTGCCCCCACGGGTGGGTGCCCTTGTGGGTAGCATTGCCCTCGCGGGCAGTTTAGCCCGCGGGTCAACACCCGCAAGTGGAGCTGCCCTGCCCGACAGCCGCTCTTGCGTGCACTTCTACCCGTGGGCGCAGCGCCCGCATGCACCATTGCCCTGCGGCCATAGGCACTACGACCCCTACAGGCTGTAGATCGCCGGTAACAAGCCTACTGTACGCAAATGGCAACGTTGCTCATATATTGCAACATTGCCATCTGCGAGGGCAGCAACAATTGCTGCCCTTTCTCGCTTTTGCGTCAACGATTTTGATACTAAAAGCTTCTCCAAAATACAACACACATGCTTCTAAACCAATCTTTCGCACAAACAACATGGCTTTGATACCATTGATCAACAATCTTGGGGGAGACATCACATGTGCAGCAGAAGAACAGAAAACAAAATCCCTAATTTCCTAACAAATTATTCGTCGTTGTGCGAAGATTGGTGCGCAAAATCCGTAAAACAAAAAACTGTGTATACTGAAGATTGTGTTACCTAGGGAGATCGTATATTCCTAAATCCCTACAGATCTCTAGGAGAGGCTGAAGAAGGTCAAGTACCCACTTCTCTAGCGGTGATCCACACAGTAGGCCTGCGATGATGCTCCTCAAAACTCCAGGCCTACTCTGAGGTGGAGAGGGTGAGGAGAATAGGAGAGACAAGCAAAAAGCTTTAGCCTATGAACCATTGAATCCCTCCTATTTATATAGGTCCCCTATTATCTTAACCCTAATAAATCCAGCCCTATTGGGTATTGGATCTCCATCCAACTACTCAAGCATATTAGATTAGTGGATCTCTATCCAATAATCTCTCACGGGCTCTTTTTGGATCTCATCCATAGGATCCAATAATTCAAGGGCTTATTGGATATCCAATAAGATAGGGGCTCCAACGGATATCTCATATCCGAACCTCTACTCATCGTAATGTCTATCATATGTGTGTGGCCCTCTAGGCCCAATATCGAGCTGGCCATGAGTCATACCTATCAGAAGTCCTTCTAGCTCAATGAATTATTATCTTCATACTAATTCACTCGACTCATCGACTGCGGACGTACTAGGCCACTACGCCGAAGTCCCTAGACGATGCAGGGGAATCAAATTCATTGGACATGTTTGTCCTCTATTACCATGTACCTATAGTCCTTCTTTCATCTAATATCCTAGAGACCATATATTAAGCATGATGCTGTTAGATATATATGGTTTCTACTCGAGTCTCGCTCTAATCGGATTCTCCCGGAGAAGTCTTTCTCTCTTAATTCGAATGACCCTGACTAGGGATTTATCTGAGCAAGAACACATGAGATATTTCTCTCATGACACCGAGAGTAGATGATCCTCTATCGACACTCAATAGCCCTCATAAGGTTGACTGCTACTCCCGATGGTCGATTGTGCTAGATCTAGGACATCCAAACCTATAAGTCCGGTATCAAAGAGTAGAGCACTCATACAGGACATCCTTAGTATCTCAAGTATAAGGACCAGATACACCACTGGGACTATGGAATCACTGTTTGATAATAAGGCATTATCAACCATCTAGCATTTTGTAAGCTGATCAATTAGTGAACTCATTCCCCAATGATCACCTGTATTATATCCCTAGTGTCCCCACATAAGCAGTTATGAGACCAACTGCATCCATCATATGGACGGGTATACAACATGCTAATTTGTCCGGTTATCTCGATGTCTCTCTCGAGTAACCTTTGACCAAGATTATTTAGGATCTGTATTTAAAGGCGAATCAGTCTCATTATCGTGATCTCATCACGATCCGATTCTCATCGCATAAATCCAAGGACATCACAATATATATATGTATATATGTAATAAGCGATATAAAGTGATAAATATCAAAATATAATAAGTAAAAAGACTACGTGTTAAGTCACATGTGCCACCACTCATGTGATTTGCTTGCAGGGCATATATGACTAGCTTTATCCACAAGATCCAATAATTCAAGGGTTTATTTAATATCCAATAAAATAAGGGCTCTAATGAATATTTCATATTTGAACCTCTACTCATCGTAACACTTACTATATGTGCATGACCCTCTAGGCCTAATATCAAGCTAACTATAAGTCATACATATCAGAATTCATTTGGACTCAAATAATTATTATCTCCATAATAATTCATTGACTCATTGACTACAAACGTACTAGGCCACTATGTTAGAGTCACGAGACGATACAAAAAAATCCAATCCATTAAACCTGTCTATTCTTAGTTATCATGTATTTGTAGTCTCTTATCCATTTAATATCCTAGAGATCATATTCCAGATATGGTGTTGTCAAGCCCACACAAAATCTACTTGAGTCTCTCACTAATCGGATTCTCTAGAAGAACTTTTCTCTTACAATTCTAATGACCATGGCTAGGGATTTGCTTGAGCAAGAATGTATAGGATATTTCTCTTATGACACCAAGAGTGGATGATCCTCTATCGATACTCAATTACCCTCGTAAGGTTATTGGCTATCACTACCGATGATTGGTTGTGTTATATCTGTAACTTCTAGACTTATAAGTCTGGTATCAAAGAGTGGAGTACTCATACAGGATATTCTTAGTATCTTAAGTCTAATGACCAGATACAGAACTAGGATGATGTAATGACTATTTGACAATGAGTTATTATTAACCATCTAGCATTTCGTGAGTGGATCAATTAATGAATTCATTTTCTAATTAGCACCTACATTATATCCCTAGTGTCCCCATATGAGCAGCTATAAGACCAGTCACCTTCATCATATGGACAGGTATACAGTATACTAGTTTGTTCGGTTATCTCGATATCCCTCTCGAGTAACTTATGACCGAGATTATTTATGGTCCATATTTAAAGGCGAATCGATCTCATTATTGTAATCTCATCACAACTTGATTCTTATTCCATAGATCCATGCACATCACACTATATGTAATATGTAATCATAAAGTATGAAAATGTCAATAATAATAAGCAAAAAGAGTATGCAGTGTGTCACTTATGCTATTACTCACGTGATTGACTATTCAGACTCTCTCTTTTGCTACTTTTGCCACAGTAATATACTCTGCCTCTATAGTAAAGTTAGTAGTAGTATCTTGCTTGAAACTCTTCTAGTATACTGCTCCTCAATTCATGGTAAACACATACCCTGAGTTAAACTTGATATCATCAACTGGAAAGTCAAGTCCATGTAGCCATCAATCCTAAGGCTACTTCCTCCATATACTAGTAAAAAATTCTTAGTTATTCTCAAGTAATTAAGGATACCTTTTACTATATTCCAATATTCCAAATTTGGATCCTCTTGATATATGCTCGTAATACTTAGAGTATGTATTATATCAGGCTTGATACATAATATAGCATACATGATAGATCCTATTGCTAAGGCATAGGGTATCCTATTTATGTCTACCCTTTCTTAAGGAATCTTTGGGAACATACTCCTAGAAAGTGATATTTCATGTCTCATTGGTATGAGACCGCTCTGGAAATTTTTCATATCAAATATTTTGACAATGGTGTCTATGAACCTGGATTGGGATAAGCTAAGCATCCTCTTAGATCTATCTCTATAGATTTGAATCCCTAAGATATATGATGCTTTCCCTAAGTTCTTCATGAAGAAGTGTCTAGATAACAAAGTTTTTACTATGAAGAGTATTCCTATTTCATTCCCAATGATTAGGATGTCATTTACATATAACACCAAGAATGTGATAGCACTCACACTTATCTTCTTGTGTACACAAGGCTCATCTTTATTCTTAACGAAGTCATAAGATCTGATCGCCTCATTAAATCTTATATTCCAACTTCAAGAAGCTTGCTTTAGTCCATAGATAGACTTAAGTAATTTGCATACCTTATTTGGATTTTTCTTGAACACGAATTTCTTAGACTATATCATATACTCTTCCTTGAGGTTACCATTGAGGAATGTAATTTTTACATTCATTTGTCAGATCTTATAATCACAGTGTGCTGTAATAGCCAATAAAATTCGGATTGACTTTAGCATGACTACAAGCGAGAAGGTTTCGTCATAGTCAATACCTTACATTTGACAATACCTCTTAGCCACTAGCCTTGCCTTATAGGTCTCTCCACCTTTTCATCTACTCCGATCTTCTTCATCCACTTGCAACCAATGAGTACAATACCCTTAGGTGCATCAACTAGATTCCAAATCTTGTTGGAGTATATAGAATCCATCTCAGAATTTATGGCTTCATGCCACTTCCCAAAGTCTATACTCATAATAGTCTTCTCGTAGGTTTGAGGATCAATATCCTCAACATCTTCTCCGATGATATGTCCCACATAAAGTTGGAACTTGTGTGCTAGGTATATGAAAAAACTTAGACTACGGAATATTGCTTAAGCTAAGTTCTCCAACCTTGTTCAACTCTATCACGCTTTAACTGTCTCCACTAGGAATTCATTCATTCTCAAGGAACACTACTCTCTTAGCTACAAAAACCTTTTGGTCCTTAGAGTGATAGACATAATACCCATAAATTTTCTTAGGATATCCTATGAATATGCATCATTTCATCCTAGATTCTAACTTGTCAAGGTTATGTCTTCTAACATAGGTAGAGCAACCTCAAATATTAACAACCTTAAGATTAAGCTTCTTTCCTTTCCATATCTCTTATGGTATAGACACTACTAACTTAGTCAGAACTCTGTTTAAAAGATAAGTTGAGGACTATAGTGCATATCCCTAGAATGAGATAGATAGGTCAGTGAAACTCATCATGGGCCACACCATATGTAATAGTGTGTGATTCTCCTTTCTGATACCCTATTGAGCTGAGGTATATAAGACGATATCCATTCAGATAGAATCTCATGATTCTTAAGGAACTAGGTGAACTCTATACTCAAATACTCACCTCCTCGATATGATCGAAGAGTCTTTATACTTTTTCTAATTTGATTTTCTATCTTATTCTTATATTTTTCTAAATTTCTCGAAGTCCTCGGACTTGTACCTCGGCCTCATGGGTCCCATTGTCATCTCCACACCCCTATCGTGCCTCCTCGTATAATTACGACATAATCACAGGCATACAGGCTAGATAATAAATAAAAATATATAATAATTCAGGAGTTTACTAGATATCTAATAAGAGCTCCAGTTGATATCTCATATCCGAACTTTTACTCATCACAACACCTATCATATGTTTGTGATCCTCTAGGCCCAATATCGAGCTAGCCATGAGTCATATTTGTCAGAACTCCTTCTAGCTTAGTGAATTATTATCTCCATAATAATTCACTAACTCATCAACTATGAGCATACTAAGCCACTACACCGCAATCCCCAAATGACACATGGAAATTCAATCTATTGGACTTATGTGTCCTTAGTTACTATGTATCTATAGTCTCTCATCTATCTAATATCTCACAAATCATATACCGGGCATGGTATTGTCAGACTCATATAAAATCTACTATAGTCTCGCTCTAATCAGATTCTCTCGAAGAACGCTTATTCTCTTAATCCAAATGATCATAACTAAGGATTCCCTTAAGTAAGAACACATAGGATGTTCCTCTTATGACATCGAAAGCGGATGATCCTCTATCGACACTCAATTGCCCTCGTAAAGTTGACTACCATTCCTAATGGCTAATTGTGCTAGATTTGAAACTTCGAGACTTATAAATATGGTATCAAAGAGCGAAATACTCATATAGGACATCCTTGGTGTCTCAAGTCTAAGGACTAAATATATAATTGGGACAACGTAATTACTATTTAATAATGAAGTATCATCAACCATCCAATATTCCATGAGCAGATCAATCAGTTAACTCATTCTTTAATGAGCACCTGCACTGTATCTCTAATGTCCCTACACGAGTAGCTATGAGACTAGTCACATTCATCCTATGGACTAGTATACAGTACACCAATCTATCTAATTATCTCAATGTATCTCTCGAATAACCTATAACTGAGATTATTTAGGGTTTGTATTTAGAGACGAATCGATCTCATTATCATGATCTCATCATAATCTGATTCTCATTGCATAGATATATAGATATCACAATATATGCAAATTGCAATCATAAAGTAAGAAAATACCAATAATAATAATAAATAAAAGGACTGTATAGTATATCACTCGTGCCATCACTCGCGTGATAGGCTTGTATGGAACCTATGACTAGCAAGACCTACATCGATCAGTTATTCCTTATCTATCTTTCAGACTGCTTTAGAGGAAGAGAGTATATCCCTAAGTTAAAATACTTAATCCATCTCCTCATCCAATATGAAGGGAGGGATGTTATTAATACAATATATGCTGATTAGGTGAGGTAAAACCCCAATCTTGATTTGAACTCATAAAGAAGAAATACTCCTTCCAACCCTTGTTGGAAGCACTCAAGACATTTAAGTCCCCTCAAGTAATTAAGTAGTAGCCACTTCTCTCTTTGCACAATCAGAAATAAGTAGTAAAGAGGGTGTAGGACGGAGTAATGTTAGCACGTTTGCATTCCCGGGATACTATTAGATAGCACTACGAATTGGGCACCATTACGAAGGCAACATTCCTCATCGTTAAAGGAAGGACACTATCTCTAGATAAAAAGGAAGATGAAAGCTCGTCTCAAGGGCATCAAAGACAAGCAGAAAGACCCTGAGATAAGATAGAAAGAGTGCTAATTGGGTAGGGAAACTTACAAGTCAAACTTGACCAAGATAAAATACCTAGTTCTTAAACGATCTAAGAGATGTGCACTTATCACTAGATTGTAGTTATAAAAACTCTTCATGACTCCAATTCCTGAAGAATACTCGGGTCCACTAGAGAGGCCCCTTCCAACGAAGAGGACATGACCTCTTCTACCCTTTGGTTATTTGAAGATGAAGCACAAACCTCAACCAATTGACAGGTTGAGGATTAGGAAGAACTTGTACAAGAGAGGAGAGACATCTCGACTTGAGATAGAAGAGCAGAATTGATATCAAGATGAATGACTCAAAGATCAACCCACCTCGTTGAAAACCTAGACGAAGAGGGAGACACTCCTAGGAGGTTGAATGCTCCCGAGGCTTCAAAGACTTTGGACTTTGGGGACTCAAATGGAGGAATAAGTCCTACTATAGAGAAGGAGGAGATTTATAAGGAGGAGACCAATCTCTCTCCTCCCGTAATCAAGATAAGTATTCCTTCAAAGGCAAATCTCAAGAGGCTTGCCGTGATAAGAAGGTCTAAGACCTGCCATGATAGAGAGAACTTGAAATCCACTATAGTAAAAAGAGAACTCAAAATCAACCATGGTGAAGAAAATATTTGAAGCCTGCCACGGCGAGAAGATCCGAGATCTACTATGGTGGAGAAGGGATCTGAAATTTACTACGATAGTGAGAAAATTTGAAGCTTTCCACTACGGGAAGATTTGAGATCCATTATGGTAGAGAAAGAACTTGACATATATCATAGTAGAGAGAAGATTTGAAGTTTGCTATGATGGGAAGTTTTAAGATCCACTATGGTGGAGAAAGGACTTCAAATTAGCTATAATAGAGAGAAGATTTGAAGCCTGCCATAGTAGAAAGATTCGAGATTCGCTATGATAGAGAAATTACTTGAAATTCATAATGATTGAGAGAAAAATTGAAGCCTACCACGGTGGGAAGATCCAAGATCTATTACAATAGAGAAGAGACTCAAAATTCACCACGGTAGAGAGAAGATTTGCAACCCGCCATAGTGAGAAGATATTGACAAGACCCTATGGTCTTATCATCACTCTGATACCAAATGATAAGACCCTAAAGTCTTATCGTGGAAGAAAGGGGAGAAAAGGGAATGATAATGATCACTTCGAGGGGATCGGCCCTCCTTGATCGCTTCGAGGGGATCGGCCTCCTAGGGTTTGTCAAAAGACAGAATAGTATTTTTCATAGATAAGACTTTAGGGTCTTATCATTTGGTATCAGAGCAGCGATTCTTGGCGTTCTCGCTGCAACGTAACTATCTAAAAAAAAAAAAAAGGGGAAGAATTGTTGTTACCACAACGACTTCCCTTCTTCCCCACCGCTGCCCCTGCTCTCCGACAAGCCGCGCCCTACAGCGACCTTTGCTGCCTCCTTCCCACCGCCGACGCTGATTCTTGGCCGATCGACCAACGCCGCCACTGCCCCCCTAGCTGGCAACCTCTCCTCCTCACTTACCCATCTCGCTTGAGCGAGAAGGACTATTGGCGTCGTCTCCTTGCCGATGGACCACCCCTTCGTCATTGATACTATTGGTGATGCTGCCCTAACTTCCCTACCACCGTGCCCCCCCGGGTCGCAGCCGCCGATTGCCCCCCTCCTCACAGCGACCGAAACAGGGCAACTCACCGTTGCTGCCCTTGTTTACAGCCGCGCCTCCACCAACCGCGCCTCCTCCAGCACTCCACTTCCCCTCGAGCACCATCGTCGCCCAACCGACCCATCATCGCTACGGTTCACCGTGCGACAACCGCCGCTCGCCTCCCAGCCGCCGCTCCACCTTGCCCTGCATTCCTTATAACCGAAATAGAGCACAGGCAACCTATTTCCAACCACACAACAGTCACGTGGGTCCCCTTGCTGCTGCGAACGTCGGCTACCGCCACCGTCGCTGCTACTGCCCAACTACTATCTAGATGCCCTTGATTAGACATCGAAACAAGAATTGGGGATTAACGACTTGCAATCATACGTAATGGATGCTGATAACTCAGTGAAGGCACAAATGGAAACGTTGGAAACCAAAATTGAGAGTCGGCTACAAGAAACTCTTCATGATTTCAAAAAGAGTTTGTTGGAGCACTTTAGTGGGTTTCAACAAGATGGGAGCTCCAGTTCTACATTGAACAGATCGAGAGATATAGGAAAAGGGCCCTAGGATGGTGACACACACTACCCACGTATCAGGGTAGAATTTTCATGATGGGAAGATAGGGATCCGACCAGTTGGATCTCTAGGGCGAAAATTTTTTTTCGTTTTTATAGAACCTCAGAAGAATCCAAGGTAGAAGTGGCCTCAATTCAGCTCGAGAGAGATGCACTCCAATGGTACGATTGGTATGAAACTTTCCACGGAGTTCCTTCGTGGGAGCAGTTCAAAAGAGGGCTTCTTATTCGCTTTGGCCCATCCAAATATGAGAATGTTGATTGCTAGCTCGCCAAAATTCGTCAGACTTCTACAGTGTTAGAATATCAGAGTAGGTTTGAAAGATTATCAAATCAAGCTAGAGATTGGTTGGACCGACAACTTCTGGATATATTTATTGAAAAGCTTATTCCAGAGATTCGATGTGAAGTTAAGGCTTGTCAACCCTGCACTATGATAGCTGCGATCTCATTTGCAAATCTACATGAGAAAAAAATTAGCAAGGAAAGATCAGCAAGGGGTTTGTACTATGATGAAAAATGGAGTATGGAGCACCGATGTAAACAAAGACAACTTCTGATGATTGAACCAATTGGAGAGGAGCCGAAAGCTAAGAATGTGGACTCCGATCATGAAGGTATAAATTCTAATGAAGACATTGAACCTACCATACATACAATTCATACATTAGCCAACTACTCTAACCCGCAAACTATGGAAGTTGCCGGAACTCTAGAGCATCAGCCTATTATAATTTTGATTGATACTGGTAGCACTAACAATTTTATGGACAGTAAGACTGTTGATCGATTGGCCCACCACATTGAAGACTATGATAGATTCGAAGTAAAGATCATTGATGGATGGATTTTCACTTGTGATAGCAAAGGTTCAAAGATAAAATTGATTATACAGAGCCAGAAGTTTCATGCAACGATTACTACACTGAAAGACTGACCTGTTGCTTACACTATCAAAAAGTGGAGGCCATACTTACTTGATCAACGGGTTGTGATGCGTTGCAGATAGTCTATGGATAAAGTGCTGAAAGAGAACCTCCCCAAGATTGATGCTGCTTAGCCTTGAGGACAAGGCTGATTTGAAGAGGGAGGAACTGTTAGGACCCTTTTTCTGAGCTTTTGAATAATATTTATTGAGTCTGTTTAGTCTAGTTGTTTATTGAGCCGGTTTGGTTCAGCTAGAGTCAAGTAGAGGTTTATTTAATATTTATTTATTATTAGAGTTTAAGTCCTGATGGACTCTGGGTGGAACTCTATAAATAGGGATGTAACTGCTTCTTTTCAGTTATCTATAAAAAATATTATTCTGTCTTTTGATAAACCCTAGGAGGCTGATCCCCTCGAAGCGATCAAGGAGGCCGATCCCCTCGAAGTGATCATCCCCTTTCTCTTCTTCTTTTTTACGATAAGACTTTAGGGTCTTATCATTTGGTATCAGAGCGACGATAAGACTTTAGGGTCTTATCAGATATGAGATCCACGTAGTGGAGAAAGGACTCGAAATTCATTATGGTAGAGGCATAAGATTAAATGTGCCCAAGACGTGTGTGTTGGGAAACTCGATCAGCACCATGTTAAATCCACTATAATGGAGGAACAAGGTCAAATATACCCAATGTATATGAGTCAAAAAACCTAACCAATATTAAGTTAAATTCACTACGATGAAGGCATAAGGTCAAATGTGCCTAAGTTGTGTGAGTTAGAAAACTTGACTGATGCCGAGTTAAATCCACTATTGTAAAGGCACAATATCAATTATGCCCGAGGAGTGTGAGTCAGAAAACTCGACCAACGTCGAGTTAAATCCACTGTGGTAGAGATGCAAAACCAAATATGCCCAAGGCATGTGAGTTGGGAATCTTGACTGATGCCAAGTTAAATCCTCTATATTGGAGGCACAATGTCAAATGTGCTTAAGGTATGTGAGTTAAGAAACTCGACTGACGTCGAGCTAAATCCACTATGACAAAGACACAAGGACAAATATACATGAGGCCTCTGAGTTGGAAAACCAAACCAGTGCTAAGTTAAATCTACTATAGCGGAGACACAAGGCCAAATGTGCCCAAGGTATTTGAGTTGGGAAATCCGACCAACGTCAAGTTAAATTCACTATGACAAAGGCACAAGGTCAAATATGCTAAAGGCATGTGAGTTAGAAAACTTGACTAGCACTAAGTTAAATTTGTTGAATCTCGAATTTTGATGATGACATCAATTGTCATTTATTATCTAATTCATATGTTGAGATAAGTGTGCAGGATTAACTACGATGAAAGTAATACATGCAGTAGAAGTTGTGCCGGAGTCAGGACTATGATCATATTGGGAGTTCGAGAGCTTGACGGAAGTCCGGACGGTCGTCGGAGGTTCTACGGGAACAAATCCGAGAAGTCCAGGAGCTTGCCAAAAGAAGCTCGTCAGAACTCGCCAAGTGGATCATCGCAAGTCCAGGAATTTGCCGGAAGTCCGTAGGAGCATCGTCGGAGGACCGTCGGATGTTCGTCAGAAGTTCGCTGGAAGCTCGCCGAAAGAAGCGATTGATGCACTGGAGCAAGCTGTAGCAAAAGTCTTAAGAAATTGTCATAGTTAGCACGATTATTAAGTTAGAATTGGGAGGTGATCCCATTAACTTAATCTAGGGGCAATTGGGCCCTTGAAAGAACCAAATTGGGCCGAATGGATCAACCCATTCGGACCCAGATCTCTTGCCCAGAGGTGGCACCGCCTGGGTCGGCGGTGGCACCGCCCAGAGCTCGGTCTCCGAGTTCTGGCTGGGCAATGCAACCGCCTCTGACAGCGGTGCAACCGCTTGAGCTCGGTCTCCAAGCTCTGGCTGGGCGGTGTAACCGCCTGAGCTCGGTCTCCGAGCTCTGCCAGGCGGTGCAACCGCCCCTGACAAGCGATGGCACCACCTAGAGGCTCAGTCTTCGAGCCCTGTCAGGCGGTGCAACCGCCAAACCCTGGAATTCCGAGAATTAACAGTTTTGAGCTCGAAATTCAAACTGGTTTGGGGCCTATAAATACCCCACTCTTTCAGTAATGAAAGAGCAACAAAAAACCACCAAAATCCTGATCTTACTCTGAGATATTTGAGCTCAAAAGTGTTGTAATAAGCTAAAGGTTTTTCTCCCTCTTTTCTTCCAAGTTCAGATCTTTCAAGAGAGGAGAGAAAAGTTTGTAAGGGTTGTCTCCTAAGCCCGTCAAAAGGAGTGAATCTGTAAAAGGGTGGTTGGCCTTTGCCTATTGAAGGAAGGCCTCTAGTGGACGTCGGCGACCTCATCGGTGGAGGAAGCCAGAAGTGGATGTAGGTCAAGATTAACCGAACCACTCTAAATCGCGCTGCTCTCTGGTTTGTATTTACTTTGAGCTTATTATCCTTACTGCAAACCTCCTTCATAGCTTACTGCCTTCTGCGCTTTTACGATTGCGTTTCCAAGCTCAATATTTTTCGAATCGTGTTTAGACGTAAATCGCTTTTCTCGTACGAACATCGTATTTCAGTTTGCACTTACATTCTGATTTCCATCACAACAGCAAACTGCCTTAACATATTCATTTTAACTACTTCTTGCCTAATCATAAGTTTAAGTGATTTACGAATCAGCTTTTCTACTGAAATCGCTTTTACCGTACGAACATCGTATTTCAGTTTGTGCTTACATTCTAATTTCCATCATAACTGCAAACTGCCTTTATAGATTTGTTTTAACTGCTTCTTACCTGATCTTAAGTCAAAGAAATTTACGAATCAACATTTCTACTGGAATCGGCTTTGTCGTACGAATGCAGTTTTAAACGTTGAAAGTTTTCCGCTGCACTAATTCACCCCCACCCCTCTTAGTGCTCTTGATCCTAACAATTGGTATCAGAGCTTGGTTCACTCTCAAACGGATTAAAACCCAAGAGAGATGGCATATGCCGGAAACCAAGAGGGTCATTCTATTACATGTACACCCATGTTCAATGGGACGGACTACACCTATTGGAAGACCTGAATGAGGATCTTCCTTATTTCAATGGATTTTGAACTTTGGAATCTTGTCGAAAATGGTTTTTCGAAATCTTCTCTTCGATTGGAATGAATTGGAGAAGAAGACTTTCGCTTTTAATGCAAAGGCTGTGAATGCCTTATTTTGTGCGCTTGATAAAAATGAGTTTAATCGTGTTTCGGTTTGTGAAACCGCGTTTGATATTTGGCATACACTCGAAGTGACTCATGAAGGCACAAGTAGAGTAAAAGAGTCAAAAATCAATATTTTGATACACACTTTCGAACTTTTCCGAATGAAACCGAGCGAGACTATTGGCGACATGTACACCCGTTTCACGGATGTCGTCAATGGTCTAAAAGGACTCAACAAAAGCTTTTCAGACTTTAAGCTCGTAAATAAGATTCTAAGATCCCTTCCTAAGAGTTGGGACCCTAAAGTCACTGCTATTCAATAGGCTAAAGATTTAAGCAACTTCCCTCTTGAATAACTAATCGGGTCATTAATGACCTATGAAATGACATGCAAGGCTCATGAAGAGCAAGAAGACATTCTTCCAAAGAACAAGAAGGATATGACACTTAGAACTTTAGATGACCACTTGAGAGAAAACTCAAGTGATGAGGACTGTGACGATGACTTGGCACTTCTAACAAGGAAATTCAAAAAATTCATTAAAAGAAACAAGTTTAAAAATGACGTAAAAAATAAACTTGAACCCAAAAGGGACCAAGTTATTTGCTATGAGTGCAAAAAGCCGGGACACTACAAGAGTTATTGTCCCCAAGCCAAGAAGAGAACATCAAAGAAGAAGGCACTCAAAGCAACATGGGATGATTCGAGCGCATCCGAAGAAGAGGAGTCCAACACCGAGCAAGTTGCTCATTACGCCTTAATGGCCATCGGAGAGGAGGTAACAAATTTAATTGATGCAAATTTATCATTTGATGAATTATTAAATGTGTTCCATGATTTATTTGATGAATGCAAGATTATTAGTAGAAAATACAAATTGCTAAAAAAGGAGCATGATAGTCTTAATTGTGATTTCGATAAGTTAAAAACAGAATATCATGATAGTTTAGGCTCTTGTATCAAATGCCATGATCTAGAAACTATCCAAAAGCAAAACTTGCTACTCATGGACACCTTGAAGAAATTTGAGGTTGGTAGCAAGTCTTTGAACATGAAACTTACAAACAAGGGTCACGTTCCCAAAAGAAGTGGAATCGGATTTGTGAGAAATTCTCACCAAAATCCAACTACCTTCATAAAAGGCCCCATCCTACATATTCGACACCAAAGTAAATGCAACTTTTGTTGCAAGCATGGACACAAAATGCATTATTGTCCATTCAAGAAAATTAGTCCGAACAAATTAATTTGGGTTCCTAAAGGAACCATGATAAACTCTATACAACATGACGAACAATATAGATCAACTTTTGAGGCACCCAAAAGTAAATGGGTATCTAAAAATTATCTTTTCTTGTAGAGACATACACCATCACAAGCTAGGAGCAAGAGATGGTACCTTGACAGTGGATACTCAAGGCATATGACGAAGGCTATGTCACCTTTGGAGACAACAACAAAGGTAAAATCATTGGCAAATGAACCATAGGTAACAAATCCAACTTCTTTATTGAAGATGTTTTGTTAGTTGATGGTTTAAAACATAATCTCTCGAGCATTAGTCAATTATGTGATAAAGGATATATTGTCAAATTTGAATCTAATGCATGCATCCTTAAAAAATCACACAACAACACATCTATGATAGCATTAAAACAAAATAATGTATACACCATTGACATCAATGATTTGTGTAATGAAATGTGTTTTTTGGTTTTAAATGAGGATGCTTGGTTATGGCACAGAAGATTAGGTCATGCTAGCATGAAACTAATTACTCAAATATCATTCAAAGAACTTGTACGAGGAATTCCTCACATCAAGTTCATCAAAGATAATGTGTGTGATGCTTGTCAATTAGGAAAACAGATTAAGAGCAGTTTCAAATCTAAGAATCAAATAAGCACATCAAGGCCCTTACAATTGATCCATATAGACTTGTTCGGACCAATCTCTACATCAAGCCTAGGAGGTAGCAAATATGCCCTCGTCATTGTAGATGACTATAGTAGATACACATGGACTTATTTTTTGAAACACAAAAATGAATGCTTTAGATATTTCACCAAGTTTTGCATACTTGTTCAAACTGAAAAAGGTTTTATAATTTTATCAATTCGAAGTGATCACTATGGTGAATTTCAAAATCGTGATTTTCAAGAATTCTGTGAATCTAATGGATTCAACCACAACTTCTCTACTCCAAGAAATCCTCAACAAAATGGAGTAGTAGAAAGAAAGAATAGAAATTTACAAGAAATGGCAAGAACCATATTGAATGAACAAAGCCTACCCAAATATTTTTGGGCCGAAGCTGTAAACACTACATGCTATATTTTGAATAGAGTTTTAGTAAGATCCTTACTCACCAAAACTCCCTATGAGTTGTGGAACAATAAAAAAACCCAATGTTTTATATTTTAAAGTTTTTGGGTGTAAGTGTTTATCTTGAATGAGAAAGATGCCTTAGGAAAATTCGATGCTAAATCCGATGAAGGATTTTTTTCTTGGTTATTCTTCGGTTTCTAAAGCTTTTCGTATCTTCAATAAAAGGACTTTAATAATAGAAGAATCCATTCATGTTGTTTTCAATGAGATTTTCGAAATCAAGAAAAATGACTTTGATGATGATGTTAATTTTGATTCTTTGAATTTAAATGAAACCCCTTCTCCAACTAGTAACTTGGATGCATCCACTTCTGAAACTTCCTTACCTAAGGACCGGAAGTATGTAGATGATCATCCTAAGGAGCTAATCCTAGGAGACACATCTAAGGGGATTCAAACACGTTCATCTTTTAAAAATTCTTGTGTCAACGTCGCTTTTCTCTCCCAAATTAAACCTAAATGTATTGACGAAGCCATGAAATATGATTCATGGATTATCGCAATGCAAGATGAGTTAAATCAATTTGAGAGAAATGAGGTGTGGAAGCTTGTTCCTAGGCCAAATGACCATTTAGTTATTGGTACTAAATGGGTCTTTAGAAACAAGCAAGATGAATATGGTATCGTGGTGAGAAACAAGGCTAGACTAGTGGCCAAAGGTTTCAACCAAGAAGAAGGTATCGATTACGAAGAAACCTTCGCTCCTGTGGCTAGATTAGAAGCCATAAGGATGCCCTTGCCTATGCTAGTAATAATAATTTTAAGTTATTTCAAATGGATGTTAAAAGCGCTTTTCTAAATGGCTTTATTTCTGAAGAAGTTTATGTTGAACAGCCTCCCGGATTTGAAAATAATAGCCTCCCTATTCATGTATTTAAATTAACCAAAGCTCTCTATGGTTTAAAACAAGCCCTAAGGGCAAGCCCTAAGTACTTTTCTTATTGAAAATAATTTCACAAAAGGCAAGGTCGATACTACATTATTTATCAAAAATTTTGAAAATAACTTTCTCATTGTTCAGATCTATGTTGATGACATTATCTTCAATTCTACGAATGAATCTCTTTGTGAATCTTTTGCTAAAACCATGAGTCTCGAATTTGAAATGAGTTTGATGGGAGAATTAACATTTTTCTTAGGCTTACAAGTTAAGCAACTAAGCAATGGCATCTTTATTAGTCAAACTAAATATGCCCTAGATCTGCTAAATAGATTCAATATGAATAGCTCAAAAGCTGTTAACACTCCTATGAGCACCTCCACGAAGTTGGAAGTTGATGAAAGTGGAGAAAGCTTCGATCAAAAAACTTATAGGGATATGATAGGAAGTTTACTTTACCTCACTGCAACCAGACCAGATATCATGTTCAGTGTAGGACTTTGTGCTAGGTTTTAATCGAACCCTAAGATATCTCATCTCAAAGCGGTTAAAAGAATACTTAGATATCTTAAAGGAACCACAAATCTAGGATTATAGTATCCAAAATCTGAAAATTTTCAATTAATTGCTTATGCTGATGCGGATTTTGCTGGGTGTAGACTAGATAGAAAAAGCACATCAGGAACATGTCAATTTTTGGGACATTCCCTTGTTTCCTGGTCATCTAAGAAACAAAACTCGGTTGCTCTATCAATAACTGAAGTTGGATATA
This sequence comes from Musa schizocarpa, assembly GCA_900464855.2. Lineage (NCBI taxonomy): Eukaryota > Viridiplantae > Streptophyta > Magnoliopsida > Zingiberales > Musaceae > Musa > Musa schizocarpa. The sequence goes on from LS990916.1 coordinate 21,567,207, forward strand.
TTGCAGCTAGTGCATGCTGTGCATAAGTTGTGTGGATGAAAAATACCTTAGAATATTATAAAGTTCATCTTAAAAACATTCCCATTAAGTGTGATAACACGAGTGCAATATGTTTAACAAAGAATCTCATTCAACACTCAAGAATAAAACATATTGATATTAGACATCACTTTATACGAGATCATGTTACTAATCATGATGTAATTATAGAATTCATAGATACTAAGCATCAACTAGCTGATATTTTTACAAAACCTCTAAGTGAAAAACAATTTGATTTCATAAGAAGAGAATTAGGAATGTTGATATGTCCGGATGCATAAACTTGTTAAAATTATTATTTGGACTTTATTGATTGAATGATCAAATCACTTAATCACCATTACATGCCAAAAATAACATGTTGGAAATTAATACAAAAATTTTCATAAACGATGAGCATGTCCTCATAGTCTTGCATAAAAGTGTTAAATTTTAGGTTCCAATCGGATTTCATTATTCTCTTTCGGATTTTGATTCACATCATTAATTCTTGACAAAAAAATTATCTAGCAAATTTATGGCTTTTAGACTTATCATGTGAAAATATTGCCTTTGAGAAATAAATTTGATGATTCCTTCTTATAAAAGGAAGATATTTTTTTGCAAGGACTTTACTCACATAAATATCCTGATCCTTGTAAAGCATGCTATCGATTTGAACTACACAAATGGCTTTCCTCCATCATGAAAAAAGAATAATGACAAATAAAAAGGAAGAAGTTTTCACTCTATGTAGATAATCTCCATGTCATAGTCTTCTTGAGATGTTTGTATCCTATAAATGACATGAACCTACTTATGGCATCATATGTATATTCAAAAGATGCTTATATCATTCTCCTTTTTTATGACAAAGGGGGAGAAGTATATGAATTGATGCTATAAATGCCATATTTGCATATATCAAGAACTTGCATTGTAATTTGACATGTTGATATCTTTTCATATGATGAATTGCTATCATCACAAGTATATTCAAAAGATGTTTATATTGTTCTCCTTTTTGTTGATGACAAAGGGGGAGAAGTATATGAATTGATGCTATAAATGCCATATTATGTTGAAAGAAACAGTCATATGATTATTGATGCTATGCCATGTTTGCTATGATTGCCATATTTGCATCATATTAAGATATCAAGAACTTGCATTGTAATTTTACATGTTGATATCTTTCCATATGATGAATTGCTATCATTACAACAATTCACATTTGAAATTTGAAAATGGATGTCGAGTCTTGATATCATACAGAGAGATACATCATGATAGGAATCATGATGGGAGTATTGATAAGGTTAAATGACTTTAACTTATCGATATGTCTCTTGAATTCAAAGGCTTTGAATTCAAGAATGACTTATCTCAATTATGACACATAGATAGGGGGAGTTAAGGTTAACTCCATTATCAATTGATTGTCATCATCAAAAAGGGGGAGATTGTTGAATCTCGGATTTTGATGATGACATCAATTGTCATTTGTTATCTAATCCATATGTTGAGATAAGTGTGCAGGATTAACTATGATGAAAGTAAGACATGCAGCAGGAGTTGCGCCGGAGTCAGGACTATGATCACGTTGGGAGTTCGAGAGCTTGACGGAAGTCCGGACGGTCGTCGGAGGTTCTACGGGAACAAATCCGAGAAGTCCAGGAGCTTACCAAAAGAAGCTCGTCAGAACTCGCCAAGTGGATCGTCGCAAGTCCAGGAGTTTGCCGAAAGTCCGTAGGAGCATTGTCGGAGGACCGTCGGATGTTAGCCGGAAGTTCGCCGGAAGCTCGCCGGAAGAAGCGATTGACGTACCGAAGCAAGCTGTAATAAAAGTCTTAAGAAATTATCATAGTTAGCACGATGATTAAGTTAGAATTGGGAGGTGATCCCATTAACTTAATCTAGGGGCAATTGGGCCCTTGAAAGAACCAAATTGGGCCGAATGGATCAACCCATTCGGACCCAGATCTCTCGCCCAGAGGTGGCACCGCCTGGGTCGGCGGTGGCACCGCCCAGAGCTCGGTCTCCGAGTTCTGGCTGGGCGGTGAAACCGCCTCTGATAGCGGTGCAATCGCTTGAGCTCGATCTTCGAGCTCTGCCAGGCGGTGCAACCGCCCCTGACAAGCGGTGGCACCACCCAGAGGCTCAGTCTTCGAGCCCTGTCAGGCGGTGCAACCGCCAAACCCCGGAATTTCGGGAATTGATAGTTTTGAGCTCAGAATTCAAACTGGTTTGGGGCCTATAAATACCCCACTCTTTCAGCAATGAAAGAGCAACAAAAAACCACCAAAATCCTGATCTTACTATGAGATTTTTGAGCTCAAAAGTGTTGTAATAAGCTAAAGGTTCTTCTCCCTCTTTTCTTCTAAGTTCAGATTTTTTAAGAGAGGAGAGAAAAGTCTCCTAAGCCCGTCAAAAGGAGTGAATCTATAAAAGGGTGGTTGGCCTTCGCCTATTGAAGGAAGGCCTCTAGTGGACGTCGGCGACCTCATCGGTGGAGGAAGCCAGAAGTGGATGTAGGTCAAGATTGACCAAATCACTCTAAATCGCGCTGCTCTCTGGTTTGCATTTACTTTGAGCTTATTATCCTTACTATAAACCTCCTTCATAGCTTACTGCCTTCTGTTCTTTTACGATTGCGTTTCCAAGCTCAATATTTTCCGAATCGTGTTTAGACGTAAATCACTTTTCTCGTATGAACATCGTATTTCAGTTTACGCTTACATTCTGATTTCCATCACAACAGCAAACTGCCTTAACAGATTCATTTTAACTGCTTCTTGCCTAATCACAAGTTAAAGTGATTTACGAATCGGTTTTTCTACTGAAATCGCTTTTACCGTACGAATATCGTATTTCAGTTTGCACTTACATTCTGATTTTCATCATAACTGCAAACTGCCTTTATAGATTTGTTTTAACTGCTTCTTACCTGATCTTAAGTCAAAGAAATTTATGAATCAACATTTCTACTAGAATCAGCTTTGTCGTACGAACGTATTGAAAGTTTTCCGCTGCACTAATTCACCCCCTTAGTGCTCTTGATCCTAACAAAATTCACTATAGCGGAGGAACAAGGTCAAATGTGCTTAATGCGTATGAGTGAAAAAACCCAACTGACGTCAAGGTAAATTCGCTTTGGTAGAGGCATAAGGTAAAATTTGCCCAAGGCGTGTGAGTTAAGAAATCTGACTTGCGCTGAGGTAAATCCACTATGATAGAGACACATGACTAAATGTGTCTGATATGCATAAGTCGAGAAAACCTGAGAATTAGTCATAGCTGAGACATAAGGAAAAAATATGCTTGAAACGAGTGAGTTGAGAAATACAACCCATGCTAAAAGACATTCGCTATGGTATAAATACAAGCCCAACATGTCCAAAACACCCAAATCGAGAATATCCATCCCATAGGATGAAACCCTGAATGCTCCCGTGCAAGACAAACTAAACAATGCACGTTGAACCCCTCCTACAAGGACTCTGAAATATACCTTCAAGGGGAGACAAATGATAAGGAATCTATCATCAATTGACATGCGGTTATTGCATGGGATCCAAGAAACCCTTTACCCATCCACTTATATGGATAAATATTTAAAACAGGGAAACATAAACTTTATTCTCGTTCATTATGGCAATAAAAGCAATCACAAACCTCTTTTTCTTCCTTTATGACAAGGAAGACATGTTAGTGTAAAATCTATAGTTATGCTATCAGTAATGCGAAAAAACTTTTATGCCAAAATCTAAAATTAAATAATAATATATCTAAATAAAATGATGAAACATACATTTTATTGTTATTCAGAAGAATAAACCTTATCTAATCTTTATCTGATTTACATGTGCATCATCGTCGGATTTGAGATATCAATCTGCAAGGAGAACTAGACATTCCTGCTCCTCTCTTCCTATCTTTCCACGTGACCACCTAGATTGATGGATTAGGGAGATTAAGAGAAAATCCTTAGTCTCTTCCATCAAGGGCATCCCCTAAAAAATCTTACTATAACATGAACTTCTTTTATATTGGCCAATAACTATAATCAAAATATAATCATATCTATAATATATATTACCTAATTAAATAGGGCCACATAATCTAACAAGACATTGTGAAACTCTTTTCTCCTTTGTAACAATAAAGGTAGTCCTAAACTTTATTTTCATTCTTTTCCCAAATGGAGAAAAAAGGGCTAGTTGTTTTTTTAAAAAACTACTTAAACCCTTTTAAAAAACTACTTAAACCCTTATTTAGAGATCTTGGATAATTAATCTAAGCATAAAAAAAACTAGGTTGAGAAACCCTTTTGGCCTCGGCCATTGTGTGATGAAATATAAAGAGAAATAAACTTTTGTATATAAACAAATACTAGTAGGTTATAACATGCAGCAAAATTAAATGGAACCACAATCAAATAGAACACTAAGATATACGTGGAAAACCACTTCAATTTGAAGGGTAAAAACCACTGGGCAAACTAGAGATAATCCACTATAATAATAATAAATATATAAATCTTAATCTCTTGCCCAAAACCTAGCAACAATCATAAGAGAATAACTGGGATACAAGGACCACGTCACTGTGGATAATATCTAAATCCTCCCTAATTCTCCCCAAGTAATCATAGTAAGAATCCATAGTAGATCTGATCTAACCTGAGATGAAAGCATTGCTAGATGATTGAGAATAGTCTCTCTGTATTGTCCTTGTATTCTTCCATTTCTTTCTCTTCCTTTTCTACCTTGTTCTTCTCCTTTTGTTTGGAATCCCATAGCTGTCAAAAACTATCTCATTGCAGCCTTTTTCTATCTCTTTTTATAGCTACCACACCCCCCTAATATAAATTAGAGTTAGGTTAAGAGGGGGTGAGCTGTGGGCTGATAAAGCCCACCTTCGGCTGAATATGGGCTGTCTACCCAACAACCTCCCCCTTCAGCCCATAAGGGAGGCTGTCCCATGACTCCTCAATGTGAAGCCATGCCGATCAGTTGTTGACATATCTCCTGTCTTTCTTTTGATAAAGTCTTTGTCAATATGTCTACTCCGTTGACATCTGTGTGAATTTTCTGAAGCTACAACTATTTCTCTTCAAATATATTTCGAATCCAATGGTATCTGACATCTATATGCTTTGACTTAGAATGAAACATTGGGTTCTTACACAAATGGATGTCACTTTGGCTGTTACAATGCACCATATAATTTTCCTATTTCACCCCAAATTCTTGTAAGAATTCTTTCATCCATAACATCTCTTTGCATACCTTTGTAGCAGCAATATATTCTGCCTCTGTGGTGGAGAGAGCAATACACCTTTACAATCTGGATTGCCATGACACAGCTCCCCCTGTAAAAGTAAGTACATAACCTAATGTGGACTTCCTCGTATCTATATCTCTTGTCATATCTGCATCTGTGTAATCTGTCAACACAGATGGTCCACCTCCAAAGCTTAAACAAACATTAGAGCTCCCTTTGAGATATCTCAAAATCCACTTAAATATTGCCCAGTGCTCTTTGCCTGGATTTGCAAGAAATCTGCTAGTAACACCCACTGCATATGCGATGTCTGGTCTCGTACATACCATCGCGTATATTAAACTTCCAACTACTAAAGCATAAGGAATCTTTTGCATCTTCTCCTTCTCCTCATCACTTGATGTACTCTGTTTTGAGCATAACTTGAAGTGACCTGAAAGAGGAGAACCAATTGGTTTTGCATTGCTCATACTGAATCTTTCCAATACCGTACTTCTCTTGTGACAACTAAATCTTCTTATTTTTCTTGTCACGAGAAATCTACATACCCAGTATTTGCTTTGCTGGCCCTATGTCTTTCATTATAAAAGACTCAATTTCTTCTTCAACCTGTCAATTTTAGACATATCTTTCCCAAGAATAAGCATGTCAATAATATAAAGTAAGAGAATAATAAAATTATCACCAAACCATTTAATGTACACACAATGATCTGAATTCTTTTATATCTATTTTCTGTCATAAATGAATCAAACGTTCTATACCACTTTCTTAGAGCTTGCTTTAGCCCATACAAGCTCTTCTTCAACTTGCAGACAAAGTTCTCTTTACCTTTGACTTTGAAGTCTTCTGGTTGCTCCATATAAATTTCCTCCTCCAAATCACTATGAAGGAAAGCTATCTTTCACATCTAACTGCTCAACCTCCAAGTCCTGGCTTGCAACAATACCAAGAGCAACACGAATAAAAGATATTTTAACAACAGGAGAAAATATCTCTTCAAAGTCAATACCTTTCTTTTGACTAAAGCCTTTCACAACCAATCTAGTTTTGTACTTTGGTTGAGAACAATATTCTTGAGTCTTCAACTTAAAAACTCACTTGTTCTTCAAGGCTTTCATTTCATTTAGTAGTAGTACTAAATCATAAGTGTGGTTTTTCTAAAGAGCATCCATCTCTTCCTGCATAGCAACAAATCACTTCTTTTTCTTCTCACTTTCAACTACTTCTTGGTAACTCTCTGGTTCACCTACATCAGTAAGCACCACATACTCATCTGTAAATTATCTTTTGGAAGGTTGACATTGTCTAGAAGATCTTCTCAACTAAGGTTATGCTGGAAGTTGCTCTCCAACTTCTTTATGTTCAACATGTCCTGTAGATAGATCAACATCAGGCTCTATACCATCTTCCTGCACATCTCCCCTATCACCCTGATATACTAGAGGAATAATTGGGTCACAATCTGTTAATCATTCTGCAGAAGTCTTGGCTAGTGCCTTCTTCTTCAAATCCTCAATAGTTTGATCCTCAAAGAAAACTACATTTCTGCTTCTAAATACCTTCTACTTTTCTGAATCTCAAACCTATAACCAAAATGATAATGTGAGTAGTTAAGAAAAATGCATTCTTGAGTCTTGCCATCTAGCTTAGATCTCTTAGTGTTTAGAACATATGCAAATGCACGATAATCAAACACTCTCAAATGCTTGTAGGAAATATCATTCCATGACCATACATGCTCTGTAACATCACCATCTAGTATTGTATATGGTGATAAGTTGATCACATCAACTGTAGTTCTCAAAGCCCCATCCCAAAACCTTTTGGGTAGCTTGGCTTGTGAAAGCATACATATGATCTTTTCCATGATGGTGCGGTTCATCCTCTCTGCAATTGCATTATACTAAGGTGTACCAGGAACTGTCATCTCATGTTGGATCCCATGTGACCTGCAATAATCATTAAATAATCCTATGTACTCACCACCATTATCTGATCTTATGTATTTCAATTGTCTTTCTGTCTCCCTTTCAACCCCGGTATGAAACTCTTTGAAGATATTAATAACCTAATCTTTGATCTTCAAAGCATAGGCCCAAACTTTCCTGGAAAAATCATCTATAAAAGTGACAAAATAAAGTGCACCACTTATACCAGGAACATCAACAGATCTACCATGAGATTTTATCCTTAAAGGATCACATATATCTGTATATACACGGTCTAAGACATGCATTTTTCTAGGCATAGCAGGACTAGCAAATGAAACTCTGTGTTGTTTACCAGCCAAACAATCAATACAAGGATTCAAATATATACCTTTGAGATTTGGTAATACCTCTCTCTTGGAAAGAGCTTGCAGCCCCTTCTCGCTCATGTGTCCCAATCGCCTATGCCACAACTCCATGCTGAAGTCTTTCTCTATAGCATTTAACTGCTCACTATAAGCTTTAGTCTGCAACCTGTACAAAGTATGACATTTCTTTCCACTAGCCACAATAAGGGAACCCTTACTAAGCTTCCATTGCCCTCTGTGAAATATGCTATCATAGTCTTCATCATCTAGCCTTCCAAATGAAATTAAATTCAACCTCAAGTCAACCACATGCCTCACATCTTTAAGCACCAACTTATAGCCAAGGTTGGTCTTTAAATGGATATCACCCATGCCAATGATGTCTGTCATGCCATAGTTGCCCATCTTGACAACATCAAAATTTTCAGACCTGTATATAGCAAAAACCTCCCTCCGTGGTATAGCATGATAAGAAGCACCTATGTCAATCACCCACTCAAGATCCTAACACACACAAGAAAAAATATCATCAGAAGGAGACAAAATCAAATAATCACCACCCTGCACTATAGTTGTGATATTATCTTTTGACTCTGTAGACTCCACTTCTTTTTCCTTTTTCTTGCTCTTCTTAGATTGCTTACATTAGTTCTTGTAATGTCCTTTTTCACTACAGTTATAGCAAATAATATCTTTTCTTGATCTTGACTTACTCCTACCCTTGTGTGAATTACTTCTAGACTTTGACCTTCCTCTGTTTTCTGAGATAAGTGTTTGTGAATCATTTTGAGATATTGCTGAATTCTTTCTTCTCAACTCCTCATTTAACAAACTGTTTGTTACTTGACTCATGGTGACAATACCATTTGGCGCAGAATTACTAAAGGAAACCACTAGTGTCTCCCAACTTTCTGGTAATGAATTGAGAAGTAACAAAGCCTACAACTCATCATCAAGAGACATTTTCATAGAGGATAACTGGTTAGTGATACTCTGTATTTCATTCAAATGCTCAGCAATAGAAGCACCCTCTCTATATTTTAGGTTCACAAGTTTTCTGATAAAAAAAGCTTTGTTGCCAGCTATTTTTCTTTTATAAAGACCTTCCAATTTTTTCCAAAGAGAATATGCAAAACTTTTAGTAGAAACATGGTGAAAGACACTATTATCAAGCCATTGTCGAATAAACCTAACAGTTTTTTAATCTAACCTCTTCCACTCATCATCTGTCATAGTTGTAGGTTTTGCACTATCCCCCTGTAAAGGTCCATACAAATCTTTGCAATACAAGAGATCTTCCATTCTTGGTTTTCATATCATCCAATTGTTTTCATTCAAACTAATCATACGAGAAACATTATTGACCTCCATGTTTTAATACAAAATTAAATCAATACAACCCTACTCTGATACCAATTGATGGGATATAAAGAGAAAAAAATATTTGTATATGAACAAATACTAGCACGCCATAACATGTAGCGGAATTAAATGGAACCACAATCAAATAGAACACCAAGATATACACGGAAAACCCCTTCAATGTGAAGGGTAAAAACCACGGGGCAAACTAGAGATAATCCACTATAATAATAATGAATATACAAATCTCAATCTCTTACCCAAAAACCCTAGCAACAATCACAAGTGAATAATTGAGATACACGGATCACGTCACTGTGCACAATATCTAAATCCTCCCTAATGGTATCAGAGCACCATTAAATGAAATCACAATAAAATAGAATACCAAGATATACGTGAAAAACCCCTTCAATTTGAAGGGTAAAAACCATGGGGCAAACTAGAGATAATCCACTATAATAATAATGAATATATAAATCTCAATCTCTTGCCAAAAACCCTAGCAACAATCACAAGAGAATAACTGGGATACAAGGATCACATCACTGTGCATAATATCTAAATCCTCCCTAATTCTCCCCAAGTAATCACAGTAAGAATCTACTATAGATCATATCTAACTTAAAATGAAAGCACTGCTAGATGATTGAGAATAGTCTCTCTGTGTTGTCCTTTTCTTCTTCCCTTTCTTTCTCTTCCTTTTCTGCCTTATTCTCCCTCTTTTCTTTGGAATCTTGTAGCTGCCAAAAACTGCCTCATTGCTGCCTTTTATAAATTAGGGTTAGGTTAAGAGGGGATGAATTGTGGGCTGATAAAACCCACATTAGGCTGAATATGGGCTGTCAACCCAACATCGTGCAGGTGGGCCCTTGGGAGCATGGTATTTCCATCTTAAGAGTATGGTATTTTCACCTCGGAGATGTTTCAGATATTCCTATGCATATAGGTCTAGACTAATTCGACTAATGAAGACGTCAATAATTTTTTTTCCTAATAAAAGAAATAACATAATCTAGTTGAAATAGTTTAACCGAGATGGATAGCTTAAGAATTTTATCTCGTATTTGCTAATCCAACTATAATATTGGGTTAATTTAATTAATTAGCTAAACTAGGATAATTTAGCTTGATTATTTTGATCGATAAAAATTATTTTTTTATAAATGAGAAAAGTGAAAATAAAATATATTATTTTATTCAAACCCAAGATCTTACAATAATCTATCAAAGTTTTTATAGCTAAATCAGTATCCTTTAAATTGAAATAAGTTATTTAGATGATAGAAAGAAATAGTTAAGTGAATGAGAAAGAATAGAATTAATGAGAAAAATATAAATTAGAGTGCCCTAATAACTTATTAATTTCTAGATTAATCATACTCTTTGATTGATGATTATCAGTTGAATGCGCTAAATTAAACTCCCTTATTGATATATCTAAATGATTCTCTAAATCAATCTTTAGCTAATATATGTCAATGATCAATGTTTTAGGACATCTTAATTAGTATTTAAATAATAAACCCTAATTACTTTCATAATCAAACGAAAACCAAATATTGATAATAAAAAAAGTGTTGGAATTTAACTTGTTCATAAAGAGGTTCATTGCAACCCAACAGAGTTTTTGAAATTGTCAAGAGTTTTCTTCAGAGAAATATAAAAGATTGAAGTTTGTCCTGTTGGGAAAATCTTTGGGGGCGACATCACATGATCAGTGGAAGAATAAGAAAATAAAATCCCATATTCCTAAAGAGATATTTGTCATCATGCGAAGATTGGTGCACAAAATCCGCGAAACTGAAAAACTGTGTATAGAATATATTGTATTACCTAGGAAGATCGTATATCCCTGTTTCCTTATAGATCCTTATGAGAGGGTGAAGGAGGTCAAGCGTCCTCCTCTCTAGCGGTGATCCACATAGCAGGGTTGTGACGACGCTCCTCAAAACTCCAAGCATGTTCTGAGGTGAAGAAGGGAAGGAGAATAGGAGAGGCAAACAAAGACTCTATCCTATGAGGCTCCAAATCCCTCCTATTTATAGAGGTCCCCTGTCAAACCTTAATGGATCCTCGCCTAGTGGGTATTGGATATGCATCCAATAACTCAAGCCTTTTAGATTAGTGTATCTCTATCCAATAATCTGTCATGGGCTCTTATTGGATCTCATTCATGGGATCCAATAATTCAGGGGCTTATTGGATATCCAATAAGACAAGGGTTCCGTCGGATATCTCATATCCGAACCTCTACTCATTGCAATGCCTACCATATGTGTGTGACCCTCTAAGCCCAATATCGAGCTGGCCGTGAGTTATACTCGTCAGAACTCCTTCTAACTCAGTGAAATATTATCTTTGTAATAATTCACTTGACTCATCGACTACGGACATACTAGGCCACTACGCCGTAGTTCCCAGATGATACAGGGGAATCTAATCCATTGGACCTGTCTGTCCTTAGTTACCATGTACATATAGTCCCTCATCCATCTAATATCCCAGAGACCGTATATCGAGCTTGGTGTTGTCAGACATACGGTTTCTACTTGAGTCTCGTTTTAATCGGATTCTCCTGGAGAACTCTTTCTCTCTCAACTCGAATGACTCTGGCTAGGGATTTGTCTGAGCAAGAACACATGGGATATTCCTCTCATAATGCCGAGAGTGGATGATCCTCTATTGACACTCAATAGCCCTCGTAAGGCCGACTACCACTCCCAATGACCAATTGTACTAGATCTGGGACAACCAAACCTATAAGTCTGGTATCAAAGAGTGGAGCACTCATACAGGACATCCTTGGTGTCTCAAGTCTAAGGACCAGATATACCACTAGGATTACGAAATCGCTATCTGACAATAAGGCATCATCAACCATCCAACATTCTGTAAGCAGATCAATCAGTGAACTCATTCTCCAATGAGCACTTATACTGTATCCCCAGTGTCCTTACACAAGCAGCTATGAGACCCATTGCATCCATCATATGGATGGGTATACAGCACACCAGTCTGTCCGGTTATCACGATGTCCCTCTCGAGTAACCTATGACCGGGATTATTTAGGATATGTGTTTAAAGGTGAATCGATCTCATTTTCGTGATCTTATCACGATCTGATTCCCATTGTACGAATTCAAGGACACCACAATATATATATGCATATATGCAATAGTTATAAAGTGATATATGCCAAAATATAATAAGTAAAAAGATTCTATATCAAGTCACATGTGCCATCACTCACGTGATTGGCTTACTGGGCACCTATGACTAGCATGTCCTACTCTTCCTTTGTTTGATATCTCAATCTCCTCTTCCTATCAAGATCAACATTTGGTATCAGAGCATAGGTTAAGCTATGACCTCTTCCTAAAGTACCATCCAACTCCAGATCCCCAAATTAACAAAAGAAAATTATGACATATGGTGCATCTAAATGAAGGTTCTTTTAGGCTCCCAAGATGTATGAGAGTTTATAGAAGATGAATTTGCTGAACCAAGTCTAGTAAAAGAAGGAGCAATGAATGTAGAAGGAAGAAAACAACTCAAAGAAAAAAGGAAGAAGGAGAAAAAGGCTTTGTTCACAATCTACCAAGGGCTTGATGATACAATGTTCGAGATCATCACTCCAGCAAATACTTCAAAGGAGGCTTGGGAAATACTTCAAAAAGCATTCGGTGGTGTTAATAAGGTAAAGAAACTTCATCCACAAGTTTTACGAGCCGAGTTTAAAAATTTACAACAAGGTACTTCTAAAACTATTTCTGATTATTTCTCAAAAATCATTTCTATTGTTCATCAAATAAGATGAAATGGTAAACAAATAAATGATCAGAGAATAATAGAAAAAATATTGAGATCTTTAGATCCGAAATTTGATTTTATTGCTGTTGCGATTGAAGAATCTAAAGATTTAGAAAAAATGTCTTTAAAAGAACTTATAGGTTCCCTTCAAGTTTATGAACAAAGGATTACAAAAAGAGGAGAAGACAAAACTATGGAGCAAGCACTACAAGCTAAGCTTGCTCTTGAAAATAAAGGAGAATCAAATGCTCAAAGAGGAAGAGGACGAGGACAAAGAGGAAGAGGACGCAGAAATCAGACCAATCAAGAATCTTCAAATAATGAAGATGCTAGAGAAAATTTTAGCCAAAGAGGCCGAGGTTATGGTCGAGGACGTGGCCAAGGCTGTAGACGTGGCAGAAACTCTAAAAGGTCTGAAATACAATGTTATGTTTGCAAAAGGTATGGACATTACTCTTATGAATGTTATTATAATCCTAACAATCAAGGTGATAAGGTAAATTTTATTAAGGAAGAAAAAAACGAAAATCAAGTTTTGCTAATGAGTTATGATAATTTGAAAGAGGATCGGTCTATGACATGGTATCTAGATACAAGAGCTTCAAATCACATGTGTGGCATCAAAGAGCTATTTTTATAAATGGATACAAGTTATTTCGGGAACATTACATTTGGTAATTTGTCTCAAAGATCAGTAAGAGGTAAAGGTAAAATTCTTCTTGAACTTAATAATGGCAAGGAATTATGTATTTCAGATGTTTATTATGTTCCTGATATGAAAAATAATATTCTAAACTTGGGATAATTGCTTGAAAAAGGTTATGATATTGAGATAAAAGATATGGCTCTCTCAATTCATGATAAGAATAAAACATTGATATCACATGTGAAAATGACAAATAATAGAATTTTTCCTAAGCATTTAAGTATTTTTTATCAATCAAATTATTTTAAAGCTGATATTAAGGATATTTCTATACTTTGACATCTTAGATATGCTCACTTAAATTTTAAGACTTTGAAACTTCTAGAGAAGTATAATATGGTGACAGGAATGCCAAAAATTGATCGTCCAATAAAATTATGTGAAAATATGTCATGGGTAAATAAGAAAGTCTTTTAAAGTGAGAAGGATAAAAAGAGCATGACATCGACTTGATCTGGTGCACTCAGATGTTTGTGGCCCTATCAATCCAGTATCACTTGGAGGAAGCAAGTATTTTCTTATATTCACTGATGATCATAGTGGCAAAACTTGGGTTTACATATTAAAAGAAAAGAAAAAAGTTTTAAGCAAATTCAAAGAATTTAAGGATTTGGTTGAAAGACAAAGTTGTTGTAAGATTAAATATTTAAGAACATATAGGGGTGATGAATATATATCAAATGAATTTGAAAGTTTTTTTTAAAATAATGAAATTCTATATTAATTCACCATGTCATACACACCTCAACAAAATGGTGTCTCAGAAAGAAAAAACAGGACTATCCTTAATATGGTCCGATAATGTTAAAGGAAAGAAAAATTCCTAAAGAATTTTGGGGAGATATTGTTGCTTGTGCAGTTTATTTGCTTAACAGGTTTCCGACAAAGCAAATTGGTAATGTTACACCAGAAGAAGCATGGAGCTTACAAAAACTAAGAGTTGATCATTTGAGGATTTTTGGAAGTGTTGCATTTGCCAAGATACTAGAAGAAAAGAAAACAAAATTGGAGGATAAAAGTCAAAAATACATTTTGCTAGGTTATCTAGAAAATTCTAATGGTTACAAACTCTACAATCCTATCACAAATAAAGTTGTGATGTCAAGAAATATTGAGTTTGATGAACAGATTTAGAACCGGAAAGTGATGAGCAGCATAAGAAAGTTGTAGCTTCAGAAGAAGATGATATAATATAAGCAAGCACCGAAGTGGCTTTGCTAGAATCATCACCTAGATCAACTAGGTCACATGATTCAAGAAGTCTAATTATAAGAAGGACAAGACCAATTCATGAGCTATATGATGTGACTCGAAGGATTGATACTAACAATGATGAACTTTCTTTATTTTATCTTTTTGCAGGATATGATCCATTAACCTTCGAAGAAGCTTATAGAGATAAAAAATGGTGACAAGCTATGAATAAAGAGATTCATGCCATTAACAAAAATAATACATGGGAGCTTACTACACTTTCAGAAGACCACCAAGCTATCGGTGTTAAGTAGATCTTCAAAACAAAATGAAATACAAAAGGAGAGGTAGAGAAATACAAGGCCAGATTGGTTGCAAAATGATATGAACAATAATATGGGATTGACTATGAAGAAGTATTTGCACTAGCTGCTCGATTGGAGATAGTAAAATTACTTATCTCTCTAGCAACTCAAATGAAAGCAACTCAAATAAAATGAAAAATTTTACAAATGGATGTCAAATCAACATTTCTTAATGGAGTTCTTGAAGAAAAGATATATATTCAACAACCCTTTGGTTTTATTATTCAAGAACAAGAGGACAAAGTATATAAGTTAAAGAGAGCTCTTTATGGGCTTAAACAAGCCCCACGAGTATGGAATTCTCGAATAGATGCTTATTTTATTCAAAATAGTTTTTCTAAATGTCCACATGAATATGCTCTCTATACGAAATCTAACTCTAATGGAGATATCTTGTTTGTATGCTTGTATGTAGATGATTTAATATTTATAGGCAATAGTAGCTCCACGATTAAAGATTTTAAGTACTCTATGAAAAAGGAGTTTAAGATGACCGACTTGGCTTAATGACTTATTTCTTTGGTATCAAAGTTATACAAGATAATGGAGAAATTTTTATCTCACAAGAAAATTATGCAAAGGAGGTTTTAAAGAAGTTTTCTATGGAAGATTGTCATCCTATAGATACACCTGTTAAATATGGCACCAAGTTGACCAAGGAAGGTGATGGTAAATACATTAATCCAACTTATTATAAAAGTCTAGTTGGATGTTTAAGGTATTTGACATGCACTCGACCTGATATACTATTTGGAGTTGGTTTAATAAGTAGATATATGGAAGTTCCTAAGACATCTCATTTAAATATTGCTAAAAGAATTTTACGATATATTAAAGGAAAAACTGAGTATGGAATGTTCTATTCATCATCTAAAAAGTTGGTGCTTATTGGATATAGTGACAGTGATTGGGCCTGAAGCTACGATGATCAAAAGAGTACAACTAGATTTGTATTTTATTTTGATGAAGCTACATTCACTTGGTCTTCAAAAAAGCAACAGATCGTTGCTCTATCAAGTTGTGAAGCAGAATATATAGTAGCTTCTTCTAGTGTTTTTCATACAATCTGGCTAAGAAGATTACTCTAAGAACTTCATATGTCATAGGAGAAGTCAACCAAGATTTATGTTGATAACAAATCAACTATTGCCTTAGCCAAGAATCTAGTCTACCATTAAAGATCGAAACATATCGACACAAAATTTTATTTCATAAGAGATCATATCAAAAATAAAAAAGTGGAGCTACATCATGTCAAGACAATGAACAAGTGGCTGATATACTTACAAAACCTCTTAAATTTGAAATATTTCAACAATTTCGAAAGAAACTTGGCATGTTAGATGGAACAAATTTAAGGGAGGAAAATGTTAGAATTTAACTTGTTCATAAAGAGGTTCATTGCATCAAGAAAGAGTTTCTAAAATTGTAAAAAGTTTTCTGTAGAGAAATATAGAAGATTAAAGCTTGTCCTACTCTTCCTCTATTTGATATCTCTATGCCCTCTTCCTATCAAGATCAACAGAAAGCCCCCAATTGATTCTCCATGTCAAGTTCGTATGTTGAGGACGACGTATATGTGTATGCATTTTGTAATAATGTGTTCAACACCTATTTTAATTTGATGTTCTGATTAACAATTCTCTTAATAACAAATCCAGCTTATTTTGTTAATGAGTTGATTGTACCTAATCGGTTGGCCTTGTGGATCCTAAATAGAGAGCATACTTAATTCAAATTATGTTATATCTCCTCGATCATTACACTAATGTTTTAGATGATCGCATTGGATTTTAATTGACTTTTTTCGTTTTGTCTGAAGCTGTGCCCGTAGTATGAAGCTAAAGAAGATTCACACTTGTGCAAATGTTGGCTTATTCATTGTCTTTTTGTTGATGTGATCATTGGGTACGACTTACATACTACCACATGATTTTGTTTTGACTATATATGCAAGTGGCAACAAGAAATTCCTGTAATTCAACAGGGACTTGAGACCAAAAATGATGCGATTAGGTATCCGTGACATCAAATGAATATCATATGTGGTTTTTGGAATTATAACTTACAAATTCAGCTACATTTGATGTTAATCCACTAATCCAAGTATTACAATATGCATACACATTATCTAACATAATTATATCAAATGCAGCTAACTCTTGGCAAAACTAGCTTAAATGATTTTTTATAAAGTTTATGTAAATAGGAAATGGAAACTAATTGTCATTTGCCACAACCAATTCATGTTAAATTATCATTTCAGATATGCACTTTTGACTCTCCATTGAGCTTGTAGGAAAGTTCTCTAATCAAAAGCCTGGAAAACTTTAGATTAGAAGTGATATGTGTTCAATCTCTAATCAAATAAAATAATGCACAGTTCTTTTTGTCATTGTGCATAAAATCAAATTGTAAAATATTCTAGTGGTTCAGATGCCCTGCATGCACTCAATCAAAATATCAGGAGTTCAAGTTTTATGTTATGCAATCTTTGGATGGAACAAGTAAATTTAGAAACCAAAAGAAATTCCTTCATGTAATATACTTTGAGCTTCTTTGCTTGATTTTATAATATCAGGAGTTCTGATAAAATATTTAGGTATATTATTATTCCTTATCAATTTCCACCGGATATAAACCAAGCGATAATGTATAACATTCCACCTGCAGCAATCGAGTCTTTTTATGTGTCAGGAATCTCACATAATCTGATAGAGACCTGTGGCTATGCCAAGTCCAGAATATGATTTCTTTGTTATTTCTTCCTTTGCATGGCATTTACGTATAACATTGCCCAATGCATGGGCGATGTTAAGAAGTTTAAGAAGGAGAGGAAGAAGTTTAAGTAGATGAAGAAGAAGAAGACGACGAAGAATTGGACAAACATCGAGAAGGCTATTGATTTATATTTAGTAGACCATATAAAAGCTTTTATTAGACACATTTAAGCCAATAATTACCAACTTACAAGCATTCCATAGTCATATAATGCATGCATATATATATTTATGATCGTAACACACTTGGTACAGGCTTCTTCTAGTAATTAAGCAGGGCACTGGTAGTCCGATGGCACATGCTTGCCACAGTCAACGAGCAGCTCAAGCGCAATAGGAAGAAGGACGTTGATGTCCAACGCCTTGGCCTTAATAGTAGTACAGAGACACAGCGCGGCGTCCAAGTCCGCGAGGCCTTGGATCACCGGGCAGCACTTGTCCTGCGTGTCCTGGCCGATGACCGCATGCACCAGCCCGCCGAGCAGGTCGACGCATGCATCCAGCTTGAGGGTGTCGATGGGGCACGTCCCGGACGACGGTGGCGACGGCGTCTTGGGCGACGGGGGCACCGGCCCCACACTGCGCGGTGGAGGAGGGCACGGTGACGGCGGCGGCGGCGGCGGCGGGGACTGCTTGGGGGGAGTGGTTGGGGTGGAGCAGTAGGGGCAAGCCAGGGAATGAGGGAAGGAGGCGAAGTGTGCAAGTAGGAGGAGGACAGCCACATGGTACATCTCCATTCTTCCTACCTTGGTGTGTGATGAAGGTGCAGAGAGCACACACACAACTGGGTTGCTTATAAAGAAGAATGCATGCCACAATCCCTGTTTGTGATTCTCCATATATGTGTACGCAAAGACTTTGGTGAACCCTAAATTGGAGTTCAAGGGACAAGGTTTTGCTCAGCTTCTTCAAAGGTGAGGCCCTGTTCTTTTCAACCACATTGGATGATGACAAAGCCATTTAATACGTTTCACTGTCCACAAAGAAATGAATACTCGAAAAGAATACAAAGATCAAGATGGTCCCCTAGGATTATTCTTCTGCAGCTTCAGCTCAACCACTAGCTCAAGATTCAAACCAAAGATAGCAAGAACAAGGTGATTGTGAGATTAAATCCCAAGTGTTACTACCAAGTTTAGGAACTTTACTAGCTCATGGATCTCGAGAATAATTCATGCTTGGAAAACATGAAACAATGGACTACGAAATGATAACAACATCTTCAGCGGAATTGTACAGAACAATGGGCATCCACAATTTGACATTGGAGGTTTTGTGGTCGCAGTTGTGAGGAAGATACATAGTTTGAGGTACTCCATAGATTGGGTTGACCTAGTGAAATCAGTATTGTTATTGACAAAGACTTGTGGCCTCAGTGGACCCTCATAGGATGAGGGATCGACAGGGATCATGCAGGCATTACACGGCGCCAACCTGTCAATGGCGTATCTCCCCATGACCAAAGGCATCATGCAATCTTCTTTGATGCAGATAGATTATCGTTAGTGCCGACATCTTGTAAAGAAAGATTCAGCAAAAACGCGTCTGCAATACTTCATCAAGCAGTTACTCCTCTACCCATTTCGAACGTCATATATGTAACTTCTACAAAACTGAGGGGTTCTTTGAGAGTTTGATCTTAACAACTGGTGATCTGAGTGTATGATGCTATATGGACCAATCTCACGTTGTTCGGTGCACCTTATCGAATAGACTTACACATCAACTCTGAGATGATTCAGGGGATGAACAACACAATGAGCCAAGCTGCCTCCGACAATGTGTTAGGTGCATGAAGCTGAACTCGGAGAACAAATGATCTGCTCATTAGTGCAGGTCACAACATGGTTCCTAATCATGAATGTTTGTTGCTCTGATTCAAATATCACTCAATTAACACAACAAAGGCATAAGCTAGAGCAGAATGGACGAAATAAATCCATAGTTCCATACAAAGTTGATAGTGATGAAAGAGGAACAAGGAAGAATCCAGATTGTAGTTGGAGCTTTGGCCTAAGTATACATGTTTTTGGAAGATTTGCCCCTTGAAGATAAAAGCTAATGGATTCATGTCTGACCCAATCTGTCTTTGACTTATGTGAGAGAAGTGTAGGGAATGTAATTTCAGGTCTCAGACAGAGAAGCATGCATCAGCGTTCATAACGCTATTCTGGTGATCAATAAGAATCGTAATGCAAATTTGAACAAATTAACAAATCATATAGGGACATAATGATCAATATCTTCATAACCAACTTCAAGCTCTGTTTTGATTCTTGTTTTTTTGTTGAGGGCTTAGGCTACATAATTAAGAAGATCAAGAAAAAGATTGTTAGATTATGTGTCTAATAATTTAGTTTAAGGCATATTAGAGATTTAATTAAATTTTGATTAAGATTATTGATCAATAGAAGAAAGTTTTAATATTAGGAGACAATCTTAATGGGAAAGATTCTCTCGTACTATATTTTCATAAACTTTTGCTTATATAATGACAAGACTTTTGAATTCTAATCAACGATCTATAATATTATTATTATAGTAATTTTGTGAAAGATAAAAGAGTTATCCATCTTCAATACCATCATTATAATGGTCTTAAAAAAAATAGAAATATTATCGGTATCTAATACCATCATTATAGTAATTTTAAGAAAAATATCAGAAAATAGAAAGAGAGAAGAATAATTTACTCCGTCTTCTTTTCACAGTACACTGAAGTGATTCGAGGATGACATTATTTCCTCAATTAATTGTATTTATTTTGTTCTACTCTTTCTTTGACTTGTTCTTCATCCTGATCACAAACGATTTGTCTTCTTCAGTTTAGCAAACAAATGAAAACTCTCACAAATTAAATTTGGATCATTATTCTGTTCGATCAAGTCTCAGATCATTGGATCATTGTTTAAAAAAATATATCATAATTTATGTATATGTAAAAATTATGAAATTAAATAGTAAGAGTTATGATGTTATCAAAGTAAATTATCAACTTAAAATTAGTTCTAAGATCTTCAAATTCTTGTAGATTTAATTTTTTTTCCTTTTAATGCTCTAAACCAAAAAAAACATAACACAGTACTCAAAATAGGACGTGACCAATTTTTTTCTGAAAATTTTTAATTGTTCTCAATTTGCATTTAATCAGTAAATTTCTACTCGTCCACAATAATTAAATGAATTTTCTTACTTCAGTTAATTTGTAATTATATTAAAAAATAATTGAACCAAATTACAGTTAATTATATACATACATACATACATACATACATACATACATACATACATACATACATACATACAAACATATATATATATATATATATATATATATTATTTATATTTATATTTATATATATATGTATATATGTATATATATAGTAAAGTTGTACCCTGCCATTCCTATACATTAGCTACATTAATCTAGACTATTAATGTATGATGTCTTCTACAACTGGATTAACTCTGAACTCTAATCGACTAAAATTGACTCACAAACTGATGCAAGCTGGACATATATAACTTAAATATTAACTCAAAGCAGTGAACCTAATTTATAATATTTAGAAATCAATAAATCCCGATTCCGAGGCCTTTTGCTAAACCCAGACCTCATATAGGTCCAAGATCCTCTTTCTATCGTGTTCATCTTTAGTTTGCTTTACACTCTTTCTAGTTCATCCGCCTATAGTTTGTATCACATAATCTCTATCCATGTGCCATCACTAACAAATATGGATTATTGATCTACATTT
This sequence comes from Musa schizocarpa, assembly GCA_900464855.2. NCBI lineage: Eukaryota > Viridiplantae > Streptophyta > Magnoliopsida > Zingiberales > Musaceae > Musa > Musa schizocarpa. Next base: position 21,588,791 of record LS990916.1, read on the forward strand.
GCAATACATTCTAATAAGCTAGAATCAAAATTGTAATCTTTCTATTGGCACGGACTACAACAACATAGCGACACAATAATTTTTTGTGGAGTAGGACAACATGGCAATAACACGGAAATCATTAAGTATACATGTTCTATATATTGATATAACTTTGTATCTTAAAAAAACACCTAAGATTTACATAACCCATAATCATTGATATGTCACTTTAAATAGCATTCACAGAAATACTTCAAATACATGCAAAACATCAAAGAGATTATTCATATTACAGTAAGTGAGAAGCACAAAATACAGACATATTGCACATTATTCAATATGTTTAGCAGATGTGCATAAATGAAATAAGTGCCCTACATATACATAACGAGTAACGAGTAAAAGTCATTCCAAGCATCCTAATATGTTTCAAACTATTCAAAGGCCTGTCTGTGATTATAGATCATAGATCCTGATGAATAAGAAAAAGGGATTAAGTACAAGAAGACTGGTCATCATCAAGTCATAGCTTACAAATAGGAAGCAAGTTCATACAGCTCGATTACAAGAGCATATTATAAATAACATACTACAATCATACACCTACTACTATCATACCGCATTGCGAGAGGAGGGAAAGATAACAGAGAGTAAAGCTAATAACATCCCTGTGCCCAGTGGCACGTTTAAAAGTTAATCCTTCACACTTCGCTTTATGTCGGCCAAGAAGCAACTTTGAAGTCCGGTATCGCGGAAGGCTATGCTCACGAATGTGAGCACAGCGAAGGTGGCATCACCTGTTGCTCCTGAAGGCCTCGTTGCTGTCTTCGGTGCCAAAGATGTACAGTCCGTTATGCATGGCGAGCCCATAGTGATGCCTCCCATCATTGCCGAGGAGTGATGGCAGTGAGACCCTTGTTGAAGCTGACACATTGGCCGTGGTTTTTGAACAAAGGTGAGAGAATTTGAAGGGTCAGCACAGTGATGTTTGGGAATAGCCTTGTGATGTACATTGATGGCAGGGAGTATTTAGTCTGGTTTTGAGATATTTAAAAAACCATATATATATATATATATATATATATATATATATATATATATATATATATATGTGTGTGTGTATATATATATATGTGTATATATATATATGTGTATATATATATATGTGTATATATATATATATGTATATTAAAAACGATATGCCTAATGAAATATTCAACGCCAGCTCCTTGCTATTCTGATCTGCATCGGGGATGAAACACTTGTAGATTCCGGCATCACGACACGCAATGACGAGGAACGCCACCCATGATGCTACGGAATGTATTCCATCCAACTTTCTTAGTCGATAAGTACCAAGGTCATAACAATTTCGTTCGCGAGTAAAGAGTGAGGACAGCACCTGGAACACTATGACTATTAGTGTTGGTAGGAGCCTGACGGTGGTGTTTGAAGGAGTGTTTCTTTCGTGGCTTCTGCGCCTTGGCTCACGGGAAGGACCGCGAGGGATGCCATGAGGACGAGGAAAGGATGCGAGAGTGGTGCTGCTGACGAGGAGAAACTGCAGTGGGAAAAATGGTTCTGTTGAAGTCGACGAGGAGTAGACGGTGAGCGATTCCAACGAGGACGAGGAGCGTAGACGGCGAGGAGGGAGCGCGAGGAAGCTGCACAGCCCCTCCACAACTGCGACGGTCCATCGCGGACGACGGCCAGGCAGCCCCTCCACTGTTGCGATGACATCGCTAGGTGGGTCTAACAATTTCCTTACCATTTTTGACAACAAATTTGTAACGTTACGCTCCTCGTCCTCATTGGAATTGCTCACCATCTACATATGTAATCCTCGTCGACTTCAATAGAACCATTCCTACCACTGCAATTTCTCCTCGTCAGCAGCACCACTCTTGCGTCCTTTCCTCGTACTCATGGCATCCCTCGCGGTCCTTCCGTGAGCCAAGGCGCAGAAGCCATGAACGAAGACACTCCTTCAAGCGTCGCCATCAGGCTCCTACCGACATTAACAGTCCTGGTGTTCCAGGAGCTATCCTCACTCTTGCGTGGGGTTCCTCGCCATTGCGTGTGTCATCCCCGATGCAGATCAGAACCGCAAGGAGCTGGTGTTGAATATTTCTTTAGGCATATCGTTTTATATACTCCCTGCCATCGACGTACATCACAAGATTATTCCCAAACATCACTGTGCTGAATTTTTAGATTCTCTCATCTTCGTTCAGTTCATAAACCACGGCCAATGTGTCAACTCCAACGAGGGTCTCACCTCAACTCTTGTGATCATACACGGAATCTCTAGTGTCGTTTTTTCCCAAACATCTCTCGTGTTGTTTATAATAGGTTCTTGTATGTTGTTTATACTACCGGTACGATGGCTCTGTTGGGTCAGCAGGACGGATTGTAGTACATGCATCCTAACACTGTGTCTCTTCAAATCTTAAAGAAGTGTGCGGCACGTGTTGACGTTCCGTGTCGTTATAAATTTGTATAACGACACGGAACTCGGTGATTTCCAGCATCTCAAGTAATCGAAGTGGTAAATCTCTCAGGCGAAGATGAGGAGCTATTGAAATTTCAATAAGATTGTACTTTATTAGATTAGTAAGTTGCTGATGAAGAAGAAGGTACACAAACAACAACAGTCAACGACATGAGAAGGATTGACAACCTTCTAAATGGTTAGAGATAAGGGAGGCACCCAAAAATATGTTTGTCTTCCAATTCCTTGATAAAGGGACTGATAATTCATTCAGAATGATAGACCATGGGATTTTGACAAGCAATTATCAATTCTACAAGGACTTACATGATGTGAATGGCCATCATTATAGATCTATCTGCAATTTAATTGTAAGAATCTAAATATTAACTGAAGCTATTTCAGCTAAATAGACAGAGCATTTGGTATAAATAACTCAAATAAAGTTGGATATGTAAATTCCTTGGCTCTGTTACAAGTCAAACTAATAAAGGGCACGATGTATGTGCACTGGACTTCAAATCTGAAAGGATTGTCCAACTTTTGTTACTCATGGAATTATCAGAACTAAATGCATAATACAGGCGCCTAATCAGTTGAAAGATAAAGGAAACTAAAACTGAGATCGACATCCAACAAGGGAAACAACAGAAACGTCAACAAGTCGCACAGGATCTGTATGAAGAAATGCCTTGCTGAGAAAGTAGAAAAAGACTGAAGAAAACACGCACCTTAGTACCGGGGAACGAGAGGTGGATTTCTTCATCGGGGATGAGTACGGGCCACGGCTCGCCAACCTCGCAGAACATCTGTTCGGTCTCGAGGAGCAAACCACAGTTGAGGATGCGTTGGCAGATGGCCTGGGCGGGGATACCGGTGCCATCTATGATCTCCTCGACGCCACTGACGTAGGTGCCGGCGATCAGCGTGGGGCTGTCGTCGGTGCGGCACTGCAGCTCGACCCGGCATGTGGGGTTGGATTCCTTGCACAAATAGAAAACAAGAAATCAAGCGGAAATGAAAAACTATATTGAATTAAAATAAAAAGAACTTACAGAGATCTTCAAATATTCTTAGACCTTAGATTTGAATATTTAAGACTTGATGGATCTATATAGATATTATCTATTTATAGATATGAAATATAATTTATCAACGGATCTTTCAAAAGATATACTTTTAACTTTTAACTTTTAACACTCCCCCTTAAAAAGCATATTTTTAGAGATAAATCTCAACTTGTTTCAAAAATCTTTAAATGATCTTTTAGAAAGAGATTAGATAAAGATATCTATGACATTGTCTTAGATAAAATGATGTTTAATTTTCTATATACTTGGTTCTTACATGACAAATTAGATTTATAACTAATTTTAAGACACTTTAATTATCATAATAATTTGTTAATTTGATAACAAATATCATCGATTAAATACCTTAATCATATATAATTTTAAGCAGCAAATAAGAAAGTCTTGTTATTTTCACAATATAGGAATACATTCTTCACATCAAGTTGCTAAAGCTTTAGAGCAATCACCATCCTGATAGATATCATCTTGACCACATGACTAAAGATTTCCTTATAATCTTCTCTATATCCTTTTAGAAAACTCCCTTTAACATATCTTATCTTATAATGATCTATACTTTTATTTGATTTATTTTTTACCTCATATACCTATTTGTAAGTAATTACATCTACATTAGCAAGTTTTGACATAAGATCTCAAGTTTTATTTTTATGAAAATCTATCATTTCTTTATTCATGGCATCCTCTTGCTTCTTAACACGTTTGACTTAATCAAAATAAGGAGGCTCAAATCAATTGGTTAATAAAAACAATATTAACATATGCTTATCTGTAAGGTGCTAGTTTGATTTTTCTTTTTGATGTTCTCAATATTAAAATTTTCTCTTCATAAACATCCTTACTCCTCTTATCACGTTTTACCATTGATGATGGAGAAATAATAAGAGCAAATATAAATGAGAAAAAAGATGAGCCAAAATCCATATAAGCATTAGATGATAGAAGAGACCCAATCATAGTTTTTGAACATGTATCACTTTCATTATTGTGATTGATATTTTCAAAAGAAATTTCATCAAACACCATTTCTCAAGATACCACATAGCTATGTGTTTGTGGGTCTATGCATTGGTAACTTTTTTTCTTTTCATCGTAGCAATAAAAATGTATTTCTTGACCTTAGCATCAAGCTTGGTTCTCTTTGAGTTTGGTATATGAACATAGCATAGAGAACCAAATACTCTAAAATATTTAACATTTGATTTCTTATCAAATATGAGCTTATTTGGAGCCTTCAGATTGATTAGACTAAGTGAAATTCAATTAATCACATAACTTGTACATGTGATACCTTCTGCTCATAAGATTTTGAGTCTTCATGAGATTTTAAATCTTTCATTCTGTCGCACGATTTTGTTGTGATGTGTTTGCATATGTAAGTTCCCTTTTATCAAAAGTGTGTAACCTTTTTTTTTTTTTTCAAGGAATACTTTCAACTATTAATTTGAACTTTTAAAATTTAAAAAAAACTTGTGATTTTTCCATCACAAAGTGGACCCGAGTGAATTTTTTAAAATCATTAACAAAAAAAAACGTATAATGAGAACCTGAATAAGATTACTATGAATAAGCTCTAAGAGAAATTTTCACTTTGAAAGTGATCTACCAAAAGATTCCCTATACTATTTACCATATTGATAATCTTTACGAGCTTATTACTAAAAGTAGTAAGATTATGAAGACCATTAACTAGATTTTTTTATATTATAATATTTAATTTAAGAAAATTTATATAAGCAAGTCTAACATACTAGATTGATGCAATCATTTTTACTCATCCTATTAACATAAGAGATTGATACTAACAAAACATATAAATCTTCAATCGTTCTACCTATATGTATTATATCTACATTTAATTCTTTTATGTTGTGAAAAAAATTAACTTCATTAGGATAAAAAAGAACATAATTTCTAACATTAATTGTATTTGCAATAAAGAAAGATTTTTCTTTATACCTACAACATGCTATACATTTTTTAATGTAATAGGATCATTATAATAATGGCAATTGTTAGGACTGGAGCGACACTAAGAGGGGGGGGGTGAATTAGTGCAATAATGGCAGTGGTTTGGTCAATCGTAACCTACATCCATTCCTCTGATTCCTCTTCCGTCGAGGCCACCGGCATCCACTAACAATCTTCCTTTACTAGGCGAAGATCAACCTCCTTCTTATACCCCTCTTACAACCTCTTATAAGTGGTTCACCCTTTTACAAAGATTTCAATGAAAAGAAAGGAGGTGAACACTCAAGCTATTGAAAACAAGACTTTTCCTAAAGCTTTTCTCAACTTCTAGCTTCTCAAAAGTTGTGTTCTCAGTTGAGAATTGAGGGGTATTTATAGACCCCAAGAGGATTCAAATTTGGGCTCCAAAATTTGAATTCTCTTTGGTTCCCGATGCTAGCGGTGCCACCGCCTGTCAGTGTCTGACACTGACAGTGGACTAGCAGTGCCACCGCCCAGCCAAGCGGTGCCATCGCCTGGATCTCAGGTTCTAGGCGATGCCACCGCCTAAACTTTTTCAGCTCACTGGTTTGGCTCCAAACTTGGCCCAAACCAGTCCGAACTCGGGCCCAATTGGCCCATACTTGGGTTATAGGATTAACACTTCATCCTAACCCTAATTAACATGCTAACTACAAATTTAAAGACATTTCCTAAGCTATTACAAGGTCCGTAAGTCAAGACTTTTTCTGGCGAGCTTCCGGTGAACTTCCAGCGGTCTTCCGACGAACTCTCGGAAACCATTCTACGGACTCCCGGTAAACTCCTAGACTTCATGATTTGATCTTGGCGAGTTCCAACGAGCTTCTTTGGTAAGCTCCGATCATTCTCAGCGAGCTCCGTGAACTTCCAACGAACCTTCCGGTGAGCTTCCGAAAAACCCTTCGGCAAGCTCCCTACTCATTCTCGGCTAGTTCCGGCAGCATTCCCAATGAACCTTCAGACTTCCGTCGAACTCTCGAACTCGCAACAAATCCTTCGTGCTTGACTCCGACACTTTGTTTCGCTTTATGTTTTCATCGTTATCATAGTTAATCCTGCACACACAAGCTAAAACTCTACTCCGATCTAGACAATTATTACAACACGAATTGACATTCTGTTGCCCGGCACGTCATTGGTTGGTGCTTCGTTCGATTCTTCAGCGCATCGTCCTCTCTTGCGGCTTGTTGCCCAATCGGCGGTTGACCTCTGCAACCCCGATATCCTTGGCGTAATTCCGCTCTTGGCCCGATGCCTGACGTCCGAAGCCTTCTGCCATCCAATATCCTAACGTGATCTTCTCCAGCGCAACGTCAATTCTTCCTGCGTCAACTATCTAATCCTGATCGAGTAAACCTACATCACTCAAAATGCAGTTAAACATCTAAACACAATCAATTAGTTTCATCATCAAAATCCGAGATTCAACGACAATATCTTCTTTCTCCACTTCGTGAATAATGTTGTCTATCATGGTAATTATATTATTACTTTCATATGGATAAAGATCGATGAATTTGGTACCATCACCGATGAGATGATGACTATATCCTGAATCAACTATCTAGTCATGCTCAAAGTTGATATATGTCATCTGTCTCAGTAGTTTCAGTCATAAAATATTTGTCATAATCTTCATCAATATTAGAATAATCTTTTTTATTTATAATATTTTTATCTTTAATCTTAACATGATAATTTTTCTTGATATGACCTTACTTACCGTACCTATCACACTTGATAGTCTTTCAATTTTCACCATTGTTCGAATAATACTCTAGCTTGCTGTTAACATCATCCTTCTTTTCTTTATCTTTATCATTTTTTATTTTATAAAAAAGGCATCTTCATCTTTCCATAAAGTAAAAATTTTCACCATTTGACAAACTAAAGATTCTTGAGAAATAAGAAGATTTTCTAACTCTATTAAGGATGTTTGTTGAACCCATCATTGAATAGATGTAATATAAGAAATATATTCTTTTCGAAGACTATAAATTTCTTTCGTATATCGGAAATAGGTGCATTTGGATCTAAGATGATATCTCTAAATATAAATTTTAATTTTTAAAAAATATTAAGAAATTAAGAGATCATCTTGGATAGTAATTGTTAAATCATTCTTCATATACTTTGTTGAGCAATGTATCAACAGTAATCTAAATCTTGAAGCTAATTTGTAACAATAATGTGTTCAAAGAGATCATGAGAAATTGATCTCTTTAATACCAATTCAGCTTTTATATTTAATGTCATCCATCTTGTCATCATATCTAGTATTGTTGTTGCATTGCCACAAATTATATCACGGAAATCTTTTCGTATGAGATAGGAATCCAAATAAGTCTTCTAGATCTTATAATTAGATTGATTAAGTAGTTCAATACTAAATCTACCAACTCGATTATAATAATTTATAATAAAAAAATTATCTTCATCATTATCATCAGGAGATCTTAAAATATAAAATATCACTCTTGTGGCTTCGATACTATGTGAAGAAAGAAAGAGATCACATGTAAATGTGCTTTCTCAAATAGTAGTAACAACATAGTACTAGTCCAATGTCAAACCAAATAAAAGAAAAAAAATCAAGACGGAAGAATTTTTCAAAAAACAAAAAATCTTACAAAGATTTTGAATTATTCTTGAACCTCAGCTTTGTAGGCTTAAGTATTTGAGACATAGATAAAGATGTTATCTGTTTTTAGATATGAAATATAATTTAAACTAAAAGTCTCTTATCCTTGTAAGTTTATTTTATTAACTTATTTTTAAAAAAAATTATAATTTAAAATCTTTCCAAAAAAAAACTTTTTAACACCTTCAACATCCTCATCCTACTGAACATGAGAGGTGGGTAACCGATCGAGCGAAGCGAAGCGAGGTCCGCTTAAGGCCACTCGTCGTATCTAATGATCATACGATGGGATTTGAGCTTGGAATTATATGACAAATTATCAAAATTATTATCAGCTAAACTACTGACATTAGCTAAAGTAACTCCCTTAATAATTTGGACGATTGCTGGAAAAATACCCTACTTTTGGGTATTTCTTATATGGCACCCCCTCTTTTTAAAATTCTTAAATCACCGCCTCCTATTTTAAAAATTCTAAAAGGACCCTTCAGAAACTGTCACAGTATTTTCCTGCCAACTGTTTATAGTTTTTTTTGTCCAAAAAAAATACTGTGAGACTGGTTGAAAAACATTGTATAGTATTAAAAAATATTGTATAGTGTTTTTGAACTAAATATTAATGGTACGGTGTTTTTGAAAACAAAAGCACTACATCGTGTTTTTGTTTAAAAAATATTATAGTGTTTTTAAATTAGTTTTGTTTTAAAAAATACTATGACATCAACATTTAGTTCAAAAATACTATACAGTATTTTTTGGAAAAAAAAAAAACTATAAAAATCATCATGGTTTTTGGATTGGGCAAAATAAAAAGGTATTTTCGAGACATTAGAAATAAAGGGTGATGGTTTGAGAATTTTAGGGACTTTCCCCGGCAATCATACATATAAATTTAACCTAAATATCATCGCTTTTCTCTCCTAGTTTCTTCTTAAATGATAAACCTCTTTTATAAAATTATAGTCTAAGGATTATTTTTCTTTTATTAAATTTTTAAGAGAAAAATAATGCCGTAGTTGACACCTAATTTCTTATGGTTGACACTTTAATGTGACCAATATTTCAATATCATGCGATCGATATTTTCACCACTTATAGTTGAAATGACATTGTTTGTTGGATGTTATCGACTATGTCATATCAATTGTACTCGAATCGTATCAATATCAGTGCATATTTACGAGTATAACAATTCTAAAATCATACTATTAAAGCTCCCCTTATATACATTCTTATATGTAAAAAAGGTTTTCGGTCTATTTTTGATTTTATTAGTCTCAACACATCATCCACATCTAACTCTTAAACTAATTTAAGTATCATAGGAGCTTTGTCGAGCACAGCCCCAATGTAATTTTATATAAATCAGAATATTCTAAATTCAGTTATTCTCGATATCGATTAGAGATAGAAGCGAAAGAGGACTTGGCTTTAAGTCAACATCCATTTTGAATAACTAGATTTTGACATAACAAATTTCTTTGCTAGTATCATTCTATCATAAATCTAAATCCAATTGGTTGCCTAAATCTTCAATCCATGCCAAACCTAGTTGTAGCATCATTTTCATATCCATACACATTTATAAGTACCAAAGTGACTTAAGTAAAACTAGAAACTAGAACTTAAGATTTCGTGTGCTTTGTAGTTGTAGCCTAAGCATCACCTCATCTCGTTTCACAATTTGAAGTATGGACTCTCATGTAGTTATAGTTTAATTATCTATCCAAATCACAAGTACGTTCTATTCATGATTAGTTGATGACTTTTGCTCCAAGCATAAACTTAGGCTTTTAATAGACTTCCAAACACTTTTATCTTTTATAGAATGCTTTCTCAACATGAACAAATAAACTTATAGTGAACATTAGGTAAAATCCTTTACGAATCCAAGATAACCAACAAGACATCTGTCAAACTAGACAAGATTTGGGTAGAAATCACACACCACATTATAACGTAACAATTCTATAGAAAGTCTCTAATATAACCCATAGAAAGAGCTCTGATCGGATTGTAATATGAACTAAATAATCACTAAAATACTATATTTAAATATTCATTCATTTTATAAATAATTTGATATTGCTACTACAAATCATAAAAACTTAAGTTGTCATGAAATGTCCTTATATATATATATATATATATATATATATATATATATATATATATATATATATATATATATATATATATATATATATATATAATTAAATACTAGGTAAAACAAAGAGAGATAAACGTAATATTGGGATTCATGATTTGCTCTGCTATCATGATCATGATCATGATCATGATTTTGGGTTTAATTTCCATTTGTCCTTGGATCGATAGAAAATGATACAATGTATATTAGATTCAAAAATTCCCTCTTCCAAAGTCGTGAGATATGAAATAAAACTAAGTGTATGATGCAAGTTCAAATGAAGAACAAACACTAGGGGTATCTATTATTATTTAAAATTTGATTAATGGCCAAATTTAAAGGATTATTGCTCCTAATCGGTGCATACTACCATGTTTTTACTCCTTACGGGTCCAAAAGCACACAACCAAAATTATATGTATGCCAATTCTATTTTAGAGCGTTTACTGCACTCAACCTACCTAAGTAAACCCGAGATTCCAACACTTAACACTTCCATTTCAGAGTGCAACATATGGTTTAAATCCTGCCTCAAATTCTAGTATTATATTCCGATTACTTATCACTAATTAAAAAAATATTTTAACATGCATTAAATTTTATTTATCACATGAGCATTTATAACATTAGTGGTATATTCTTCTTGTTTCCCAACAAATTTCTACTAAATCTAATAGCAAAACTATTCTACGATTTCTTATCAGAAGAATATTATTATTTTTTACATAATGCAACCTAATCTCCAGGATGTATCTATCACATCTGCTATGGTGTTTTCACATCGTATACATTCGACGCATAAGATGACGATTAAGTGGTGGTACAAATGTGCTTTGGAATCCTGCAAGCAGACCCTCTGGGTGTAGTTGCACTCGTTTGCGAACACTCTTATCAGTTAATCTCCAGCTATAAAGGCACCGAGTTTGCTGGTATGAAAAATATAATTAAATTAACTTGAATCGAACCGAAACAAAATCGATTTAATTTTGAAGACTAGAAATGATTTTGATTTGAGAGTACTCTTCTTCTTTAGTTTTGTTAATCGATTCGATCTTGTTTGATATTCTGAAGATGATTCTGTTGAACTATTTTTACTTGCAAGTGTAAGGTGGAAGTTTAGAACAATGGGTTTGGTATGAAGATCTATATATGGGTAATAAAACATAAGGTAAACCACTTTTACCAAAGTTTTAGCATATAATAATTATCTTAACTTATATTTTATCTCTAACACTTGACCATGATCTCCACTCTAAGACACCATCTGAATGGTTTGATTCACAAATTTTACTCTATTGATCCAGCAGTGATTATATTCTACACTCCAAAATTGGCTGACTATGAGGTTTGTTAGTCTCCTTTTATTTATTTTTTCTTTTTTTGAGCAAATCCAGTTTTATCAGTTTATTTATTTATTTTTTGTTATTATGGTCCTATAAGATTATTGTGACAAGTGGTTTGAAAGTTTGCTCCCAAAATCAATGGAGAAATTCCTTTTTCAGATGAAGCCACTTCTTATCAAAGGCAACTATAGAGGTATGGCCCGTAAACTTTCTAGTATTATGTAGATCAAACAAATTAATCTAGTAAGTTTGATTTACATATCCATAGAAAACATATTAAATTGATAGGGATAAACGATGCTAGTAATTTAAATGCATAATAAACATATGTTAGTAACTCAAAATTTAGTAAAATTGTTAATATCATGAAGTTATGGAACATTATAAAAATAGTTGTTAATTAAGACATTCTTATTCATCAAGCATCCAACAACAAAATTTTTAAAATATGTAGAACAAGTATCATGCATGCTTCAATATTAGTTGCTTTATATATGTTAAATTTGAGGGTTGGTATAATTATAAAGTTGTTCCTTTGTGAGGAGATCAAGATTTGAGTAATAGAAATAATCTTTTTAATTATTTAAAAATAAGATTACGTATATTAACCCTCGCCAACCCTTACATTAATGAGAGCATGATGCATTGGATATGTTCTTTTTATATATATTAAATTTGGAATGATGTCAACCTAGCGACTTGTCTTTATATAATTTGACAATTGTGATTTTTGAAAACAGAATCATCCATCACCAAATATTATCATAAAAATATTATTTTATTAATTAATTTATTTTTTATAATATAATTTAAATATGTTAGCTGTATAAATAGATCGTCACTAAAATCCATATTCATCGACGAGTGTATCTTTTTTTCGTCACTACAAACTTTTGACCATCGGGCGTAAGCCGATGTACATGAATAGGCTTTTTCTATAACTAAAATTCTTTTGTTACAAATACGAAAAGCCTTAGAAACGGAAGAGTAACCAAGAAAGATGCCTTCATCGAATTTAGCATCAAATTTTTCTAAGGCATCATTTTCATTCAAAATAAATCATTTGCAATCGAAAACTTTAAAATAAGAAACATTTGGTTTTTTGTTATTCCATAATTCACGAGGAGTTTTTGATAGAGATGGTCTTATTAGAACCCTATTCATGACATAGCAAATCATATTAACGGCTTCGACCCAAAAATATTTAGATAGACTATGGTCTTATTAGAACCATGGTTCTTGCCATTTCTTATAATTTTTTATTTTTTCTTTCAACTATCTCATTTTGTTGAAGATTTCTCGGAGTGGAGAACTTATGATTATATCCATTGGATTCACAAAAACTTTAGAAGTCACGGTTTTGAAATTCGCCACCATGATCACTTCGAATTGATGAAATCATGAAACCTTTTTCGTTTTGAGTAAGTTTATAAAATTTAGAAAAATATTTAAAACAATCACTTTTGTGAGCCAAGAAATATGACCAAGTGTATCTACTATAGTTGTTGGGAAATCCTTGAGGGCGACATCATATGTGCAGCGGAAGAACAAGAAAAACAAAATCCCCGATTCCCAAAGAGATGTTCGTCGTCGTGCGAAGATTGGTACGCAAAAATCCGCAAAACATGAAACTGCGTATAGAGTATATTGTGTTACCTAGGGAGATCGTATATCCCTGTTTCCTTGCAGATCCTTAGGAGAGGGTGAAGGAGGTCAAGCGTCCTCCTCTCTAGCGGTGATCCACATAGTAGGGTTGCGACGACGCTCCTCAAAACTCCAAACCTACTCTAAGATGGAGATGGAGAGGAGAATAGGAAAAGGCAAAACAAAAGCTCTCTAGCCCATAGGGCTCTGAATCCCTCCTATTTATAGAGGTCCCCTATCAAACCCTAATGGGTCCTCCCCTAGTGGGTATTGGATCTGCATCTAATAAGATAAGGGCTCCATCGGATATCTTATATCTGAACCTCTATTCATCGCAATGCATACCATATGTGTGTGACCCTCTAGGCCCAATATCAAGCTGGCCATGAGTCATACTTGTTAGAACTCCTTCTAACTCAGTGAATTATTATCTCTGTAATAATTCACTCGACTCATCGACTACGGACGTACTAGGCCACTACGTCGTAGTCCCCAGACGATACAGGGGAATCCAATCCATTATACCTGTCTATCCTAAGTTACCGTGTACTTATAGTCCCTCATCCATCTAATATACCAGAGACCGTATATCGAGCATGGTGTTGTCAGACCCATACGGTTTCTTCTTGAGTATCGCTCTAATCGGATTCTCCCGGAGAACTCTTTCTCTCTCAACCCGAATGACCCTAGCGAGGGATTTGTCTGAGCAAGAACACATGGGATACTCCTCTCATGACGCCGAGAGTGGATGATCCTCTATCGACACTCAATAGCCCTCGTAAGGTCGACTACCACTCCCAATGACCAACTGTACTAGATCTGGGACAGCCAAACCTATAAGTCTGGTATCAAAGAGTGGAGCACTCATACAGGACATCCTTGGTGTCTCAAGTCTAAGGACCAGATACACCACTAGGACTACGGAATCACTGTCTGACAATAAGGCATCATCAACCATCCAGCATTCCGTAAGCGGATCAATCAGTGAACTCATTCTCCAATGAGCACCTGTACTGTATCCCTAGTGTCCCTACACAAGCAGCTATGAGACCAGCTGCATCCATCATATGGACGGGTATACAGCACATCAATCTGTCCGGTTATCATGATATCCCTCTCGAGTAACCTATGACCGGGATTATTTAGGATACGTGTTTAAAGGTGAATCGATCTCACTATCGTGATCTCATCACGATCCGATTCCCATTGCACAAATCCAAGGACATCACAATATATGTATGCATTTATGCAATAGTTATAAAGTGATATATGCCAAAATATAATAAGCAAAAAGATTCTATATTAAGTCACATGTGCCATCACTCACGTGATTGGCTTGCTCGGCACCTATGACTAGCAATAGTCATCTATAATTACGAAGCCATATTTGCTTCCTCGTGGACTCGTTGTGTCAATTGGTCCAAATAAGTCCAAATGGATCAATTACAATGGTCTAGTGGTTCTAATTTGATTTTTTGGTTTGAAACTAGTTTTTATTTGGTTTCCTAGTTGACAAGCATCGTACACTTTGTCCTTAACAAACTTCATATTTGGAATCCCTCGTACTAACTCTTTAGATGAAATCTTAGATATTAGTTTCATACTTGCATGGCCTAATCTCCTATGTCAAAGCCAAGCATCATCATTTAAAGCGGAAAAGCACATTTCATTACTAAGTTCAACAAGGTTGATTGTGTAGACATTATTTTATTTTAAGGCAATCAATGATATGTTATTGTTTGGTTTTTCAATAATGCACACATTAGATTCAAATCTAACGACGTAACCTTTATCATATAATTAACTAATACTTAAGAGATTATGTTTTAATCCATTAACTACCAACACATCATCAATTGAAAAACTTAATTTGTTACATATGGTCCCCTTGCCAATGATTTTACCTTTGTTGTTGTCTCCGAAAGTGATATACCCTTCTTCTTTGCTAGTGAGCATAGAGAAATGAGATGGATCTTCGGTCATGTGCCTTCAGCATCAATTATTAAGATATCATTTCTTTCTCCTAACTTGTGAGTTTGTCTACAAAAGAGGATGGTTTTTAGGTACCTATTTGATTTTGGGTGCCTCAAAAATTGATCTACTAATTTTGTCATATATCATTGAATTATTTATAGTTCCTTTAGGAACCATATCAACTTATGTGGACTAATTTTTTTAAATGGATATTTGTAAACAATATGTCCGAATTTACAACAAAAGTTGTATTTCAAATGAGGTGAAACATGTAATGTGGGTCCTTTAATGAAGGTGATAAGATTTTGATGAGATCCTCTCACAAAACCAATTCCACTTTTATTTGCGACGTAATCCTTGTTTAAGGTCTCTTTAAGTAGCAAATTCTTATTTTTTATTGGTTCTAAGTGTTCAAGGAGTTTGAAGACTATCAAGCTTATTTTGTAGTAAGGCATGCTCTTTCTTTAATAGATTGAACTTCTTACTAATAGTTCTACACTCATCAAATAATTCGTGAAAAGAGAGAAAGTTCATCGAAAGATAAATTTTTATTAATTAAATCACATACCTCTCCTCTTAAAGTCATTAGCGTAAAGTTTGCCTCCTCTTTGTTGCTAGCTTCTTCATTGTCAGAATCACTCGAGTCATCCCAAGTTTCTTTTAAAGCTTTCTTCTTCTTCGGTTGCTTCTTCTTGGCTTGGGGGCATTCATTTTTTAAGTGCCTCAGCTTCTTGCATTCGTAGCATATTACTTGGTCCTTTTTATGTTCAAGTTTATTTTTTTCTTATTTTCAAATTTATTCTTTCTTATCAATTTTTAAAATTTTTGAGTTAAAAGTGCAATATCATCGTCACTGTCATTATCACTTGATGTTCCTTTCAAGTGATCTTCTTATGTTCTAAGTGTCATATCCTTCCTGTTCTTTGGAAGGGGGTTCTCAAGCTATTCATGAGCATGACATATCATTTCGTAGGTCATTAGAGACCCAATAAGTTCTTCGAGAGGAAATATTTTAAGGTCCTTGGCCTCTTGAATGACTATAACTTTTGGATCCCAACTCTTTTGAAGGGACCTTAAAATTTTAATTACTAGTTCAAAGTTAGGAAAATCTTTACTAAGAGCTTTGAGTCCATTGATGACATCCGTGAAACGAGTGTACATGTCTCCGATGGACTCACTTAGTTTCATCCGAAAAAGTTCGTAAGAATGCATAAGAATGTTGATTTTGGACTCTTTCACTCGGCTAGTGTCTTCTTGAGTGACCTCAAGAGTTCTCCAAATATCAAAAGCTGAATCGTAAATCGAAACACGATTAAATTCATTTATGTTAAGTGCACAAAACAAGGCATTCATAGCCTTTACGTTTAAAGCAAAAACCTCCTTCTCCGATTCATCCCATTCGCTCATCGGAAGAAAAGATTTTTTAAATCTATTTTCGATAATATTCCAAAGCTTAAAATCCATGGAAATAAGGAAGATCCTTATACGAGTCTTCCAATACATGTAATCCAACCCATTAAACATAAGCGGACGTGTAATAGAGTGACCCTCTTGTATGCTGGAGTAAGCCATCTCTCTTGGGTATTAAACCAAATATGAGAGTGAGTCTTGCTCTGATACCAATTGTTAGGATCAGAGTGACACTAAAAGAAGGGGGTGAATTAGTACAGCGGATTAAAACTCGTAAGTTTGAAATCGATTTCGTAAATGTGTAGAGATTTCGATTCGACGAAGGATGACTTAGCTAAAATAACTTGAGTAAAGGTAGTCAAGAGTAGGGAGATGAAAACCGAATGATTTGCAGCTAAGTAAAGAAATGGTTCAGAAAATTAAACACTTACACATTCAAGGAACACCACGATGTATAGTGGTTTGGTCAAATGACCTGCATCTATATTCGAAGCCTTCTTCGATAAGGCTCCCAACTTCTACTAGCAAATCACTTTGAAATGGAAGGACCAAATACCCCTCTTACAACCATTTTACAAGTGGTTCACACTTTTACAGATTTTTCAAAGAGAGAGGGATGTGAACACTTAAGCTATTGAAAACAAGACTTTGCTAGAGCTTTTTCTCACTTTTTAACTTGTCAAAAATGTGTTTTCTCTACTGAGAATTAAGGGGTATTTATAGGCCCCAAGAGGATTCAAATTTGGGCTCCAAATTTGAATTGCTTTTGGGTTTCCCGGTGCTAGTGGTGCCACCACCTGTTAGTGTTTGACACTGACAATGTACTAGCGGTGCCATCGCTAGACGTCTCGGGTTCTGGGCGATGCCACTGCCCAGTCTAGCAGTGTACTAGCGGTGCCACTGCCCAGTTTGGTAGTGTACTGGCGGTGCCACCACCCAGTCCAACGGTGCCACCGCCTGGACTGTTCCAACTCACTGGTTGGGCTCCAACCTTAGCTCAAACCAGTCCAAACTAGGGCCCAATTGGCCCCTAACCGGGTTATAGGATTAACCCTTAATCCTAATCCAAATTATATGCAAACTATGAAATTAAGACATAGCCCTAAGCAAATTTTAACTGGCAATGTTGAGTTTCCTTCCGGCGAGCTTTTCGGCGAACTTCTAGTAGATTCCGATACACCCTCGAATTTCTTCCGGTGGACTCCCAATAGGCTTCCGGTCTTATGGTGGGTTCAACGAGTCTTTGGCAAGTATTCAAACCTTCTTAGTGATCTTCACGAACCTCCGACGATCTTTCCGGCGGACTTCCGATAATTCTTTGGACTTTTGACGGACTCTCGAATACCCATCGAACTTGACTCCGGTAAACTTGCTTTGTGTCTTCAAGCTATCATAGTTAATCCTACACACTTAACTCAATAATATAGATTAGATCAATTAATCCATCAATTGACTTCATCATCAAAATTTGAGATTCAACAAGGTGCTCATTTGAGAATGAGTTCCCTAATTAAGCTGCTTACGAAATGTTGGATGGTTGATGATGCCTTATTATCAGATAGCAATTCCGTAGTCCTAGTGATATATCTAGTCCTTATACTTGAAACACCAAGGATGTCCTGTATGAGTACTCCATTTTTTGATACCGGACTTATAGGTCTAGAGGTTCTAGATCTAGCATAGTTTGTCATCGGGAGTAGTAGCCAATCTTATGAGGACTATTGAGTATTGATAAAGGATCATATGTTAGGATCGAGCCAGCACTAGGGGGGTGAATTAGTGCTTACGATAAAAATGACATCGGTTCGAAAAATCTTCGTTTTTATAAAAATCGATATCGGAAATGCTTAACTTTGAAAATGTTTGTAAGAGTGTGCAGCTAAAGTAACGAGGAAGGAAAGTAATTTGCAAGGAATGAAAATTAAAACAAAATTACAAACTGAGTTTTATAGTGGTTCGATCATCGTGACCTACATCCACTCCCGATTCCTCTTCTGTCGTGGTCATTGGCATCTACTAACGATCTTCCTTCAATGGGCGAAGACCAACTACCCTTACAACTTGATTCTCCTTTTGATAGGTTCAGGAGAGAACCTTTACACCCCCACTACCTCCTCTCTTAAACATCACCAATACTTAGAGCTTGAGAGGAGTTCTTACAAGATTATAATAGCATTTTTTTTTTTTGCTCTTAATTCTTGTGTCTTCTAAGCAAGGATGAGAGAGATATTTATAGGCCCCAAGTGGATTCAAACTTGGAGTCAAAAAGTGTCTCATCCCTGATTTTTAGGGTGCTAGGCGGTACCACTACTTGCAGCACTAACACTGGGTGGTACCACTACCAAGTCTAGCGGTACCATTACGTGACACAATTTGAGAGACTATGTCTAGGTGGTAGCACCACCTAAACTAACGGTAGCACCGCTTGATATTGGACGGTACCACTGTCCAATATAGCAATACTACCGTCTGACATAGTCTTGGAGACTATGTCTCATAGACTGAGCCACTAGCGGTGCCACCACCTGGATCGGTAGTGCCATCGCCTGACCTAACTTTTGGGTCATTGAATAGGCATTTTTCTTGGCCCAAAATAGCCTCACTTTGGGCCCAATTGACCCCTAATTGAGTTCGCCTAATTACATTCTAAACCGACTCAATTAGATTCTAAACTAACTCGATCTAGACATAATCAATTATAAGCGAATCCTATGTTGTCCGACATATCATTAGTTCATTCGGCACTTCATCCGATCCTTTGGCGTATTGCCTAATCGGCATGTTGACTCCTGTAACTTTCGATCTCCTTAGCACAATGTCTGATCCTTCGACTCGATGCCCGAATTCATGGCACGAAGCCTTCTGTCGACACATTAACCGATCCTCCGGCCTGATATCCAATCTTCTGACATGTTTGCTCTAGCCCAATGTATGATTCCTCCTGCTTTAATCAATTTGTCTTTTCTGATCGAAACTAGTCCTGCGTCACTTAAATGCACATTAGATGACAAACACACCAATTAATTTCATCATCAAAATTTAAGATTCAACATCGTCCACTCTCAATGTCATGAGAGGAATATCCCATATGTTCTTGCTCAAACAAATCCCTAGCCAGGGTCATTCGGATTAAGAGAGAAAGAGTTTTCTAGGAGAATCCGATTAGAGCAAGACTCGAGCATAAATCGTATGGGTCTGACAGTACCATATCCGATATACAATCTCTGGGATATTAGATGGATTAGGGATTATATGTATATAGTAACTAAGGATAGACAAGTCCAATGGATTGGATTCCCTTATATCTTCTAGGGACTGCGGCGTAATGGCCTAGTATATCTGTAGTCGATAAGTCGAGTGAATTATTATGGAGATAATAATTCACTAAGCCAGAAGGAGTTTTAGCAGGTATTACTCATGGCCAACTCGATATTGGGCCTAGAGGGTCACACACATATAGTAGGCATTACGATGAGTAGACATTCAGATATGAGATATCCGTTGAAGTCCCTATCTTATTGGATATCCAATACGCCCCTAAATTCTTAGATCTTATTGATGAAATCCAATAAGAGCTAATGAGAGATTATTGGATAGAGATCCACTAATATAAGAGGCTTGGGTAGTTTGATGGAGATCCAATACCCAATAGGGCAGGATCCATTAGGGTTAAGTTGATAAGAGACTTCTATAAATAGGAGAGAACAAATGGTTCATAAGCTAGAGCTTCTTTAGGTTACCTTCCCCTATTCTTCTATCATTCTCCTTTTTAGATAGCAGGCCAAGAGACTTGAGGAGTATCGTCGTAGCCCTACTATGTGGATCACCACTAAAGAAGAGGACGTTTGACCTCCATCATCTCTTAAGAGATTTGTAGAGATTTGTAGACTTGAGGAGTATCGTCGTACCAATCTTCGCATGACGATGAATATATCGATGAGAAATTTGAGGATTTTATTTTTATGTTCTTTCGTTGCATATATGATATCGGTCCTAGATTTCTCTATAATCCTGTGAAAAGATAGAAAGAGAAGAGAATAATCCAGTTCTCTTGCAAATTGACAGTAATATTGGATATAAAGATGCTACCTTTGTAGATCAAATGGAGATATATTTTTTTAGATGGTATCAAAAGTTACTCATCTTAAAATCAAATCTAATTTTATTTGATTTTCATCGTGATATAAAAAATTATTTTTATATTTAATATAATATATTACATGTTTTATGCTAACAATCCACTTACTAATGAGATTTGACATGTACTCCGATGAATTTACTAAAACTTTGGTATAGTAATGCTACAAAATCAGATTATGGTTTTGAAATTTACAGTCCGCTTGGATTTACCAAACCCATAAACCAAAGATAGGTCTTAAAATTCTGTCTAATAATTTTTAAAACTTTCATCGCTTACCCTTGAGAAAAGAAAGTTAAATTTTTTTTGTCAATATCTCTTAAAAAGCATTATGATATTAAAAATAGAAAAATCAAGTATTTTCTATTTTAAAAATTATTTGATAAAATAAATTAATATTAAATATGATTTACTTAAATGCAGGTTAACAATAATAAATGTGTGGAGAATTTTAATATTTAGAGGAAAATTCGTCGTGATGTATGTGTATAATATAATAAAAAGATTAATAAAAAAAAGGAAGGTGTTACTCCTTTCTACCACAAAGCAGATGCAGCAGCAGCAGCAGCAGAAAGAGAGAGCTCCTACTCGCCCTTCCCCGCCGCCAAATCCATCGCGTGATCTCTGATCAACCCTGCGATTGATCCACTCGCCGTCAGCTCCAATCGGGTGGGTGCCGATCGATCTCTCTGAACCCCATTCTCTAGCCAGGATCCCCATTAGCTCTCCTCCCTAATTACTTTCACCCCTTTCGATCTACCCTCTATGATCAATCACGGCAACCCTTTGATCCATTGCAGTGCTCTTCAATTTCTTGCATGCATGCTATGGATCTCATCTTCGTTTGCTCTCTTTTAGGGAATTTGGTGTCTTTAATTCGTTTCTTCTTTGTCTGGTACCGTTTTGTTCAATTGATGAGAGTTTTATCTTTTTTAGGTTTTCCTTCTTTACCTTATGACTAAATTGAATCTCTTTGATGCAGGAAAAATAAGATTGTATTCATTTTCCCCCAAATCGATAAGGTTTGATCTCCACGAACCATGTTTCTCCATTTATTCCACTTATAATTTTAATTACATGATTCCCCTCTTCTCATTCCGTAATTTGTCTCTGCATTCATTAGTGATAAGCAAGAATTCATCGAGGAGGAATTCATAGTCGAGATGGCCACAGTACTTACTAGTGCCAGTAGCCCTCTGAACTCATCTATTCCGATCCAGGAAGCAAGTAGCAGGAACAAGAGGAAGTTCCGAGCTGATCCGCCTCTGGCAGACCCGAATACGGTCGCTGATGCATTGCATATGGAGTTGCCGGACTACGAGTTGTTCCCAACGGAGAAAAGTACTGAGATTTCCATCCCCGAACACAACCATGCAGGCATCTGTGATGTGTGTAGGACTCATATGTTTGGGCACAAAGAGGGGCTGGAGTTGGATGAATTCCAGGATGTCGATTGGAGTTGCCTCACCGAGTCCCAGCTCGAGGAGATCTTGTTGAGTAATTTGGATATGGTCTTTAGGACCGCGATTAAGATGATCACTTCGCATGGGTACACCGAGGAAATTGCCACAAATGCTGTGTTGAGCTCAGGGCTCTGTTATGGTTATAAGGATACAGTTTCTAATGTTGTGGACAATGCATTGGTTTTCCTGAGGAGTGGGCAAGAGGTGGATTCTCCTCGTAGGGAGAATGTTGCTGAGGATCTGAAGAAGTTGGAGAAAAGTGTGTTGGCCGATATGATAAGTGTGCTTAGGGATGTCAGCCCTTTCTTTAGTACAGGTGATGCAATGTGGCACTTGCTGATGTTCGATGCAAATGTCTCCCATGCTTGTGCGATGGATAGCAATTTGTCGAACACAGTCATATATGATGAATACTTGGGCACTTCTACTGGTTCCCAGTTGGAATCAGGGTCAGTCTCTAATAACACCTCCACTTCAATAAACACCGAAACAAATGTTCAAGGGCCTGAGAAGTTGAATCGCTTCATATCTTGTCCTGAGAACATGCAGAAATCCAACACTGCAAAAGTGGTAGGGATCCCGAGCCTACCTTGTGGAAGGTTCTCTGCATCAAATGAGGATGGCATGGGCCCAAAACCTAAACCTGTGAAGGAAAGCTTGATTTCGTCATATAATCATGCTCAGGAATCTTCTATTGTTGTTTCTCGATCTTCACAGGAAGAGAAGCCTGTTGGCAGTAGAAAGGTCCATGTAGGTAGTTCTAAAAGAGAATTTGTCCTCCGACAAAAGTCAGTTCACTTTGAGAAGAGCTATCGGTCCTTGGGTTCTAAAGCAGCTTCAAGAGCATGTAAACAGAGTGGGCTTAGTAGCCTAATTTTAAATAGGAAATGCAATCCAGTATCGGATTCCGCGAGCATAAGTTTGAAGAGCTCCTCATTAAAGATTGGGAAAGCTGCAGGAATCAACAAATCAACAGCAGATGCTAACCTTAACCTTTCTTTTAGTGATGGACACTCATCTAGTCCATCATGCATCGCAAAAGAAATTAGCAGTCAGTTACCAGCATCTAGTACAAATACTGAACTTTCTTTGTCACTACCTTCTGAGAGCAATGCTGGTGTTAGTCTTAAGCAGGAACCTAACATTAATGCTGCAAATTATAGCAATAATAGCCCAATCCATTCTGATATTATGTGCAGAGATTGGGTCCCAGAGGACAAGAAGGATGAGAAGTTGCTTGTATTAGTTCCCCTAATGCATGAACTCCAGGCGCAGTTGCAAGACTGGACTGACTGGGCTCAGCAAAAAGTGATGCAGGCTGCCCGAAGGCTGAGCAAGGAGAAGGCTGAGCTGCAAACGTTGAGACAGGAAAAAGAAGAAGTGGCTCGTCTCGAAAAGGAGAGGCAAACTTTGGAAGAAAATACCAGGAAAAAGCTTGCTGAGATGGAACTTGCAATATCAAAGGCAAGTGCCCAGGTTGAAAGGGCTAACGCTGCTGCCCACAGGCTTGAATTTGAGAACACTCAGCTAAGGTTGGGAATGGAAGCTGCAAAATCACGTGCTGCAGAATCAGCAGCCAATTGTCAAGAAGTTTCAAGAAGAGAGATGAAGACTGTTAAAATGTTCCAGTCATGGGAAAAACAGCAAGTCCTGTTTCAGGAGGAGCTTGCAACTGAAAAGCATCAACTGTCTCAGCTGCAGCAGCAACTTGAACAAGTCAAGAAGCTTAGAGATCAATCAGAGGTAAATCTCTTTCAATAGTGTATCATTCAAATTTTCAAGTGGGGAAGTGCATGCAATGCATTAGAGAAAGTTGCCTGAACAGTAAAAGTACATAATTGTACTGTATAATCAGTTCCCTTAAGACACATAGTTTAAGGTTTTAGTCCATATCATCAAATGTAAAAGATTTTGTAAATGTTTCTCTTTTTGCAAAAGAGGCTGTCACCTGCAAAGGATAAGATAAAATATGAACTGATATCCAGGCCAAGCAACATAAATAGAAGTTATCAAATTAAGATGTCAACAACCACTTGGTATGAGATTAATAACTTGCAAATAAAGTGTTGTTGATCACAGCAAGGCTATGAATTATCTTTATTCATCTTATTGATGATAGTTTAAGCTGTTCTCTTGCTGTACAAATTGGTCATACGACTTCCACAATTAGCTATTGTCCAAAGGGCTGTCTGATTTCCCAGAATTTGTTTCAGTGGCTATCACAAGTGCATTATAATTAGAAACGTGTATTTGGATATGCTACAGAAACATCTGGTTTTCTTGCATTTGCAATTGTAAAGTGCAACTATTTAATATGTTTGCTTGCAATTGGAGCTTACAAATGATTTTGTTGGGGATGGATGGAAGGAGGGATCATGGTTGAAAGAGGTGCAGGTATTTGGTGGTTGGCAAGAATGCCAAACCATGAAGTCAGGTAGCTGTAGTTGGGTGGATAATTAGAGGAATGGCAATGGTTGGAATGAGCAGTGAGAAAGGTGTGATAACTGAGAGAATATTAGGACTTGTAATTGGTGTCACTTAAGCTACATTTTGTCATTGAGTTGCATGTTGAAATACAATCAGGACAGGAATTGCAGATTATTACAATCAGGATTAAATGTGTGAAGAGAGGGAGAAGAAAAAAAGAAATGAAAACTTAAGAAAAAGATTGAAAAGAGATTTGATGGATCTCAATTTGGATAGTGCATCATTCTCAATAGAATTCAATGGTGGGAAAAGATCTATGCAACTGAACGCAGATGGTTGGAAGCTAAAGTCACTGTGGCTAGGCCCACATTATACAAATATCATTTGGATAATTTATGTAAATGCCCCATATGTTTGAAAGTTGACATCATCCTTCTCCATCTGTTCACTTTAGCATCCAATTTGCCCTAAAAAGCTTTTTAAATCTTGTTTCCTAGCTTTTGGGCCTTATATATGGTGAATAATCTTTTTGTTTTCCAGTTTGGATTTGATCTTAACCTACATTAATTTGTCAATTTTCTTGGAAAGTTCCGCTGAAAAGTAAGTAATTTGCAGCTTCATGAACAGGCTATTAAAACGTTTATAGATATTGAGAATAAACTTTTAGATTTTGAAAAGGAATCTAATAACCTTCATTTTTTTCATTCTTCATGGGGTTTGTATATAATTCACTGGATTTTTTTTGAAAATTCAGTATTTTTCTCCTTAAATTATCAGTATCTTTTTACTAGCTCTAACCATTAGTGTTGGTTTGACTAAGAAGCTGTGTATTTTTTATGCAATACTTGATCAAAGAATTTCTCCTTAGTTCTGCCTTGTGAAAAACGTGCAGGCTAGGTGGAGACAAGAAGAGAAGCTGAAGGTTGATACACTCACAGAAGCCAATGCTGAAAGAAAAGAACGGGAACAGCTTGAGACTTCTGCAAAATCACAGGAAAATGCATTAAAATTGGAAGCAGAAAATGTTTTGCAAAGATGTAAAAATGATATCCGTAGACTTGAACAGCAGATTGCACAGTTACGGCTAGTCACACACTCGTCAAATATTGCTACACTGAGGTGGGGAACAGATAAAAGTTATGCATCCCGCCTTTCAGATGGAAAGAGAAGTAACGACTCGTATGTATTGGCCAAGATCATGGATCGTCAGGACTTGGCATCTGAAGACATACAGCGTGAACGCGAATGTGTTATGTGCCTATCAGAGGAGATGTCGGTTGTCTTCCTTCCCTGTGCTCACCAAGTTGTTTGCACAAAATGCAATGAGCTTCATGAGAAGAAGGGTATGAAAGATTGTCCTTCTTGTAGGACCCCTATTCAGCGGCGGGTCTCTGTTTGCTCGACTGACTATCAGCTCGAACATGTCTTCTGAGCTAAAGTTTCGGAATAATAATTTGTGGCTTGGAAATGAATAAGGCATGATAAACAAAGGACATTGGCTATGAAAAATCATTTGCAATGAAGTATCAGCTTTATACAGTCCTATATTAAACATGTAGCTTACGATAGTGTTTCTTTTCTTATTTTTCATACATGAATCATGAAGATTGTGGGTTTTGGTCAATCTACATGGAACATCTGCGTTGGTTTTTAGTCATCAGAAGTTTATTTGTGAAGCATGTTATGGTTCTGATGATTTATCTGGTGCAAATAGAGTCTGATATCGAAAATTTTTCATAATTGGGCAGAAATTTGATGCAAGAAAAGGAAAAGAGATTGAGTGAAGATTTTTCATACTGAGCTACTTCTTTTCTTGAATTTGTATTTTTTTTTCTATACCGACCTTAGCCATAAGAATGAGTGGTTAGTTTGCTTACAATTTTCTTACAGCTTTCTAATTATTGATTACGTTCTCTTTTATTTTTTTTAATTCTCTTAGCATGCAAATAAAATATGCAGCTGTTTTTTTCTTTGGTAACCAATATTATTTTTATGCTGATAGTAAATTTTGTTTTCTGCACATCGAAATCACTTTGTTTTCTGAAATCACTTTGTTTCCTTTGGCATGCAAGTAATTGCAAGATTTTGCATACTTCAACTAACCTAAAAAAGCATGATGTAAATGTTTGCATACTGTTGATGAACAACTGTACCGTGATCGGTGTGCTTAGTCCATGGGTCGATGTTGGGAGTTTACGATCGATTGGAGGAGGTGCTGAGGTTGATCATGCTCGCGAGTCGGGATGCTGACGCCGTTTGAGGGAAAGCACCTCTCGGTCGCACTTTTGGGGGTGGTCGCGCTCTTGCACAGAAGACCCTCATCGGGGATTTCCAACTTTAGCCCATCGATGATTAAGTCAGTAATTGGTTTCCTCTTTTTCGTCTCCCCTGGCCAGATACCGGTCAGGGGCTTTTATACTACTGTGCAAAGATCGACTATACGCGGGTTTGGCGCGGCGGTCGTTCCTTGAGTGGTAAGGTGGTACCTTCGTGCAGCCACCGTCCTGGAATGCACGGAATGACATCATGTGGCACCATTCCGAGCTTTCTGGGACGGGATGTACTGAGAGGTGCCTTGGTATGGATCCTATCTTAGTGCGTAGAAATACTCCTCGTACTGACTTGGCGGGGGTGTGATGCAACATTGGTTGTGACATGGCTGGGTCCTAAAATATACCTTATCACTTCTCCCCCCCCCCCCAACGAGGCGTGCCATGGGTCCTTGCAAGAGAGCGAGGGGTGCGTCTAGCTCGTAGGAGTGCCGCGTGTGGATTGGTTGCTCATGAGGGGTAGTCGGACTGGTTTGTCACGGGGCTGCTTGGCGGGCCATGCTTCGTGTCTCGGGGAGGGATTGAACCTGTTGGCTGAGCGACTGAGCTCGGACTCAGGTTCGAGACCGACGAGTCGCTGGCCGGGGGATCGAGTTGCGCGACTCGAGAAAAGACTGAACTCTTGGCAGAGCGACTGATCTCAAGCTCAGGTTTGGGACCGACGAGTCGCTGGTCGGGGGACCGAGCTATGCGACTCAGGCAAAGATTGGACCTGTTGGCCGAGCGATTGATCTCAGGCTCAGGTTTGGGACTAATGAGTCGCTGGTTGGGGGACCGAACTGCATGACTTGGGCGAAGATTGAACCTATTGGCCAAGCGACTGAACTCGGGCTCAGGTTTGGGACCGACGAGTCATTTGTCGGGGGACCAAGCTGCGTGACTCGGGCAAAGATTGAACTTGTTGGTCGAGCGACTGAACTCGGGCTCAGGTTTGGGACTGATGAGTCACTGGTCGAAGGATCGAACCGTGCGACTTGAGCAAAGATTGAACCTATTGGCCGAGCGACTGAACTCGGGCTCAGGTTTGGGACTGATGAGTCGCTAGTCGGGGGATTGAACTGCACGACTCGGGCAAAGATTGAACCTGTTGGCTGAGCGATTGAACTCGGGCTTAGGTTTGGGATTGATGAGTCATTGGTTGGGGGACCAAACTACGTGACTCGGGCATTGAACCTGTTGGCCAAGCGATTGAACTTGGGCTTAGGTTTCGGAGTCACTGCTCGGGGGACTGAGCTGCACAACTCGGGAAAAGATTGGACCTGTTGGCTGAGTGACTGAACTCAGGCTCAAGTTTAGACTGAGTAGTCATTGGTCGGGGAACCGAGCTGCGTGACATGGGCAAAGATTGAACCTATTGGCCGAGCGACTGAACTCGGGCTCAGGTTTGGGATTGATGAGTCGCTAGTCGGGGGACCAAGCTACACGACTCAGGCAAAGATTGCACCTGTTGGCCGAGCGACTGAACTCCGAGCTTAGGTTTGGACTAACAAGTCACTGGTCGGCGTGGCCGTTAGGCAGCATGTCGAAACGCACGTGCGGTAGTGTACACACGCGTGTTCGAGTGCTTGTGTTGAGCGGGGCAACGCAGGTCCTGGCAGGAAACTTCCCATCACGAGTGGCTTCTGGCGAGAGAGTTCTTGTCACGAGCAGCTTCTAGCGGGAGTGTTCCTGTCACAAGCGGCTTCAGGTGGGAGCTTCGAGACTAGGGAATTTGGGAGTTATGGCGGGTTTTGTTGAATCTCGGATTTTGATGATGAAATCAATTGATGGGTTAATTGATCTAATCCATATTATTGAGTTAAGTGTGTAGGATTAACTACGATAGCTTGAAGACATAAAGCAAGTTTACCGGAGTCAAGTTCGATGGGTGTTTGAGAGTTCGCCGAAAGTCTAAAGAATCGTCGGAAGTGCTACCGAAACCAACCGAGAAAGAATCGGGGACTTGCCGAAGTTTTCGGAAGTCCACCGGAAAGATCGTTAGAGGTTCACAAAGATCACCGAGAAGGTTCGGATACTTGCCAAAGACTCATTGAAGTTGCTGCAAGACTGGGAGCCTATTGGGAGTCCGCCGGAAGAAATCCGAGGGTGTATCGAAAGTCCACTGGAAGTTCATCGGAAAGCTCGCTAGAAGGAAACTCGACGTTGCCGATTAAAATTTGCTTAGGGCTATATCTTAATTTCGTAGTTTGCATATAATTTGGGTTAGGATTAAGGGTTAATCCTATAACCCGGTTAGGGGCCAATTGGGCCCAAGTTTGGACTAGTTTGGGCCAAGATTGGAGCCCAACCAATGAGCTGGAATAGTCCAAGTGGTGGCACCATTGGACTGGGCGGTGGCACCGTCGGACTGCACGGTGGCAACGCCGGACTGGGCAGTGGCACCGCCCAGAACCCGAGAGATCCAACGGTGGCACCACTAGTACATTGCCAGACTGGGCGGTGGCACCGCCTAGAACCCAAGAGGTTCGGCGGTGGCACCGCCAATACATTGCTAGACTAGGCGATGGCACCGTCCAGAACCCGAGAGGTCTAGCGGTGGCACTGCCAGTACACTGTCAGTGTCAGACACTGACAGGCAATGGCACCGCCAGCACCGGAAAACCCAAAAGCGATTTAAATTTGGAGCCCAAATTTAAATCCTCTTGGGGCCTATAAATACCCTCAATTCTCAACCGAGATAACACCTTTTTGACAAGTTAGAAAGTGAGAAAAAGCTCTAGCAAAGTCTTGTTTTCAATAGCTTAAGTGTTCACCTCCCTCTTTCACTTTGAAAAATCTATAAGAGTGTGAACCACTTGTAAGAAGGTTGTAAGAGGGGTATTTGGTTCTTCTCCTTCAAAGTGATTTGTTAGTGGAAGTTGGGAGCCTCATCGAAGAAGGCTTCGAAAGTGGATGTAGGTCATTTGACCGAACCACTATACATCGTGGTGTTCGTTGAATGTGTGAGTGTTCAATTTTCTGAACCATTTCTTTACTTAGCTGTAAATCATTCAGTTTTCATCTCCCTACTTTTGACTACCTTTACTCGAGTTATTTTAGCTAAGTCATCCTTCGTCGAATCGAAATCTCTACACATTTACGAAATCGATTTCAAACTTACGAGTTTTAATCCGCTGTACTAATTCACCCCCTTCTTTTAGTGTCACTCCGATCCTAACAATTGGTATCAGAGCAAGACTCACTCTCATATTTGGTTTAATACCCAAGAGAGATGACTCACTCTATTACACGTCCGCCTATGTTTAATGGGTCGGATTACATGTATTGGAAGACTCGTATGAGGATTTTCCTTATTTCTATGGATTTTGAGCTTTAGAATATTATTGAAAATGGATTTCAAAAATCTTCTCTTCCGATGAGCGAATGAGATGAATCGGAGAAGAAGGTTTTTGCTTTAAACGCAAAGGCTATGAATGCCTTGTTTTGTGCACTTGACAAAAATGAATTTAATCGTGTTTCGATTTGCGATTCGGCTTTTGATATTTGGAGAACTCTTAAGGTCACTCATGAAGGCACTAGCCGAGTAAAAGAGTCCAAAATCAATATTCTTGTGCATTCTTACTAACTTTTCCGGATGAAACTAAGTGAGTCCATCGGAGACATGTATACTCGTTTCACGGATGTCATCAATGGACTCAAAACTCTTGGTAAAGATTTTTTTTAATTTGAACTAGTAACTAAAATTTTAAGATCCCTTCCAAAGAGTTGGGATCCAAAAGTTATGGCCATTCAAGAGGCCAAGGACCTTAAAATATTTCCTCTCGAAGAACTTATTGGGTCTCTAATGACCTACGAAATGATGTGTCATGCTCATGAAGAGCTCGAGAACCCCCTTCCAAAGAATAGGAAGGATATGACACTTAGAACACAAGAAGACCACTTGAAAGGAACATCAAGTGATGAGGACAGTGACGATGATATTGTACTTTTAACTCAAAAATTTAAAAAATTTATAAGAAAGAACAAATTTGAAAATAACACCAAAAAAAAACTTGAACATAAAAAAGGACCAATTAATATGCTACGAATGCAAAAAGCTAGGGCACTTCAAAAATAAATACCCCCAAGCCAAGAAGAAGCAACCGAAAAAGAAGAAAGCATAAAAAGCAACTTGGTACGACTTAAGTGATTTCGAGAATGAATAAGCTAGCAACAAAGAGGAGGCAAACTTCGTGCTAATAGCATTAGGAGGAGAGGTATGTGATTTAATTAATAAAAAATTATCTTTCGATGAACTTTCTATCGCTTTTCATGAATTATCTGATGAGTGTAGAACTATTAGTAAGAAGTTCAATCTATTAAAGAAAGAGCATGCCTTACTACAAAATAAGCTTGATAGTCTTCAAACTTCTCGATGCTCTAAGTGTTCACACTTAGAGCATCGAGAAGTTTGATGAACACTTAGAAGCAATAAAAAATAAGAATTTACTACTTAAAGATACCTTAAACAAGTTGAAGGTCAGTAGCAAATGCTTGGACTTGATCCTTACAAATAAGGGTCACGTCACAAATAGAAATGGAATTGGTTTTATGAGAGAATCTCACCAAAATCCTACCACCTTTATTAAAGGACCAATATTACATGTTTCACCTCATTTGAAATGTAACTTTTGTTGTAAATTCGGACATATTGTTTACAAATGTCCATTTAAGAAAATTAGTCCATGTAAGTTGATATAGGTTCCTAAAGAAACTATAAATAATTCAATGATATATGACAAAATTAGTAGATCAATTTTTGAGACACCTAAAATCAAATGGGTACCTAAAAACTATCCTCTTTTGTCGACAAACTCACAAGCTATGCAAAAGATGGTATCTTGATAGTGGATGTTTAAGACACATGATCGGAGATCTATCTCATTTATCTACACTCACTAGCAAAGAAGAAGGGTATGTCACCTTCGGAGACAACAACAAAGGTAAAATCATTGGCAAGGGAACCATAGGTAACAAATTAAAATTTTCAATTGATAATATATTGCTAGTTGATGGATTAAAACACAATCTCTTAAGTATTAGTCAATTATGCGATAAAGTTTACATCGTTAGATTTGAATCTAATGCGTGCATTATTGAAAAACCAAACAATAACATATCAATGATTGCTTCAAAACAAAATAATGTCTACACCATCAACCTTGATGAACTGAGTAATGAAATGTGCTTCTCCACTTTAAATGATGATGCTTGGCTTTGGTATAGAAGATTAGGCCATGCAAGTATGAAACTAATAGCTAAGATCTCATCTAAAGAGTTAGTATGAGGGATTCCCAATATAAAGTTTGTTAAGAATAAAGTATGTGATGCGTGTCAACTAGGTAAACAAATAAAAACTAGTTTCAAACCAAAAAATCAAATTAGCACAACTAGACCATTACAATTGATCCATTTGGACTTATTTGGACCAATTGACACAACGAGTCTAGGAGGAAGCAAATACGCCTTCGTAATTGTCGATGACTATAGTAGATACACTTGGACCTATTTCTTGGCTCACAAAAGTGATTGTCTCAAATGTTTTTCTAAATTTTATAAACTTACTCAAAATGAAAAAGACTTCATGATTTCATCAATTCGGAGTGATCACGGTTGCGAATTTCAAAACTACGACTTCCAAAGTTTTTATGAATCCAATAGATATAATCATAACTTCTCCACTCCGACAAATCCTCAACAAAATGAGATAGTTGAAAGAAAAAATAGAAATTTACAAGAAATGGCAAGAACCATGTTAAATGAACATAGTCTACCTAAGTATTTTTGGGCCAAAGCTGTTAATACAGCTTGCTATATCATGAATAGGGTTCTAATAAGACCATCTTTATCAAAAACTCCCTATGAATTATGGAATAACAAAAAACCAAATGTTTCTTATTTTAAAGTTTTCGGTTTTAAATGCTTTATTTTGAATGAAAAGGATGCCTTAGGAAAATTTGATCCTAAATCCGATGAAGGCATCTTTCTTGGTTACTCTTCCATTTCTAAGGTTTTTTGTGTTTTTAACAAAAGAACCTTAGTTATAGAAGAGTCTATTCATGTAGTTTTTAATAAAATTTCTAAGTTAAAGAAAAATGATTTTGATGATGATCTTGGTTTTGATAATTTGAATTTAAATGAACCCTCTCAAAATAACAACTTGGATGTATCTTCTTCCGAAATTTTCTTACCCAAGGAATGAAAGTATATAGATGCTCATCCAAAGGAGCTATTTATAGGAGATACATCAAAAGGGGTTCAAACTCGTTCTTCCTTCAAGAATTTTTGTGCTAATGCCGACTTCCTTTCTCAAATTGAACCTAAATGCATTAATGAAGCCTTGAAAGATGATTCATGGGTTATTGCAATGCAAGAGGAATTGAACCAATTTAAGATGAATGAGGTATGGAAGCTTGTTCCTAGACCTAGTGACCATTTAGTCATTAGTATTAAATGGGTCTTTAGAAACAAGGAAGATGAATGCGGTATCGTGATTAGAAACAAGGCTAGACTAGTGACCAAAGGTTTCAACCAAGAAGAAGATATCGACTACGAAGAGACCTTCGCTCTTGTGGCAAGATTAGAAGCCATTAGGATGCTCCTTGCCTATGTTAGTAGTAATGATTTTAAACTATTTCAAATGGATGTCAAAAGTGCTTTCTTGAATGGTTTTATTTCCGAAGAAGTGTATGTTGAACAACCTCCCGGATTTGAAAATTCTCTTCTTCCTAATCATGTATTTAAATTGACTAAGGCTCTCTATGGCTTAAAACAAGCTCCTAGAGCTTGGTATGAAAGGCTTAGTTCCTTTCTTATTTTAAATAATTTTACAAAAGGCAAGGTTGATACTACATTGTTTATCAAATATTTTGAAAATAATTTTCTTATTATTCAAATTTATGTTGATGATATTATTTTTGGTTCTTCGAATAAATAACTATATGAATCATTTGCCAAATGTCTGAGTCATGAATTTGAAATGAGCCTAATGGGTGAATTGACCTTCTTTTTAGGATTGTAAATTAAACAACTTAGTGATGGTATATTTCTTAATCAATCTAAATATACATTAGAATTATTAAAATGATTTAACATGGATGGTTCAAAAGCGATAAACACTCCTATGAGTACTTCCACTAAGTTAGATATGGATGAAAATGATGAAAACTTTGATAAAAAAACGTACAGGGGAATGATAGGTAGTCTACTTTACCTCACCGCGACTAGATCAGATATCATATTTAGTGTAGGACTTTGCGCTAGGTTTCAATCTAATCCTAAATTATCTTATCTTAAATGTGTTAAAAGAATTTTTAGATATCTTAAAGGAACTCCCAATTTAGGATTGTGGTATCCGAAATCCGATAAATTCAATTTAATAGCTTATGCAGATGCCGATTTTGGTGGATGCAAGATAGATAGAAAAAACACATCTGGAACATGCCAATTTTTAGGACATACACTTGTTTCTTGGACTTCCAAGAAACAAAATTCGGTTGCACTATCTACGGCAAAAGCCGAATACATAGCTACAAGTGTATGCTGTGCACAAGTTGTTTGGATGAAGAATACATCGGAAGATTATGGAATTTACTTGAAGAGTATTCCTATAAAATGTGATAATACAAGTGTCATTTGTCTTACCAAAAATTCAATTCAACACTCTAGAACTAAGCATATCAACATTATGCATCATTTTATATGCGATCATATCCTTAACAATAATATCATTTTAGAGTTTATTGATACAAAGCATCAATTAGCAGACATTTTTATAAAAGCCTTAAATAAAGATCAATTTGACTTTATTAGAAGGGAACTAGGCATGTTAAATTGTCCTTGTGAATTAGCTTGATTGTATGTATTTTTTGAAAATTTTCATCCTCTTTTTGGTTTTCATGGATTTGACTTCTTCTTTGTTTTTCAATTCCAAATAACATCTTAAAGAGCAATCGAAAACCCTATTCTATCTTGAATCAAACACCTCTAAAAACAAAAAAAAAAAAGGAGGGAAAGAACAATTTTTTTGGCATGCCAGTGGTGGCACCGCTAGAACCAACAGTAGCACCGCTTGGGCGCTTGGTCCCCAGGTGGTGGCACCGCCCGAGAATCCTCATATAAGTAGGGTCGGTGGTGGAACCGCCCCCAACCCGTGAGAACCTTCCCTAGAACCCTCTAAACCTCTCTCACCCTCATTCTAACCTCTAGAAGCCTAAAAGAGGGATTCTTGTTGGATCAAACTCTCTACCTCCCAAGGAAATCTCCATAAGGTAATATCTAAAATATTTCCTTCTTCCTCTCATTATTTGGCCTACTCTTTACAGTTTTTTCTTGATCTATCATCTTGATTAGATATGGCTCCTAAGAGATCATCAAGAACAAAAGAGAAGAGGGTGAAAGGAGATTCCTATGACCAAAACCATTTTAGATCTAACGAAGTAGCTCTTAGGTTTCCTAATTTTGAAATAAGAATAATACATAAGGGTAAACATGTTGATCTAGATGAACTTGGAAACCTAGAACTCATTAGATAGTTTGCACATTTAGATGCCTCACCTATCCTACAAATCAATGAACCAATTTATCCTAGGTTAGTTAGGTTATTTTACTCAAACTTATGTGTGGACAATGATAGCTTAACTACATACCTCTTAGGGACACAAATTAAAATCTTTGATAGCACTATATGCGAATTAATTAGAATTATCGAAAAGGACAAGGGCTGTTATTTTAGAAATAAATGAGATATCAATGTAATAGAAGCAACCTATTCTGAAGCCTTAGAAACTATTTTTGCAAATCCAAACCTAGACATGATTCCCAAAAGTTGCGAGCACTTATTGCCCTTTAACTCTAAATTTCTTCATCACATCATGACTAGCATATTACTTCCCAAACAATTTCATCATGATGAAATTAGTCAAATAGAGCTAAGCACTATGTATTGGATAATAACTGGCTAATATAATTATTTTGAATACTTAATCCGGTAACATATGTAGGACATAATGCTAAAGACATAATGTTACCATATGAGGGGTTAGTCACTCGATTAATACTTGCTCATAATATTTATATCTCACCCGATGAAGAAATAATTCAAGTTGATCGATTTACAACTATCAATAGAAACCTGCTCAAAAGACTTAGGTATATTTTTAGCAATGGTATTTGGGTTAGGCAACCTAGAAGGACTGATCCAATTCTCCCTTCAGTAGAACATCCTAAAACACCAATTTTTAGGGGAAATGAATTTCCTCCTCCTAGTCCCTTTGGTGCAGCACCTTCAGAATCAGCTCCTACTTCATCTTTTGAAGATCTCATTATGGTAGAATTACATCAGATCAAATTACAATAAGAGCAACTCAAATCACAGCAAGACCAAATTCAATTACAGCAAGCGGAAATTTTGAGGGAACTACGACAAATGAATCAGAAGATAGATGTCATGTATAAGAACTATGAATTTCCTCCTAAGGATTAATCGATATGCCTTCTTATTCTGCTACCTTGACATGCGATCCTTGTATGGTTAATCTTAATGCAAAGTTAAAGCTTTGTCATTTTACCATCTCCTTTTTGTATGAATGCTGAATTTTTCTAATGAGATGAATTTTGTATGATCAATCTTTATGCTGAACTCCTTTTCTAATGATTTTATGATCACAAATTGTACACTTAAAGTCTTATCTTCTTTTTGTTGATGACAAAGGGGGAGAAGAATAAGCAAAAGATTGATGACTTATGCTAATGTGATAGCATGACTTATATGAATTGTAAAAACTAATATGTTGTGATAGCATGACTTATATGAATTGCAAAAGCTAATATTGTTATGTAATGCAAATGTCTTATATGCATCGATAGCATGACTTATATGAATTGC
Organism: Musa schizocarpa; assembly: GCA_900464855.2. NCBI lineage: Eukaryota > Viridiplantae > Streptophyta > Magnoliopsida > Zingiberales > Musaceae > Musa > Musa schizocarpa. The sequence continues at coordinate 21,625,734 of LS990916.1, forward strand.
AAAAGCTTGTGTAATGCAAATGTCTTATATGCATCGATAGCATGACTTATATGAATTGCAAAAACTTATGTAATGCAAATGTCTTATGTGCATCGCAAATGTGATAGCATGACTTATATGAATTACAAAAGCTAATATGTTGTGTAATGCAAATGTCTTATATGCATCGTAAAACTTTTTGAGAATATCGCAATATAAAAGTTTTTAGATTGGTTATCGTTTCATCTCATGATCATATTAAATCATGCCTTACATTTATATCATAAGATTTATGTTGAAAGTTCATATCTCTTGTCGAAATGATAATTGTCTTTTATCAATCGACTTGAAAATAATTTTCATAGCTTGAAATTATGAGAAATACGAAGTTTTGTATTTGCTCATGCTTATAGAAAATAACGATAAATTCAACGAATAGAACTTATCGGTTTAGGCTTGAATTCAAAGAGATTGAATTCAAGAGTTTTTATCTTCTCATAATATGGTATGTAGATAGGGGGAGTTATGTTTAACTCCATCATCAATTGATTGTCATCATAAAAAAGGAAGAGATTATTGAATCTCGGATTTTGATAATGAAATCAATTGATGGGTTAATTGATCTAATCCATATTATTGAGTTAAGTATGCAGGATTAACTACGATAGCTTGAAGATATAAAACACTGATAGGCGGTGGCACTGCTACTGACAGGTGGTGGCACCGCCAGCACCGAGAAACCCAAAAGCAATTCAAATTTAGAGCCCAAATTTGAATTCTTTTGGGGCCTATAAATACCCCTCAATTCTTAGCAAAGATAACACCTTTTTGACAAGTTAGAAAGTGAAAAAAAGCTCCAGCAAAGTCTTGTTTTCAATAGCTTAAGTGTTCACCTCCCTCTTTCACTTTGAAAAATCTGTAAGAGTGTGAACTACTTATAAAAAGGTTGTAAGAGGGGTATTTGGTTCTTCTCTTTCAAAGTGATTTGCTAGTGGAAGTTGGGAGCCTCATCGAAGAAGGCTTCGAAAGTGGCTGTAGGTTATTTGACCGAACCACTATACATCGTGGTGTTCCTTGAATGTGTGAGTGTTTAATTTTCTGAACCATTTCTTTACTTAGCTGCAAATCATTTGGTTTTCATCTTCCTACTCTTGACTACCTTTACTCGAGCTATTTTAGCTAAGTCATCCTTCGTTGAGTCAAAATCTCTACACATTTACGAAATCGATTTCAAACTTACGAGTTTTAATCTGCTGCACTAATTCACCCCCCCTCTTAGTGCCGCTTCGATCCTAATAGGTTTTAAGTGCTGTGATCATCTCTTTCCTCGGGGAGCCCAAACGTCAGCTTGGGGGCGACGAGTTTCTTCTTTATAAACCCCTGACTGTGGAAGGGGGTGGCATTGCTCCGTTGCTGCTTTCCCTGCTTACGACTCGGCTTTCTGCTCATTGTTTTTAGGTCGGGATGTCTTCATCTTCTTCTCCCCCGTCTTCTAATCGATCGGTTTCCGAGATCGATAGCTCGGGCTCCGATAGTTATAGGGTAGAAATGATTAGTTCTTCATCGGGTGGCTCATCCCCGACAGATTCGAGGGCTTTTGTGGCCCTGCAGGTGATTAGGTCATGGCATAATGTGGACTCGATGGTGCCCGAGAACTTGTTAGGTCCGATCTGGGATCATTATAGTATCCTGAAGGATTATGAGCTTCATGCTCCGCGTCCGGGTCAGCACCCTTATGACCCATTTCCCAATGGATTCAGGCTGACCATGGATGCTTTGGAGGCAGGAGTATGTTTCCTACTACACTTGGTCATCTGAGAATGCCTCCACTATTGGGGGATTTCCTCGTCCCGGATGGCGTTGAGCTCCTAGCGCTATCTGGTGGTTTTCCTCAGGGAATGTCGGGGGGCAGGGATCGAATTGACCCGAACTCTCTTCTTGACCTGCTTTCGCTTGTGTAAGGGGTCGGGCGGGTATTATCTAACCGCCCGAAGTGGGTTTAGGATTAGCGGGGCTCCCTCCAACAACAAGGGGTGGAAGGCCCAATACTTCTTTGTTAGTTGCAATCGAGGGTGGGAGTTTTGCGTTGGGTGGATCTCTCGGGCGATCAACAATGTTCCTCCTATTAGGATCAAGAGCACTAAGAGGGGGGGGTGAATTAGTGCAGCGGAAAACTTTCAACGTTTAAAATTGCGTTCGTACGACAAAAGCGATTTCAGTAGAAAAGCCAATTCGTAAATTACTTTAACTTGAGATCAGGTAAGAAGTAGTTAAAACAAATCTATAAAGGCAGTTTGCAGTTATGATGGAAATCAGAATGTAAGCGCAAACTGATATACGATGTTCGTACGAGAAAAGTGATTTACGTCTAAACATGATTCGAAAATACTGAGCTTGGAAACGCAATCGTAAAAGCGTAGAAGGTAGTAAGCTATGAAGGAGGTTTGCAGTAAGAATAATCAGCTCAAAGTAAATACAAACCAGAGAAGACGGGAGTTTACAGTAGTTCGGTCAATCGTGACCTACATCCACTCCTCTGATTCCTCTTCCATCGAGGCCACCGGCATCCACTAATGATGTTCCTTTACTAGGCGAAGATTAACCTCCTTACACCCCTCTTCTCCTTTTACTGGGTTTAGGAGACAACCCTTACAAGCACTCACTCTCCTCTCTTAAACAGAATTTTAACACTTAAGCTAGAGGAGGAAAATTCTAGAGATTACAGCAGTGTTTTCTCTCTTTTAATCTCTCTATGCTTGTATATTTTACCTAGGGATTGGAGGGGTATTTATAGGCTCCAAATCAGTTTGAATTTGGAGCTTAAATCTGTCATCTCCCGGAATTCCGGGGTCTGGCGGTTGCACCGCCTGACTGGGGCGGTTGCACCGCCTTACAGGGCTCGAAGACTGAGCCTTTAGGCGGTGCCACCGCTTGTCAGGGGCAGTTGCACTGCCTGGCAGAGCTTGGAGACCGAGCTCAAGCGGTGCCACCGCCTGACTAGGGCGGTTGCACCGCCCAGCTAGAGCTCGGAGACCGAGCTCAAGCGGTTGCACCGCCCAGCCAGAACTCGGAGACTGAGCCCTGGGCAGTGCCACCGCTGACTCAGGCGGTGCCACCTCTGGGTGAGAGATCTAGGTCTGAATGGGTTGATCCATTCGGCCCAATTTGGTTCTTTCAAGGGCCCAATTGCCCCTAGATTAAGTTAATGGGATCACCTCCCAATTCTAACTTAATCATCGTGCTAACTATGACAATTCTTAAGACTTTTACTACAGCTTGCTTTGGTGCGTCAATCGCTTCTTCCGGCGAGCTTCCGGCGAACTTCCGGCGAACATCCGACGGTCCTCCGACGATGCTCCTACGGACTTCCGGCAAACTCCTGGACTTGCGATGATCCACTTGGAGAGTTCTAACGAGCTTCTTTTGGCAAGCTATTGGACTTCTCGGATTTGTTCCCGCAGAACCTCCGACGATCGTCCGGACTTCCGTCAAGCTGTCGAGCTCCCAACGTGATCATAGTCCTGACTCCGGCACAACTCCTGCTGCATGTCTTACTTTCATCGTAGTTAATCTTGTACACTTAAAACAAAACTTCGATCGAGACAATTAATCCTAAGCAATTAAATAAGTTGTCCGGCATGTCATTGGTCCCTCGACGCTTCGTCCGATTCTTCGGCGCATCGTCCTCTCCTGCGGCCTATTGCCCAATCGGCCAGTTGACTCCGTAACTCCGATATCCTTGGCGCAATACCCGCTCTTTTGGCCCGATGCCCAAGTCCACGGCCTGAAGCCTTCTATCGATACGTCGACCGATCCATCGGCCCGACGTCTAATCTTCTGACATGTTTCTCCGGCACAACATGATTTTTCCTACTTTAATTGTCTCATCCTGATCGAAGCATCTTGCATCACTCAAAACGCAGATTAAAATATAAACATAATTATCAATTGGTTTCATCATCAAAATACGAGATTCAACAATCTCCCCCATTTTGATGATGACAACCAATTGATGACGGAGTTAAACTTAACTCCCGGAGTTTAAACAAACTCCCCCTATCAATATGTCATATTGATAGAACCTTAAATTCAAACTGAATTCAAGTCATTGCAATATTCATCATGAATACTTGCAACACATCATCATGAACTTATGCATAACATGTCATGACATCAACATACTTCTCCCCCTTTGTCATCAACAAAAAGGAGAAGTACCACAATCAAGTGTTTAGAATATTAGTTCAATTTATTGCATGAAAAACATGATATCAAGTTTTATCATCATGCAGTTTTGAAGCCAGAAAATTTAGCAAGTATTACATCATGCTTAGAACATTTAAGCTATCAAGTTTCAGATATGCAAGTTTTACAGCATACAAGATAGCACTTTTGGTAATGTTCAAGATAGCAAGTTCTACATCATGCAAGCTAGCAATATTATAACATTTTAGAACCTGCAAGCTATCAGTTTTGAGATGTTCAAGAAAGCAACTCTTGCTTCTTGAGATATGCAAATTTGTCAAGTTTTGCTAGATGTGCAAGTTAGCATTTTTGCCTCTTGAGATAGGCAAGATATCACATTTGCTTCTTTTGAGATAGCAACTTTTTGTTTCTCTTTAGACTACAAGCTAGCAATTTTTACGATATACAAGTTTCACAATATACAAGCTAGCAAAATCTTCGAAAGCAAATGCAAGATAACTTTCTTGTGTAGGCTCATGATTCTTGCTTCTTATTGCAATGTGCAAGTTGTAAGTTTTGCTTCTTAAGATAGGCAAGCTTGTGATGTTCAAGATGACAAGCTCTTTCTTCTCTTTTGAGAAATGTCATTTTTGCTTTCTTTGCAAAATGCAAGCTAGCAAAATGCCAAACTAGCAAGAGATAATTTTTTACATGAGGCAAGCAAACAATTTGGCAAATGTTATATTTGCATCTTCTCTTTTGAGAAGTACAATTTTTGCTTTCATCTTGAATTATGCTAGCTAGCTAGTTTGCCTCTTTTCATGATGTTCACGCTAGAAATTCTTGCTCCCCCTTTGTCATTGTCAAAAACAAGGGAAGACCCTTATGTCAATTTTCATATTACGACAAAGGTAAGTATCAAGCTTATTTGTGCATCATTATATATTCAAATTAAAACATACACAATTTCAAAAACCTTATTTTTCATGCACGATACCGAAAAATAAATCAATCATCATTAATGGGCATATCATACATGATACTCAAACATTAAAATTTTTAAGCATTTATCAACATGTTGATCATGATACCAAACATTCATCATTTAAAGCATTCATGATACACATCATATGCAATACATCATGTATATCATTATCATAAGTATTGCATACATCATTTTAACTTCATGAATATTTCATCATTGCATGCATCATACCAAAACATTTCAAGCCATGCAAGCCATAAATACAAAGAAATCATGTCATGAAGGATAAAATCATTTGAATACCAAAAGACATGATTCATATAGTAAATATCTTTTTTAAATAAAATATCAAGAAAAATCATAGGAGTATAAAGAAAAGATCTTGTTTTAAAAGAAAATCAAGTAATAACTCCAAGAACTCATAAGGAAAAATCATGATTCATTTAGAAAATCTCCTCTCAAGAGAATATCAAGTAAAATCATAGAAGATCGATTAATGAGAAATTTTGATTTATAATAAAATCTCATGTATCGAATGTCGAGAAATCAAAATGATGATTTATATAAAAAATATCACAAGTTATATTTAAGAGAAAAATCATCATTCATTTTCATCTCATTCAATTTGTCACATCAATATTTCTTAGATATGCATGATACAAATCTTCAACATATAACATGCATAAATTCAAAAAATTGAAAGGAGAAGGGAAGAATTTAAAGGTATGAAGATTTCAACATCTCATAAACAAATGTAAGACCAAGTCATGAATCCAAAATTCCATGAAACAAAATGATCATCAAAGGTAATCTCATGTTATTCCAAGAAATCAATATCATGATTTTGATAAAACTCATTTCAAATTTAAATAATCAAAACCACTTTTATGGTTCACAAAATTCATAACATAGGTAGATTCATGATTTCATTGATAATATATTTTCCCCTTTTTTTAAGTATTTGATTTCATGTTAGCATGCCTTTTCATTTATGTTAAATAAAAACATGCATCAACATTTAGGATCGAAAAATGAATTTCATCATAGAACCATCAAGATCAATAGATTTTCAAAAATGAATTGTTATCGTCAAGAAAATCCGAAAATGAAATTTAACACTTTCATGCATTCGGACATGGTTTTGCCATATACACTCATGAGAATAACACATGCTTATCATCATGTATAACTTAAAATCTCATGCATAAAATTGTCAATTGTTGTATAAAAAATATTTAATATTTTCATTACATCATTATGCATTACTTTAAATCAAACATGAATTCATTCAACAATGTTAATCAAACATGATACACATTATGATTTCATATTTTCAATCAAAATCATTTTGTATGTTTATCATAAAATATGCAATGTTATCATTTTCGAAATTACTAGCATGATCATAATTTTTGTATTTTTATTTTTAAACATGTAATTTTTAAGAAAATTAATTCTAAACTAAAAAAGAAAATATATCATGAAAGCATAAGTAATTTCAAAATAAATCAGGAAGATTTCGATTACCTTTTCATTGAAAGCGGTTAAGGCGTAGTTTGCCAACTCGCCTTTCTTGATTTTCTCCTCGTCTTCGGAGGAGCTCGATTCATCCCACTTTGTGTTCTTCTTCTTTGGCCTCTTCCTTCGTTTAAGTTCATTGTTTATTTTAGATTTTTATTTAATAAACTTATTAAAATTTAGTATTCGAAGTTCAAGTTCATCATTGTCCTCATCACTTGAGTCATCGCTCAAGTGGTATTCATTTGTCCGGGATTCCAAATCCTTCCTGTTCTTTGGAAGGTTGTTTTGTTCATCATGTTCATCATGTGCATTGTGCACCATTTCATATGTCATCAAGGAACCAATTAGTTCTTCAAGTGGTAAGTTGTTTAGGTTTTTAGCTTCTTATATTGTAGTTACTTTTGAATCTCACTTCTTAGAAGGAGAACGTAAAATCTTGTTTACGAGTTCAAAATCCGAAAAACATTTGCCAAGAGCTCTTAAACCATTGACGACATCCGTGAAACGAGTGTACATGTCAACAATGGTTTCGCAAGGCTTCATTCGAAAAAGTTCGTAAGAATGCACGAGAATGTTGATGTTGGTTCGGTCAATCGTGACCTACATCCACTCCTCTTATTCCTCTTCCGTCGAGGCCACCGGCATCCACTAACGATCTTCCTTTACTAGGCGAAGATCAACCTCCTTCTTACACCCCTCTTCTCCTTTTATTGGGTTTAGGAGACAACCCTTACAAGCACACACTCTCCTCTCTTAAACAGAATTCTAACACTTAAGCTAGAGGAGGGAAATTCTAGAGATTGCAGTAGTGTTTTCTCTCTTTTAATCTCTCTGTGCTTGTGTATTTTACCCAGGGATTGGAGGGGTATTTATAGGCTCCAAACCAGTTTGAATTTGGAGCTCAAATCTGTAATCTTTCGGAATTCCGGGGTCTAGCGGTTGCACCGCCTGACTGGAGCGGTTGCACCGCCTTACAGGGCTCGAAGACTGAGCCTCTGGGCAGTGCCACCACTTGTCAGGGGCGGTTGCACAGCCTGGCAGAGCTCGGAGACCGAGCTCAGGTAGTGCCACCGCCTGACTGGGGCGGTTGCACTGCCTAGCCAGAGCTCGGAGACCGAGCTCAAGCGGTTGCACCGCTGTCAGAGGCGGTTGCACCGCCCAATCTCACTTGGAGACTAAGCCCTGGCGGTGCCACCGCCTGCCTGGGGCAGTTGCACCGCCCAGCTTTGCTGGGAGATCCTCTCCTGGGCAATGCCACCACCGACCCTGGCGGTGCCACCACCTACACTATTTCAGCTCACTGGTTGGGCTCCAAACTTGGCCCAAACCAGTCCGAACTTGGGCCCAATTGGCCCCTACTTGGGTTATAGGATTAACACCTAATCTTAACCCTAATTAACGTGCTAATTATGAATTTAAAGACATTTTCTAAGCTATTACAAAGTTCGTAAGTCAAGACTTCTTTCATGAAGCTGCTTTTGACAAACTTAGGTGGTCTTAGATGATCTCTCGAAACCATTCTGCTGGACTCCAACAAGCTCCTAGACTTCACGATTTGATCTTAGCGAAGTTCCAATGAGCTTCTTTGGCAAGCTCCAATCTTTCTTGGCAAGCTCCATGAACTTCCAATGAACCTTCCCATGAAGCTTCAAAAAAACCCTCCGGCAAGCTCCCAACTCATTCTCGGCTAGTTCGGTGGCGTTCGACGAACCGGACTTCCGTCGAACTCTCGAACTCGCAACGAATCCTTTGCGCTTGACTCCGACACTTTATTTCACTTTATGTCTTCATTGTTATCATAGTTAATCCTGCACAATTAAAACAAAACTTCGATCGAGACAATTAATCCTAAGCAATTAAATAAGTTGTTCAGCATGTCATTGGTCCCACGACGCTTCGTCCGATTCTTCTGCGCATCGTCCTCTCCTATGGCCTATTGCCCAATTGGCCAGTTGACTCCGCAACTCCGATATCCTTGGCGCAATACCCGCTCTTCTGGGCCCGATGCCCAAGTCCACAGCCCGAAGCCTTCTGTCGATACGTCGACCGATCCATCGGCCCGACATCCAATATTCTGACATGTTTCTCCGGCACAACATGATTTTTTCTATTTTAATTGTCTCATCCTGATCGAAGCATCCTACGTCACTCAAAACGCAGATTAAAACATAAACACAATTATCAATTGGTTTCATCATCAAAATATGAGATTCAACACATGTCAACAATGGTTTCGCAAGGCTTCATTCGAAAAAGTTTGTAAGAATACACGAGAATATTGATTTTGGACTCTTTCACTCGGCTAGTACCTTCATGAGTGACCTCAAGAGTTCTCCAAATATCAAAAGCCGAATCACACATCGAAACGTGATTAAATTCATTTTTGTCAAGTACACAAAATAAGGCATTCATAGCCTTTGCATTTAAAGAAAAATACTTCTTCTCCAAATCCGACCATTCGTTCATTGGTTTAGAGGTAAGTTGAAAACCGTTTTCAACAATATTTCATAAATCCAAATTCATAGAAATCAAGAAAACTCTCATTCAAGTTTTCCAATAAGTGTAGTCCAATCCGTGAAACAACGGTGGATGAACAACCGAAAAACCCTCTTTAAAGCCATAAAAAGCCATTTCTCTCGGGTGTAAATCCGAAATGAGAAATATCGGGCTCTGATACTAATTGTTAGAATCAAGAGCACTAAGAGGGGGGGGGTGAATTAGTGCAGCGGAAAACTTTCAATGTTTAAAACTGTGTTCGTACGACAAAGGCGATTTCAGTAGAAAAGCCGATTCGTAAATTACTTTAACTTGAGATCATGTAAGAAGCAATTAAAACAAATCTATAAAGGCAGTTTGCAGTTATGATGGAAATCAGAATGTAAGCACAAACTGAAATACGATGTTCGTACGAGAAAAGCGATTTACGTCTAAACACGATTCGAAAATACTGAGCTTGGAAAGGCAATCGTAAAAGCGCAGAAGGCAGTAAACTATGAAGGAGGTTTGCAGTAAGGATAATCAGCTCAAAGTAAATGCAAACCAGAGAAGACGGGAGTTTACAGTGGTTCGGTCAATCGTGACCTGCATCCACTCCTCCGATTCCTCTTCCGTCGAGGCCACCGGCATCCACTAACGATCTTCCTTTACTAGGCGAAGATCAACCTCCTTCTTACACCCCTCTTCTCCTTTTACTGGGTTTAGGAGACAACCCTTATAAGCATTCACTCTCCTCTCTTAAACAGAATTTTAACACTTAAGCTAAATGAGGCAAATTCTAGAGATTACAGTAGTGTTTTCTCTCTTTTAATCTCTCTATGGTTGTATATTTTACCCAGGGATTTGAGGGGTATTTATAGGCTCCAAATCAGTTTGAATTTGGAGCTCAAATCTGTCATCTCCCGGAATTCCGGGGTTTGGCGGTTGCACCGCCTGACAGGGCTCGAAGACTGAGCCTCTAGGCGGTGCCACTGCTTGTCAGGGGCGGTTGCACCGCCTGGCGGATCTCGGAGACCAAGCTCAGGCGGTGCCACCGCTTGACTGGGGCGGTTGCACCACCCAGCCAGAACTTGGAGACTGAGCCCTGGGCGGTGCCACCGTCGACCCAGGCGGTGCCACCTCTGGGCGAGAGTTCTGGGTCCGAATGGGTTAATCCATTCGGCCCAATTTGGTTCTTTCTAGGGCCCAATTGCCCCTAGATTAAGTTAATGGGATCACCTCCCAATTCTAACTTAATCATCGTGCTAACTATGACAATTCTTAAGACTTTTACTATAGCTTGCTCAGGTGCGTCAATCGCTTCTTCCGGCGAGCTTCCGGCAAACATCCGACGGTCCTCCGACGATGCTCCTACGGACTTCTAGCAAACTCCTAGACTTGCGACGATCCACTTGGCTAGTTCTGACAAGCTTCTTTTGGCAAGCTCTTGGACTTCTCGGATTTATTCCCGCAGAACCTCCGACGACCGTCCGAACTTCCGTCAAGCTCTCGAACTCGCAACGTAATCATAGTCCTGACTCCAGCGCAACTCCTGCATGTCTTACTTTCATCATAGTTAATCCTGCACACTTAAAACAAAACTTCGATCGAGACAATTAATCCTAAGCAATTAACCAAGTTGTCCGGCATGTCATTGGTCCCTCGACGCTTCGTCCGATTCTTCGGCGCATCGTCCTTTCCTGCGGCCTATTTCCCAATCGGCCAGTTGACTCTGCAACTCCGATATCCTTGGCACAATACCCGCTCTTCTTGGCCCAATGCTCGAGTCCACGGCCCAAAGCCTTCTGTCGATACGTCGACCGATCCACCGACCCAATGTCTAATCTTCTGACATGTTTCTCCGGCACAACATGATTTTTCCTGCTTTACTTGTCTCATCATGATCGAAGCATCCTGCGTTACTTAAAACACAAATTAAAACTTAAACACATATCAAGTGGTTTCATCATCAAAATACGAGATTCAGCACCTCTTTTTCTTTCGCACAAAGAGGCTGAGCGCATGGAGCAACTGAGAGAGATCCTATCCTCTTCTCGGGCCATTAGGGGGATGACCGAGGAGTGGTAGGTTGATGAGGGGCTAAGTCCAACTACTAGGGGTACGATCAAATTCGTGCTCGGGGTGCTTTCTTTATTTTTTCTTTTCCTGGCGCCTCACTAATCATGCCTTTATTTTACAGAGATGGTGAACCTCCAGATTCTGAAGGGGATGCCCCGTTCTATGGCCACGACGCAGCCGACGCGAGAGTGCGAAGGATCCGGTTCTAGGGTTCCTTCGAGAAAGGGGACGCCATCACGTGGGTCGAAGTCGCCTAGTGATATGGAGGCGGATCGACTGAAGAAGAAAGCCAAGGTTGGGACTTGGAAGGTTCCGAAAATTGTGGCGAACCACGGAAAGGTGGCACTAGGGATGGGTGAGTCGGGTGGAGGCCTTTAGGGCGAGGGTGAGGCGCAGGCGCGGGAGAGGAGGCATGCCAACTCTCTTGGTGAAGGCCCTTCGGAGAGGTCTATAGCTCGCCTGAAGTCGATGCGGGACTTGTGTCGCATCTGCGCTCATTCCGAAGGGGAGCCTTTCTAGGCCCTTAGCATGGCTGACCTCGCGGAGGAGGAGCCTGGGGCTCCTTACAGCACCATATGGCCCACTCTCAAAGCTGAGAATAGGATCTAGTCTGATGGGTCGACGGCTCAAGAGTTCTCATGGGGGGTGCTGCATCTAATGCTAGCAAAGCAACTATACTATTCACCCTTCGTGGTGCTGATAGATCGGGTGGCCGAGTCCCACGTTTAGGTGAGTTATTTTTTTTTTTTCTTACGGGGAACATGCACTGACGCCGATCCTCTTGCATGGACAACATTACACTATAGCCTTGATCGACTGCATTTACGACGCTGGTCGGGTGATCGAGCGCATGGGCTAGGTGAACTCAGGCCTTCGTTGAGAGATTAAGGAGCTGAAAGGTGGGCCTGGCCTAGCGACCGTGGCGGTGGCCATGTAGCGTGTCGCGGAATCGAAGGCCGAGGTCAAGCGACTGAAGGTCGAGCTAGTCGACTCCCAGGGTCAACTGAAGGAGAGTCAAGGGCGGGTTCGGGCTCTGGACGACAAGCTACTCTCTCTTTCGCGAAACGTCGAAGCTACGCATTCCGCATCCTGGGCGGCGGAAGAGGCCCTAGCCGAGGAGTGCCGACTGGTGCCCGAAAGAATGAAGAAGGCTATCTCCGAGTACAAGAAGTCCATGGGGTTCCAGCTTGGTCTAGTGAGATCGGGCCAAGTGACCTATGAGTTCAGGTACTGGGTCACCCTTGCGCGTGTTTGAACGAAGTGTCCTGACCTGGAGGTGGAGCCAAATCCCTTCACCGATCTTCCTAAGGACCAGAGTGTTTGAATGCCGGATGAAGTCCCTTTTGACAATAGCCTGGAGGGTCCTCCGAACTGAGGGATGTAATTTTTCCTTTGTCCTGGTCGAGGCAAATTTTGGGTTGTATTGTCTCAACCACAATGTGTACACCCCTTTTGGGTTGTATTGTCTTAAGCAAACCATCTCAATGAAAGCACCAAAGAGTAGCTCGTCTTCACGTTAGGATAATGCGAGCAAGGTGGCCATGGAAGGCTTGGGTCGCACGATGGCCAGGAAGTTCTGCTTAAACTACCTCATGAGTTGGTCAAAGGAAGAGACCAAAGATAGGCATAATCGGCTGAACCATGCCCGTGCCGGTCCTCTGAGGGTAGTTGGGAACTCCCGGCACATCAGGGCATCGGAGGTGCCATAAAGGGCCATTTGAGCCCGGACTGCGATGACATGTTTCGTGGGGTCGGAGCCGCCATCGTATGTTTCCAATGTCGGGAGACTAAAGTTGAGCGGCACAGGCTTGTCCTGGATTTCCTGAGCAAATGGGGATCCACCCGAGCTGCCTTTGCCCGACTCCCTACGTGACTTCTGGAATTCGTGCTCAAACTCGTCTAGGCGTCGGTTAACCACGGATAGCTAGACCCTGAATGAGTCATCCACTGAGTCTAATTATAAGGTATCAGGCTCGAGGAGGGGTGGAACGACTTGGAAAGGTGCGGGCACGCTTTGCTCGGGGAGGCTTCTTGGGTTTACTGTCTGCTCTCGGACTTCTCCTATCCCGACTTGTTCCCTATTCGGCCTCTGTTGTGTCGGGTTGGTTGGGGGAGCTACTAGCTGAACGATCTATGGGATAAGCGGCACAATTGTTTGCATCATTCCCGCCAGGGTTTGTACCTGCTTGGCTAGGCCGAGGAACTCCTCGGGTGAAACAACCGAGGGTCCTATAGCATATTCAAGGGGAGAGAGCCATGAATATTTGAATAGACACTAGTAGCGAACCGACGTCAGAGCCGGAATCCCCCCATCCCTGAGGGTAGGGAGGGGCTGATCACCGAGTCCGAAAGGGGGGCGGTCAGCTAGTAGCTCTCCCTTGGTGGGAACTCCTACGGGGTGCTCCTGTAATATCGGCCCTCCTTCTAGCACCAAAATATTGATGAACGAGTGTACCGTGGCCAATGCGTCAGCATGGCTTGGTCCACGGGTCGATGTCGGGAGTTCACGATCGGCTGGGGTAGGTGACAAGGTTGATCACGCTCGCGAGTTGGGATGTCGACGCCGTCTGAGGGAAAGCGCCTCTCTGTCAAGACACTGGTGTCATCCTCGGGGAGGGTGTCTCTCGGTTGAGGCAGTCACACTTTCGGGGGTGGCCGCACTCCTGCACAGAAGACCCTCATCGGGGGTTTCCGACTTTGGCCCCTAGACGATTTAGTGATTGGTTTTTTCTTTTTCGCCTCCCCTGGCCATATGCCAGTCAAGGGCTTTTATACTACTATACGAGGATCGACTATACGTGGGTTTGGCATGATGGTCGTTCCCCGAGTGGTGAGGTGGTACATTTGTATGGCCACTGTCCTGGAATACACGGAACGATACTATGCGGTGCCATCCCGAGCTTTCCGGGACGGGATATACTGAGAGGTTCCTTGATACGGATCCTGTCTTAGCATGTAGAAATTCTCCTCGTGCTGACTTGGCAGAGGCGTGATGCGACGTTGGTTGCGATGTAGCTGGGGCTTAAAATATGCCATATCACATACTAATCGTCTTTCTTTGCTTCACTCTAAACAGCCTCTCCTTTTGGAATTTAGAAAATTCTCGGCCTCATCTTTAGCAATCTGATTTTATGACATATCACAAGAAACACTAAATCTGATCCTCTCCTAACTTTAATTGTTTCTGCCATTTTTATCCAAGTTTTGTCTTCCAGGTTGTGTTTTTATCTCCATCGGTTTCATCAATTTCATCGGGTTTAACTGAACAATTTGTTCGATGTCCGAGACGGTAAGAAGAGGTCGGAATTTGTCGACGATAGATGTGTACTTTTGTTAGATTTATCCTCTTATATCGTGGTGTATGTTCAAGCATTTGTAGATCTCCTTTTTCTTCGGTAGATCAGTTTGTCTATAAACAAGAATTGTGTGTACAAAATTCTTCCCTCTTCATGACTCCGTCCGAATTTTTTTTAAAATATTCACTATGAATAAATCCTATTACTTTGAAAATTAAGTTATATGAATTGTTATTACTATTGAATCACCTCAGAAAAATGTTTACGCTCAGAAAATTATGAGCACCTTAAAACAATTGCTGGTATTTGATTACCCACTTGTCACGGACAAACTTCGAAACAAGATGTTTGATGTAATGTTTATGCATGTCCGTGTTTTTTTGTATGTTCATACTTTGCCTAACAAGTAGAGAGACAGCCGAAGGCTTAATAGTCCCATTTTAATTAGGTTTGGTGGTTGTTTTAGGCTTGTAAATAAAGGTTGTGTCATGTGGACACTTGTGAGAGATTTTTGATCTATAGTGGACCATTTTACCCTTTGTTGTGCAATTGTTCAGAGCTTGTAAAGTCTGTTTGTAATTTGCATTATCTATGAAATGTTTTCGAAAATGTTTGCTTGTGGATCCCGAATGAGGCGTTTTCTCTAACCCGTTCTCTCTTTTGTGGGTCCTAAGGGATATGGGAGGCTTCGGGGAGGCTGACCTTTGCAGACGGACACGCAAGGGTGCCACACGACTTAGACAAAATCAGCTAAGTCCATGACAGATAGTATCAGAGCGAGACAAGCACTTATAGAAACACTTAGCATGCAAATGTGGGGGACCAAGCGAGGCTGCGTTGAGGGCAGTCAGTACACGCGCGACCGTTTGGGGGAAAATGGGAATGGAGATGTAAGGAAAAGGAGTCGCTCGGAGGAGCGGGCATCTGAGATTGGCATTCAGAGGAATGGCTAACCCTTCGCACAAGAGGCACTACGAGAACAGGCAAGCTTAGAAGAATACGGAGCGCACAAAGGTTGGGATGGTTGAGTTTGAGCTACAGCTCAACGTTGATAACTATACTTGATGATGTTAAAGGCAAGCGAGGCGCTTGGTAAAGGATGAGACCATGCAAGGTGGAATGAGTTGCTCAGCGACTGTAAGAGTTGTGCAAAGCTCACAGAGGTGAGGGGAATTGCTAACTCAAAGAATTCGGTACTCATACATGGGCTTGTATACGGACGATTAAATGTTCGCGGCCATCCCAAGGCGACCGAAACTCGGTGCCATGGAGCATTGAAACTTTCTCTTCGGCATGTGAAGGATACATCCATAGGAGGCTGAAGTGTGCAACGAGTTCAGCATGTTGCTAAACCTTGAGTGGTGCAGCGGGGGTTGTATTAACGTGGAGTTACAATCTAGCAAGTGCGTTTACAGGAGGCAGAACAATGCATAGTTTGTTCAGCAAATCGGAGTAGTCTAAGGGGATGGTAGTCTCTGAAACGAAGAGAGATATTGCTCCAACGGGACAATTATCCAGGAGGGATAAGTCTCGGCTCTCCAAAGGGAGAATCATGTGGGATAGACCTCACATGTTGAGGAGGAATACCTCAATAAACAATAACTCCATGAAGCTCAATGGACCGAGTAAGCGACGATGAGTCGTCGCATGATCTCGCTTGAGAGAATGCATTAGTGGATGCATTGCGAGATCAAGTGAGGGAGCGACCCAAAGTAACACAAATGAAGGCACACTTGGAGTCAATATGGAGATCGGACTCAATAGAGGGTTGACCCGTAGAATGGTGGGCGCGAGGGCCACCATCAACTCAATGCAAAAACGAGGAGCGGAGCAACTTGGGTGTAACTTGGCAAAGTACCCAAGCCGCATGAAGGGAGCCAGCATAGAAGATGGAACATGGAGCAGAGGCACAGTGCTTTCCTTGGACAGAGGTCAAAGACATAAACTCTTGCAAAGGCAAGAGCAGGATCATATTGTTCCATGGGTCCTTCATTCTGACGGAGCGGACTCATCTTGCATGGTGCCAAAGACGAAGGGAGCTTCTGGGCACATGCACCTTATCTCAGAGAAGCATTTGATGAAGGAACTAAGGCGACTCAACTTACAAAGGCGAAGTTAGGTTCAAAAGGCCTTAGCACGGGGCAAGAGAACACGGAGGTAGGTACTCTTGAAGAATATGCCATAGTGTTGCCATTCAAGTTGCCATGAAAGAAGCGGTGCGCAGTGAAGATTGTACTGATAGGGGCAAAGGCCTAGGATCCAGACAATGATGTACTAATTACAGTGAAGTCGGGGGACTTTGGGAGCTACTAGGTGACGGACTGTCCTAGAGCAGTACTTCATTTAGGTGTGACCCAAGAGTAGGTGGATGAAGGTCGATTGCCAAATGAGTGAACAAATTCGAAGGTGGAAGAGACCCTGCGATGTATTGGTAGAGGCCACACATGGAGGGATCACAATTCGAGTTCATCCCACAAGGATCAGAATGCAATGGAGATATCACCAGGAGGCGACATGGTGCAGCAGATCGTGGTGGAACAGTTCGTGGTAATGCGATACACATGAATCAGTCCCGTGAGGGATTAGATCATACGGAGGTATGATCGGGAGCTACTGGAAGCTCCACTTCGGTGAACAACACGATGACAAGAAGGGCTATGGATTCAAGGAGTGAAGGCCATGGTACCGTAGAGGTGGGTCTTCCGTGCGTGTATCGAATTTTGCATCGGATGAAAGCATTGGTCATCAACATATGGGGGCTGTGTTCCACCAAGAGAAAAGTTTGAATACAAGTACCAATGAGTCCCAGGGGAGAGACTTGATCATGTAGAGGTATGATCAAAGCAGCTAGAGAGTTGGACTATTTCAGAGCCCATATTCGCTTAAGGGAGCCCGGCAAGTCAGAGGACAAGGTCGAGTAAGCAAACGTTACTACTAAGGAAGCTAAAGAGAACAAAATCGGTGCAAACTCTACAACGTGATGGCAGAGGCCATGCATGGGAGTTGCAATCTGTCTTTCCATCGATCAAAGGGAGCTGCTTGGAGAACATAGAGGTGTTGAAGCAGAGGGTCGAAAGGGGCGAGGAAGCGACGATGAGTCCAGAGGGACTTAGCTACCCAAAATCAAGTATCAGTTAGAATGGAGGTGGACTCGGAGGAGTGCCACAGAGACATATCTACTGATCGTGAAGAAAAGGGATGTAGATGCGAGGCGACGGATAGTAGGGCCATGGGCATGGCAGCGCCATGGCACTACAAAGGCGAGACTTCCGTGAAAGTCATTGATCCCTTGCTCTCATAGAGGGAGAGCGCTTGGTCGTGAAAGGAGCCGAGGAGGTAGAGCATGTAGAGGCAAACTCCAAGTACCGAGACAAGGCTGAAGGGCAGAGGCCAAGGAACTTCGTAAGACCAATGTCAACGAGCTTCTCATCAAGATAGCCGAAAGTGAAGGAGTTCGAGTCATGCAAGAGTGCATGACCAAGGAACGAAGCAAGCAGTATACGGTGTTGTACCTTTGCTACTCAATGGAGTAGGCGGTAGGGTTGATGGAGAAGACGGTACAATCCCAGAGGTGACCAAATCTATTAGAGAATTACTCCAAGTTAGGGTGAAAACTTCCTGCATTCCAAAAGTTCGATGGCATTGAGAAGGTGAATCACAGTAACTAACTCAACGCAAGGAGTGCAAACACTTCAAGTGCTTCAGAATTGTGAGCAAAAAGTAGGCGAAGGCTAGTAACCAGCTCGATGCATGGAGTACAATCTCGAGGAGGCGGGCGAAGTCAAGTAACCTTTGCCTTCTCAACCCTTAAGAGAATGGGTGAAACTAAGTACCGTAATTCTCTTATCTATCTAGTAGAGGATCTCTGCACAGGTTCAAAGACCCTTCGAAGATATTAGAAGATAATAGTTATTAAATCCTCACCATTAGTGATCAGTGCTACTGAGAGTATAGTATCCGTCTCATTTCCCAACAGAATGCCAATCGAAAGCAGAAGTGATGCAAATCTACTTGGAAGTGACAACTAAGTGAAAGAAGAGTCGATGAGCAAACTTTGTGGAGGAAGGACCAAAAACTTTGAAAGTTTACGAGGCAATGCTCGTTAAAGCTCCAACAAGCATCCACCTAGTTCAAGCAACATGAGGCATTTGAGAGACTAGCGCATAGTAAGGATGGTCTTTTCCTTCATCTAGAGGATCCGCAGGAATCAACATGGATCAACAAAACTCAGCCAACCCCACACCAGAGTCAGAGTCATTGGTGAGTTGAAGCAGCATGGCGGATCAAAGGTTCGACTACTCAAAAACAGTAGTGGAGAGCAACTGAGAGCTAGGAGACGCATTGCAGCTGGAGCAGAAGATTGAAGACTCAACAAAGGCGAGGAGTTGTAGTGTCGGCAAAGACTTCGACGAGGACATCGAAGGAATAAGTGGGGGAGAATGTCACGAACAAATTTCTAAATAGGATGTTTGATATAATGCTTATACATGTCCGTGTCTTTTGGTATGTTTATACTTGGCCTAACATGTAGAGGGATAGCCGAAGGCTTAATAGTCCCATTTTAGTTGGATTTGGTAGCCGTTTTAGGCTTCTAAATAAATGTTGTGTCATGTGGATACTTGTGAGAGATTTTCGATCTGTAGTTGATCATTTTACCCTTTGTTGTGCAACTGTTCAGAGCTTATAAAGTTTGTCTGTAATTTGCATTGTCTACGAAGTGTTTTCAGAAATGTTTGCTTGTGGATCCGAAATAAGACATTTTCTCTAACTCGTTCTCTATTTTGTGGGTCTTAAGGGACATGGGAGGCTTCGGGGAGGTTGGCCTTTGCAAACGGGCATGCAAGGGTGCCATACGACTTAGGCAAAATCGACTAAGTCCGTGATACTCTAGATACAGGTGCAGCATGTATGCTTGCAAGTCACACCGCATACACACCATAAGATTACTTGCCATATCTCAAGTATTGCGCCATGAGATTATACACAGCGGATGGAAAGAGACAAATAGGAGTTCTAGACGAGGAAGTTTTCAAAAGGAAAACTCATCGTACGACAACATCAACCATAACATCACAAACAACAGCTTGTCAATATCATACCATCTGAGGAGTAATCAACAATACCAAAGATTATATACAGCAGCCTACGGCCAAAATGAACAGATTTATATCATCATCTCTTTGCGAGAGGTTGTGCCTATGAATAGATTCGCCTGTAGTTTCCTCGGATTAGTATCCTCGTCGGGGAAGAAGCAGGACTATGCTTGAGAAAGCCTCCAATGAAATGAAGGCATGCACATCGTCAAACCTCCGCCACTGGTACCTGCTCATGTTCCTGAAGACGTGCCCTTGAATGTAGGATCCCATAGCAGAGCCTACCGTTACCACCAACGAGTCTATTGGTAAGGGAGAAGACGATGCAGTTGATGGAACATAGACGACAAGGGTTGACGTGAGGCATTTTTTGGAGTTGTATCAATCGTCATGGTTGGTGCATGACAGGGATAGAGCTTAGAAGACCAGCATCGTTGAGGTGGCGAGGGGAGTCTCACGAGGTTCGTGGAGCTCGATCTCCACAGTGTGGCTTTACAAGCCATCTCCCCGTCATTCACCAACCATGACAACTGCTATGATTCCAACAAGTACCTTTACCTTCACCAATAGATTCATGGGTGGCAACATATGGCACTACAATGGGATTCCAACTTTCAAGTGCTTCTCTGTCTTCAAGCCTCAACCATGATAGGAGTGAGGTGTTTGGGGTCATAAGCAGTGGCTGCGAAAGTTGGACGGCGTGCATGGCTTCATTTCGTTGGCGGCGTTTCTGACCATGGCCTTCCGTGAAGTCAGAATCTATAACTGTTTCTTCCCTGATGCAAATTCCGAATATGAGGAAATTAATGGTGAATCTGCCATTGGGAACAGCTTTTTCATTTATAGCTTACTTGATTCAGAATAGAAGTTACAGTAATCAGAAAGCAAATAAGTTTACTCTTTTTCTTAGTATTATTGTATGTTTCTGGACCAAACCATAAATCATAAAATAATTTAAATCAAACTGTAAAATTCCTTCTTACAAGGCATGAAATCAGATGTATAACAAACATTAAGTTTGGATAGTAAGATTTACAATAGGAAATAACAAAGGCAATATTTTTTTAACAAAAATCAACAATTGATTTGAAAAACTGTTACATAAATTTGTAATAGTTTATAGACAATGATAGTGTTTATAACACTTCTTTAAGAAATATATCTGCAACATAAAATAGATTAAAAAATAAAACATAGAATAATGTTTTTAAATAATAATTAATTTTCAATTCTAAATTTCGGAAAATTTGAAAATCTTTCTGAATTCAGAAAATATGAACTTAAACTGAAAAAAATTTCCAGTAAAACAAAATATATTTCTAATATTTTAATTATTAATATTTAATTGATATAATTAGTTTTTATTTTCATCACATAAATTAATATTATTTAATTAATTATTTTTATTTACTTTGGACCTTATGCTTATGTTAAATCATTGGATAGTAAGATTTACAATAGGAAACAACAAATGCAATATTGTTTAACAAAAAAAAAAAATTGATTTGATAAACTGTTATATAAATTGTGATAGTTACATACAATAATAGTGCTTATAACATTATTTTATGAAAAAAAGTCTGTAACAGAAAATATATTCAAAAATAAAACATGGAATAGTGTTCTTTAAGGAATACTAATTTTTCAATTCTAAATTTCAGAAAATATGAACTTAAACCTGAGATAATTTTCAAGTTAAATAAAAGATATCTCTAGCATAGAACTTGCACAATAAATCAAAATATTATATTTTCGAATTTAAATTTCAAAAAATAGAAATCAAATATTATATAATTTCAAAATTTGTTATATAAATAAAAATATTATATTTTCGAATTTAAATTTAAATTTCCAGTTTTAATGGAATTTATAATCTTAGAATTATTTAATATTGATAAAGATTAACGTTTTCTGAATTTAAAAACTAGACATTTTATATTTTCTTAATGTTGTTTTGCCTTTTCAAAATGATATCAATAACCCAATTTTCTAGAAAAGATTTACCAAAGCTTGGGAATAAGTTTCCCTTTATAAAATATATTTTTTTAAAATTCAGCCATTAATTTGTTTTAATATACCTTAAAAGAAAACTCAAAATGTATTTCTAGACACTTGATTTGGTTGCTCCTAAAATAGAAAAGTCTGATTTTTTTTTGTTGAAGTAGTTTTATGGCAAATATGTTAAGGAATTAAATTGTAGAATTTTTTTTAACAATTCTGGAATTTAAAGTAATCGAAAAATGGAATATTTCCAAGCTATTCAGAAATCTTCAAAATTTGAAATTTAAAATCTAAAATTAATTAAACAACCAATTTAGCATAGAAAAATTCGGCCAAAAAACACATATTGTATTTTATTTTAGAAAAAAATTCTAAACCTAAATTACCAAAAATATAAGAATTTTAATTATTACCAAAAAACATACAAACAAAATTTTAAGGCTTTTTTTATCGGTAGAAGTTCAATGGAAACAATATTAGTTTATTAGTATGAAAATTTTAATTTATGTAGCAAAATGCACAAAAGATTACTAAAGTGTTGTGCATGAACATCATAGCAAATTATAAAAGATTAACGGGTAGCAAAATATTAATAAATAAATAACTATAAAAAGCTGCATGAATTAACATAAAAAATCTATTAATTGATGCACAATTTCATCATAAGCTAATCCAGTTATTTATGTTTTATTTAATGATAATCATCATCAATCAATTAATCAATCAAATATTATGGTGTGATTAATTTTAAAAGAGGGTTGCCTCCTTGTTATATACAATATTTTGTCCCGAATTGTTGTAACGTAAACTGATATTAGATAGGATTTAATCAAGAAATATAAGAAAATTTAATTTTCAAATATAAGAGAAAGAAATTGAAATGGAACACAGAATCACATTGGATGCTATCCTAAAGCAAGGCAAGAAGCAAATTTTGATTATTAAGTGACTAAATCAAAAGAGGGATCATATTCATTTATATGAAACACCCACGTAAATAAGTTTTTCGGGTCCATCATAACCCAAAAGATTATATATCAATGAATAATTTTATGAATGTCAAAACATTAAGAAAAATATAATAATGACTAGAGTAATGAGCATTTTAAATTTTTCCTCTCAATTAAAAAAAATATTTTTTGAAACATAAACTTAAAAAAAACTATATTTGCTTCAGAAATCAAACAAAATTATATTCTTAAATCTAAGATAAAGAAATAATTGTGGAACATGGAATCATGTTGGACCCTTGGGCAAAATCTTACCTTCTTATAAGTAAGATACAACTAGAAAATCCCTTCCTAATGGAGGGTTGATAAGATATGACATAGATAAATACTAGTAAAATATTTTTTTTATAAAAGATGAATTATAAGTGAGAAAGAGAAAGATCATAATGAGAAGATTATAAGAAAAATAACAGGATAGCTATTAGAATTGCTATAGGTTCAAGAAATCAACTCTAAAGGATAAATGCTCCACACCTTTGGACAAAGAATTATATAATCTAAAAAACAAATATAGCCTCACAACATTCACACTATTATATGAAAAGAAATTAATTTACTAACTTATTATCTGATGATGAATTATAATGTTTTGATCCCATTTTATAGGCCCATGTATAAGAAGAAAAGGAAATAATCAAAAAGAAAAATATCTAAGAATATGAAGACTAATTAAATAAATAATGTTTTACATTCTTTGGAGAAGAAAAGTTACCAAATGATCTTCATCTCTTGATACTTGATTTTTTTCCTTTTTTTTAGGTAGATAATTCTTTCCATTTTTTTAAAATACTTTCTTTTCTTTTCTTCTTTATAGTCAATCTACTAAACAATATGTGTTGACTTATATAATTTGCAAAAAATCCTTAAACTAATAGAAATTTTATTTAAATAAAAAATAATAGTATTTGCTTTTGCTATAATAATAACTCATCCCAAGTTCGTAAGATTGAAATATAAATCAACTATGGTAGTAGAACATTTCTATACACTACAAGCTATTATATCAAATCTGAAATATGACAACTAAAAGTTACTTTTTAATAATAATAGAATAGAAAGAGGAGAAGAGAAAGATAGTAACAATGAAATAATAAAACAAAAATATCAAATTAGGATTGTAAAAGCACTAAAAGGGAGGGGGGAGGATTGGAAAGACACTAAGAGGGAGAAGAGGTGAATTAGTACTTTCAAAATAAAGTTTTGATTTAAAAAATTTTGATCGAGAAATAGGTATTGAAAATACGTTTAACTTAGAACATGAGTAAATATAATGATAAACTAAATCAGTTAGTAATAGTAATAAAAAATATAAAAAGAAATAAAAATCAAATTTATAGTAGTTCGTCCCGATCTACGTCCACTCCCGATTTCTCTTCCCTCGAGGTCATCGACTTTCATTATCGATCTTCTTTTCAATGGATAAAGATCAACTACTCTTATTATAACTCTTTTTCCTTTTCACAAGCTTATGAGATAACCTTTATACATCTTTTTTACAAGAAAACCTTACACCTCTTAGAATAACCTCTAAACTTAAAAAAGAAGAGATTCAACACTTTTTAAGAGAGTTTACACACTTCAAATTTTACGTTTTCGGACATTTTTCTTACTTCATTAAGTAAGTATGAGTGAGGTATTTATATACCCTAAATATTTTTAAAAAATAGAGCCAAAAATTTAAATCCTCCGGTTTTCGAGGTACTAGCGGTACTACTACCTACTCCGGGTGATACTATCACCTGACAAAGCCTAGGAACCTAGGCTCTATCGGTACAACCACTTGCTTGGGCAGTACTATCATCGTGATTTTAGAAAAAGTACAATCAGTACTTTTCAGCTTACAAGCGGTACCATTGCCTACCTAGGTGGTACCATCGCTTGGCCTAACCATTCGTCACTAAATTGGTCTTCCAACATGCTCAATTCAATACTAGTTCAGGCCCAATAAGCTCCTAATCAAGTTGGCATAGTTATACCCTAAAACTAACTTAATTAGACTCTAAATGACTTCAATCAAGATTTAACAATTACAATCATGAAGCTTACAATATCCGACATGTCATCTATT
Source organism: Musa schizocarpa (assembly GCA_900464855.2). NCBI lineage: Eukaryota > Viridiplantae > Streptophyta > Magnoliopsida > Zingiberales > Musaceae > Musa > Musa schizocarpa. Next base: position 21,650,426 of record LS990916.1, read on the forward strand.
CAGACAGCATTTCATCCGAACTTTCGACGCATTATCTTTTCCTTCGGTGTATTGCCTGATCTATTGGTATGTTGATCTCCTACGGTATCCGATTTTCTTGGCATAATACCTGATTCTTTCGACCCAATACACAAACTCATGGCAGAAGTCTATCATTTGGCACATCGACCAATCCTTCGGCCCGACGTCTAATTTTTAATATAATACTTTCCGACCTAATATCTAATTCTCCTACTTCAACGATTTGCCTTTGGATGGTTCAAGTTCATGATCAAAGTTTCTCCTACGTCACTTATCTCAAATGCTTATTAGTCTATAAACTCATCAATTGATTTCACCATTCAAAATATGGGATTCAATAATTTGCTTCTTAATTTTTTTTTATAAAAAGTGACAAAGACAAGATTCATGATATAGTGTCAAAATATTTACCAACTAAACTAGTTGACACCTTCTAAATTAAAGAGAAAAATACTAGAATTAAGGTCTTGCATCTTCAAATATGAAATTATATCATTTGAAAAATAGATATGACATCATTCATACAACTCAATTTATTAACACATTTTTTAATGATTCTATTACAATCTTTTGTCCCTTTATATAAGCCTTAGATGGAAAAGAATAAAATAATAATAAGAAAGAAACTGTCATCATATAAAAGGCTATTCAAATAAATTATATTTTGCATTTATGGAAGAGAAGTTTCTATATTTTCCTTCTCAACTATAAGAAATTAGCTTGCTTTTATCATATTAAACCTCCTTCAAGCAATAGTTTGAAGGAGCACTTTTGATTAGTTGGCCAAAAAAATACCTTTGTGAACTCTTTTAAAATGTACTCATTTCTATGGGGATTAGTACTTCTATATTGAAATATTGGAATAATAGTATGTTGTATGAGATATGTCTCTATATAGTAGATAAGTTTATATAAACAATCATAAAGGGATCAAGGAAATCTTTAAATAAATTTATTAAAATAGTCAAGATAATTACGCATGATTATAAATGTGAAACCACATAATAAGATAAATAATATTATGATTTGTAATAATGAATGTTAGGGTCAAAAGAACATAGTTCAACGGGTTGGCAAGTGTTTCAGAGTTTTTATAGGATTCAAATTACTTAGAGGATTAGAATTATGAATTCAAGTAAAATGAAGAATCTTTATGAATTATTATTGCCTATACATTGATGTATCTATGTTTTAGTGGGGAGAGGGGGTGGGGGGAGGAAGACGTGAGAAAATACTTTATGCTGTCATGGGTTTCTCTGATATGTAAGAAATTTTCATAAGTTTATATGAGAGTTTATACAAGTGGTTTTGTGTTTGTGTCAAGATTAACTTAGTAGTACTTGTAATTGATGTCACATTGTGATGAATTTCTCCATCAATATAGCTAAGTAGTACTAAATCACATAAATCTTATATCATCTGTTTTGTATATTCTCTAATTGTTTATCTTTGAAAATTCTCTTTTGGCTTTAAAAGAGAATCTACTAGTGAATCTACTACTGAGCACATAATTCATAGTCTTGGAGTCCATGATCATTTCGAACTCCTTAATTAAGAATAATATTTAGTATAATAAGAAAACAATCTAGTACTATTTTTATTTGGACAGAATCGAGAATTCTAAAAGATTTTGATCAAATTGTAAGACTATCTTGGAAACATTTAAAATGCATGAAATCAAATATATAGATTAAAATAATAAACAACAAGTTTGGATAGTAACGTATTAGATGTTCAATTTAGAACAATAGGAAACGACATATGCAAGATTGTTTCTTTAAAGAAAAACAAAAGTTGATTTAAAAATGATTGTATAAATTTGTAACACACAAAACATTGTTTATAGTGTTGCTTTAAGAAACAAGCCTGTAATAGTAAATAGATTAAAAAATAAAACAGCAAATAACATGTTTAAAGAATTCTAATTTTTAATTCTAAAATTAAAAAAATCCAAAATTTCTTTTCAAATTCAAAAAATATAAGTTGAAACTCGAAATCATTTCCAAAAAAAAATGAAAATTTACTCCAAGAATAGATGTTGATAAATATAGCAAAATATTTTATTTTTAAATTTAAATTTTAGAAAACTTGAAACTTATATTTCTAATTTTTTTAATAAAATTTAAAATTTTATAATTGTCCTCTCTTCGAGTGATAGATTCAATGGGAGATCTTTCACGCTAGGCCTTGCATTCGTGAAGAAGCATTTCTAGAATCCTCCGTCATGAAATGTTATGCTCAAGAACGTGAGCATCGTGATGGAGGCATGCATGCGATCCGATGTCCACATGCAATCGGTGCCTACTCATGTTCCTAAACGCCTCTATCCTGCCTTCGTCTATGACATTGAAGATGTAGAATCCCTTGAGTGTGGCAATCCAATAATTAATCTTCGGGATTTCTCTTTTGGCTTTGAAATCTTCTCAACCTTTTAACGTTCAAAACTCGATGATGACAAGAGTGACGTGTTAGCAAGGTTGGAAGGTCATTTCATTGGTGGCATTCTTGAGCAAAGCTGCACAATGGAACGCAAGGTAACTACTAGGGAATCTTCTATTGAGCACATCATCCATATATTTTCAGTAAATAAATACAATCGAGTATTGTATTTATTTGGATTGAGTTTATGATCTTTTTGAACTCTTTAATTGAGAATAATATTTACTATAATCAGAAAACCATATAAACAAAACCCAAAAAATGCTATGCCCAATAACAGATTCAGTAGTAACTCAGTTGCTTTCGAATTTGTGTCGAGATGGAGCATAGTAAGTAAATTGTCCAACTTTTGTAGTTGATACCTACTCATATCCTTGAAGTTCACTCCTATCCTCGTCGGAACCAGTGTAGTTGAAGACATAAAACCCCTTGCATGTTGGGATCATGTAATACAAGTTTCCATCTTCGCTGATGTTTATGTTTGTGATAGAGAAGGCAACACAGAAGATACCAAATGCTCAAGGGGTTTTACGTCTTCAACTATGCTAGCTCCAACGAGGACAAGAGTGAAACGTTCAAGGTTATGAGTAGGTATCGATGGTAGAAGTTAGATGATATATATGATTTAGTTTTTTTGGTAGCATTCATGAGCATTGCACTCTGTGATGCTGGAATCTAAAAGTGCTTAAGCAAATCCGAATGCACAGGAGCTGGTAGAGAATCTATCATTTGGTATAATATTTTTGGCTTTTGTCTATATTGGTTTTTCTAATCTCTTGTAAGGGCATTGGATTAATTCCATACATTTGAAAAGTTTCCAAGACAATCTTACAATTTGATCAAAATCTTTTAGAATTCTTGATTTGGTCCAAATAAATACAATACTAGATTGTTTTCTAATTATGGTAAATATTATTCTAAATTAAGCATGAAGGGATATATCTAGTCCTCTTGCAAGAGTTCAAAATGATCATGAACTCAAAAAATATGAATGATGAGCTCAGCAATATATTCACTACTAGTTACCATGCATTCAAATCTCCATTGAGGAAGTCCTTCATGATCAGTGTCATGGAATGCTTAACTCAAGAATTTCGTCGATTGAATGACCTCGAACCTTCCTAACACGTCACTCTTGTCAGGTTTTGAATCTTAGGGGTCGAAAAGATTTTAAAGTCAAAAGATAAATCTCAAAGATCAAGCATGAGAGAAACCCACTTGTATGGTTCAATAATATTTAGCTACATCCATGAAGAAAAACTTTACCATATGACATCAATTACAAGCACCATTGAGTTAATCTTGACTCAAACACAAACCCACTTGTATACACTCTCATATAAACTTAAAAAAATTTCTTACACATTTTCTCTCATCTTTTCTAGATTCACTACAGAGAAACCCATGATCGCTCAAAGTATTTTCTTGCATCTTGCTCCCGAACTAAAAGATAGATACATCAGTGTGTATAGGCAATAATAATTTACTAAAGATTCTTCTTTCTAGTTGAATTCATAATTCTAATCCTCTTAAGTAATTTGAATCCTATAAAGAGTCTGAAACATTTTCCAAGAAACCATGTTCTTTTGATCCTAACATTCATTATTACAAATCATAATACTGTTTATCTTATTACATGTTTCATGTTTATGATCGTGCACAATTATCTTGACCTTTTTTATGAGAATTTTTAAAGATTTCCTAGATCCCTTTTTGATTGTTTATATATATTTATCTACGAGGACATGGACTGAGAATATGTATAGAGTCACATCTCATATAACATAGTACTATTTCAAAATTTTAATATAAGAGTACTAATCCCCATCGAAATGAGTTTAGAGTTATACTTCATATATCATGCACTCTAAAAGAGTTCACAAATGTGCTCATTGGCCAACTAATTAAATATGCTCCTTCAACCCATTGCTTTAAGGAGGTTTAATAATGTAAAAACAAGCTAATTCCTTACATTTGAGAATGAAAATTTAGAAACTTCTCTTCTTTAAAGAATTCAAAATATAATTTATTTGAATAGCCTTAATATGATGACAATTTCTTTCTTATTATTATTTTCTTCTCCATCTACCTAAGGCTTATACAAAGGGCCAAAACAGAATCGTTAGAAAATGAGTTAATAAATTGAGTTGTATGAGAAAAAGTCATATCTATTTTTTAAATGATATAATTTCACAATCCATGTATGTGAAGATGCAAGACCTTAATTCTAAGATTTTCTCCTTAATTATGATGGTGTCAGTTAGTTTAGTTGGTAAATACTTTCACAATATATCATAGAATCTTGACCTCATAACTTGCTTTTGTCACTTATTTTTTGCAAGAAAAAGGAACATATCTGGTTGTTTTATTTTATTATTTTATCATTGCAATCTTTCTCTTCTCCTCTTTCTATTTTATTATAAAAAAAAATTAACTTCTAATTGTCATATTTCAGGTTTGGTGTCATAGTTTTTGGTGCATCTAAGATGTTCTATCACCAAAGCTGATTTATATTTCAATCTTACAAAGTTGGGACAAGTTCTTACGTAGGAAAAGCAAATATTATTATTTTTTAAAAATAAAATTCATGATGTTGTTTCCTAGACTGACTATGAAGAAGAAAAAAATAAAGTATTTAAGAAAAAAAAAAAGGAAAGAATCATCTAGCTATAAAAAAGGAAAACAATAAAGTATCAAGAGAAGGAAGATCATTTGGCCAGACGAACTTGGAAACTTTTCTTCTCCAAAGAATATAAAATATTGTTTATTTGATTAGTCTTGATATGCTTGGATTTTTTTTCTTATTAATTATTTCCTTTTCTTCTTATACATGCGCCTATAAAAAGGGGTCAAAACATTATAATCGGTCATTAGAGAATAAGTTGGTAAATTAATTTCTTTTCTCATAATAGTGTGAGGCTATATTTGTTTTTCAGATTGTGTAATTCCATGTTCACAAGCAAGATGTGTAGAGGTCTAGAGTCTTTATCGTGAGAGTTCATTGCTTGAGCCTATAGTTATTTCGTTCTTTTTCTTATAATCTTTTTTATTATAATCTTTCTCTTTCTCTCTTATAACTCATTTTTTATAAAAAGTATTTCATTATTATTTGTTCTATGTCATATCTTATCAACCATCATGCTAGTCTTCCTAGGAAGGGATTTCCTTGTTGTATTTTGGGTATTTTTTTGAAGTTAACTTGTAAAAAAAAGAAAGACTTTGGACCTAACGTCATCCAACACAATTTCACATTTTATTTATATTTCTTTATCTTATATTTAAAAACATAATTTTATATGATTTCTTAGTTAAATATAGTCTAGTATTATTTGATGTTTCAAAAATATAATTTAGCAATGAGGGGGAAAAATCAAAAATTTAATTACTCTTGTCATTATTACCTTTTTTCTGAATGATTTGACATTTATAACATTATTCATGATATCTACTCTTTTGGGTTTGTAATTGACGGATCCCTCTTTTGATTTAGTTACTTAATAATCAAAATTTTCTTCCTCACTTTGCGACAGTATCCAACGTGATTTTCAATAGTTTCTTTCAAGGTCTATCGTACCATACCGTACCGGTGTTTCGACCCGGGCTCGGTATCGGTACGGTACGGTATACCGCTCGGTACACCCATGTGTACCGAGCACTGTAGCACTATTACAGTGCTACTGTTACAATGCGGACCGGTACAAGGCGGTCCACGTACCGCTGGTCTGTCGGACCGGTACGTACCGCCCGTACCAGGCGGTACGATCCGGTACGACAGACCTTGGTTTCTTTTATATTTGAAAATCAAATTTTTTATTTTTTTTATTAAATGCAATCTAATATTAGTTTATATTCCAACAAGGACAAAATATTGTATACCGAATTTTAGTTAAAAAATTCCAAAGGAGGTAACTCACCTTTAAAATTAATCATGCCATAATATTTGATTGATTAATTGATTCATAGTGATTATAAATAATATATATAATTGGATTATCTTATGATGAAATCATGCATAATTTTATAATTTTTTATGTTAATCCATGCTATATTTTATAGTTCTGTATTTGTTAATATTCTACTAACTCTTAATCTTTTATATTTCGCCATGATGTTCATGCACCACACTAACATAACATTTTATTAAACAAATTAAATTATTCCTAGTGATAAAATAATAATGTATCCATTGAATTTTGCTGATAAAAATAATCCTGAAAATTTGTTTGTATGATTTTTTTGGCAAGAATCAAAATTCTACTATTTTTGGTTGGATTTTTTCATTGAAATTTTTAGAAAATCAGATCCAATATGAGTTTTTTGGCTGGATTTTTCTTATACTAACTTTGTTAATTAAATAATTATATATTTTAAATTTCAGAATTTGAAGATTTTTTAATTACCAATTTGGAATTATTTCATTATTAGAAAACCTCAAATTCCAAAGATGTTAACAAAAACCATTTTACAGTTTAATTCCTTAACAAATTTTCCATATAACTACTTCAATAAAAAAAATCATACATTTCTATTTTAGGAACAACCAAATTAAGTGTGTAAGTCAAAAAGGAAAGTTTGAAATCTTTTTTGACTTTTCTTTTAAGGTATAATAAAAAACCAACTACTAAATTTGGTATAAAAATCTAATATAAAAAAGCAAACTTACTGTCAAACATAAGTAAATCTATTATTGAAAATTTGATTATTGATTCTATTTTGGAAAAAAAATCAATACAATGATAAGAAATTATAATATTTCTAATTTTTAAATTTAAAAAATTCTAATATTTTAGATCTATTAAAATTTCAAACTTTAATTATAATATTTAGAAATGTAGTTGGTTTGACTTGCTAGTGAAGGACTGTGGGAGGATTTGGAAGGCTAATACCATGATGTTATGGAGTAGCTTCAACCAGGTAGTTCTTGACTTCTCCACTTGCTGGCATGCGAACAGAGATAACCGAGATCGACTCCAAGGAGTATCCAATCCCCTTACAAGAGATTAGAAAAACCATACAAATATATGCCCAATGACAGATTCTCTAGTAGCTCCTTTGCATTCGGATTTGTGTAAGCACTTCTAGATTCTAGCATCACAGAATGCAATGCTTATGATTGTCACCAACAAACCTAAGTCATGTACGCTATCCAACTTCCACAATCGATACCTACTCATAACCCTGATTGTCTCACTCCTTTCCTCGGTGGAGCTAGCATAGTTGACGACGTCAAACACCTTGAGCATTTGGCATCTTTGGTGTCGTCTTCTCTATCGCTAACAAAATCATCAGTGAAGATGGAAACTTGTCTTATAGGATCCCAACATTCAAAGGGTTTTAGCGTCTTCAACTACACTGGTTCCGATGAGGATAGGGATGAGAACTTCAAAGATATTAGCAGGCATCGACAACAAAAGTTGGACGACATCCATGGTTTACTTTCTATGCTTCATCATAACACAAATTCAAATGCAAAGGAGCTACTATTGAATCTGTTATTGAGCATAACATTTTTTTGGCTTTTGTTTACATGGTTTTTCAAATATCATGCAAGGGGATTAGATACTCCCGAGCGTCATCCCAATTCCCGAAAACACAACTACAAGTGCAATAGCCAATAACTATATTGCCTTCTAAACCCTCTTCTCATCCTTGACCAACCATTGCAAATGTTTGTAATTCTATGTGCAACGTCCTACGTGGTCTTCTCCCTCACTGATAGCCTCATCGATGTTTGTAAGGGATTGCCACACTCAAGAGATTTTACATCTTCAACGTCATAGACGAAGACAAAAGAGAGGCCTTCAAAAACATGACCGGGCATCGGTTGCATGTGGACATCGGATCGCATGCATGCCTCAATCGTGATGCACACATTTTTTAGCATAGCATTTTGTGATACACGTTTCTAGAAATGCTTCTTCCCCGATGCATGACCTAGTGTGAAAGATCTCCTGTTGAATCTACCACTCGATGCGAGGATCCTTATAAAAATTTAAATTCTATTAGAAAGTTTTAGGGTAAGTTTTAAATTTTTTAAAATTTATAATTATCCTCACATCGAGTGATAGGCCTTGCATCGGGGAAGAAGCATTTCTATAACCCTACATCACGAAATGCTATGCTCAAGAATGTGAGTATCGCTATGGAGGCATGCACACGGTCCAATGTCCAAATGCAACCGGTGCCTGCTCATGTTCCTAAAGGCCTCTCTCCTATCTTTGTCTATGATATTGAAGATGTAGAATCCCTTGAGTGTGACAATCCCATAACGAAGACTCCATCAGTGTCCATGAGGCTATTATTGAGGGAGAAGATCATGTAAGAGATTGCACAGAAAATTACAAACATCTCCATGGTTGGTCTAAGTATGAGAAGAGGTTTAGAAGGCCAGTACCATGATGTTGAATTTCATATTTTGATCATAAAATTAATTGATAAGTTTATAGATTAATATATTTTTAAGATAAATAATATAAAAAATATTTCGATCATGAACTCGAATCATTAAAGGATAAATTGTTAAAGTATAAGAATAGAATGTTGTGTTAGGAAAAGTATGATATTAGAAATTGGATATTAAGCCGGTGGATGTGTTAAAGATTGGACTTCGTACTATAAGTCCATGCATCATGCTGGAAGGATCCGGTATTTCTTTAATAGATCAGATGTAATCACCGATAATTTCTCTCTTAACATAAATTAATTATTATAAATAATATATTACTTTATTATTAACTTCTATATTTGTGTATTATAGCTAAGGAAATAATTAAATTTGGTTTCCTTAATCACAGGGATAAGTTAAGAATTCTACTAATCAATTAAATTATTAATTGATTTATTTCCTAATAAGTGATTTGATATTTCTTTTTAATTAGCTTTGATTTATATTTTAAAATCTTGACGTTGAGATTGTTACAATTTTATAATGAATGATGATATTTTAATTTCAAAATTTTATGATTTATAAATAATAATAATTGATTTGTGATGTTAGACTGATTATTTGATTTGTATTGATCTTTTAAACTTAAGTGAATTTTAATATTGATTTAATTATTAAAATTCTTATTTAGTATAATAGTTCTAATTTATTTAATTAGTTATATCTATGTTTCAAGAATTATGTGTGATTTTTTGTAATGTAATTAGTTTTAAATTTTAGATCATGAATTTAAAGTTTTAATTAATGTATTTGAGTAATTATTTAATAATTTTAAATATTGAAATATAATTTGATAAAAGGAGTCTAATTAGGATCTGACTTGAGTCAAGTTGATCGATCAAATCGAATCGACTCAAACCATGTGGTCATGAACAACCTAGCTTATGCAACTAAGTACAACCTAGCCCATGTGGTCAGGCATGACATAACCCATGTGACTAGGTATAATCTAATCCATATGGCCATATATGACCTAGCCTATGCGGTAAGGTACGACCCAATCATGTGGTTAGGTATGGGCCAGCTCATGTGGTTAGGTACAATCCAGTCCATGTGGTCATGTATAACCCAACTCATATAGTAAAGTACGACACAACCATGTGGCTAAGCATGGGCCAGCTTATGCGGCTAGGTACAACTCAGTCTAGGTGGTCAGACACAATCTCATGTGTCTATGATCAATTCATGAGCCAAGCATGGCCTAGTTCAATGGTAAGGCCCAGCCCAACTTATAAGTGAGGCTTATAAGTTAGTCCAATCTCTTCTCTATTGGTTTGAGCTCTGAAATCAAACAGGTTTGATCAGTTAAAGTCGATTTAGGGTGATTCCAAACTAACTTGACTAGTTCAAACCTATTTGACCTAATCGAGATCAATCAAATCTAAATTAGACCGATTCGATAAGGATTTGATATTGGTTTACGTCAATTGAGCTATTCCAATTAGGGTTTTGATTGATTGAGAACTATTAAGATAATAATGTTTAATGCTTTTATGAATTTAAAGGATTTATTTGAAGGTGTCGTATGTTTATGATATTGATATGATAAGTATCATATAGTAGATGTGACTAGACTAGTAGCATAGTCTAGTATATTTATTATGTAAATTATGGATAATAAATTAATGATTTATTATATTTTTTATAAATTCGAGATGTGACAAATTTAATGAAATGTCATGACTTGGGTCTGATGGGCTAACTGGCCTATCAACTTCGTTTGGTCTAAATCATGACCAAAATACTTAAGTTGAAGCTGATAGTAATACACTCATCAGACCCTTATAAGTCAATCTTAATCCTGCCCATTTTCGATGTGGGACTAATCAGGGATTTTACATCAGATGTGGTGGGAAATTTGACATACCGATCGATCGAGCAATATACTAAAAGAAAGAACGATGTGTTGGAGATTTGGATGAAGTGTTGAAAGATTGGATGACATGTTGGAATGGCATACAATATGCTAAAAGCTTCATAATTATAACGGATTTATGATTGGATTGTTAAATTTTTTATCAAAGTCTTTTTAGGTCAAATTGAGTTGGTATTAGGCTATAACCATGCTAACTTATCAAAGAACCCATTGGGTTGAACTAGGATTGAATCAAAGGGTAGTTTGTCTTGTAAGAGTTATCTCCTAAACTCATGAAAAAGGAGAAGAGAGCTGTAAAAGTGTAGTTTGTCTTCAACAATATCAACAAATAATTAACTTATAGTTATATTTAGAGTGATATTACACATTGATAATTGTTAAAATTTGAAACTTGATTAAGCATTGATTTTAGGCTTGAATGATTAAATCATAATATCAACAAGATCATTTCTTTCAACTTGAATTTAGTTTATGATTTTAAAGTATATATGATCATTCGAGTTTAAGTTTATCATAATATTTTAAAATAATAAATAGATAGAGGAGTCTTGTTAAAACCCCATCATTAATTAGTTGTCATCATCGAAAAGGGGAATATTATTTAATCCCAGATTTTAATGATGAAATCAATCGATGAATATATATACTAATATACTTTTAAGATAAGTGACTCAGGAAATACTTTGATCATGAACTCAGACTATCAAATGGTAAATTGTCGAAGGATGAGAATCGAACATTGTGTCGAGAAAAGTATCATGTCAAAAATTAAATGTCGAGCTAGAGGATTGATCGATGTGCTAAAGATTGGATAAGTTTGAGCTTCATGTTGGAAGGATCGGGTATTACACAAAATGATCCGATGTCATGGGAAAGTCGATATGCCAATAAATCGGGCGATATACCGAAGGAAAGGACGATATACTGGAAGTTTAAATGAAGTGCTGAAAGATCAGATAATATATTGAAATAGCATACAATTTGCTAAAAGCCTCTTAATTATGCTAGATATATGGTTGGATTGTTAAAGTCTTGATCGAGATATTTCTTAGCCAAATTAAGTTGGTATTGGACCGTAACTATGCCAAGTTATTAAGGAACCATTAAGCTTGAATTAAGGCTAAATTATACATGTTAGAAGGTCAAATCAGTGGCTTAAATTAGGCCCAAGCAATGGTACCACCTAAGTCAGCCAAAAAGTACTATTAGTGCTTTTTGAATATTTCAAGCGATAGTACCACCCATGCTAACGGTACCACCTAGGCTGACAATAGTACCACTAGAGCCATGATTCATGGCCTCATTATAGTGATAGTACTACCCTGTGTAATGATATTATCATCAATACCTTAAAATTTTGGGGTTTAAATTTTTGGCTCTATTCTTAAAGCATTTTGGGATCTATAAATACCCCACTTAGGCGATGAGCACCTATGCTTGAGTACAAATGTGTTGTAAACTCTCTTTGAACATTGTTTGAGTTTTTTCCTCCTTATTGAGTGTAGAGTTGATTCTAAGTTGTTGGATGTGAGAGATCTTATAAAAGAGTGAATGTGAATGTCTTCTCGTAAGTCTGTTAAAAGGAGAAAAGTTATAACAAGGATAGTTGAACTTCATTTGTTAGAAAAAAGATCGATAGTAAAAACTTACTAATTTATTTTATTCGCAACCCTTACTCTCATTTTTGTTTAATCATATTTTTTATATAGATTTATCGATCAAAGTTTAAAATCGATTAAAATTTACTATAATACTAATTTATCCTTCTGTTAGTATTATTATGATTCTAAAAAAATTATCGGCATAACATTTTTAGCTTTTTTATATAGTTTTTCTAATCTCATTAGGGGATTGTATACTCCTTTGCAGGCAACCTCAGTATCTCTTACTAGCAAGTCTAAGTGCAGTAGTCAAGAACTAACTTGTGAAGCTATTCCCCAACATCACGGGACTAGTCTTCCAAATCCTCTCATCGTTCTTCACTAGCAAACCAAGAACTACATCGCTAATTATTATAATTAAAATTTAAAATTTTAATAGATCTGAAATATTATAATTATTAATAGAAATAAAGGTGTTTATAAATTTAAAAATTAGAAATATTATAATTTCTTATCATTGTTTTGATTTTTCAAAATAGAATCAATAATCAAAATTTTAAAAATAGATTTACTAACGTTTGAGAATAAGTTTACTTTTTAAAAATAGATTTTTATATCAAATTTAGAAGGTAATTTTTAATATACCTTAAAATAAAATTCAAAAAAGATTTCAAACTTTCATTTTGACTTACCAAAATTTGACACACTTAATTTGGTTGTTCCTAAAATAGAAAAGTTTTGATTTTTTATTGAAGTAGCAATATGGAAAATTTGTTAAGGAATTAAATTTAAAATGGATCTTTTTAACAACTTTGGAATTTAAAGTTATCTAAAAACGAAATATTTTCAAATTGGTAATTAAAAAATCTTAAAATTCTGAAATTTAAAATATTAAATTAATTAAGTAACAAAGTTAGTATAGAAAAAATCCAGCAAAAAAACTCATATTGGATTTGATTTTCTAAAATTCATTTCGTAGGGTTAAAAATTAATAGACGGCGGAAGGGTTGCTCCATGGACGAGGCGGCCGTGCGTTCTTACACGTGATGCATGAGCCGTGCGCTTCGTTACCTCCACGACGTGGCCGAAGTCGTCCACTACGTGAAGGGCCGAAATGGCCTGTCAGGCAGAGCTGTCGGCGTCGCCAAGCTCACGGATTTCGATGCGACGATGAGGGTTTCCGAGGGAGATGGGCGTAGCTGGGTGGGGGAACACCACTGTGGATGACGCCGGAGGTCGCCAGGGGGGAGCGGCCAAGGCCGGAGTCAGACGTCTGGTCGCTCGGGTGCACGATCATCGAGGATGGCGACCGGAGTGCAGCCATGGCCAGACTGGAGACTAGAAGATGCTGCAGAGGCGATGTTTCGTATTGGTTATGGCAACGAGCTGCCGGAATTCCCGCCCCTGCTATTGGAGGTCGCCCGTGATTTTCTCGACGAGTGCTTGGGAAGGGACGCAAGCGAGCGATGGACTGCAGAGCAGTTATTGCAGCACCCTTTCGAAGACGAAGCGGAAACCCCCATGGCGGAGACCCCGATTCACGAATGGGCAAACTTAGAATTCCACGATAGCGCCGATGACGCCGATGACGGAGAAAGTTGCAGTTTTGGCCTGGGAAAGGAGGCTTAAGGAGGTCAATTTGCAGGGGGACGAAGCAGAAGAGGTGCGAGGGACATTCTCAGAATGTCCTGATTATAACAGTTTGGGTTCGGCAGACAAGCATGCGGTGTCAGCGAGGGAAAAGACGATGATTTACCTAGTGGAATGTGATGCTCTGTTTCTTCTACTGCCTCTTCTTGTCCTTGTTGAGTTTCTAAGGGCGTAAGGGTGGTTTGGTCTGCCATGTGAATGGACTCATTAGGGTGTTGTTCTTTGGTTGATGTTGTTCATGTTACATCAACAGCAACAAAAATTTAACTTAGGACCTCCATTTAATTAGTTTGCATCACTTGTGTCTGTCTCCCATTCTTCACGCCACAAAAGCACCAACCAAAGAACAATACCGTAATGAGCCCATTCACATGATGGTAAGACCAAACCACCCTTGCAAATGCACCAGAGCATCTCATACCACGGGGTAAATCATCCCCTTCTTCCTCACTGACACCCCATGTTATGGTAAACAACTTTTTAAACCGTGGCCTTGAGGTCGACGCGGCTCGGTTCGGATCCGGAAGGTGGGGATCTCCCTAGGGGCGCTCCTCAGGTCCGCTGAGAAGGTCGGGCGTCTTCGTACCAGCACAGAGGTCGGGTCGGAAGCTCGGCCCGACCCCTCCGACGATCAAGTTAGAGGAAGATGTGGAGGGGGTTTCAAGAGAAGAGTAGAAGTTGTCCTCCCCCTTTCGTTTAGAACTCTGGAGTATTTATAGAGGAATTTGATGTTACCCGATGTGCCCGCTTGCAGGAACAGGACAATACCTCGCGTGGCGTCTGACATAGTCACTGGGGTTGCGTGGAGAACCGGGCTGCCGCAGGGTATGGGCGAGCCTCGGTCGACGTGCTTCTTTGCCTCGATCGAACGCACGGAGTCAAAGCTCCTCGGGCAGTGTGCTGTTCAGGCATGGCTGACGTCATGGCGTGTCATCCTCATTTTTGCCCTTATCACCCCATGCTTGTCTGCCGAACCCAAACTGCTGAAATCAGGACATTCTCATAACGTCCCTCGCTCCTCTTTGCTTTGTTCCCCTGCAAATTGAGCTCCTCAACCCTCCTTACTTCCTCCCAGTCATCACTTTCCCAGGCCAAAACTATCCCGCATGAAGCTAATTGTCCTACTCTTTCTCTTCCACTAGCCACCAACTCGGTGGAATCAGAAAGAAAGGTCACTGTAACTCACACTATAACTTTCTCCGTCATCGGGGCCGTCACTGAACTCCAACTTTCTCCGTCATCGAGGTTTCGGCTTCGGCTAGGAAATGGTGCTGCAATAACTGCTCTGCAGTCACCGCTCGCTTGCATCCCCCTTCTCAAGCACTCGTCGAGAAAATCACGAGCGACCTCCAACAGCAGATTCCGGCAGCTCGTCGCTGTTTCGTAGGTCTGCAGCATCTTTAGGTCTCCAGTCTGGTCATGGCTGTGCTTCGGTCGCCATCTCAATGACCATGCACCCGAGCGACCAGACGTCTGACTCCGGCCTCGACCGCTCTCGCCTGGCGACCTCCGGCTCCATCCATACCGGCATTCCCCGCACCCAACTACGCCCATCGCCCCCGAAAATCCTCACCGCCACATCGAAATCCGTGAGAGAAGCGCACGAGTCACGCATCGTGTGTAAGAATGCACGTCCGCCTCGTCTGTTAATTTGTAACGTTAAGAAATTATCTTTTAAATCTTATTTTAGTGTGATAAAAAGTATGATATTTTTATCACCTTCAGATTTTTTTCATATGCACTTTAAGTTGTGTATGACATCTCCTTTTATGATCCTATACAAGCTCAAGCTGAAAGCAGAATACAAATGTGTCACATATTCAAATTTTATTATAATAAAATAAATATATATATATATATATATATATATATATATATATATATATATATATATATATATATATATATATATATATATATATATATATATATATATATATATATAACATGGGTCCTCCATTAGTATTTCTACCCATATGATTCCAATGTAATCATTTGCTCTCAGTAACTTTTTGGACCATAATAATTTGTATTCTGATCCCTATAATACAACTTCTTGGCAATATCAAAGTGATAAAGAAGTCTCTTGTAAATTACTTTGAAAATAAATTTAAAAACAAGATAACTATTTTATAAATATAAATAAAAGTAAAATATTTTTTATAAAAAAAATTTAAGAAAAGAAGAGAAAGATTATAATAGAAAGACTATAAGAAAAAAAATAAAATAACTCTTAGACTTTTTATATGCTCAAGAAGAGAAGGAATTAATTTGAAAAGGAAGAATTACACATCTTCATACATCTTACATGTGGATGTAGAATTACACTATTTGAAAAATAAACATAACTTTGCACCATTTACACTACTGTTAGAAAAGAAATTAATTTTTCAACTCATTCCCTAATGACTCATTACAATATTATGATCTCCTTTTATAGACACATGTACAAGAAGAAAAGGAAGAATTAATAAGAAAAAATCTAAACATGTCAAGACTAATCAAATGAATAATTATTTTACATTCTTCGGACAAGAAAAGTTTCTAGGTTCATCTTACCAAATGGTCTTCCTTTTCTTGATACTTAATTGTTTTCCCTTTTATTTAGCTAGATTATTTCTTTCCTCCCTTTTTAAAATTACTTTCTTTTTGTCTTCATCATAGCCAATCTATGAAACAACACCATGTGGTAATTTATAGAATTTGTAAAAGATTCCTTCAACGAATAGAAATTTTTTTTTAATGAAACCTAACATAATTTGCTTCTGCTACATAGGAAATCTTCTTAAGTGTATATGATTGATATATAGATCAGAATATCTTGGCTAAACCAAAAGCTTTAATACCAAACTTGACAACGGGAAGTAATATATTTTTATAATATCAAAATAGAAAGAGGAGAAGAGAAAGATAATAATGATAAGATAATAAAGAAAAAGATAACTACGAAATCATAGGATTAAGCTTTCACATCTTTAGGTACATGGACAATTAAATTATATCATTGAAGAATTAGATATGGCTCGATGCCACATATACAAAATGTCAATTTATTGATTTTTTTAATGATTCTATCACAATATTTTGGCCTCTTTTATAAGAATGAAGAAATTACAATCATGTCAAGACTAATCAAATAAATTATATTTTAACTTTTTGGAGAAGATAAGTTTCTATATTTGTCTTTGACAAATAATAAGGAATCAACTTATTATTACTGTATCGAGCCTCGTTCATTGAAGGTATTAGTGTCAATTATATCGTACCCATGGGGATTCACCCCGAATGGGGTATTCTCTATTATCCATGTAGTTATGATGCAATGACTACTAAAGCATTCGTTGCTCCATTTATATTATTGTATTATATATAATATTATTAATAATAATATAAATAAAAATATATATTTAAGAATTGAGCCCAATACCTATAACTCTAATATTCCAACATTAACCACTAAACTAATCTCATGTATAATTTTTTTATATATTTATAAATTTTATAAATAAAAAATATTCCATCAAAAGTTTAAGCTTGTTTATGGTACAAACTTTAATTTGAGTAAAAATACTTAAATTTTTTATTTTTTAGTATTAATTCTTAAATATTCTTACTTATGTCATAAATTAAGGTTAATTACAAATTACTCCATGTAGTTAGCTACCTTTAGCGTTTTAGTCCTTATACTTTAAAAAATTATATTGGTATCGCTATGGTTACGAAAGTGAAACGATTAGGTTTATTTACCTTAATGACGTTAGTTTTTATTAATAGAAATATAAAAATAAAAGGTAAAAAAGAAGGTAATTTTAAGTTTGGTGGTGGACGATGTCGATAGCGGACGGTGGCATTGTTGGCATCGGTGGTGATAGACCCCTCCCCCTCCCCCCTCATCCTCGATGTCGAGTAGTCATCACCCTCCACCTACTCGACCACTTCCTCGCCACTACCCCCTCTACCTTCCCCCTCGTCCTCCCCTTCTTCTCTTTCTCCACTCTTACCCCTAGCGTTGAGCACGTCCACCATATTTCTTGTTATCATCCTATTCATAGCATTGGCCCAAGAAGATGAAGAAGGTGTCATCTCTCTCGAAGCTCGACTTTGTTGATGACATACAAAGGACCCTATTTCGCCCCATCGAGCAAGTAGTGCCACCATCTCCCACTCAATGTCACACTAAGATATCCATGATTGGTGTCAGGAATGTGGGCATGGCCATTGCTAGATGATCCTAACGAATGAGTTGGCACCGGTGGATGCCAAACTTGACAAAATATAGAGGAGGATGCTAGACCTACAACACGCCGCAGCCTATCTCCTGTGCACTCAGATCCTAGCATCTTCGGACCACATGGTGATGATGAACTTGACCTTTCTCCTATGCACCTAGATCCTAGCATCTTCGAACTACACAATAACGAAGAACTTGGACATCTATATATCATGGTCGATGCTTGGTAGATCTGGTGGAGATGTGATTGAACCTGTTGCAAAGCAATCTGGTGCTATTCAAGGAGATCATGCCACCATTGGAAAAGTACTCATTGGGGACGACACTGCTAATGGTGTCAAATCCAATGATGTTACGTATATCACTTGGAAGCTGTTGAGGTTTCTGCATAACAAAGTGATCGAGTTAGGGACTAAGCTTGACTCCTCTCGTTTCTAATTCTTGCTCACCAAGGTCGATGGTGAGGTGGTGGGTCAAGTCGATTAAGAAGTTGGAGAGAAGGGCAAGTGAGGGAATGGGACCAGGAGACGATAGTAGGAAGTGAGGGAAGAGAGGGTGTGGATGAGGGCGGTGATAGAGTTGTCGTAGAAAAGGTGGCAAATGTGCTCAATGCCAGGGGCGAGGGTGGAGAAGGAGAAGGGGAGGACAAGGGGGGAGGTGGAGGGGTAGCGGTGAGGAAGTGGTTGAGGAGGCGGAGGGTGACGGCCACTCGATGTCGAGGACAACAGGGGATAGGTAGGGGTTCGCCACTATCGACACTAGTGGCGCTACCATTTTCCATCAACACTGTCCACCATCAAATTTAAAATTATTTTTTTCTCCTTTATTTTTATGTTTCTATTGATAAAAACTGATGTTGTTAAGGTAAATTGACCTAATCATTTCACTTTCATAACTACATGGATGCCAATATAATTTTTTAAGTATAGGAACCATAATACTAAAACAACTAACTATAGGGGGTAATATGTAGTTAGCCCAATAAATTCATATTTAATAGCTTATTCGAAATATTGCGTATTCTTTAAAGAAGATAAAGATGATTATAAGGTAATTGATATATATTTTATTTTTAATAGTATTATATATTTTAAATTTTTTATTGCTAGACACTTTATATGTTTTCTTATTTATGTAGGATTCATCATGCATAGATATGTGATCATGAAAATTGAAAATATGAAATTAATAAAGAAAATTGAAAATATAAAATTAATAATTTATAGATTTATTTGGATATATTTGTATTTGAATATTCTTATGACATGCAAACTTTATGAATATAGTTATTATTATTTATAAATTTTTGTATAGTTAATTAGTTTCGATAATATTTTTATTTTTTTAAAAATAGAATAGATTAATTAGGAGAATATGAAGAACCTATCAATTTCTCGCCCATAATGTGGATTCTCTATCCCCTCTCCTATCCCATCTAAATGAGGAATGGTGTGGGGACGAGGATATTAAATCTCGAATTTTGATGATAAAACTAATTGATAAGTTTATTGGACTAATATACTTTTGAGATAAGTGATGCAGAAAATACTTTAACTATAGACTTAAACCATCAAAGGGCCAATTGTCGAGTAAGAGAGTTAAATGTTATGTCAAAAAATTATCATGTTGAAAATTGGACGTCGAGCTAAAGGATTGATCGTTGTGCTAGAGATTAAACTTCGTGCTATAGGATCGGACATCGTGCCGCAAGGATCGAATATTGTATTGGAAGATTAAATATCGTGGGAAAGTCGACATATTGGTGGAATGGATAATATATTGAAGGAAAGAGTGATATGCTAGAGGTTCAAATGAAGTATCAAAAGATTCGACAATATTGCATAAGAGTGTATAACATGTCAAAAGCTTCATAAATATGTCAAATGTTTGGTTGATTTATCAAAGTATTGATTGAGGTCGTTATAGGTTAATTTAAGTTTGTATTGGGCTAAAATAATACAAACTTATCAAGAAAGCCATTGGGTATAAAGCCAAGCCAAATTGGGCCCATTAGGAGGCCAAATCAGTGGCCTAAACTAGGATTGGGTTATGGTACCTCTTTCATTATCTCTCATAGATCTATAGGTTTTTATTTTTATTTTTTTATTTTTCACTGTGCATATGATGGTGCCCTAATTTTCCAAACACAATCTTCGCAAGACAATGAGAAACCCTTTCCTTTGAAAAAGAGTCAGAAAAAGTTCTGATAGGTGCACATTATGGCCAGCTCGATATTGGGCCTAGAGGGTCATACACATATAGTGGACAATACGATGAATAGAGGATCAATATGGGATATCTACTAAGCTCCTGTTTTAATATATTCTTGAGTGAGACCCAATAAGGCATAGAATAGTTATTGGATGGTGATCTAATATCCATTAAGCTAGTGGTTATTGGATAGATATCCAATACCCAAAAGAAGGATCTATTAAGGTTAGTTAAATGAAACTCTTTATATATATAAGTTGGGGCTTAAAGAGTCATAGGTTAGACCCATACTATTGCCACCTTTTACATCTTCTCCCTACCATTTCCTTCAGTCAACTATCCCCTCTCTGGTGTGAGAGGACAGTAAGAGGGATTGATCCCTCCTTGGTTGTTGTAGTGGGGTGGTGCGCAAACACGAGGAAAAAGCGCGCTTCGTGTAGAGGTGCGTTGTCACCGCATCTGCTATGTGGATCACCACTAGAGAAGAGTTTGCGAGAACTCCTTCATCCATAGATTGAGATCTATATATTAGGGGATATATGATTTCTCCAATATGAAAACATCTCAACTACTATATGCAGTTACATGATTTTTATCGCTTTAAAGTTTTATGCTCTCGATCTTTACACGATGATTTGATAAATCTATTTTTTTAAAAAAATAGTTTTTGTTTCTATTTTATGCTACACATGTGATACTCTCTGCAGTTTCCTAATAGTTGTATTAGAGCTAAGTTGTCTATGCAAAGATCGATCATTAATTGCATCTTGTGTTGAATCACATAGAATTGGTTTTTGCGTAAAGTAGTTGTGTTTGTTGCTAATCGCATATTTGAACTACATATGTTCTAACACTTTAAAAGGCTTCATTGACCACTAGTTTGTCATCAAAATAGTTGATAGAAAATTGAAGAAAAAGAGCAGCAAATGTTGCAGCCCTATAGCACTAGCAAAAGGTTGCTTGAAGCCTTGGCCGAGAGCAGCACTTGTTGCTCTCAACCTATCCAAGGGCTACATGGCCGAGAGTAGCCTTGCTACCCTTAGCCAAGCCAAGCAGAGCCCTTGCAGCTAGGATTTCTTGGCCGCAAAGGGGACCCTAGCGACCAAGGTTTCCTGGTTGCCAAGGGTACTTGGTATACCTAGTGCCTTCGCTTGACCATGCTTCAACAGCCCTGCATCTTTGCTTCATCCTTGACAGTGCCAAGGATAGCCCAAGATACCAAGCTTCAACAATCCTATGCTTCTATCTCGCCCTCGACAATGCCAAGGATAGCCTAGGGGACTGGGCCTCTATAGCCCTCAAGGCTTCTTACCTCTTGGGATACCATATAGTATGAAAATTGTAAAGTTTTCAAAATTAAATTAAGGGTTAATTCAAGTATTAATTAAATAGTTTAATTAATTATTATATAGTTAATCCTATATATGCATATACATGTGATGTATGATGTGGATAGATGATCATGAGCCATGTGTGATGATGTGTATATATGTATGTGATTATTATTGAGGCCTAAGAGCCTCCCTCTCTCTTATTATATATAGCATGTAATAATATCTCCCTAGGTGTTATACCTCCCTTTGATAAGATTAAGGTTTCTCATTTATGCAATATGAATATTTTTTGGCCTGTGTGCTTGTAATTAAGTTATAGTTGCACGAAATGGCACGATGAGAGCGTGGAGGTGCCAGCGAAACCCATGAGGATGAGACAGATATTCATTACTGTATACCAATTACGTGAGTGTTGACACGTGTGACACGTTGCACGATCTTTTTACTTATTATTATTATTAATATTTTCTTATTTTATATTACTTATTACATATATTGTGATGTCCTTTGATCTATACAATGAGAATTGGATCATAATGAGATAATGATAATGAGAGCAATTTGCTTATAAACACAAATCCTAAATTTTTTCGGTTATAAGTTGCTCGAGAGGGATATCAAGATAACCGGACAGACTGGTGTACTGTATGTCATCCATATGATGGATGCGATTAATCTCATAACTACTCATGTGGAGACACTAGGGATATAATGTAGGTGCTCATTAGAAAATGAGTTCACTGATTGATTTGCTTACGGAATGCTAGATTGTTGATGATACTTTATTGTCAAACAGTGATTCCGTAGTCCCAATGGTTTATCTGGTCCTTAAACATGAGACATTAAGGATGTCCTATATAAGTGCTCCATTCTTTGATACCGGACTTTTGGATGTCCTAGATCTAGTATAATTGGTCATTAGAGTGATAGTCAACCTTACGAGGGCTATTGAGTATCGATAGAGGATCATCCACTCTCGGTGTCATGAGAGGAATATTCTATATGTTCTTGCTCAGACAAATCCTTAGCTAGGGTCATTCGGATTGAGAGAGAAAGAGTTATCTGGGAGAATTCGATTAGAGCAAGACTCAAGTAGAAATTGTATGGGTTTGACAACACCATGCCTAGTATACAATCTCTATGATATTAGATGGATGAGGGACTATAGGTACACATAACTAAGGACAGACAGGTCTAATAGATTAGATTCCCCTGTATCGTCTAGGGACTACGGCGTAGTGGCCTAGTACGTCCGCATTCGATGAGTCGAGTGAATTATTATGGAGATAATAATTCACTAAATTATCAAAAGGAGTTTTGACAGGTATTACTCACGACCAGCACGATATTGGGCCTAGAGGGTCACACACATAAGGTAGGCATTACGATGAGTAGAGGTACGGATATGAGATATCCGCCGGAGCCCCTATCTTATTGGATATCTAATAAGCTCTTGAATTATTGGATCCTATGGATAAGATCCAATAAGAGCCCATGAGAGATTATTGGATAGAGATCCACTAATCTAAAAGGCTTGGATAGTTGGATGTAGATCCAATACCCAATAGGGGAGGATCCAATAGAGTTTGATAAGGGACCTCTATAAATATGAGGGATTCAGTAGTTCATAGGCTAGAGCTTTTGCTTGCCTCACTTATCCTCCTCCCCCTCTCTACCTCAGAGCAGGTCTGAAGTTTTCAAGAGCGTCATTATAGCCCTACTATGTGGATCACCACTAGAGAGGAGGGCGCTTGACCTCCTTCACCCTCTCCTAGAGATCTACAGGGAAACAGGGATATAAGATCTCCATAAGTAACACAATCTATTCTATACTAGACGGTGGTACCGCCTAGTGGTAGGGTGCCATATGGTGGTACTGCCCAGTGTTAGTGCTGTAGACGGTGGTATCGCCAGGACCCGGAAAACTCAGGATGAGATACTTTTAGGCTCCAAGTTTGAATCCACTTGAGGCCTATAAATACCCCTATCATCTCTGGTTAACATTCACAAGAATTGAGAGCAAAAAGAAATAAAAACATTATTGTAATCTTGTGAGAACTTCTCTCAAGCTCGTGTTAGTCTTGCTTAAGAAAGGAGTGAAGGGGGTTGTAAAGGTTCTCTCATGAAATTGTCTAAAGGAGAATCAAGTTGTAAAGGTAGTTCATCTTCGCCCATTAAAGGAAGATCGTTTGTGGATGCCGGTGACCTCAACGAAAGAGGAATCGGTATAGTAGATGTAGGTCACGACGATTAAACCATTATAAAATCTGATTTGCATTTATGCTTTGCTATTTACATTTATTGCAAATTGCCATACTTCCTAATTACTTTAGCTAAACACTCTTACGAACATGTTTCAAGTTAACATCTTTTCTGAAATTGGTTTTTATCGTACAAAGATTTTTGAACTAACATAAGTTTAACTACTATACTAATTCACCCCCCCTCTTAGTGCTGACTCGTTCCTAACAGTTGGAATCAGAGTGACATTTTTCTCATTTGGTTTAACACTTAAGAGAAATGGCTCTTTTCCGATTTCAAGAGGGATTTTCTATCATTTGTCCTCCTATGTTCAATGGGACGGACTACACATATTGAAAAACTCGAATGAGAGTTTTCTTCCTTTCTATTAATTTAAATTTATGGAATATTATCAATAATGGATTTCAAAAGTCTTATACTCCAATGAACAAGTGGAATGATTTGGAGAAGAAAACTTTTTCTTTGAATGCTATAGCTATGAACGTTCTCTTTTGTGCTTTGTGCAAAAATGAGTTTAATCGTGTTTCTATTTGTGAAACAGCTTTTGAAATTTGGCATACACTTGAAATCACACACAAAGGCACCGGTAAAGTTGAAGATTCGAAAATCAACTTTTTGATACATGATTTTGAATTATTTCGGATGAAACCAAGTGAGACCATTAGAGACATGTACACCCGATTTATGAATGTCATTAATGGTCTAAAAGTGCTTGGTAAAGGATTTTCTAACTTTGAACTCATTAACAAAATATTGAGATCCCTTCCAAAGAGTTTGGACCCTAAAGTATTGGTTTTCAAGAGGCCGAGAATTTGAACTATTTTCCACTTGAAGAACTTATCGGGTCTTTAATGACCTATAAAATGAGTTGTATGGCACATGTTGAACATGATAAACTTGAAAACAACCTTCCAAAGAACAGAAAGGATTTGACACTTCGAATAATAGAATACCACTTAAGTGATAACTCAAGTGATGATGATGACGACTTTGAACTTCTCACTATAAAATTTAAAAAGTTCATGAAACAATAATTAAAAAATAAAAATAAACTTAAAAAAAAGAAATTATCAAAGAAGAAGAAAGTATTCAAAGCAACTTGGGACGAATCGAGCTCATCCGATGATAAGAATCAAACTAACAAAGATAAGGTGACGAACTATGCTTTGACGGTTTTCTTTTTCCTTACCATGAAATTACTTAGTGTTTTTCATGATTAGTTATATATATATATATTATCATGAAAATTATATGTTTTGTAATAATACTTGCACATCAAATAAGATTAATTTCTTATATGTTATAAGAAACAATTATGTGTAACTTGATGATTTTGTATTGCTTTTCATTTTTAAACATGATGGATGGTTTTTATATAAAAAAAAAAATTGAGCATACTTATATGAAATCAATCACATAAAATGAAATACATAATATATATATATATATATATATATATATATATATATATATATATATATATATATATATATATATATATATATATATATATATTATTATCATGGGAATCAAATTGATAAATCAAATCGCTTGTTTAAAGAAGTCTTATATTTAATGTGTTATATTTTTTGTCATGATGATTTTGATGATGAAATTTGATTTTTGATTTTAATCAATGATACATGGATTTGGTATAAAAGAAAACGGCATGCTTGTATAAAATCAAATCACTTAAATCGAAACAACTAAAAAGAGGAAAGCATTTTTCTTGAATTTTTTTTCTCTATCGATTTTTCAAAAAGAGATTAATGAATCTATTCTTGAACTATTAAAGTGATTTTGATGACTTAGATTTGAATGAGTTATTAATCCAAATCACGATATTGATTTCTCGATATTTGATACTTGAGATCTTTCTATGAATTGATATCTTTTTCTCCTTGTTTCTTCTTGTCATTTACTAAAGAGGAGAACTTTCTAGATGAATTATGATTTTTTTAGAATTATACTATTTTTTTGAATTGAGACATTATACATGAATCAAATTCTCATCCGAATCTATTGAATTTTTTGAAAAGTGACTTTGATGATGATTTTGGATCTATTTTCATATGACTAATGAGATGATATATCCAACTAAATCATCTATCATATTTAGGACTTCTGATATATTCAATATGAAATATCTTTCTTGATGCACGTATGATTCACTCTTTTAAGAGAATGTTTATCAAATCGTGATTTATTTATATGAATCAAGATTTTTTATTATTCTCCTATGATTCTACTTGCTAATCTTGATTTCTCGTAATTATAATTAAATTTTCTATTGAATGAATCAAGATTGTTTTCTATTTAAAAGGAGATTTGTCGAAATGATTCATGGTCTTTTGGTATTCATGACTTGGTCTTTTATTATTGAAACATTGATATAAATCTATCATTGTTATTTATCTTTGTCATAATTTGAAAATTGATGTAAAGAGAAAAGAATTACAATATTGTATTATTCTCCTTTTTTGCCAATGACAAAGGGAGAGAAAGAAATGTTAGTATGTACATCATGAAAAGACGCAAACTTGCTAGCTTACTTATCTTAAAAGAGAAGCAAGAAGTGTTATCTTGCAAATCTCAAGTGAAGCAATGTTTGCTAAGTTACACATTTCAAGAAGATACAAAAATAGTCTATCTTGCACATCTCAAAAGATATAAAATTTTGCTAACTTTCATATATGTAAAATTTGATAGCTTGCATACTCTAAAATGATATAAATTTGCTAGCTTGCATATTCTAATATGATGTAACACTTGCTAAATTTGTTAGCTTACAAATTGCAAGGAGAAAAACTTGCAAGGAAGCAAAATTGCTAGCATGCACTTCTCAAAAGAGAAGAAATAAAATTACTAGCTTGTATAATGATAAAACTTGAGATTATATTTATAATGCAATGACTTGAAATTACATATCTAAATCTTAATAATTGCACTTTTTCTTTTTATTGATGACAAAGGGGGAGAAGATATGATGATATAAGAATCAGACATGGTAGGATGTAATATACTTTGATATTTTTCATGCCATGATGATTTGATATATTTATGATGATGCATGCAAAACTTATGATAATGATGCATGCAATGCAATGATATACATATAATATATTATATATATTCATGATGAAATATTACTTTGACTTAAATTCAACTTAAATTCAAGGTTCTATCAATGTGACATATTGATAGCGGGAGTTAAGGTTAACCCTGTCGTCAATTGGTTGTCATCATCAAAAAGGGAAAGATTATTGAATCTCAGATTTTTATGATGAAACCAATTGATAGTGTTTATGATCTGATTTGTATTTTGAGTGACGCAGGAAGCTTCGATCAGGGAGAGACAATTAAAGTAGGAAGAATCATGTTGGGTCAAAATAGAACATATCAGAAGATTGGACGTCGAGCTGAAGGATCGGTTGATGTATCGGTAGCCGGCTTCGGGCCATGGGTTCAGGCATCAGGCTAAGAAGAGCAGAAATTATGCCAAGGAAATCAGAGTTGTAGAGGTCAACTGGACGATTGGGCAATAGGCCACAAGAAAGGACGATGCATCGAAGAATCGGACAAAGCGTCGATGAACCAATGACATGCCGGCCAACATTTGATTAGCTTTGTAATAATTGTCTAGATCGAAGTAGGTTTTAGGTGTAATTGGGTTCAAATTG
Organism: Musa schizocarpa; assembly: GCA_900464855.2. Taxonomy (NCBI): domain Eukaryota; kingdom Viridiplantae; phylum Streptophyta; class Magnoliopsida; order Zingiberales; family Musaceae; genus Musa; species Musa schizocarpa. The sequence goes on from LS990916.1 coordinate 21,678,176, forward strand.
GACCAACTCAATTAGGGGCCAATTGGGCCCAAGTTAGGGCTGTATTGGGCCAAGTGGAAGACCCAAACAATGACCCAACATGTAGAATTATCATAGTATAGTCTCCGAGACTGTGTCAGGCAGTGGTACCACCCAGACATAATCTCCAAGAGACTATTAGGTGATGGTACCGTCAGATTGGGTAGTGATACTACCCATGGCAGGGTGCCAGGTTGTGGTACTGACAAACTGCACTGTGGTATCGCCTAGTGTCAATGCTACAAGCGACGGTACCGCTAGGACCCAGAAAACCTGAGATTAGACACTTTTAGTCTCCAAGTTTGAATCCACTTGAGGTCTATAAATACCCCTCTCATCCCTGGTTAACATACACAAGAATTGAGAGCAAAAGGAAACAAAAACATTGTTGTAATCTTGTGAGAACTTCTCTCAAGCTCTAAGTTTTAGTCTTACTTAAGAGAGGAGTGAAGGGGGTTATAAAAGTTCTCTCCTGAACCTGTCAAAAGGAGAATCAAGTTGTAAGCATAGTTGATCATCGCACATTGAAGGAAGATCGTTAATGGATGCCGGTGGCCTCGACAGAAGACGAATCAGCGGAGTGGATGTAGGTCACGACGATCGAACCACTATAAAATCTAATTTGTATTTATGCTTTGCTATTTACATTTATTGCAAACTGTCATACTTCCTAATTACTTTAGCTGCACACTCTTACGAATGTCTTCCAAGTTAATATCTTTTCCGAAATCGATTTTTATCGTACGAAGATTTTCGAACTGACATAATTTTATCCGCTGCACTAATTCACCCGCCGCTCTTAGTGTCAACTCATTCCTAACATGACCAACATATGATTAGCACATGACTAACATATGATTGACACATGACTTACACCTCAACAACCACCCATCGTAATCGACATCGATTATAGAAGTAACCGTGGTCCATTATAAAAGGGCTCCTTAGATGTACTCCTGAGGACTTTTTTAAATATTATTCAAGCTCTTGGTTGAATCCTTTAAATACAAAACTAACTTAAGTATTGGAATAACATTTGTCAAGAATGCTCCTGATGTGGTTCTACAAGATTCAACCTCTTTAGGGTCAGTAAAGTTCAACCTTTTCAGAGTCGACAAGGTTCGATCTCTATAGAGTCGGAAGGATTCAATACCCTCAAGGTCAAATAAGTGTGGTGCCAATTGAGATTGAACTGTGACAGATGTGGAAGGAAATTTGATTGGCTCCAAGTCTATATCTAGATTTAACAACCAAATTCTACACTAATAAAAGGGTATACAAATGATTTGTGTTTGAGTCGGGATTAACTCAAGCGTATTTGTAATTGATTTTACATGATAAATAATTTACTTTTCTTTATACATTTTGATGGAAATCTTCAACTTAACAACCATATACCCCAATAGCTAAAGAGTTATGATACATATGGAATGCAAATTGACTCCCTCCAACGATTTGAAATAAGATAGATCGTTCAAGATTGAAGTTAGGAAAACTATTCTAATCACATAATCAATAAAAATTTGATCAAGTAATTAGAATAGTACTTTGATTCCCTTAAAATGTCACAAACTAAGAAGCTTGATAAGTTGAAAGGAAAAACAAAGATTTTTCTTGGGTTTTGAACGCCACAAACAGAAATACTTGATAAGTCCAAAGTTCATGCAAGAACTTAAAAACAAAACACTCACCGGTGTTATAAGTTGAATATACTTCTCCAATCAATCCTTACAAAGAGAGTTAGCCTTGTTTATATAGTACAAAGGCCAAGTACAAAGAGAATGAATATATTAAATGATATTCATATTCCTAATGCATGAATGTAGATTACTCATGAATTTACATTGAATTGTTTTGAATAATTATTCATGAATAAGCCCAAAATTCCTAATATGGTCCAATATGGCTGAATGACCTTTATTCTTCAAAGATGGCTAAAAATTCATCCTTCTCTTAAGGTTGGACTTTCTCTTCATGATGTTGACTTATTTGAATCAGGTTGATTATTTTAGGCTCTTCTTGTATCCATAGAACCTTGACCAAGTTTTGACTAGCTTGCTCCTTCCAAATGCCTTCTAATAAACAAGTTAAGGCTTCTTTTATCCTTTTAGTTTTCGCTCTTGTGATTGGTCCTCGATAAATAGTTAAAGGGTCTTTGGCAGAATTATAATCAACTTGCTCATTCATATCATTCCCCCTTTCCTTGAAAGGATTCGTCCTCGAATCAGTATCTTCATCACCCGGTAGTTCCAACTTGTATGCATTGTCATTGATTTTTTGAGAGACTCTTGGCATTAGTTTATACTTCCTTTGGTTAGGAAATCTTTCCTTCCTCAAGTGTACCCAAACCCAATCACCAGGTTCAAATACTACTTGCTTTCGGCCTTTGTTGTGTTGTTTCTCATATTGTAGAGTTTTTTTTCAATTTGTGTCTAGACTCTTTCATGCAATGCTTTAACAAAATCAGCTTTTTGCTTACCATCCAAATTGGTCTTTTCTAAAGGTAAAGGTAGCAAATCCATAGGAGTTAATGGATTGAACCCGTACACAACTTCAAATGGGGAATGGTTTGTTGTAGCATGCACACTTCTGTTATAAGCAAACTCCACATGTGGCAAACATTCCTCCTAATTTTTCAAATTCTTTTGAATTATGGCCCTCAAAAGTATAGATAAAGTTTGATTTACCACCTCCGTTTGTCCATCTGTTTGTGGGTGACAAGTGGTTAAATACAATAGCCTTGTACCCAACTTGCTCCAAAGTGTTTTCCAAAAGTGGCTAAGGAACTTCACATCTCTATCACTCACAATTGTCTTTGGAATGCCATGTAATCTTACAATTTCTTTGAAGAACAGTCCCGCAACATGTGTTGCATCATCTGTTTTGTGGCAAGGAATAAAATGTGTCATCTTGCTAAACCTATCAACAACAACAAAAATAGAATCTCTCCCTCCTTTTGACCTTGGTAAACCCAAGACAAAGTCTATGGATATATCAACCCAAGGCTCAGTAGTTATAGGAAGAGAAGTATACAATCCATGAGGTATTACTTTAGATTTAGCTTGTTTGCAAGTAATGCATTTCTCACATAATCTCTCAACATCTCTTTTCATGTGCGGCCAAAAGAAATGATCACTTAACACATCTAAAGTTTTTCTAATCCTGAAATGCCCCATTAAACCTCCACTATGTGCCTCTCTCACAAGTAATTCTCTCATTGAACATTAAGGAATACACAACTTATTTTCTTTGAAAAGAAAATCATCATGCCTGAAGAATTTATCAAAACCCCCTTTCTCACATGCCCCATAAACATTAGCAAAATCATGATGAGAATTATATAAATTTTTAATATACTCAAAACCTAATAATTTTGCATCAAGTTGAGAAATTAGAGCATACCTTCTAGAAAGAGCGTCGGCAACCACATTTTCCTTACCTTGTTTATACTTGATGTATGGAAAGGATTCAATAAACTCCACCCATTTTGCAAACCTACGGTTTAGTTTTCCTTGTCCTTTGAGATATTTCAAGGACTCATGATCGGTGTGTATAATGAATTCCTTATACCAAAGATAATGCTGCCATGTCTCTAACACTCTTACCAAAGTATAAAATTCCTTGTCATATGTTGGGTAGTTAAGACTTGCTCCACTTAGCTTCTCACTAAAGAATGCAATGGTCTGCCTTCTTGCATTAAGACTCCTCCAATTCCTATTCCACTCACATCACACTCAATCTTAAAAGTTTTAGCAAAGTTCGGTAAAGCAAGCAAAGGTGCTGAACTGAGTTTGTCTTTAAGCAAGTTAAAAGCATCATCTTGTTTTTCACCCCATCTAAATCCCATATTCTTTTTTATGCATTCAGTTAATGGTGCAGCAATTGTAGAAAAATCCTTAATGAATCTTCTATAAAAGCTAGCAAGGCCATGAAAACTTCTAACATCACTAACTAGTAGGTTTTGGCCACTCCCTAATTACTTTCACTTTTTCTTGATCAACATGTATTCCTTTATCATTAACAATATATCCAAGAAAAGTAATTTTATTAGTGCAAAAAGTGTATTTCTTTATATTAGCATATAACTTTTCTTTTCTAAGCACGTCAAAAATAGCTTTTAAATGTGTTACATGCTCATCTAAACTTTTGTTATACACAAGTATATCATCAAAATAAACCACTACAAATTTTCCAATGTAAGCACGTAAAATATGATTCATCAATCTTATGAAAGTATTAGGTGCATTAGTTAGGCCAAAAGGTATAACCAACCATTCATATAAACCATGTTTAGTTTTGAAAGTGGTTTTCCATTCATCACCTTCATTATTTGATGATATCCAGATTTTAAATCAATTTTTAAAAACACACAAGAATCATGCAATTCATCCAACATATCATCTAGCCTAGGAATAGGATGTCTATACTTTACCGTGATTTTGTTGATGGCTCGGCAATCAACACACATTCTCCATGATCCATCCTTTTTAGGCACCAACAGAACAGGAACTGCATATGGACTCATGCTTTCTTGCACATACCCCTTTTTCATAAGCTCACTTACTTGTTTTTGGATTTCCTTGGTCTCTTCGGGGTTGCATCTATATGTTGGCTTATTTAGTATGCTTGCACCTGGAATGAAATCAATTTAATGCTCAATTCCTCTAATTGGTGACAAACCATTAGGAACTTCTTTGGGAAAAAGATCCTCATCTTCCTACAAAAGATCAACAATAACACTAGGCAAACTCTTATCAATTTTGTTAGAAGTAATCAGAACATCCTTGTACATAAGTACAAGTAAGGGCTGCCTCATAGTTAAGGCTTTTTCATATCACTCATTTTGGCATAAACACTCATTTTTCTTTCACTCAAACTTTCTTTGTTTCCTCTCCCCTTGTATTTCCCAATACTCTCATTTTTATCACTCAACTCACCATTTTCTTTTTTCTCTCTTTCTTTTTCCCTCCCCAAAGTTTTGGTTACTGAAGACTCAAGCTCCTCATATTGTTGTTTTATGCACATTTGGTCTTCAAAAATTATCTTTGGAGGCAAAGGTTCAAGCTGATATTTCTGTCCATCTATGATCAAAGAATAATAGTTCTTGAATCAATCATGTATTACCCTTCGATCGTATTGCCATGGTCTCCCCAATAACATATGACTAGCATACATAGGTACCACATCACACCAAACTTCATCCTTATATCTACCAATTGAAAAGGAAATTAACACTTGTCGATTTACCTTTACTACACCACTATCAATCAACCATTGTAACTTGTAAGGTTTTGAATGCTTGATAGTAGGTAATTTCAGTTTCTCCACGAGCAAGGTGCTTGCCACATTTGTGCAACTTCGACTATCAATAATCACATTACACAACTTGTTAGCAATCAAACAATGAGTATGAAACAGATTTTCACGTTGTTCACCATGTTCATCATTTTCATTTTGCAAACTAAGTATGCATTGAACAACTAGATTTTCACCTTTAGCATACTCTACATCACTAGTATCCTCTAGAATGTCTTCATCATCCTCTTTCTCACTTTCAGATTCTACAATTCTATCCCTCATGATCATAACTCTTTTATTAGGACATTCGCGTGCCACATGTCCATGCCCAAGGCACTTAAAACACTTAATACCTCTAGTTTGATTAGGTAGATTTTCACCTTTACCCTTGCTGCTTAATTCATTTCTACCTTTAGTCTCATCAATTTTAGGCTTAACAATGGGTTTATCATCCTTTTTACTCTAATTTAGTTTCCAAGAAGAAGAAGAACCCGAATAAGGTTTTGAATCATACCTTGTGCCTTTTCTTTTGAGTTGCCTCTCAATCTTCATGACCACATTCACTATGTCTTTAATCTCCACATAATGTTACAATTCTACAAGATCAGCAATGTTCTTGTTTAATTCACTCAGGAATCGAGCCATGGTGGCCTCACGATCTTCATCCATATTAGCCCTTATCATGGTTATCTCCATCTCCTTGTGATACTCATTAACACTCATGGAACCTTGTGTCAAGGCTTACAACCGTTGATGCAAATCCCTATATTAATAGCTAGGGACAAATCTCCTCCTCATGGAACCAAGTCTCCACAGGCCTTTCACCATTTATACGCCTGTCTTTACACAATTGATCCCACCAAACAATAGCATAATCAAAAAATTCAACAACGGCTAATTTTACCTTTTTCTCTTCAAAGTAGTTGTGACATTCAAATATCATCTCCACTTTTCGTTCCCACTCCAAATAGGCATCTGGATTATTCTTCCCTTGAAAAGAAGTAATTTTCATTTTCATGCTGCCTATGTTTCTATCCACACCATCAAAATGTCCTCTCCTAATTTGTCTCCTAGGATTAATATCTTGACCAATTAGAGTAACTTGGTCATCATCCATGTTATCGCCACCATCATATTCATCATTGACAAAGGTTGGTTGTCTCCCACGTCATGGTTCACCTTGCAATCTATTAATTGTATCATCATGCCTTTCTAGATGATCTCTTATATCTCCCATCACTTTGAACATACGTTCAAATTATTGTTGTATTGCTTGAACTAAAAGATCATTGGATGAAGAACTCGCTTCTTTATCTTTAGACATGTATACAACCTGAAAAACAAAGTTAGAACAACCTCACCAACACTCCCTCACGTTTGTTTTTTTTTTCCACTCTAGATTTGATTCACTCCACTCGTGTTTCACACAATTTTTTTTTGGCTTTTCTCTATACTGATCTTACCACTCTTGCCTTTTACCTCTCTTGTTTTGTTATTTGAGTTCTTAGATTAACTAAGGTACCTAAACAAATAATTTGGTAATTCAAATAAAATAGTGAAATTGGACAGCTTTAAAAGCAAACAAAAGATAGGCCAATTTAAAGGTGTGTGTAATGCACTTTAATCATAAGCAAATACTAGATTTTTTTTTTTTTTTCAGGAATGAAGAAAGATTTTCAAATCGAAATAGAAATTCAAATGAACAAAGATCAAATTCTGTAACTTGCAAGTATTCTTTGAATCCGTAATTTTTTTTTTTTAATTCTGATCTCTTTTTTTTTTTTACCTTTGATTTTCCCTCTCTTTTTTTTTAGCCTTTGCTTTTCTCTCTTCTTTTTTTTTGACTTTTTGATTTTTTTTTTATACCATAAAGTGCGGAATTACAAATAAGAATAGTAATAATACAAGAAGCATAACAATGAAGATGAAAGAAGAACAATAATTGTAGATATTGGCCAAAAAAGAAGAAGAAGAGAAAAGAAAAAAAAATCTAAAAGATAGCAAATAAATAGATACGCAAACCTCAAACTTGAGCCGAGCTCTGATACCAAATGATGGAAATCTTTAACTTAGCAACCATATATCCCGATAGCTAAAGAGCTATGATACATATGGAATGCAAATTGACCCCCTCCAACGATTTGAAACAAGATGGATCGTTCAAGATTGAAGTTAGGAAAACTATTCTAATCACATAATCAATAAAAATTTGATCAAGTAATTAGAATAGTAATTTGATTCCCTTAAAACGCCATAAACTAAGAAGCTTGATAAGTTGAAAGGAAAAACAAATATTTTTCTTGGGTTTTGAACGCCACAAACAGAAATGCTTGATAAGTCCAAAGTTCATGCAAGAACTTAAAAACAAAACACTCACCGGTGTTGTAAGTTGAATATACTTCTCCAATCTATCCTTATAAAGAGAGTCAACCTTGTTTATATAGTACAAAGGCCAAGTACAAAGGGAATGAATATATTAAATGATATTCATATTCCTAATGCATGAATGTAGATTACTCATGAATCTACATTGAATTATTTTGAATAATTATTCATGAATAAGCCCACAATTCCTAATATGGTCCAATATGGCTGAATGACCTTTATTCTTCAAAGATGGCTAAAAATTCATCCTTCTCTCAAAGTTGGACTTTCTCTTCATGATGTTAACTTATTTGAATCAGGTTGATTATTTTAGGCTCTTCTTGTATCCATATAACCTTGACCAAGTTTTGATTAGCTTGCTCCTTCCAAATGCCTTCTAATAAACAAGTTAAGGCTTCTTTTATCCTTTTAGTTTTCGCTCTTGTCATTGGTCCTCGATGAATAGTTAAAGGGTCTTTGACAGAATTATAATCAACTTGCTCATTCATATCACATTTAGCCAATAAGTATCAAACTATATAAATATTTTACATGATAAATAGGTGAGGTGCTAAGGAACATGAGTAGGTATAAGTTTAATGACCCTTCGAAGAAACATAATTGAAGACAATAGTTGTCAAATCCTCACCAACGGTGATTGGTGCTACTAAGAGTAGATTGCCTACTTTATTTTTCAATAGAATACCAATTGAAAGTGATATGAATTTACTTGGAAGTAGCAACTAAGTGAAAGAAGAGTCGATGGGCAGATTTTATGGAGGAAGGACCCAAAAAAATTAAAGTCAATGAGGCGATGCTCACCGAGTTCAAGTAGCATGAGGTATTTGAGACCGTAGGCTTAACAACCCCATTTTCATTGGTTTTGGTGGCCACTTTAGGCTTGTAATCGAAGGTTGTGTCTTATGGGCACTTATGGGTATTTCGGTTTGTAGTTGACCATTTTGGACCCTTTGTTGTATGACCGTTCAGAGCTTATGAAGTTTATGTTTGTAAATTATATTGGCTATAAAGTATTTGCTAAAATGGTTGCTTATAGATCATGAGTGAAATGCTTTTCTCTGACTCATTTCTCTTTTGTAGTTCCTAAGGGACCATAGGGGGTTTTGAGGATGCTAACCTTTGTGGATGGACATGCAAGGGTGCCACACGACTTAGGTAAAATCAGCTAAGTTTATGACATAAGGTTGACCTTTGTGGACGGACATGCAAATGTGCCATATAACTTAGACAAAATTAAATAAGTTCGTGACAGAACTACCCATAGCATATAAATCAATGACGCATTGTGCACCACTACCCCTAGCCTAATTGATGCATTGTGCATAATCGCTCCCTGCCTAGTTGGTCATCGTGCACCACCATGTCAGGTTTAGTCGACCAATGGTGCGCCACCACACTTGGGCTAGTCAACCCATTGCATATAATCATACTTAGCCTAGTAGGCTCATCGTGCGCTACCTCGCCTAATCCACTAGACACCATCGCATGTGGCCAAATTGAGCACATGACATTATCGGCTCATCGAGCATTACCATCAGCCATAAGGACCCATCCAAACTTTAGTGCTAACAACTAATCAAGCAAGTACATTAAAATTCAGAAATTTTGTATATTTTATATTGGGATTTCCTTTTCAAAGATAGAATAAATTATCCAACTGTTTCAAGAAAAGATTTATCAAAGTTTAAAATTAAGATATTTTTCAAAAATTTCTTGATAATAGATGTAGTAAGTAACTTGTTTTAATTTTCTAGAAAAGAATAGTCAAAAAAAGTCTCAGAGATTATTTTTTTGACTCACTAAATCTAGATACACTTAATTTGGCTATTCAATACAAAGTTTGATATTTTTCTTTTGGAAACAGTAATATGACAATATTTTGTTAAGTAATTAAATTGTAGTAAGTCTATCCTCATGTCCCTCGACACCTTGCTTCTGTCATCATCTATGCCAACCTAGTTCGATACCAGAAGGCCTTCAAAGTGGCGAACATGCAGTAGAGACTTCCATCGCCGCCAACAAGACTATCGATGAGGGAGAAGATGATGCAGGAGGTCACGCATAGAATGGTAAGGGCCGAGGCCAATCACTTGTTTGAATCATAGCAACTAACATGGTCAGTGAAGAAAGACTGGGACAGAACTTGAGATGGGGAAGAGCTTCGCGATGTAGAGAGAACGTTGCTGATCGAGGATCCGAAGACGTCGGAGAAAAGCACGTTCGCTGACATCAATGATGTGTGTGCTTAGGGAAGTTAGTCCGTTCTTTAGTACATACTGGTGACACAATGTTGCAGTTGCTGGTGTTCAATGCAAATGTCTCCATGCTCTTCCACTGCTTTCCAATCGGGACACCATGGCTCAATCTCTAATAACACTTCCCCTTGATAAACACCCAAACAAATGTTTGGAGGGCTTGAGAAGTTGAATCGCATCAAGTGTAAAATATATTGTACATTTTGCTCTTTTTGCAAACAAGGTCAAACCATGCAGTCAGGTAGCTGTAGTTGGGTGGATGATCAAAGAACTGGCAATGATCAGAATGAGCAACGAGAAAGGTGTGATAAGTGAGAGGATATTAGGACTCGTTATTGGTTTCACTGAAGCTACATTTGGTCATCATCAGTGGTTTAAGTTAGACACCTCTCCTGCATTCCTATGCCAGATACAACCCCCCAAGCACCCGTCAGCATATCTAAAATCTCCTTGGCATTAGGGAGGGGGAACTGCCCATTCATTATTTGGAGATTTTATCTCTCATGATCACGTCCTTCAATTTCATTGGTGCCAAGCGTATCCTTCCCATCCTCAATGTTAGTAGTGCTGGCATTGATCACACTTTTGGGTCAAGATAATATCCGCTAAGTATGGCACTCCTCACCACTGGAATATCTCGCTGCAGAGGTTTATGGTTTAATCTCTTACTATTGAAAGCTACGATTTTGATTTATTCTTTGATCTGATTTGTATTTTGGTTCTTTTAGGTCCTGGAGCTGGCTGGAAATGTGGCGAGGGATAACAAGAAGAATAGGATCATTCCGAGGCACATCCAACTTACCGTCAGAAACAATAAGGAATTGAGCAAGCTCTTGAGAACAAGCTACAGTGTTCTGCCTATTATCCATCAAACCCTCTTGCCCACTAAGGCTGGGAAGGAGAAAGGAGACATTGGATCTGCGTCACAAGAGTTTTAAGATTCTTGCTGGCTTATATTGACTCATCATGAAGGTAAAATCTTACGAGAGTTTGCTATGATTTCTGGTGGGAATATGGTATATGGAATATGCTTACTGCATGATAGGATGAGCCAATGTAAATCATATATGGAATATGGTATATTCTAGTGGGAATATACCATATTCCCACCGGAAATATAGCAAACTCTTACAAGATCTTCTTATGAGTCAATGTAAACTAACAAGAATCTTAAAACTCTTGCGTCGCAGATCCAATGTCCCCGTTCCCCTTCCCAGCCTTATTGGACAAGAGGGTCTAATGGATATTAGGCAAAACACCATCGCTGGCAATCATGATATTTCCCAAGAGCTTGCTCAATTCCTCATCATTTCTGATAGCAAGTTGGATGTGCCTCCGAATGATCCTATTCTTCTTGGTATCCCTCGCTGCATTTCCAGCCAACTCCAGGACCTAAAAGAATCGAAATATATATCAGATCAAAGAAAAAAATCGAAATCGCAGCTTTGAAGAGTAAGGGATCAAACCACAGCAACGAGGTACTCAAGGATGGCTGCAAGGTAGATGAGGGCATTGGCGTCAACACGATCGTCATACTTACTGACCTAAAAATAATAGCACATTCATTAACCTTTAGACCACATATCATAACATATACATGTACTAAAAATTCATAACATTATCTCTCGTGATCATCTTCTTCAACCTTTTCAAGATAGATTAATTAACAAAATCATCTCTAAATTCAGGGTTGGTAGACGAATATGATTTCGCGGGTAGGTAAAACAATACTCATCAATTTTATTCTCAACTCTCTTCCTCTTTACTTAAAACAATAACATTTCTATGAGTTTCTTTTAGAGAGACTCTAATGCATCCAAAAAGTTCAGACTTATCAGTTAGAACAATATCACCTTCGCCAAATCTTGTGTTGGCCTTGACTTTCGAGACCTTTCTCCAATTAGAAATTCTATTGGTGCCAAACTTATCCTTCTCATTCTCAATGTTAGTAGTGCTGCCATTGTTCACACTTTTGTGGGTCAAGATCATATCCGCCAGGCACTCCTTATTCCTAAAATATCTCTCTCAAAAACTCATCCTACACTTTGGAAAAGTATTTGTTCTAACTATAGAAAATGCTAAATATAGTCTTAAGAATCTTATCAGTTCCAATACCTTCACTGACATCTAGGACGATTCCCAAATGACAACATTTCTCTCTCCAAATGGTCTTTCTTAACATCAATGCTCTGACATCAGGAACGACTCTCGAATTACCAACATCCCTCTTTCCAAATGATCTATTTTTATTAACATCAATACTCTTGGATGCCACTATCTCGGAAGGCCCTTCCAACTTTTTGCGAGACAGGCATTGTGACTAAGATGAGAACTGAGATGGCTGAATGACTGTGGAGTCTCAGTGTTCGTGACGCATCAAACTATTCCTTTGGGGTGGGTCATCTTTCCACTTCCATTGGCTTGCAAACATCATTCACCAATTTCCGTCGGATCTACCATATGGATTCTGACTCCATTGAATACATTTTTTTCAAATGTCATTTTGCTTTGCATTATTTGGATCTAGTTCCAACACTTACCTCTAGTCCTCGGCTAAAAGAGGGAGAAGGTTTTGAGAAAGATTCCTTCATAGAAATAAAACGTTGCACATCAACTACTATTCCTTCCTCATTTCCATATTGGCAAAAAGCTCTCACCTTATTTGATGAGATAAAGAGAACCTACCACCCGAGATGGATTTCATGCTGTAATTATTGGTAGCTACTAATCAAATCTGATTTCCTTGGAATGGGGATTTTGTCCCGCATAGCTAAGATGTTTCACTTTGCAAATAGTCTCTTTGCCTTGGCAAAAGAAGAAAAACAAAAACTCACACGCAGTCTGGATGACCCACTGACTTTGCAACTGTTAAACCTTTTGGCGAGACTAAACGAGACCATACTGTCAAAGCCACTATATATTTACTTGTTTTACGGAATTGATATGAGCATATGTGAAACATGTGCATGTTGTGTGACCAATGTATCACATAATACAATGAGCATAACTATGATGAAATAAGTTATCTATCATGAGTGTTCAAGCTTCTATTGACCACAAAAAAAAACATGTATGAACGAGCCGTAAATATTTGTGAATTCACCAATAATGACCAAAGAAATAGTTCTCCAAACGGACAATATAATATCTGGGCTGCTTGTACAAACACCTGATAACATCACAAAGCTGAAGATTTCTCTAGAATCCAACATTACATCAGCTGGTGACCAACAGAAATAAGTATCGGTTCTATTAAGATTAAGTTCATTCAAACTATATTCTTTGTGGAATCTACGTCGTAAATTTCATACAGTAAACAAATAGATGGTAGCAGTTACCTTATCAAACTATCTGAAGTAAGACAAAATCACAAAAATGAATGTAAATAATATAGCATCAGTCATGTATGTTATACTGAGATTCTTATTTATCTAGCCTTCTGCAACCTCATGCATCCTATTTATGGTTGGAAAGAGAAGTAACAACTCCAGTATATTGGCCAAGTTCATGGATATATATACTCAGGAATTGGCATCTGAAGACCTACAGCGTGAACACGAATGTGTTACGTGCCTATCTGAAGAGATGTAGGTTGTCTTCCTTCCCCTGTGCCCACCAAGTTGTTTACACAAAATACAACGAGCTTCACGAGATGAAGGATATGAATAATTGTCCTTCTTGAAGGACCTGTATTTTTGGTCATCAGAAGTTTATTTCAATAATCCATTTTTCATAAATAGATTTATTTCAGAAGTTTATTTCAATAATCCATTTCTTGCATTAAAATATTTCAATAATCAATTTTTCATAAATAGAGTTACCAAAGTTTTAGAATAAGTTTGCTTCTTTAAAATAGATTTCTTATAACAAATTTAGTAATTAATTTTTAATATACTTTAAAAGAAAAGTCAAAAAGGATTTCAAACTTTCCTTTTTGACTTACATGCACTGGATTTGGTTGTTCCTAAAACAGAAAAGACTGATTTTTTTTTTGAAGCAGTTATATGGAAATTTTGATAAGGAATGAAATTGTAGAAAGGTATTTTGTTACAATTTCGGAATTTGAAGTTTTTTTAAAAATAATGGAATATTTCAAAATTGGTAATTCTGAAACCTTCAAATTCTGAAATTTAAAATATAAAATTAATTAAATAACCAAGTTGGTATTAAAAAATTCAGTAAAAGGTTACATCTTGGATTTTATTTTTTTAATAATTTCTAAACAGAAATTACTTTAGTAGAATTTTGATTATTACAAACAAATTTTTAGGGTTTTTCTTTTTACCAGCAGAAGTTCAATGGAAACAATATTTTTATCAGTAGTATTAATTTATTTTTTTGATAAAATGTGCAAAATATTATGTTAGTGTGGTGCATGAACATCATAGCAAATTGCAAAAGATTAACCATTAGCAGAATATTAATAACAAATACATAACTATAAAATGCAGCATGGATTAGCATCAAAAATTATAAAATGATGCAAGAACTCATCAGAAGCTAATCCAGTTATATATGTTTAATTTAATGATAATCAACATGAATCAATTAATCAATCAAACATTATGACGCAATTAATTTTAAAAGAGGGCTACCTTCTTAGTAGATTCTTAATTAAAATTCGCCAGACAATATTTTGTCCTAGATTGTCGGAACATAAACATATATTAGATTCGATTTGATCAAAATAATCTAACAAGATTAAATTTCAAATATAAGAGAAAGGAATAAAAATCACGTTGGATGTTGGCCCCATGCAAAACGAGAGAGAAAATTTGGATGATTAGGTATTATAAGGAAGTCCCTGGTAAATAATTCTTTTGTCCTTAACAACCCAAAAGATTGAATATCAATAAATAACATTGTAAATGCCAAAACATTAAGAAAAAGGTACTAATGAGAAGAGTAATGAAAATTTTTATTTTTCCCCTCATTTCTAAAAATATATTTTTGAAACATAAACTAATACTAGACTATAATTAACCAAGAAATCAAACATAATTATATTTTTTTAATATAAGATAAAGAAATAGAAGATGAGTGCAGAATCGTGTAGGACATTGTCTTAGGGCAAAATCTTCCCCTATTGCAAGTTGACTCCAAGAAAACGCCCCATCGTGGGGAGTTGATAAGATATGAGGTTGAATTGATAATAGTGAAATATTTTTTATAAAAGAGAAATTGTGAGAAAGGAAGAGAATAATTTATCAAAAAAAGATTATAAAACATAACTACTGTCAGAAAAATAACTAATTTATCAACTCATTACAATGTTATGGCCCGTTTTTATAGACCCATGTACAAGAAGAAAAGAAAATAATTAATAAGAAAAAAGTTCAAGCATATCAAGACTAATCAAATGAATAATTTTTTTTACATTCATTGGAGAAGAAATGTTTCCAGGTTCATCCTGCCAAATGATGTTCCTTTTCATGATACTTGATTGTTTTCCCCTTTTTGTGACTAGATTATTCTTTGTCCTTTTTTAATTATTATTATTTGTTCTTCATCATAGTCGATCTAGAAAACAACATCATGTGGCAATTTAAAGAATTTGTAAAAGACTCCTTAAACAAATAGAAAATTTAGTTAAATGAAAACGAATAGAATTTACTTCTACCACATAGGAAATCTTCCAAAGTGTATAATTGATATATAGATCAACCTTGATGGAATATCTTGGCTAAACCAAAAGCTCTTATATGACCTGATTGATGTATGACAACTAAAAGTGAGATTTTTTTATAGGAGCGAAATAGAAAGAGGAGAAGAGAAAGAGAAAGATAATAATGAGAAGATAATAGAAAAAAAAGATAACTACGGGACACTCTTTCTTAAAAGGAGAAATCTTTGCATACATGAACAATTAAATTATATCATTGAAAAATTAGATGTGACTTCACACCACAAACATGAAATGCCAAAAAAAGGACTCAATTAATTAACCCATTCTTTTAATGATTCTATCACAAATTTTTGGTCCCTTTTATAAAAATAAAGAAATTATAATCATATCAAAGATAATTAAATAAATTATATTTTGACTTCTTTGGAGAAGATAAGTTTCTATATTTTCTTGAACCTCTTTCGAGCAATGGATTGAAGATAGAGGTGTCAATTATATCGTACCATAAGGACTCACACTGAATGGTGTGGGAATATGGGATAGTTTCTATTACCCATAGGGTTATAGAATGAGGTTTGGTAGTGTATTCATCATCCCATTTTATATTATTCTATTATATATAATATAATATTATTATTAATATAAATAAAATATATATATTTGAGAATTAAACCAAATACCTATAACTACAACATTCCAACATTAACCACTAAACTAATCTTGTATATAATTTTTAGTACATTTATAAATTGTATAAATAAATAATAAATAAATGAATAAAATATTTCATCAAAAGTTTAAGACTGGTTATGGTATGATCTTTAGTTTGAATGAAAATACTTTAATTTCTATTTTTTAGTATTAATTCTTAAATGTTCTTTCTTATGTAATAAATTAATATTTAATAGCTTATTTGAAATGTTGCATATCACTTGAAGAGGATAAAGATGGTTGTGAGGTAATTGATATATATTTTATTTTTTTAATAATATTATATATTTTTTATTTTTTTTGCTAGACACTTTATATTTTTTCTTATTTATGTAGGATTCATCTTGCATAGTTATTGAGCATGGACATTAAAAATATAAAATTAATGAAGAAAATTATTAATTTATAGATTTATTTGGACATATTTGTATTTATTTGGTTGTGATTATATTTGGATATATTTATATTTAAATATTCTTGTAATATGTAAACTTTATAAATATTATTTTTATTATTTATAAATTTTAGTATAATTAATTAGTTTTTATAATAGTTTTATTTTTTAAAAATAAAATTAATTAATTAGAAGAATATGAAGAATCCACATGTTTCTCGTCCCTAGTAAGGATTCTCCATCCCCTCCCCTATCCCATCTAAATGGGAAATGGGGAATTGGGTAGGAATGGGGGGAGCACTCTCCACTCTTGCCCTAACTTATTGATATCCCTATTTGATAGAGTATATTTAATTGGTTCGTCTATAAACACATTTGTGAATTCTTTTAAAATATATGATATATGAGGCATAACTCTGAGCTCATTCGTATAGTGAATAGTACTAATATATAAAGAGATAAAAAGAGTATTACTTGAATAATAATCCAAAGTGGTATCAGATATAACTCTATACATATTCCTAGTATAGGCCATTGTAGACGAGAGAATATATAAATAGTTGCAACTAGGATTTGGATAATCCTTAGAAATTCTCGTTAAAAAATTAAGATTATGCATAATCATAAACATGTAACCCTATGACAGGAGTCAATTATGATTTATAATAATGAATATTATGGTGTAAGAAATATAGTTCAATAGGGTTGGCAAGTGTTTCAAAGTATTCAAATTACTTGGAGTATTAGGATTATGAATTCAAGCAGCAAGATAAGTCTTTAATGAATTAAGATTTATTATTATAAATACCAATATATCTCTATATTTTAATGAATGAGCATCATATGATAAAATAATAATTTCATATGGAGGGATGCATGTCATTTGACTCAACAACTCAATCATGTCCTCATTTGTGCCAACGAAGTTGACGACCTATAAAGCCTTTAGAGTGGTGATCACTTAGTATAGACTTCTATCGTTGCCAAAAAGTCTATCTATAAGGGAGAAGATTATACAAGAGATCAAACATAAAATAATGAGAGTAGAGATTAGTCGGTCAATGGAGAAGACTTGGAAGGTCAACATCATAACATTGGGTCTAACATAATTTAAAAATGTAGAATCCCTTGATCATGTAGATACTATAGTAGGACCCTTTATTGCGATCAACAAAACTGTTTGTGAGAGAAAAGATGAGATTATGATCGTGGTGGTTGGATGACATGCATGCCATCATTTCATTGATGGCATTCATAAGCAAGATCTTCGTGATGTCAAAACCCATAATTTCTACTTCAAACATAAAGGAACTACTAGCGAATCTGTTGTTGAGCATATAACGAAACTCTCATAAGGAGATTTAATATTTCTCTTTATACTTAATTTATAATAAAATTAGATAAATTCTCAAAAAATATCTCTTTTTGTGGGCTTTCCAAGAAAGTGACCTTCATTTTTAGAATTTTCGAGTAATGCCCCTTTGTTGCCTAATACATAGAATATCCTTAACTTGACAATAAACCACCTATCCCGTTTTTCCTCTTTTTCCCTCTCTTATGAATTGATTCTTAGGGTTTCTATAGACCGGTTCTCGTTGTTTCTATGGGCTAGTTCTCACTTATTGTGTTTCTATAAACCACCTACTTAGTTATAGTGTTTTCATAGTATTGATAAAACACCGTAACATATTATAAAAATATTATAAATAAATGTTTTGAAGTTGAAACCTACCCCATTTCCCACCCTCCAATAGACCATTTTTTATTGTTCCTATGGAGCGATTCACATTTATAATGTTTTTGTACTTTATTGTGATGTTTTCCTAGTATTACTAAAAATATTACAACATGATATAAAAATATTATAAATGAGATTTTTGAAGTTGAATCCTATTCCTGATATTTTCACAAACATATAATTTATAGTTGTTGTAGAATAATACTAGAAATTGACACAAAATTCTCCAATCATATTATTGTTGTACTACGCTATAATATTTTACTAATATGATTCAAAATACTATAACATAATATAAAAAACAATGTAAAAAATAGGATTCATCTTAAAATTTTAATTATAATATTTTTACATTATGTTATAGTCTTTCGTGATATCAAACACAAGGGAACCACTAGTGAACCTATTATTAGGCATATAATAGAACCCTTGCAAGGGGATTCAATATTTCTCTTCTTTCTTAATGATATGAGTGGAATTCAAGTTTAACGATTCATCAACTCGATATCACTTTTTAGATAAAATTTTGGTGGAGGAGAGAACCATCGCAGAAAGGCCAATTGTAAAACCCAAAGAAATAACAAACTCTATTATTTGTAAAGTCAAAGTACTAACTACAAGACTTTAAAAAAATAATGTAATAAAAGCATGATAAAAAGCTTATGGGTGCGTAAGAATAGAGGTTGCCTTTAGACAGTATGTAGGTGCTCTCAACAAATTATGCATTATTTTTAGTTTCAGTCTCCGCTCTTGCAATTAGAACCTTCTCTTAAAGTTTATACAGCAATGGTAGACATTAGGGACTTCTCACAATTGTTCGATAAAGCTTTGACTTGGAGTTTGGACTACTATAACTTGAGGAAGAAGGGGATGTGACTGAAGGGCAGAACCCTTTTTTGAATGCCTCTTCTTTCGGCTCTCGGCACAAGCAAGAACTAGGACCATCTACGAGACTTCTTGGCTTCCTCTTCTTCTTCTTGATATTACCAAATACCTCTTTCGATGCTATTAAGGCGGGCAACAAGTTGAAAATGATCTCTATAGTAAGGTGGTTGCAAATAGGAAGGGCTATAGAACTTGCAAACCACTTCCTCTCTATCTCCCCTCTCATCTTAGCCTAGGGCAGATTGATTTCTTAGTAGGGGCATAACTTAGATAGCTTTAGGATGCCTTGGATGGGTCTGTTCTCCTCCAATTATAGTTGAGAAATGAATAGAGTCCTAACTCGGTTAGGACTTGGAGAGTCATAATATATTTAAGATTTGGGAAGTCCTAATATTCTTAGGACTTACTTAGGGTTAGCGCATGGAAGTCCTACTCCTATTAAGACTTAGCACTACTCATTTCTTATAACTACTCCTATTTGAGTGAGAGTTACCCTAATCTAAGACTAATTAGGACTAGGATTAAGATTAGTGGATTGTTATATTTTGGGCTTTACTTGGCTTCAAGACTTCAAGTCAATGGAGGTTGGCCAATTTGGTTATTTGTTATTAAGATCGTCTATGATCACTTAATTTAAAATAAAATTTACTATAATCAAAAAATAATTTAATATTATATATATTTGACAAAACTAAAATTTTTAAAGATTTAAATCAAACTATAAGATTGTGTAGGAATGTTAAAAGGCATGAAATCAAATGTACAAGTAACAAGAACTCGATAGAAAGGTGGCTTCCCATGAGTTCTCGCCTTCCCATCATCTCTCTGCATATGGTTTTGGACCCTCACCCTCTTTCACCATATTCACCCTAACCTCTTGCACGATAATGCCCACCACCCCTGCCTGTATGCTTGCCTCTACTTTCTTGCTTAAGATTACCTCGAACCCTTCCAAGTCGACCCTCAAACATAGTCTTAGTCTACTTCCAAAATCCTTACTTCCCAACCAAGAGTCGTCTCGATCGCTTTCTAAATAACCTTCACATAGTAGCCTCAATTCGTTTCCAAAACTTTAACCTCTCTTTCCTAGGCTATTCTCCTCCGACAAGTTTATGGTGTTTCCTTATAAAGTCAAAACCCTATATTGGAAGCTATATTTCATATTACAAAATAGTTCAAAATATTAAAAAATTCAACAACGCTATATCCTCTTAAAAGCATAGCCTTTATAGAAAGTTCTTTTGATAGAACCTCCCCTTAAGGCAGTCAAAGATGCTCTCTCAAAGCTTTTAAAAACCTTTATGGGTTTCCAATCAATCAATCGTATAGGGAGTATTTCCTACTTTTGTTTATAAGATGTAGATATGTTTATATGTTTAGAGAAGATTTTGTCGTCGCCTCCATTGGTGATACAAGCTCCAACTACTAGCCCTTCTAACCTCAGTGTCATCCACACAAACGCATAACGAAGATAATACCTTGTATAGACCATGGATCAAGGTCCAATGGCATAGTTGGACTAAACCCAAAAGTAATATGATTGAACTAATCAGGTTGGGCTCTAGACTAAGCCATAATATACATGTTGTCCCTAATGTCGAAGATGGTTCTAGTCTGAACCCTACTTTGCCCCTTTTGGAGTTGACCATTGGATCAAGTTCATAGATCTTTTAGATACCTAGGAGGACATCTTATGTCTAATCCAATTAATCTCTATAGGTTTTATATCCTAAAAAATCCTCTCAAATCAATTTAAATCCCTTGAATGGCCTATTCTTAGTCAATATAGAAATGGCTTACTCTATTTATGTAATCGCCTCTTGCTTCAAATCCTCAATAGTGATAATTGAGCATCTTTCTAGATTCTCAAAATTATCTCACAATCCATCTTTATTATACCCCTTGACATAGTCATTAGTTAGGCCTACTCACCCATTAATTTATAGTCTTCACCACCTCAATATCTCCCTTTCCTTAACCTATCATCGTCACTCTCTCTCTCTCTCTCTCTCTCTCTCTCATTGTTATAATTGATACAGGGTTGGATGCCTTAATAAAATTGAGGCATTTCTCTCTTCTTCCCTTTATGCTACTCTTGAAGGAGACAACTGTTATGACCCTTTTTCTAAGTTTTTGAATAATATTTATCGAGTCTGTTTAGTTCAGTTATTTATTGAATCAGTTTGGTCAGTTAGTGTCAGATAGAGGTTTATTTAATATTTATTTATTATTAAGAGTCCAAATCCTGATAGACTCTAGGTGGAACTCTATAAATAGTGATGTAACTCTTTTTTTTTAGAATCAATCAATCAATCAATCAATGAAATGTTATTTCTGTGGATAAACCCTAGGAGGCTGATCCCCTCAAAATGATCAAGGAGGGTCGATCCCCTCGAAGTGATCAAGGAGGGTCGATCCTCTCGAAGCGATTATTATCATTCCCTTTTCTCCCCTTTCTTCTACGATAAGACCGTAGGGTCTTATCAATTGGTATCAGAGCAACGATAAGACTTTAGGGTCTTATCATTTGGTATCAAAGCATCCCTATTTCTCCCATTTCTTCAACGATAAGACTTTAGGGTCTTATCATTGATATCAGAGCAACGATAAGACTTTAGGGTCTTATCAACAACCTCCACCAATAACCTACCCCCTGCTCTTAGCACAAATCCTGGCTCCACAACAAATATCTCATTTGAGTTCTCCACTGAACTAGTGACATAATGTGCTCATGTCTCAACTACTATCATTCTCTAGTTCCCCCTTCTTGCTTGAGACAACTTTAACACCCTTATTGAAAAGGTTTCTAAGGCTTTTTGTGTTAGGATTGAGTCGACACTGAGAGGGGGAGGGGGGGTGAATTAGTACAGTGGATAAAAATCAGTTTGCAATGAAGGTAAATAGCAAGAACAGAAATACAAACCAAGTTTTATAGTAGTTCAATCGTCGTAACCTACATATACTCATGATTCCTCTTCTGTCAAGGCCACCAACATCCACTAATGATTTTCCTTTAATTGGCGAAGATCAACTACCCTTACAACTCGATTCTCCTTTTGATAGGTTCAGGAGAGAACCTTTACAACCTTATTCACTCCTCTCTTAAACAAGACTAACACTTAGAGCTTAAGAGGAGTTCTCACAAGATTACAACATCATTTTTGTTTCAATTCTTACGTATGTTAACCAAGAATAAAAGGAGTATTTATAGGCCTTAAGTGGATTCAAACTTAGAGCCTAAAAGAGTCTTATCCCCAGTTTTTGGAGTACTGGCGATACCACTACCTATAACACTGACACTAGGTGATACCACCGCCTAGAAGATTGTGTTTAGACAGTACCACCACTCAAACTGGCGGTACCATTGCCTGACACTGGACGGTACCACTGCCTAGTCTAGCGATACCATCGCCTGACATAGTCTTGGAGATTATACCTCAAGACTAAGCCATTGACAGTGCCACCTATTGGATCATTATTTGGGTCTTTCATTTAGCCCAACATAGCCCAAACTTAGGCCCAATTATTTCCTAATTGAGTTGACCCAATTTCAACCTAATTATGTGCTAACTACGAATTTTAAGACATATATTAAGCAAGTCAAGTCTAGTTAGTCTAGGTTTCTTCCGGCAAGCTTCCAGCGATCTTCCGAAAACTTCCGACGATCTCTCGGTAATATTCCAATGGACTCCTAGTAAGCTTCTGGACTTAACGACGATGTTCTTAGCGAGTTCCAACGAGCTTCTTTGGTAAGCCCTTGGACTTCTTGGTCAATTTCGGTAGAACTTCCAACGAACTCTTGAACTCTTAACGAAATCTCGTTCTTGACTTAGGAACTTCATTTTGCTTTATGTCTTGATCGCTATCATAGTTAATCCTACACACTTAAAACCCACTTCGATCTAGATAATTATTACTAAGCTAATCAAATATTGTCCGACATATCATTAGTTAATCGACGTCTCATCTGATTCTTCGATGCATCGTCCTCTCTTGCAGCCTATTGCTTAATCGACCAGTTGACCTCCGCAACTTCGATTTCCTTAGCCCAATTTCTACTCTTCTTGGCCCGAGGCCTTCTATCGATACATCGATCGATCCTCCGGCTCGACGTCCAATCTTCTGATATGTTCTACTCTGACCCAATATGATTCTTCCTACTTTAATTATCTTTCCCTGATCGAAGCTTCATGCATCACTCAAAACGTAGATCAGATAAATATTATTAATTGATTTCATCATCAATATTTTGAGTGGTGGTAGATGTTGCATTCTTAGAGCATAGATACTTCTTTCCTAAAGATAGGTAAGCCCTCATCCATTACTTTTTATCTAAAACACAAAAGAAAAAAGAAATGACTTGAATTAAAACAAACTCTCATAGTTCGGGTTCACATGGAAATCACCTCATTTTATTAGCTTTTCTTTCACTCGCTCACTATTTTAGCTATGAACATCATTTTCTAGAATTGTTATGGGCTAATAAAAAGTCTTACACTAACCACTTAGATCAAACTATTTATTCACAAAATTTTCATATTATTTCCATTTTGGAAACTCATATACAAGATAAAAAGTTTCAAACAATAATGGAAAGGTGATTTTTATCCAGCCCAATATAGGACGAAAGGCTTTTTGATGGCATCGAGGGCAGACATCTTCAAGATGACAAATTCTCAATTGCTTCAAATTATTGCATAACAACTAAGTCCCCATGAGTAAGAATTCTCATAGATTTCATTTGGAATGATTTATGAATACATTTTGCAATTCTCGATCTTCTTGGATTCTTTGTGTGATCTAGATTGTATTGTTTGTCCTAAAGACAAGCTTGATATGCATGCTTTTCAACTATTTTTTTTTTATTTTTTGGTACCAAAAATTTCTTTCGCATTGTAGTCTCATGGGGACAAAGTTTTTTGGATCTTGTTTTATATGATGTAACAACAGTTTTGGCAATTCTTGTATCTGGACTCATCTTCACAAGGTTCTTTGAATAATCCTCGGCTCACTCTTTTTAAACATGTTACTATCAACTTCTCCCTCGTATTGCTTCTAATTATCCTACATTCTTATTTCTTTTGATTATAGCCTTAAACCCCATCAAAAGACTTGACCTTTTAAATTTAAACTATTATGGATTTAATATCCAAATGTCTATCTTCAGTCTCATTAGTAGATCCTAGAACAACTCATTGGAGCTGATCACTCGTTAGTAGTCTTGAACAAAACCTTCAATCCACTATCGATGAGATTTCCTCCCTTAAGCTAAAAGAAAATTATGATCCCATCGACTATGTTTATTTCTTGAAGCTTTGTGCCCTTTATAATTATTTTGTTGGACTCGATCCAAATCCAAATAGATCGAACAAGGCAATAAGAACACAAAATTCTTTCATATTAACTCCATCAATATCATCCAACTTGAGAATGGTTAAATCTCGTAAAATGTTAACCATATTTGAACATTTTGCCTCCTAGTATACACCAAGCTTTAGGATGCTTGTATCTTCCTTAGGTCTTCTAATTGATCTTGCTATCCTCATCTCCCTCGGATCTCTTAATAAATGGGACTCCATTATAAAGGATTTTACTTGCATCAAGATCTTCTCTATCCTCAAATCCATGGGATTATACAAAAAGATCGAGCCATGACAAGTTCATGATCAAATTTTATATTACTCTTAAAGCTTATTTTCTTCTAGCTTTCCAAGAATTTCATCAATATGTTTTATTACCACCTCTCTTTGGATGCTTAGAAAGAATAGAAATGAAATGTGTCATAGCAACTGCTATTCCTTACTCGTTTCCATGTTGGCAAAAAGTTCTCACCTTATTTGATGAGATAAAAGAGGAGGACTACCTGTGAAGGATTTCCTGTTGTAATTATTGCTAGCTACTAATCAAATCTGATTTCCTTGGAATGGGGATTTTGTCCCGCATAGCTAAGATGTTTCACTTTGCAAATAGTTTCTTTGCCTTGGCAAAAGAAGAACAACAAAAACTCACACGCAGTCTGGATGACCCACTGACTTTGCAACTGTTAAACCTTTTGGCGAGACTAAACGAGACCATACTGTCAAAGCCACTATATATTTACTTGTTTTACGGAATTGATATGAGCATATATGAAACATGTGCATGTTGTGTGACTAATGTATCACATAATACAATGAGCATAGCTATAGTGAAATAAATTATCTATCATGAGTGTTCGACCTTGAAAAAAAAAATATGTACGACGGAGCTGTAAATATTTGTCAATTCGCCAATAATGACCAAAGAAATAGTTCTCCAAATGAATAATATAATATTTGGGCTGCACAAACACCTCAAAACAACACAAAGCTAAAGAATTTCTCTAGAATCTAATATTACATCAGCCCGCCCAGATAGTACCACTAAAGCTCAGATTCTCAAGCTGTCAGACGATGATACCGTCCAGGTAAGTGATAGTACTGCTAGAACCCAAGTTCCCAAGTTATTAGATGGTAGTACCGTCCAATCAAGCGGTGGTACTACCCAGGCAGACGATGATATCGCTAGATTGTCAGGCGATAGTATTGCCTAAGCAAACGGTAATATCACCAGAGCCCTGGTTCCCATGCTCTGTCAAGAGATAGTACCACCCAACGCAAATGGTAGTATTATCAATTCATTGAAAATCTGAAGATTTAAATTTTTAGCTTCATTTGAAGTCATTTTGGGTCTATAAATATCCTACTCATGCTTGATCGGTGAAAGCACGAAAACCATATAATTTAAGTGTGTAAACTCTCTTGAAAAGTGTTGAGTCTCTTCCTCCTTAAGTTTAGAAGTTATTCTAATAGATATGTGAGGTGTTCTTGTAAAAGAGAGTACGAAGGTTCTCTCCTAAACCTGTGAAAAGGCGAAAGAGTTGTAACAAAGTTAGTTGATCTTTGCTCGTTCAAAAGAAAATCGTTAGTAAAAGCTTGTGATCTCAAGGGAAGAAGAATCGGGAGTTAACGTAGGTCGGAACGACCGAACCACTATAAATTTCTCTTTATACTTTTTCTTAACAAATAATATTAGAATAGTTTATTCGAAATAGAAAAATCATTAAAAAAATTCAAAATATGTTTTTATGAATTAAAACTGTTATTCAAAATTAATAAATTAATTACTCGAAAATTTCGAAACAAACAAATAAAATTCTGGAAACATAATTAAAATCTATTTTCACAAATTAAAATTGATATTAAACCAATAATTTCATATAAAACCTCACAGAGTTGCCAGATTAGGTTCTAATCATGCAGAACTCATTACTTCAAACAGAAAACAACCAATAGGGATTTTTAAAACTATTTCTATGAATTAAGTCAATTAATAATCCATATAAAAATTCTTGTAATGCATAAAAATTTCAGATAAAAATCTGTGTAATACATAGAAGATAGGAAGATCATAATAAAATTAAATAATCATTAGAATTGAAATTATAATTACAATTAATCTAAATTTTATGCATTAAATCTGAATATCATAATAAATAATTCCAAAAATTATAGAACGATTTATAAAAATTATAAATCAGATTATACAAACTTTTAACTGTGAAATATGAATTTATATATGATAAATTATTAAAAGTCAAGAATCTAACTATTAGACGTATGTATGCTTCCTTCGTACCTATCCGCTACCCATCCGAGGAGGAAGAGTTTAGATAGGCTTACAACTCTAACAAATAAATTTAAAATTATTTTTAATTAATTAAAATATTATCTATTTTCTAACTTAGAGTAGTTGATTTAGGTTTAAAACTCTATGAACACATCATCAAAAATAAATTAAATATTTTACTTAGGATAGAATATTTCTTAGTTCTTAATTAATTTTAGAATTAATCTGAATTTAAGTTTTTTAAGAGATTACATTAAGCGACACAACAAAGACATACATATTAAGCATCATACGATGACATATTATTCAACTTTCATAACAATGACATGTCCATTACTAAGATCACAACAATAACAAACAACTAACATTACAGACATATGTACATATTAGTACACATTATAGGAACACACTAAAGATAAATCATTCAACTCTCACAACAATGATGCACCATACTTGATAACAACAATACAAATATGCATTCACATCAGATAGATAAATATATTCACAACAAATACAAATATGCATTCTTTCCCATAAAATATCTATTTTATTTAATTTACTTGGGGTTATGTCACGATATAATTTAATACATAGAACTTAGTCGTCGTCAACCGGTTAACTCATTAGTTTTATGCTATTTGGTGGAAGGTTAAGTGTGTTTAAGCAAAGAAAAGTAGAGATATGCTTCATTTTATGCTTCGCGGATGGACACGTTTCGGTTGGTAAGCAGCCGATGACCGGACCGGTGATGGGTCATTCTCGCCGGCTGCGGTCATGATTCATATGCTTCTCTTCCTCTTGCTTAAGGCGATGGATTGCTCACGTAGACCATTTGCCTGCCTTTTGACCCACTGTGTGTGTGTGAGAGAGAGAGAGAGAGAGAGAGAGAGAGAGACGAAAAAAGCATGATTTCTAGAATGGGTCGAGTCCGTAGAAAAGCCTAATAATTTTGTGATGCGTTCCCATTCGTGATGAGGAAGAAGTTGGAAATACACCAACAAAATAAGATGTTGTGGGCCGGTTTTTATAGAATTAAGTATTGTCATTCTATTCGAAAAACATGTGGAAATATCTAAAAGTCAATATCTTTCTTTGGCTTTGACCGTTTCCACTGGTCTTCCCAGCGCCGCCAAAATCTATTGGTCTAAGAAGACGCTATTTCCTGAGTCGAAGGAGACATCCGATCTCGAATCGTCGCCTCCCCCGTCCCTCCTCCTGCCCGAATTGGAAGCTTCCTCCTCCTCCTCCTCCCTGGTCTTCCAAAACCAGGTCAATTCCGTGCGCTCAGAGGAGGATACTTGTTCTCGCCGGCCACTCCTGGCTCTCTATTGGAGAATCGCCTGAGGCGCTTCCCTGTCATCGATTTGCCTCTCGCAAGATGAACAATCTTCTCACGGTATTCTTCCTTCCCTTCGATTTAAATCAGTTCGACTCGTTTGATTCCCCTTCCGGTTTACATTTGGAGCCACCGGGCAAGCATATCGATCAGGATCCAGTAGTCTTTACAGTGCATGAACTAACTAACTATTTTGTTTCTTCTTGGCTACTTCAATCTCATCTCTATGTTCTCTTTCTTTTTTCTCATCAAAAAGATCGTTTTAGCTTCGTCTGTGACCAAATTCGTTTGCCAAATCAGATTATCAAAGAACAATCAAGTGTTTCCCAGAAGATTTGATGAGTCTGTTCCTTTTCTTTCTCGATCAGACGTGAATATAAATAGTTGCAATCACAGTTTCTATGGTAATTGGAAATTTGCAGCAATATGAGTATATAAATTTTGTTTCTTCGGTAAGTAACTAAACAACTGAAACTTCAATCATATGTAATTTCTTTGGGGATTTATGCTCTAATTAAAAAGGTTGCTTTGGTTTCAACTACGAGCAAATTTGCCTTGTGAAGAAATCAAATAATCCAAATTCTGATGGATTGATTCCTTCTTTCCTTCCCTCTCTTTAGATATATAGTTCCAGTCACAGTTGCTCAGGCAAATAAAGAACCAACTTCAAAAACTATTGTATGATATCTAATGTTTCTGACCCAATTTGTATAAGCTATTTGATAAGATTGAAACAAAAAATAAAAGCTAAAAATAAGATAGATATAGTTGAGCTCAGATGCAATACCTGTCTGTCTATCTTCAAAAGCTGGCCTTTCCATTCATGTTTAGTTCCAACTGACTTAAAATGACCCAATTAAAATGCTCAGAAGATTGCTGGTTGTTTAGGGAACCATCTTAGGACTTGCCAGACTATCTGATGAATGAATTCAGCGCTTCTTCATCTGTAGGAAAAAAATTGCACAACATGATTTCTTGAGTACGTCACCGAAACTTTCTTTAGAGATGGGTTGAAAAGAAACTGAAAGTTACCTGGCTAAGTAGTTTAAACTTGAAATTGAAAAGCTATCAAGGAGCATGCTTTCTTCGTTATGCCAAGAGGAATCTCCGACTTTGAAAAAGTTTCCTTCAAGATTCATATCAATGTATCGGGCAATCATCAGTCGATATGATATGTATCGAGGTGTATCAATAATATATCGTATGTCGGTATGCCAAAGTATATCGATGCTCAAAATCATCGAAAATAGTTTTTAAAAAAATCTTTAAAAAAATTAGACTAGGATTTTTTAAGTTAGAAATAAATATAAATTTAATATAATTTTGGTAAAAATAATCTAAATTAGAAAAAATAATGACACTTTTTTTGGGCTTTGAGAAACAACTTTGTGGTACATTTTGAACCATCCTTCTATTAATATTAAATTATTTAAAAATAATAATTTGAATTATTATAATTTTTTTTAAAACTTAAACTTTAAGATTTAAATAAGTAATTGATCGATAATGTATCTACTTCTACTAGAAAAAGAACGATAAGACTCCACAGGCAATGAATCATGACATTCGATCCTATATATCTGTATATCAATTTGATATGTTTATCCGACCTAATTGTGAAATTGATATCATAACATAATATACTGATACATTGTATACTATTAGTATATCGTTGTAGTGATGTTCATAATCTGATCGTCGTGAATCATATGTTTTCGAGACAACTCTTGAGGCAAATACGATTGTGGCATGTATCGGTGTAGAGCATGAAGAATAATGTCGGAACTTCTATTTTAGTCATTGATTTATTGTTCTATATCATAAGATCAATCACCACACTACTATTCGGAGAAATATGAACAACTATCATCGTACTGTTGTTGACCATAAGATTTTTCATGATACAATGATTGTGAATACGATAAGCTTCGTTTTGCGTCTTAATGTGATGATAAGTATATTATAAGTTTCTTCAGTATTAGTTGGTCCAGATTCGGGTTATTCTCATAGTTGATATTAAAGACCTTTTTGCTATCTTCTCATATATATTCTATTCCTTTACCTTTATTTGTAGCCTTTGAATCATTTGTTCCTTATCTTTTATAGGATTCCTTTGAGCTCCCTCGTGGTGAGGCTTCAGGGTATGGAGACATTGAAATGGGAAGGCAAATTTCAACAAACTCAGCTGAAATGGGCTTTGAAGGTTTCTTCACACAGGTAATTTCTTCACAGGATTCCTTGGGTATCTTATAAATGTCCAAGACACAGTAATATTTACATTCTTCACCCCAATTGAGAGCTAGACTCTAATGTTCTGTACACTGTGTAGGTCCAAGATATTGAGAAGCAAATTGAGAAGCTCTCGAAGCTATTGCAGAACCTTCAGGTAAGGATATTGCAGAACCATCCTTGCTGAAACTGAATTCAAATCTAATGAAAGCTTTCTCCAAATCTAATTTACTATCAGATTAGGCACATTAGCCTTGTCACTTTTTGCCCCATGTATCCTGTAATCAATTTCATGTTGCATGAGCAGGATGCTAATGAAGAGTCAAAAACTGTCATAAAAGCAGCTGCTATGAAAGGTACTACAGATGCTTCATCAGATTTTAGTCTTATCACGAATCTATGCACTGAAACCTAATGTTCTACTTGTTTAGCTTCTATTATCTGTCACTTGGAGCATAATTAAGTACATCATGGGTGCAGAAATCAAGCACAGGATGGAGAATGACATTGATGAAGTTCTGCGAGTTGCGCGCACCACAAAAACAAAACTTGAAGAACTAGACAGAGATGTATGCTGCTTTCATTTTCCATCACTCTGGTCTCTCACAGTTGAAGTCGAGCCAGTCGAGTGTCTTGCCTTCATGATCAAAATACTTCAACTATGTTTTAAGAGCAAGCAAAAGAAGAAGTCCATTATTGCCAAACTTGTAGGAGCTTAAGAACTTGTAGTCAACTAAGCTTAGGTTCTTTTGTCATCCCTTCCACAAATATATTCAAGACTTTCATTGTCCTATTTCAACCAACAAACTTATCCTTTATTTACACAAAAATATTCTTCTTCAACCAACCAACTCTTTTTTTTTTTTAGAAGAAAAACTTTCATATTAATTTCTTTTATCAGCTACCTTCATCTTCCCTAATTCTCCAATTATTGATTTCCCCTCAATTTGAATCAAACGCTGAAACAAACTTTGAGATTTTTTTTAACCTTTAGATTATTATTTTTATAATAATTCATCTACTTTCCACCAAAATTTTCTAGACAACCTTGCTATCTCTTCTGTTAACACCAACAAGACATATTTCCATTCAAATTTCCAGCTCCTAAATAAACTCTTCTGTTTGTACTTGCATTATTTGAATGTACCCATAAATTGCATTTTATATTATTCTCTATATTAGCTAGGCACACTCAACCCATAGTAGAGGCCTTTAATCTAATATTGTCTATCGAGGAAGGGAAAACTTTTCTGAACTTTATTGTCTCAAGATCTTATAGCTAAATCTCATGTGAATTCTCTTGTTGGATCCTCTTTAATCCTTGTGCTTGTTCCTAATAATATATCAGGGTAGGAAAACAAAAATTCCACATTTACATTCTTTATTAGCTGATCATGACCTTTTATTACCTATTTTCTTAGAACTTGGCCAATAGGCAGAAGCCTGGATGCGGAAAGGGATCAAGCACTGATCGATCTAGAACTGCAACTACTGTGTAATATTTTAGTCTAAGTTGATTCTAGTTGTCTTTTAATTGATAAGTATTTTTATCTGAAAGCATGTCTTACATTCTGAATATGCACAGAGCATTGAAAAAGAAGCTGAAAGAAAAGATGAGCCAGTTCCAGGTACAGAAACATGCTTGATGATTTTGCAATTTCCCAATATATGCATATTTTCATTTGATTTGTCATGTTTGGTAAATTAACTTCAGAATCACTGGCATAAAAGATCTGTCTCATTTCATCATATACAAAAAGTCATAACAAGATTTCATCATAAGAATATGCCTAATGAGGTGTAAGATGAATAACAAAAAAAATAATGCAAGAAGTTATTTTCCCTCTTTGCGGCGGAAACTATGGTTTTTTTCCATGCATTTAACCTCATCAACCATTGAGCCTATGAATACTAAAGGAAAATATGCATACTCACAAATGATATTCCCATTCTCACTTCAGTTAAAGCACATGATGATCATCTTTTTCCTGCAAAATATATAATATCTTCACTTTAATCAGTAAATGATAATCTCATTTTCTTATTTTCAAATGTGTAATGCAGACTCTAAGAGAAACGATACAGAAAGAATACCGTGAGGTCATCGAGAGAAGAGTCTTCACAGGTTCCCTTCTAACTCCATGAAACCATTCATTACTCTCACAGCTTATCTCCAATGCTTTATTGGATGTTATTCTCAGTTGTTATGGTCATTTGTCTGATTTATTTTCTCTTATTTTGTTCCTAAATTCCATATGAACAGTAACAGGCACTCATGCTAATGAAGAGGTAAGAAGATCATATTTCAAAGTTGATTTGGCCCTAGCAGCTGTGTTCATATGTGGTCCTTTTTGATTCCTGCAGACAATTGATCGACTGATAGAAACTGGAAACGGGGATCAAATATTTGCAAAAGCTATTCAGGAGCAGGGACGTGGACAGGTTCTACTCCTTGGCTTTATTTTGCCGTGCTCCCATTTATCATGAACATTGCAAATATTAGAAGAGGCTTGGAATGAACTCTACTTTGTCTTTCATTTGCAGGTACTGGACACACTTGCGGAAATCCAAGAGCGCCATGATGCAGTGAGAGACATAGAAAAGAAGCTTCTTGAGTTGCAGCAGGTACTTTCACTTGCAGAAATCTACAAAATAGTTTATAATTTAATACCATAATGATGCTGAGTAAGCTAACTCTTTACTCCCGCAATTGTGTAAGATTAATTCTTCAATCCATCTCTAGCTTTTCTCTCATGAATCTTTTTCAACAGCAACACACTTCATAAAAGTTAAAATGCATCTCTGAAACATCAGAAAATAACTTTCTTTTTGTTCCTTTATAAACTGTACTCAAATGAAACTAGTCAATGGCATTATAGTACATGGATACCTGTGTGCAGCATCACTTTCACAAGTCTGATAATTGCCGCTGTATGCTTCCACAATGATAATCCCGCTGTATGCTCCATGGACATACTGTGTCCAGCATCACTTGCTTTACATCAAGTCAAAGAGAGAGGAGAATCTGGTGCATGGAGATGGAGAAAGAACAGAATTCCGGAAGCATATATTTTGAAGATAAAAAGAATGCAATTTGCACAACAAACAGCAGTGATGTGTGTGTGAGTTCAACAAACTGCATCATTGTAGCATCAGAGTAAAGCTTGTTACTTAATATCCAAAGAATTGGCATTCTTGGTCAATGTGGCTATGTCCAATTCATACAACAGAGATGATTTTGATTCTCTTTTGCACATAATACAACTTCCTTCCTTCTAAAATCTGCTTGGTAAACATGAAAGAAATTTCTGGATGAAATTTAGCAACTTTGTGAGGACTAAAAGATAAACTTTCACATAAACTAAGGGGCATATGTTGCATCTTTCAAGAAGGCCATGATCTTCGGACTTCCTTTGCTTTGCTCATCCTTGCAACTGATGGAGTGTATCAGAATTCATTATTTTATTTCTAATTTCATCATCAGATATTCCTGGACATGGCAGTGCTGATTGAGGCACAAGGTGAAATGCTTGATAACATTGAGGACCAGGTAAGAGTCTGACGTCTTCTCTACAAGTGACTATGAAATTATAACAGTACAATTACAATGTCTTTTGTGCAGGTTAACCGTGCTGGTGTCTTTGTTAGCTCTGGAGTTAATGCTCTAAGCAAGGCAAAGATATTGCAGAAGAACTCCCGCAAATGTATGTGTATAGCAACAATCATCCTTCTCATAATCATCGTGGTTATAGTCCTTGCTGTGATCAGACCATAGGCATAAAACTTTGTAAGGCTTCAAAAGTTTCCTGCATAGAAAGACAAATAACGGATGTCTTAGGTTTGTTGTTTTCTGAGTGTTCTCCTTTCTTTGTCTTTTAAAGAGATCTTATATTGGTTCTTTTTATCATTTATCAATTGATAGATTTGTTTCTGTTTGCAAGTTTATTATTATCATTTCTTGCAATATCAATGGTTGTCATAGCCAATTCAGTTGTGACGGTGTGAGATATGGCCTGTGATATTATAATAGTTTATACTATTTAAAAGTAATATTTGTGATTTTCATCTCAGGACTTTCAAGGCATACCTCCTAACATAAATTGTTTTATTGGATAAAGTTAAAAGAAACAAATCCATGGATAAACTCTTTGGGATAGCAAGATTTAGACTTTTAGCAGAGAGGAAGAAAAAAACTTTATCACAATAGAGTGCAGAGAAATGAAAATTAGTAAGAGGAGTTTTTTATATCCTATTGAAAGAGTGAGAAGTTACCAACCTCAATGAAGTTTTAACATGCCAAAATTGCCAGCCGCCGTAGATTAGGTGCTGAGACAGCACCAACATGATAAGCATCCCCATGATACGAACCTCCAACACTAGGGCATGGCACAACATCCGCCAAGGTTTCACCCTGAATTGTCGCTAATTGAGTATCGAGTTCTGCAAACTCTGAAGAAAAACAGAAGAGTTCCTGCTAACCATACATAGGGAAGAACTTGATGTATTATAATCATGAAACAAAGTCAAGAAAATTTTGGATTAAAAAGTTCTGGATATTGCCAGCTTAGCATCCTGCTCTCTTTTGCGAACTTCAGCAACATCTATCCACTCAAACCTTACCTCATTAGCTGCCCCAACTGCGCAGTCTACCGATGGCCTAGAGATCAGCAACATCTACCCAGTCAAACTTGACCTCATTAGCTGCCCCGACTTAGCAGCCTACCGATGGCCTAGGGATGGAGACTGAAAGGGAGAGGCGGGAGGAGGTGGAGGGTTCGAGAAAACCCTCACGGGGGACTGGCGCGGGCTCTTGCCTATGTCCGATGGGTGGACTTCGCCGATGGATGGGGGCGCAGTCGCCCGCAGCCGAAACCCTAAAGTGGGAGGCGAGAGCGAAAAGGAAGACGCCATCTCGAAGATCGGAAAACAGGGCTCGATAGTGCTTGCCCTGGGATGTGCTGAGACGCGGGGAGAAGCCTGATCGTACCTCATTGTACTGCTGTGGGCATTTGCCACCGCCGGATGGGAGATCCAATGCACAGAATTGCTTTTAGGATTTTGAACACGCCCGGTGGAGCGCGTCATTATATGAAAGAGGGGGATTATTCATATCCATCCGTGTGAAGCTTCGAATTAGCAAGTGGAACGCACCAGTCTTCCCAGATACTCGAGACTCCTCTCAAGAAACTATTATAAAGGTTGGAAGCTTACTAGTCAAATTAAAAATAAAATTTATCATATATTAAAATTTTCATTCATAAAAGAGATTTGAAATTGTGTTAATAGTCTTCGTAACATGTTAAACTCAATATGAAACGAATATAACTAATTTTGGAGGCTTTAAGGAAGGATGTATACAACTTTGACATGGTGCGTATATTAGCATTTGCACGTAACCTAAATCCAGCAATATACTTCAAATATTTTTGCTAGATGTTAAAGACGTTCACTTGACAACAGCAACAAATAATACCTTCGTATTTGAAATAACACAGAGACTTTGACGATAGCATCAAATAGTCCAAAAAGAAAAATATAGCAGCAAATCAATCGCAAAACAAAAAATGATGATCAAGCAGCGGCGGTAGTCGTGTATGTGAACATGTGGATGATGAAATAGCAAAACTGGTGTACCATGTTGTGGAAAACTAACCGCTTCAGACTGAGAATCACCAAATCCACGAGAGGTTCTCAATAATTTTCTTTAAAAATTCTCTCATGTCAATTTACATATCCTGAACTTTAAGATTTCACAAATTGATTTAGAATTGTCTCCCGATAGAAAAAAAACCGAGATGGTGGCTACTGAAAATATACTTCCAATTTTTGATTCCCATGACCAAACTGACAGGGAACAGGTGTTCAAAACATTGTGTTGAGAGACAAGAACAAAGTGTCGGGCATTGATGAATGAGAATATACCTAGGAAGAAATAAATTGTGCAACAAGGAAAATCTTCAGTCATAACTGAAGAAGAAATAATAATTATCGATCAAATATAACTTATATTTGATCAAGTCCAAAGCTATGGCAGAACATTCAGAGAGAAAGATCTTACTAAACAAACTCAAGTATCTGAAGGAGCTTCACTTCTGTGATGACAGGCTTCCCACAATTGCAATTCAATTCCCAACTTCTTCAGCTCAAAAAGCCCACGCTCAACTGCAACAGTGATGTCAATGAAGCTATGGAACTCAATAAACATGTAGATTTATATGGTATTTCCAGTTTGTTCAGAGAAATCATTCAAAGGTCATGCTATTTATCTCTACTTAGTGTATTATCGGTGGCCTCACCTAGTCTTTTTGAGCCCATTGCAATCATACTAAATGAGTTCTATTCTACAGTGTAGATTTCACATGAAATCAAAGGACCTCTGAGCTTTCACATGAAAGAAAAGTTGCAGCACAGCAACAACTAACAATACTACAGTGGTTAGAACAAAGGCACATTATTTATGCCCAAAAGAATGAAGAACCAATCACAAATTTATTCAACCAGTTTATTTCTATGTTTTCATGTCAACAAAAGCAGGTTAGAGTGCTTCTGTTGCCTGAACGTGAATAAATCTTAATGCATGCCTTAGCTCAGAATAGCATGAAATGAAAGATGTTCCTTATCTTTGGTGTAATAACAAATTTGCCTTATGTTACATTAAGTCAACTATGACACAGCAAGTGAATCTAATTCTGGTCTCTATTGTATGTAGTAAACCTTAATCCACTCGTACACATCAATGAGAGAGTGGATAGAAATGGCAAGTAGAAAACTGCATGTTAATGCAGATGCTTGAATCCAACTTATGTAAAATGATTGATCATCATGGTGGCTATCAAATAGAATTAAGGAAATGATGCATCAAAACACTGGTAAAGTATTTTCTTTAGAACACTAGAATTGCTCACACAAAAACACAATATCTTTGCTCATTAATTATAAATCATAAATTACCTTCTACTGCATCATGTGATGTAGGAGAGTGATTGCTTTGCTCAATCCAAAATTGCAGCCTTTCATCTGCAATATCTTCTTCCAGATCATGATCTTTTACCCTTCTCCAGAAATATGCCAACCAAGCCTGCCATTTTCACCATGTAATATTGTCAAGAATAAATGAACTAATTGATGTCATTAAATAATATGAAGCATTAACCCATATCGTCAAGCAAACAAGTTGTAGAGTTGGCAGCAACACAAGGTAGGTTTTCCTACTTATGGCAGTGACATCTATGATATATTAGAAAAAGAAAAGAAAAACTATCTGCTAAAAGGATCACTCCAAAAATCAATTTATAACCTAGTTCAAGAACTAAAATAATATCATGTCATATGACTATTATTCTGGTCACAACATGACAAACAGAGCAGCAGATGATCAAAGTACTCCACTTCCATGTCCAAATTTTGGATGGAAAGAAACTTGCACCCGAATCAACAACAATGATTCTGAACATATATGATGAAAAAAGGATGCCTACAAAAATATTTATGCACATATATCTTTCAAAAAGCTTTACTTATATCAAAACAAAATCTAAGAGAAACAGGTGCTCAAGGCTTTAAAACTATTTCTTCGTAGTATGTTTTAAAAAAGCTTGACTTGGATCAGAGCAAAAGAAGGTACCCAAGGCTTTAAACTATTTCTTTGTAGGGAAGGGTTGGACTTAAAACAGAGTAAAAGAAGAATACTCAAGGCTTTAAAACTATTTCTGTATAATATATTGTAAAAAGAACATGAAGACAAGCTAAAATCATTCCAACAGAAAGCTCCTTGGGATTCCTCATATTACATAACCAATTATATGCTTAGCACACTCTTATGCTAGCCCCTGGTCAACTCAAATCACTAGATTAAGATTGATATCCTGTTGTCCATTGAGGATAGAGACCACATGACCAAATGCAATGGTCTCATTCTCCAAATCAGGCTTCTAAGTTGGCTTAAACATGTTGGAATTAAACTTGCATAGTCAGTACTGGTTGCCAATTGCCATTAAGAAGAATGCATATGATAGGGAACTAGATTTGCATATATGTATAGTAAAATAAGGAACATATGAGCCCCAAAACAAGGACTGTTTTTTAAATCAGCCTCGTTTTTCTAGAAAAAAAGAACATTGAATTGTTTAAGATAGTAAAAAGCTGATCTGATACTGCTGCAACAATATTAAGTATTTCTGCAAGCCACAGACCAATTATACTGGGAAATGATTGATCAATTAAGCTTAGATATCTAAAATAATATGGAAACAAGTGAAAATGAAACTCACTGATGCATAATCTTACAAGAAGAACTCCATTATACCTGCTTAAAGAGCACATCTTCAGATTCCTCCTGACTCAGTTCTGAAAGGAAGAGAATAAAGAGTGCACAATCAATGACAATAGCATGGCGAAATAACACAAAGTTGTTTGAGTAATAATTGGGAAGCATTACACAGAAGAGAAACACAATTATAACGAGGACCATGTTTAACTTTTACTATGAACTTTCATTAATGTTCTTTGCTTTTGAGCAGTCAAAAGTATACCTAAAAAAAGCAAAAAACTAACCAAATGCTTCTGCAGGATTTTGACCTTCCCCTGAAAGTGATGGAGCTGTAAAACAAGTTACTTATCAACCAAAAGTTATATCTCCTAGAAAACAGAATCACTTACAAAATGATTTAAACATCGATGCTTCTCTGGAATACAATGAAAACTAATATGCTCTAATTCAATTAATATAATGGTCTTGGAACTAGTTTGCATGGACCAATAACACTACTAAGAATTTCAGCATGTGAGACAACATCTTGCTGGCCGAGACATATTAATACAGAAACCTAACAGTACAAGTAGATGTTTCTGAAAGGGAAGAAAGTGAAAGATGAATCTTCTTCATCAATAAGCAACATGAGTAAATCTTCTAGAGAAACATTTAGTTTCATAAATCATGATTAGGAATGCATAATCAGATGAGAAAAGGCTATTACATCCAAATAAAACTTTGATTAGAACTATGTGTTATTCATATAGAAAAAATTTCCAAGATGCGGATACTTTATTTTTAAAGCAGGAGAACTAAGAATGCGTAAAGCCATGATTATAATTGCAGAAAGCAGTTATAAAATAAAGGAATTTTTTATT
Organism: Musa schizocarpa; assembly: GCA_900464855.2. Taxonomy (NCBI): domain Eukaryota; kingdom Viridiplantae; phylum Streptophyta; class Magnoliopsida; order Zingiberales; family Musaceae; genus Musa; species Musa schizocarpa. The sequence goes on from LS990916.1 coordinate 21,717,827, forward strand.
TTTCGTGCACTCAAGATATGTTGCTAAGTGAAAGTAATTATAACATAATTATGATTCCCAATATCATGCTGCAACAGTTAAGTTTCTTTTGGGATCATTCATATGTGTTCATCAATTAACACAAACAATGTCAAATCTGAAAAAAGAGAAGTTTCAGAATATAAGTGTATAACCAGATTTGGTGCTTGCACATCGATGCTGAGCCATTGAAAGAAGGATAGCTTCCTCTACCTTCAAAGCAACAAAAAATCTGAGAAGCCCAAAATATAGATTGCAGCTTAACTGTCTTCAGCAGTTTCTCTATTTTCCTATTTCATATTAGCAGACAGATGCACACATATACTTCTAAACAGAAAACATATGAAAAACAGTTTTGATTTAAGTCTCTGCTTTTTATTTTTTTTCCCTGAGAAGAATAGCCTTACATCTGGAAAGCCCTGACGTCGTCTCAGGTCAACAATCAAGAGGTGACTATTTTGGTTGATGCATGTAGAATGTCTACGATAGACTGACTAATCAAAACTTACAAAAAGAAGTAAATGTAAGAAAAAGGGTTTGAAACAAACCTAATCAACAGGATCTTATGATATGCAAATTAAAGGAGCTGTATTTAAAATAGTTAACTGGCTTCATTAACAAGAACATAGTGAACCAAACCAAGTTGCCTCAAAATCTCAATGCGTGACAGCCTCCAGAGTCAATACACACTTCCCATGGGGTCTTTAAATGTACGGTTTCTTCACAATACAATATTTGATTTTTTCATCTTTTTACTATTGAATAAACTAATTTCGTACTTGGGCCTGGAAGAAAAAAGATATACTGTTCAATCTTCTTTATTGAGAAAGTTACATCCAACACAATGATTCAATTGGCACAGCAGGATCACAGAAAATTCCAATGGCACTGAGATCCTAGATTGAAAAGTATTCAGCTGTCTGAGTTGACTTAAACTGCATGATCAAGCAAATTCTGACCATAAAATATCCATGCAATGTTTTTATTTTCTGTAGTACCTTATTATCAGACACCAGTTATGAGTGCAGCATTAGTTAACAGAGCTTATATTAGCTTAAAAGAGTCAAAGAATAGGCTATGAACCAAATTCCCAATGAACAATTCAATGATAATCCAAAATTTAGCTGGAAAACAAATTTATGAAAATAAACTAACTATCGAGTGTTAAAATTCCTGTACATACTTGTAAACCTTTGCACAGATGTAAACAAATATATGTTAAATGTACTAATATTGCAACTATTCTTTCTCTCAGACTATAAAGTGGAATATCTAAAGCCAGACTAAATCAGCTCATAAAAGTGACCTAAAGGGGAAGCATACACTATTCCTGCCCAAGCATGATGCTCTGTTCTGGTTTAGGCAAAGGTGCCAGTTCCAATTAATTGAAACAATTGATGGGATGGCTTACGATGGTGTAGCAGACAAAATATACACACAAAGGACCAAGTTTCACAAAATGAGCAAAATGTCAGTACCAAGCTCCACAATTTCTTCCTTGTCATAACATGATATTTAGATGATCAAGTTATTTAATTATAAAAGAAACTATAGTTATATATTAGATAATGTAAATGAAACCATTTAGAATTGTTAGTCGAGAATGGCCAGATAAAAATGAAGAAATGAGATTTGGAATAAACCTTCAGTGAACTTAGTTCACGCAGGCCTTTTTCAACCAAGAGCATGCTGTCAATATTTCCTTCTCCGGCTAGATCGCTTGCATTCCATGACACCTTCTCTTTCTCTTCTAGATCGGATTTATCTATTGAATTTAAAATATGAAGTAAAAGAATTTTGGAAGGAGAACTTGATGCAAGATTCCTAAGAGGCAATGAGTTAAGAATAGTAGCATAGCACCAAAGAAATCTAACCTGAGGAGTTCCCATCCCTAGCCTTCTGTCCAGCAGATAAGACAACTTCAAGTGGAAGTGGAGAGAAGGACGACCAAAATTCATACTTCGGTTCAGCAATATCAGCATATATGCCTAGAAAATATTGTCAACCATTAAGCCAATAGATAATAGGCCAGCTTGGAATTACTACAGCTCTTGAAGTCCAACAACCAAATTAGCGCACTCAAGCCCAGTAGAAAACAAAGAATTTTCACATCATACATTTGCTGCATATGCTGATTCAATATATTTTAAATATATGTTCTATACTATAAGTTCTCTTTCTCAACCACATCACAAGGAACCACACATCAGGTTTTGCTTCCATGGCTTTAAAGTCAAAAAGTTTTGGGTATTGAATCACATGTAAAAAATTGATCTTAATAGCTGGAACTAGCTCATGTGAAATGGCTTAATAGACTCTCCACATTGTCTCAGCTTCTCAAAGAACCCTACCTTACTATTAAATTATTTTTTCTTATTTACATAACATGCCTTTTCTCTGATGTGAGACTAGATGTTCCTCCTGATTTCATGCACAGACCATCGTGTACTTGTTGGCAGAAACTATATGTTTCGAGCTTTCAATATGTATTGAACATTTCAGGACAGCAAAACCTTAATAGTTTCATTTGGAGCCCTAATAGTGTGTTTGCCTCTATTCTTTTCTGAATAGTCATTACTCAAATACTTGATTCAACTAGTAACAAATTCGCACTAATCCAACCGGGCTTGTACCAATTTGTACTGGTAGGTTATCATGGTCCACTTTGGTCTAGGTAAACCACCTAGAATAGCAATCTGTTTTGATATTTAATCAGGCCAATACTTCCACTACATACCAAGAAATGGGGGTTGGAGCAGCAATTCATGGTGTAGATTAATATCAACAAAGTCATACATACATTAGGATGAAAATATCTTTAACATGATTTTTGTTGGAGACTTTATGGTCTCAATCTCATGGTTTATAGCTATTTAACATTGTCTCATTTCAAAATATAATAGAGACTTTAGGTCATTAACATTTGACATCCTTAAAAGAATGCTTCAAAGAATAGTAACCATTAAACAATATTTTTATGAAAATATTGAACTGTTAGATCTTTCCATAAGAAAAAATGTCATATAGAAATTCTATTACCATAATAAATGCATAGTTTCCAGTATCGAGCAAGCCAACACCTCTTAAGGACAACTTCCTCCTATGAAAAATGTATTCCGAGAAACAAAAATGTTATTAACGAACAAAATCCAGAAAATTTTGGAAATATAACAAATAATACAAACGAACCATTTGTTCTTGCGACAATATCATTTTCTGTGCCATTGTTCTAAGAGATCTAATTTCAGTTTCTGCTTCCTGAAGTTGTTCAGATACTGAGGCTGCCTCACCCCTAGCAATCTAAGATGAATATAGTAAATCTAGCATGAAAAAAATGCAGCAAAAGAAAGCTCCGTTGAATCAAACTTATAAAAGATCAGGTAATACTCATGAAACAGTAAGTTATACCTTTGCTTCCTCTCTTAAAGATGAAATCTCTCTTTTAGCATAGCTAGTTTGTGCAGCAGCTTTCAGAGCAGCCTGCAAAGTTATCTAGATCTCAATACTCAATGATCCAGTACATTTTATGACAGAGTATCATGTACTTCTGAAAAATAGTATCGTTACATATATGGCTCTACTCTAATCAATATTTTTTAAAGAAAAACCATTTCATTTCATTAGTTACCCATTACAGAGGGCTCAAAATTAGCAAGAGACACAAAATTGGGAGCTTCAGCTCCCCATAAGGAGATATCTTGAGATCTCCTACCAAAGTTAGCAAGTCTGTCTGCTAAGAAATTAACTTTAATGAATTAGATCGAGGTAAAGTCACAATTATTTTATTTCTAAATCAATCAATTAAATTATAGGCACCTTTACTGTACTCCATCACTAGTCAATATGCTGTACATTCTATATGCTGATACTTGTAAGTACTTGTAATGATTGTTTTTATATGAGAGAAATCCTAAACTATCACAGAAAATGCATACTTCATTTGCATACAAGTAATTGCTTCATTTGAAATAAAATGCAAATTACTGCTCATCATGTCACAAATTTCCAAGAAACACAACTAGCTCTCTCCTATAAATTTTATTTTTCTCTATCATGCCATTTTATTCTGAAAATTTTCAGAAATAACTTTTCCTAATGCTGCAAAAATCCAAAACATGGATTTGAGTTTTGATCTTGTCAATGCTCCATACAGCACAAGATCCATATTCTGTATAATGCTAAGTAACGAACATTTGCTGATGGCAGAAAGCTTGTGCCAGACCCATGCCAAACCAGGGTTCAGCATATATCATATAATTTGCTGACAAACATCAGAAAGCTTCCTTCAGATAAAATGTTGATTTTGTTAGCTTTTGTATTGCAATAATCTAATAATAATTGGCAGCAGTAGTAAAGATTAAACAACATTGACAAAGTTAATGTTTAATCATGATCATGGATACACCAACTAGAAATACAACAGTGAACCGGTTGAGACCCAAGAGACACTTGGATCAAATTTTCCTTCACCTAGGTATTTGGAGAGATAAGATGTAAGATAACAGAAAACTTTTCAAGCTATGTAAAGAAACCTTTATTTTTCTAAAAGTATCATCAAATGGTCATGCATTCATTTAGGCATGTATTGGAGCGGAAAGATGTATGTATATCTAATAGAAAATTACATTATATATGTATATGTGTATGTGTATATAAATATATATTGCTGTCGAAGGCAATAAAACACTCAGATATACTAGTTAGAAAAAATGGAGTAGCCTGTTAACTGTTAACATACCTCTCTTTGTTGCAAGGCTGCCTCTTTCCTGAAAAGTAAGATACATCAAAAACCAGTAATAAAATCCAGAAGAGTTTTGAAAGATATGCATCTATCTATTGCTTGCCTGCTCAAGAGATGAGCTTCTGTTGACACACCATCACCAAGAGAAGCTACCTAAAAATGTGCTTAAAACTTAAATGTACTTGTGCTTCCAAAATTTTTCTAAAAAGTACACCTATCTATTATAAGAAAATAGAATTCTCTTGCATCAAAGAACTGGGAAGAATAAGAATATCTTAGATGCATATTAAAGAGTTAAAGTTTCCCTGGTAACCATGCACACTAACCCCAAATTTTTATTGCAAGCATGTGACTGACACATAAATGACATAAAAATGGTTTAAACACTGAATGGTAAGGCATAGATGAAAAATATTAATAAGCCCAACAAATAAAGATATGTTGCATAACTATTCCTCCACATGTCATGCCTCCACAAGTATGTCAAACTAGTAATGATTAAAAAAAAAGAAAAAGAAAGAAAGTCAAGCTAATTGCAATTTGGAAAAAGATGTGGCATCTATAATATTAAAAGTTATTATGAGAGTCATGTTCGTCTAAAATAAGATTTGTGAATTTTACTTATACCTTTGAATCAAGATTGCTAATTTTGTTATACTATATTTACCATTCATGGTCAGAAAAGGTCTAACAGAAGTGGCCATACACTGGAAATTCTTCATTAATTAAAAAGATAATTTGATAAGCAGATTCATGGTTGTTTCAAACAAAGATTAAAATTTCGTACCGTATCATAGTTTCGAGATTCGCTCAGTATGATACGGTACTGTATATCGAGCAACATGGTATACAGTACCGAATGGTACCGCCCAGTACAGGCAGTATGTACCGGTCCGATGGCATACCAGTATGCGAACCGCCCAGTATTGCCACAGTGCTACAGTGCTACGGTAATGAAAAAAATATATAAAATTATTCGGTACACCGATACCATACCGCAACGAGCTAACCTCGAAACACCAATACGGCACGGTATTGCATACCTTGCCGAGCAGTACATTTCGAAATACCACTCGGTATATATATATATATATATATATATATATATATATATATATATATATATATAATTTATATTTATATTTATATTTTTATATAAGTAAAAAAATGGGTGGGGAGAAGAAACCGTTTCCTTCTCCCCATGCAAAAAAGGGTGATGAGGCGACGTCGCCGCCTCATCGCCTCGTTTCTTCTACCTTCGTGGGGAGAAGAAATGCCGCCTCGATGATGTTCAGTTTCTTCTCCCCTCACAAATGAGGAGAAGTCTCCAACGACGCTGAGGCCTCGTCGCCTCAGACGATGAGGGAGAGCGGGCCGGATCTCCAGGTTCTCCTCTTCTTCTCCCTCTTCTTTCTTCTCCCTCGGCTAATACCACCTGATAACAAGCGGTGACAACTGATTTAAGGTGATAATGGAGCGGAAACAACCCCAATCGACGGTACCGCTCGGAAGTGGGTGGTCCGTATATCGGTCTACTGGCGGACCAATATGTATTGCCCGGTACGGGCGGTATTATTCAAATTAAAATCCTTGGTTTCAAATAAAAACTCCATCATATTCATAACCGTTAGTTTTATTTATCTAATATTCAACTAATTCCATTTCAATTCTCCTTTTGTTTATCATAAACAAAGTGGCCCAGGTGGGTGTCTTCACTTGGGTGTTACCTAAGCACTCGTTTGGTTCAACTAGGTCGAGCCTGAGTCGAACCAAACAATCCTATATGGTTTGATTGAACTAGTTATCTATCGAGCTTGAGTTAAACCAACTAGTCCTATCCGGTTTGATTAAACCAGTTTTCTATCGCAGAAAGCTATAAACCACACGTGAGCTGTGCCCTAATGCAGAATCCCTCTTTCCCATTGTGTTTCTGAATGTCATATGGTACTTCGGAAAATTTAAAAATTTTCTTTAGTTTCCTACAAATGTTGAAATGTTGATACTACCTTAAGGTAGTAGTATTAGGTTTTGAGCATTTTCAATGTAACATTCATGCCAAATATGATTTGAAAAAAATTACCAATCATCAATTCATATTTGAAATGTGTATTAGGCCCTCAATGCATAGTTCAAATGAAATCCCAAACGCACTTTAATAGATCCAACTTTTCAAACTGACTGACCTTTTTACTAAAGGCTCCCAAAGGATCCCTTCTTTGGTTTTGAGGTTCGAACAGTTCAAACTTAAATTAGTCAATTGATCTCAATTTCTAAAGGCCTTGATAGAAGTGTTAGGGTTTCGCTTTAAGCTAACTCCTATTACTGCATAGTCTCATTCCTCCACCTCCTAGATTTAATGACTATAAAAACAAAGATGGAGAAAACGAAAGAACAAGAAATTAGAAGATAAGGAGAATAAAAGAAACACATACCTGTTCAAAGAACACAATATTGGCTTTTCTATTGGGAGTCTTCTCTAACATGGGTTCCACTTTTTATACACTAATGTTAGAGAAGAGTCCCAATAGAAGAGCTAACACAGGGGAGAACCAATAAGGTGTATATTTCCCCTTTTTTTTCTCTAGTCTTCTAATTTCTCATTCTTTCTTTTCCTCTATCCCTCTTTTTAGTTATCAAAACTAAGTTGATATGATTTCCCACATACCCTACCGGTAAAATGTATTGTGTAAACACGAGGTTTGCTACATCTAAAGCAATAATTTTTATTAAACTAGTAATTATCATAGTAAAGAAAACCATAGGATATTGACTTCGACCATGAATTTCTAATACCATTCCAATCAGCTGAGTAAGAACTGGAATTTGTAAAGTTTGATTTAAAAATCTCAAAAATTGAGGGATCGCAAAATTCTGACTGGTCTTGGGACAAGCAAATTGATATTAAGCCGATTCCAACAAAATCCTGCTAATTCTATCAATTTGGCCAATACCAGAAAGTCAAGTGAATTTTAGGAAATGCTGTCAATACTGCTGTTTTCAACCAATAGAAACCAATTTGCTAGCAATTCTAGTAAATTTACAATCATTAAGGAAAAGATCTGAATGCATGATTTACTTGTGTCCAAATAATCAATCCCGATGGCAAATCATATGACCTTCCTGAACTCAATCTCAATCCTGTGAACCTTGCTTTAGAAGGAAATAAACCTTAGTCATAAACAAAGATCAAATAAATTTGAGTAATTGAACTTGTACTCCCATAGAACCATTAAAATGTGTCACATTGTTATTAAAAAATTTACTTTCCACATCTGCTACAGTTTAAGTGCTTCTTACAATAACAAGGGTTATAATCCTACCCAGTACCCAATGCTTATGATTTTCTGACATCATTAGGCCACAAATGCACATTTACTTATAAACTTGTTGATTTTCTTACCCCTTATGGGCTAAGGAAACAGGGGAGCTTTCTTGCTAATGTTCATAAGCAGGATGTGCCATGAAGGCCTCACATTGGAGATCTGAATAACTTCAAGGCACAAGGATCTTTATTGATTGATAAAAGCATGTGCACAAAAGCATTAGTGTGAGAAACCAATAAAAAGTAATTTCTCAACAAGTACAAACATATTCAATTTCATGAACCTTTCAGTAAGATAGCATGGAAGCTCTGTTGACACTCTTAGTCATGCAAAATTACAGTTTATGATGTTGAATAGTATGAATTAATTAAACTTGTTATCTACTGATCCATTCAACTAGAAGCAGTCATATTTGTGTTTTCTGCATAAGAATGAATCTATTTACTCTGAATCCAACAGAAACAACATAAAGCATGTCTAATCTAACAAATAATACAGCCAAGCCACACACATTGCTAAAATATCAGTTGTAACATGTGCTAATTAAAAAAGAACCTGTTTCTCAAGTTGTCTAGCTCTTGCTTCTGCTTCTTCATATTTTTCTTCTGCAAGCCGAAGCTGAGAAGAGATAAATCAGCACGAAGAAAATGAAGATGAAAAACAAAAGAAGGCCAATTTGAAAAACAAATGAAGATGAATGGCAATACAAGCTAAACCAACAGATAGGTGCATCTTTATAAAGTGCCTTTGATTGTGTTGTTCTCTCACCTTTTCCCGAATATTTTCATTCTCTTCTTGTAGTACATCAATCTGAAAATGAACAACAGAGGACAATTCATTATACAACTTCTGAATATGAATCTATTTCATACGTATGGATACAATGGATGACCTGAATAAGAATGATACATTATTTTCTTGGACTCCAAATTTTGCATATGCATCTGCAATCTGAGGACTAATTACCTCATCTTGAAGAGCAGAAGATAATCGTGCATTGCTGGGTTCTCTCACAGTCAAATTACCCAAGTCAACAGACATCCTATATGCAAACATAGGTCATGAATCTAGCTGAGCTGGAAAGTTATAGAAAAGAAAGGAACATCATTTCACTAGAGCATTTGAACACACTAGTATAAATGGACATGAGCATGTAGTGTATAACTTACCAAACACTTGCCAGTACAATACAAAGGCATCACACATGTACCATGTGTATCATGTTTGTCAACACTAACTGCTGGGTGTTGCACAATGTCAGTGAACAGCAGTTAAAGCACACAACAAATTTTGCTTAATATATGCCTTGCCATATACTTGGAAATGTAAAGGCTACTTATAGTAAGATAAATTGCTCGAACTTAAGCAGCATGGCAAATCATGCAAGAGATTTTATCTTTGATGACGGCAAGTTGCATTTTAACAAAACTCTAGAAGTGAAATTAAGATATTTACCATGAAAAGGAGAAGTTGATGTTAAGAGAAATATGTATTAGTTTATGCCAAGCTTATGTCATCTCATATATGAAGCCAAGGTCCTGTGGAAAAACTTTTCTTTTATAGCAATCTTGTCAACCTTCAAAATAACCAAAGGAGATCCTAGGACTCTGAATAAAAATCCTTACAGCTAAACAACTTGTCCAACCTATTCTATAACTACGCTAGAACTCTGATGTCCTGAATAAACTCAACACATGATTCTATAGACAACATAAATTAGCTGGTAAAAAATGGGGAAACAAATCTGAAAAAGCTAGGAAAATAAGAAAATCAAAATCGTTACCACTCTGACTTTGTCTCATGGCTTGATTAGCCCTCGATTTTTCCTAACCAAAAAAGGAGTGGGTTGAGAAGTCTCCAATTACTATATAACATATTTTAATTGTATTTCAACAAATTACTTGCAATCAAGAAATAATCATAGAGAAAAGCAGGGTTAGATTGCAGTTAGCATTTGAGCTCTTAGTGGCCCTGTAAATACACTAGAAGAACCATGATCCAAACCTTGGGTTCTTTAGTATTGCAATCATAATTTTAATAGGAAACTGTGGATATCTCTATTTTTCTTCCCTCCTTAAACAGTCTCCTCCTATACATATCCTATCAGTCCACTAGATTCTCATTATTTAATGTTTGATTTCATATAAGTACACATACATGGGTTTTCTAAATTCAACATAGTTCTTTATATTATTATTTTTCCCTTACAACAATAACAACTGAAAGAGCCAAATCCAGATTAGAAAAAAATTTCCATTTGATGTTAATCTAAACAGACGATAGCCAAACATCATCTGGAAACAAGTCTACCAAAAGAATATGTAAATAAAAAACTGTGTTGACGTTATATAAATGTGAAGAAGACATGCTTGTTGCATCTAAGACATACATCAAATGATATGTAGAACAGTTTAGCAAATTGAAATGAAATGTTTGAACATGTAGATAACAAGTAATTGTGCAAACTTCTCCAAATTCCAGTGTTGTGTTAGAAAATGGGTATCGACAATACTGATGTTAAACTTTGTGTTGTCTCAATCCATTATCAACTATGATGAACAAAGTCCATGGGTATGGCAAACAGTATCATAAAATCACAAATTTAAAGTGTAATGATCAAGAATTATGAGTATAGAGTTCAAAAATTACATTTTCTCTCTTCGGCTGGAAACGGGAGTCTCTGATCTTTGACTGCTAATGAGAGGGTCTGATGGTGCTGTAGTAACGAGTTGTTTGGGAGTCTCTGTTCTTTGACTGCTGATAAGAGGGTCTGATGGCGCTGTGGTGCCAAGTGGTTTTGACGATGGTTTAATTGGTGGTATCATTGTAGCTGGCTTTGCAGCCACAGATGATCGACCGGTAGATGTTGGACGAACAGGTGTTTGCTCAGCAAGGTAGCGATTTATCTAATAAGGAAAAAGAGGAAAAGTATTCAATATGCCAAACCCTAAAAAAAATTCTGCAATATACTTAAATTATAACTAGTAAATTTATTATTAGAGGCACTGGAAAGATGCCATAAAATCAGTAAAATGTTTGACATGTTAAACAGTAAATCTTAAGCATACATATCCCGGCTTTGAACCCAGAAAGAATTTCCTGGCAGCTATTTTACAAAACAAAACAAGTTTATTTTTAATTGAATATTTGAAAGAGAGATTTTACAGGTAATGCAGCAAAACAGATAAAGAAATCAAGGAAGAAAGAGTGGAGAGATCATGAACGATATACCGCGGGCGATGGAGAGCGAGCAGAGCGGCGCGGCGTGGAGAGCAGGTCGATTGGGGGACCGGAGGAAAGTTCGTCGTCGTCTTCGTTGTCATCATCGTCGTCGGCGTGCTGGTGGGCCATGACGCGGGCGAGGCGCTGTGCGGCTGCGCGGGCGGCGGTGTTCTGGGCGCGGCGGAATGTGCCGACGCCGGCCGACCCGGAGCGGAGGTGGCGGTTCTGGTGGTGGTGGAGGGGGTGGGCTGGGGACATGGTCGTCGGCGACGACGGCACCCCCGTGGAGCTCGATATGCTCTTCTGACGCGTATACACCGGGCTCCCCGCCCTCAGCCGCTCCATCTATCCTCCCTCCGCCAACTCCCTCTCCGCCGACCGAAACCTCTAGGTTTTCCTTATCAGGTTTTCGCGCCGATCCACCTCTCTCTCTCTCTCTCTCTCTCTCTCTCTCTCTCCGATTGAACTCTTCTTCCGAAGAAGTAGAGGAATGTAGCGGAGTTCGTGATGGCCAACGCAACGGTTAGGGGGGTTCGTTTCTTGAGACCAATAAAAGGAGCAAAGCGAAAGAGACTCGACTCCGTCAGAACACCAGACGTCGTGCTCGTCTCTCTACAATATTTTCCTTCGATTGGAGGGCCCCACTCGGGGTTTGAACAGTTGGAGAGGGCTGGGGGTCGGGTTCGTCTACGGGTACCGCGTTCCAGGTTTGTGTAGCCTCAGGGCAGTTTGTGAGCCAACGGTTCGGATTTTGAATGGCAACAGGGTGAGCCAGAGCGGGTCGGGTGTCGCGCGAACTGTTCCTACCTCAAGTGTGACTCCGATTAAGAAATATAATATCATTTTTAATCCGACAAATTAAATTATAAGCATTTATACCGTATATTATTTGTATAAAATAATATTATCGATGCCATTTTTTAAATTATGTCATGAGTCAAAGCTGGTCAAACATATTAAAGGATTATTTTTTAACATAATTCGATGGTAATTCAAAGAATTGAATCCCCTGAAAAATATTGAACAATATATTCAATAATAATTAATTCAAAATTACAAACACTCCTTGTTGTTGGGGTGTCATTAGACCATTAACCAGGCCCACCATGCTGATATATCCTCACAAGATGACATGTTTTATGCAAATATTGCAAGAAATTTAACCCATAAAAGTAGAGCTTGCAGCAAGTTTATATCAAAATAAATATATGATTTAGCTTCCAAATAAAAGAGAATTTTTCTTCATATGTCTGACAGCTTTATCCTCAAAAACACGTTCTCTTTCATGACATCTCTGCCTGCTCACAGAGACTAGAAGGAGATAAGAGTCTAGTGAAAAAGATGAAATGCAGCAAATAAACTTGAAATATATAAAATTCGGTTCGACTGAGAGTACAAATATTAGTACTACAGTGCATCTGATATAAAACTAATACAGATATGTAACAAAAGATATTAAGGAATCTGCTACTGCTGTGGCTCACAAGGAATCTGCCAATACTAATCTCACAAAAAGTATGTATCGTTCATGATGCAAATCGGCAATATAATGAATCCTGGAATTCACCGAGGCCGAATATACTTTTCTTGTTTCTCCCCTGTTCTTCTGGCTTATTGCCATCCATGGACATTGCACTCAATCGGGTCCATCGCGTTCGGTCGGTGAACCAGGAACAAGTGGAACAAATCCCCGCCCGCCAAACACCGGGCGCATGAAGGCATCATCGAACATGCGCCAATAATGATGAACAGAGCGCGACGGTGTCGTAAGAAGCATTCGGAGACTCGTTGGGTGAGGCACACTGTTCTCTGCTTCAACTTCCATTGCTTGTCCATTGCTGAGTAGTAGAGAAAGAAAAGACTCTTGACTCGAAGGATCTAACGACAAGCTCATGGTCGTGCTTGGAGGCAGAAACAAGTGAAGAAGAGGCTTGGTCATCAAACCTAATGCCTAAGCAAATGAATAAATATCAGCAGCTCATTCAAGCAAATAAAAATTTACAGTGCTACCAAATTTGGGAGTCATACTAGAGAAGAAAATTTCAATGTATTCTCGTTTTCATTCTTCGTGGACAATATAAAGAAAGTTAAATGGATATAAGATCAGCAAGGCTATCTATGAGCACCAAAATGTATGTAAACCTATCATATTCAGGCTTTGCTTTTGGCTTTAAGATGAATGTATAAGATGGTCTAGAAAACAATAGCCAACTCCGTATGTTACAATAACATCAGTACAGCAAAATTGTCACTTTTGATGAACACTGCGGAATACTCAATGTACCACATGATTATTATCCAACTCGATGATGATTTGTTAAAACATTTATCGTTTCATCAAGATTCCTGTCCAAGACGAGATTGTAATAGATGTTTTGATATATCAAACGAACATTTATTTTTTGATGTTTAAACTGTTTAACGCAAACCCTTAGCTGCAAATGAGTAAATTGAGCTGGATTACACTCTCATAGCACTATGTGATTGGGAGATAGAATGTCTTACCACTGTAGTGAAAAGAACAACTGTAATGGTGCTGGTGATCATAAATGCATTTCCTTGCTGATGAGTTTGGCCAGATCTGCTAAACTGCAGGAGTATCATTTATGTCATCACTTTATCATTATAACAAACTTGCAAATTGTTTGTCATCGATAAATCTAATATGATAGACTTGCTGATTATGCACAGTACTTGGTACGATGTATAAGACAGTGCTTTTCAGTAACATTAGCTTAAATTTTCTAAAGACTGCATTAATAATCATCTAGCAAGAAGGAAGAGACATGGATATGTGCATTTAGTCAAGGCCTGATGCACCATATTCCACAAGAACAGAAAAAAAAAAAACAAGTACATATTTGGGACAAAAAGATCCATTTGGATGACTGTAGTCCCTTCCTTTTGTTTCGAGCTGGCAACGTCAATTTTCATCTAAATTTTTTCCATCATCGTTAAAATTTTCTATTAAGCAAATATCTCTGCTACCAAATTATTTAAAAGAAATTAAGAAAATGTGATGAGACACTCATGAACTGGACTTGTAAATTGTGTTTTCTTGATTGCCTTTTCCCATGACAAAAGAATTTCTGTCACTGTTATCATATAAATGTTTTTTGCTTTTACATAACATAAATAAATTCTCTCTTTCATGATTTTAGAATGATGGGAAACAGAAAAGAAGTGAGCACTGATGTCATTGTCAGTATAATTGTTAATCTAAAACGAAAGCTTCTGGCACTGGAAAACACAAGCTTTGCATTTTGTCAATGGAAGATCAGGCTGACCTGATTGTAAGCAAGTGCAATTGATACCGCACCTCTCATAAGACCTGCCCACCAGATTATGACCTGTTGATATTTGAACACACATAAGTAGAAATGATATTTGAATTTACAAACAAAAGCCAAGACCAAGTAAATAAGGATGGAAGATACTTGCTGCTTCAACGTAAGTTTATCATTCTGAGAATTTCTGCTTATGTTGGCGATGAGAGAGAGTGGAAAAACAAAAGCAGCTCTGCCAACCATCACCAATCCTAGAAGAACTACGCTCACACGAATTGATTTTTCAGGGCTGTGGAACAAGAGACATAGTAAGCTACCAACGCAAACAATCTCATAGCAGTAGTAAACTGCTAAGTGAAGAAAAATGCAGATGGTATATGTTTTTAGCCAAGAAACTTTCAAAAGAGATGTCATAAAAAGAGAAATTGTTAGGTATTCACTGTAAAAGAACCCTTCAGTATACAAGTTTGGAGCACTTTTGATAGTAATGGATTATAACCATTTCAAGACTCATATGATCTTCCTAATCTCAGTATATGTAATAACATGGATTATGCACAAAAAGTTAGATATCATAATAAGGCAATGCCTCTGTTGAAAGTGGATTTTATGTTCTGGTCTAACTTTGTCTAGAATGTCCAAATGAAGTCTGGCTCAAGATATCCACAACATGATAAAAGTAGTAAATTAATAAAAATATATCTGGTGCCAATATATAACAATTATGCATTGAGACCTCAGATAATATTGACATATGCTAGTTAGCAGAAGAAAAGGCTGTAGTAAACATAAATTATATCTTGTTCCACTTTACAAACGAGCTATACAACCCATACAAGAACAAGTAGCAATCCGAAACGTAACAAACCTGCCACTGACAGATCTCCATTTCTCAATGTCTAATGCATCCATTCCAACATAAAGAAAGAGAAAAACTTCAGCGATAAATGACAACGTTGCAAAGGCATGCCTGAAATGACAAGAAAGAAAAGGATTAATAAATGTAAACTAATTTGTATAAGCCTGAAATAGAGATAATTTAAATATGAGAAGCAGCATTTAGTGCTGCTGAAAACAATAGAAAATAATTTACTTTGTGGTGACCCTGGAATTCTCTGTCACATTATGCCATGTATAGTGTGACATTACTATTCCACAAAAGAATACTGTAAGAATACCGCTTAAGTCTAACAACTGCAAGAAAATTAAAGTTTAGGGGAAACAATCTCAGTCTAAACTTACTAAATCCAGCATATTGGAGGTAAGAAAATTGTGTTTTCTTGATGATTTAAGATAAGATACTCACTTCAGCCAGCATATAAGAAAGGTAAGCCATAAGTATCATAAGAGCAACTTCTCGGTCAGTTGAATGCCTGGAAAGATATCAGAAGTGAAAAATAAGCAATGAGAGATTCAGAAAAAATCAATCTATAAGATTATGCTTTCAATCATTTACATCAAAGTGAAAAAAACAAAGCAGCAGTTCAATTGAGCCCCTATGGTGCTGCTAAGTCATATAGAAATTTGTTTTCCTCTGGTAAACACTGTGCCAGGAAACATAGCTAAGAGAAGGTTGGCTTTCTTTTCACAAACCTCCCAAAATATAACTTTTTAATAATATAAGCGCTGAGCAATCCTGTCTGCAACAAGATAGACAAAACTCAGCCAAAACATTACATGATAAAAAAAGTAGAGCATATTCTTGGTGAGTAGAACTAATCAAAACTTACAAATGCTCCAAGAAAGGTGCTAGTAGAAAATAGATAAAAGAAGTTTACAACAAGCTTCATTACAACTTTGATGTCGATATGAACCAGATCAAATTTCTGGATTGCATGAAAAAGTACCACAGATGTAGCATCATTTACAACACCTTCACCGAAGACCAGGCTATAAAGCAAAGGTGTGTCATCCTGATTAAGCACCTGATTTTCAAGTAGTGAATTTCTGAAATCAATGAGTTGTTATCAAATAAAGAACAACTGTAAAGGAAATCTGCTATATTTGAGAACCTGCAAAGTGCAAACAGAATCTGTTGCAGAAAAGATTGCCCCAATTGCTGTATAGACAAGAAATGAGATCAAAGAGCTGACTAGAAGTCAAGAAAAAAAACACAGGAATTGATGCTAACATGTAAAGTATTAACTAAAGAGTGCAATGTAAGAGCATTTAGTTACCAAAATAATCTCTAATTTCCAATGCGCCTACATCCATTATTCTGAAAACTTGTGAAGTACCTGGATAAATACCAAGTCACAAATGAGTGATCCACATCGTATATATCTTGTTAGATGCTCATAAAGAAAGAAGAGAAATGAATGATCCAGATAATGCCAATCCAGTTAAACTAGAAAGAGGTACTGGAATTCAAAGAATGAAGATAATTGACAAATAAGGGAAGGACGATAAACAATATGAATACGAATTTCTTATAGAATCATGTAAAATTATTGCTTAATCTAATATATTTTGTTTGTGGGCATGAATCACCTGGAAGCTACTCAGGACAATGCCTTCTGAACATATTGCAACTACTGCCTAAGTCACAAGTCAGAACTTTAATATCTGCCATATTCCTCAATGACATTGCTCATAGCCTCACATCACTATAAGATATTTTTTCAGGGACAGGATCAGCTAAAAATATTTAACAATGTCATATCTATAGTGGTGCCAATTTATGTTAGTTTTATGATGACTGTTATCAACAGCACCCATATTTTGGATCTGAAAAGAAAAGATAGTCTGTTGGGTGACTTTCTCCTACATCCCAACAATGTAAAAAATTCATCAGGGAGCAAACAAGAGACTTGTTCTTCATCCTTTTAGCAAATATGAGCTCGATGAGCCACCAAGAAATATTTTTAGCAGCAAGGCATAACAATCTAGTCCACAACTTATAGAATGCAACTGTTTGGAGAAGTTGATGTGCTATTGAAAAAAAAGGAGATGGATAATTTATTGTTTATATCCATTTAATACACTTATCAATGACTACTTATCTTGCCAATTATAATTTTCATGGTATTGCAGCTTAGGATGTTAATCGATGTCCAGATCTTTCTGCAATAAAGTTGGCTTAGAACTTACCAAATGAGATTATGATGAACGAAATCACTGTTCCTACTACACCAAACAGCATAATTGTCATGAAATTGCGGAAGAATTGTTTCTTCTTTACTTGGAACCTGGTGCACAAGTCAACAAGCTTTTTTAGAATAGCCATTTATTTTGGGGATTGAAAACTCAAAATAATCTATACATGCAGAAAATTCAAGTTATAAGATGCAAATGGTGAAGCAACAAGACAGATGCAAACTTAGCGGCTTACACCAAGGTAAGGTGATAAACATTATAATTTGAGATGGCATAGAGTAATTTACAAGCATAAAAGCCTAGATATAATAATTAAGTTCTAATTATTTGAGAAAACCAGTGTAGAGAACAATTTTTTATCAAAAATCAGCGTGGAGAACAAACTTTTAGCAAAAACCGGTTTAAAGAACAAACTTTTAGCGTTCGAAGTAAGTATGAAGCATAAAAAGTATGTCCAGCATAACTACCTAACAAATTCCATCACGAAATCCATTAAAGTATTCGTAGGCTGATTTCTCAATTTGTTAAGTGTTATCAGAGGAACCAATTCGATACCAATTAGAAAAATTCAACTTGGACGGAGTTGGAGTCGAAGTAAATCACTTCTCTTCACAAGAAAACCTACCCGGCATTGAAAATTATTGGTGGCAGCACATAGATAAAGAAGAGATCTTCACTGAACATCATGATAACATAGTTCCTCCCTCCTCGGGCGAAAAGAATCACCGCTCCGGTGCACAGCCCCTGCGATCAAACCCCCTAGAATTCAAATCATTTCTACGAGCAGAAACGAAAAAGACCCCATCTTAATCCCAAAGAAGGCATAAAGAACGTAGGAACTCACGACGATTAAAGCAATGATGGACTCATTCATTCAACTATTTCTTCGAGTAGAAATGGAAAAAGAACACGCTCTTTGTCACAAAATATCAAAAAGATTGTAGGACTCACGATGATTAGAGCAGCGATGGATTCATTCGTTCAGCCAAAAAGAATGTAGGAACTTACGATGATTAAAGAAGTGGTGGATTCGTTCAGCCACCGGTTCTCCTCGAGCAGGTGGCCAATCACGATGCAGGCACAGAGGAGGGCCACGAAGATGTTGATCGACACAACCGACGCGTAGTCGAAGGTCGAGTCGCCCGGATTGGTCGTCATCGTTCCCAGGTCGAAGGCCATGTCGTCCCCCGGCCGCCACGCTAACAAAAACCTCAGCGGACATGGAGCCGCGAACCATAATATTGCCTTTCGTGGATGTAAAAATGGAAACTTATGTATTATTGGCAGCGATCGGGATGTAAAGATTTAAAGTTGGGTGTTGCAGGCACCGGCAATGACAGCGAAGGGCGTTGGCATCACGATGACTTGCCGGTCATAATATGTTGGCCAATTTGCCGGAAAAATCCCTCCTAATTACTCTTTAATCAAAAGCATCCCTCTATTGAAAAATTAGATAATGATTTTTTTTTTCAATAATGAAAAGATATATCCATGTCTAATTGTCATTCTAGTTAATGACATGGTTAGGTTATTGTAGAATACATTTATAATTTTTTTAAGATCAAAAAATCGATTTGCGCCTACCTTAATCTAAGTATTTCAGAGTATATAGAAGAGGAGACGACGAAGGAGGAGGAGACGAAGGCATAGGAGAATTAAAGTCGAGTTGAGAGTTTAGAAATTTTGATCCGAATCAATTTATTTAATAAAAAAAATGTTTGATAAAATAAATTATTAATTTAAATTATAGGGATAGTAAATATTGATAGAGTTTTCTTTTTTATGAAGATAAGATAATTAATTATCAAGATTTAATTTTTTTTAGGTATTATCCACGAGTGTATTTTAGTTCATTAGAATTATATTAGAATATGATTCTAATATGAATTATATTGGTTTTTCCGATGAATCTAAGATTCTTTTCATTAAAATTAGTTTTTTATAAATTTTATGAATGAATGTATTTCAATCTATTTTTTTATATAATTTGATTTTTCAGGTGAATTATGACATCATCGAGGTGGAGGGGAAGGAGGGGAGTGAGACAAAGGAGTAGAGTAAGAAGAGAAGATGAAAAAGACATATTAGGAGGAGGCACAAGATGAGGATTTAGGAAATTCTAAATTGGTTATTTGATTAGAATCAATTTATAGATTTTGAAAAAAAAGAAAAGGGGAGCCATCTTTCTAATAAAAAGTAATTATGAGGAGTTTTTTCCGTAAACTATTAAAATTCAAAAAAAAAAAAAAAAAAAGAGAGTCACCTTTCGAATAAAAAATAATTATGAAGAGTTTTTTTTTATGATAAATTAGCCTAATATGTTATAATCCATCGACATTCGGATTAGTTAGTGTATTATTATTACATACGAATTCGAGTATATACGTAATAATTTTGTATTTTTTTTTAAGATTACCTAATAGTCTTTTAATCTGTAATTGATAATTTTGCCCTCATTCTTCCACTGAATAGAGCTTTGCAAAAATTCACAAGCTGGTTCGAGACAATAATAGTTCATTAAAATGTCTTCATACCTCATCATGTGGCCTTCTTTACACTCTCCTCCTGAGTCCTTTTCTTGTGCTCCTCTCTTCTCACTCTACTTTTCAGTCATCTACTTCTCCTCCTTATTACCCCTCTCTGTCTTCCTCGAAGCTCGTTGCCAAATTATATTTAAAGATATAAAGTATATAAAATTATGGATTAAATAAGTAGAATTGTTGTCTGTTTATGGTAAGAGTTTGAGGTGCAATAGCTAAACATTTTAAAGTTTATACTGATAAATGAACATGTCTATATTTGTTCACAAAGTCAACTTGAAAATGTACGCTTAAAAGGTTCCTAAAATAAAAACTATAGATTTACTATTGAAATGTTGTTTCTCATCTGTGATGAAAGTTTGAGGTGCAACTAAACAAAATGTCCCCAAGTTGCATCGATAGATGAACATAGTTATACTTGTTGATAGAATCAATCGTTAAAAAGTCCCTAAAATTATAAAAAAAAATTAAAAAAAATTGGATTCATTATTAAGATATTGTTGTTTACGGTGAAAATCTGAAATTCAATGGACACATTTGAAATGTTACATTGATAAATGAAGATTTTTACATTCATTCACATATTAAACATGATGAATTTTATTTAAAAAATCCTTAAAATCACCAACAAATGGAAAAATCTATGGTCCGCGGTGAAAATTTGAGATACAATATAAATACTACAAAATTATATTCATATATAAATGTGATTATCTTCATTCATATTTTTTAGGTTGAATATAATGTAACAAATGTCATTTATGAGCTAAGGTGTTTAATTTGCCTCAAACTTTAAAAATATAATGGAATAAAAATGTACATTATGAAACCATGAGTTTTTTTTAATATTTATGTGATTTTAGGGTCATTTATAGAATATTTTGATATATTTTAAGATCAATTATGCAAACGAGTTAATATGGAATAAACAAAAGAAGAAGACATTTTTTTTAAGAATTTTAGTTTTTCTTTCTTTTAGTGGCAATAATGGTGGCAATGGCAATTTTGATGATGATGATGATCTTTATGATGGAGACAATAACAATAATCTTAATAATAATGATGATCGAGGAGTGCCAACCTTAAGGAGGACATCAGAAGCATAGAAAGAGAGGTTCATGATGATAATAGGATTAACGGTGCCCGAATTGATACTAATAGCCATAATTAAAAAGGGATATTATCAATTTTGTAAAAAAATGTCTAACTTATCAAACTACAAAAGTCGCAAAATACTAGTTTACATATGCTAGAAGATATTTGAAAGGATTTATTCATAGATTTTGTATTAGGATTGTAAAAAACTTAGAGGGGGAGTTGATTATGTGTTTGTGGTTATGGATCGATTTTCCAAGATGACTTATTTCATGTCGGAAGACTTCGTATGCAGTACAAATTGTTATGCTATTCTTTCAAGAAATCGTGTACCTACATGGGATATCAAAATCAATCACTTTTAATGGAGATTTTAAATTTTTATCTCATTTTTGGTTGACCTTTAAGAAAAGATTTGACATAAGTTTGAAGTTTAGCAGCACAGCTCACCTCCAAACTAATGGTCAGATAGAGGTAACCAATAAGACTTTGAGAAATTTGATTCATTGCATTTACGGTGACAAACTAAGAGAATAATATTTCACACTCGTATAAGCTGAATTTGCCTATAATAACATAATTCATAGGTCTATCGTAGCGTTATCATTCTTTGTTGTTTACAAGAAAATACCAAAGCATACTCTAGATTTAGTTTGCCTTAATATGATTGAGCAAGTACAATCAACCAAAGTTGAAGTGAAGAAGAAGTTGGGAGCTACTAATGTCATGTATAAGGAAGCATTTGATAAGCATAGGAGAGAGAAAGTATTTAAGGAAGGAGATATGGTTATAGTGTACTTGCAAAAAGAGATATTTTCAATAAAATTGAAGTCGAAGAAGTATGATTCCTATAAAGTCTTAAAGAAAATTAATAATAATGTTTATGTTATTGGTTTACTAGATGATTAAGGGATTTGAAAGACCTTTGTTGTAGACTTGTATGACTATATTTTAATTGAGAATCTTTTGTCTCTGAACATAAAATTAAAATTGAAGACGAGTTTCTCTCAAGAGGAGGGAATTAATGTAGAACGAGTAGAAGAAGACTATTTTAAAATAATCAAAAATTGTTCCCTTGCCATTTTTATGTTTTCTTTATCCCAAGTTGCTAGTTAATTAATTTTTAAGTTCTAAAACTAGTATAAATAAAGGTTTTATCTAAACTTATGGAGTCATCAAAAACTAATATATTTAAGTATTATAAAAGTCTTCTCCACTATAAAAAATTAATTTTCTCATCCTTTGTTAAATCCTTTCTAGTAATATTTTTTTCCTTTTTATTTTCGTTCTACGTTATGAGTGTAACAAAGATAGTGTAAGAATCTAAAATTATCAAATTTATTTTAAATTTTTGTGATATAAATAAAAGAATATATAAATTATGAATTCATAATTTTTTAAAAGTAAAATTTAGCTAGTGTCATAAGGAATAGAAAAAATGTCGATATACGGGATAAAGATAGATCGGTGCAAAAGACAAAGAGAGTGATCCAAGAAAGGAAGAATGGAAAGGACAATGGTGAGACTAACTATGATAGTGGAGGAGAGGGAGAGGTGAGTTTTATAACGAAGGATAGAGTTTTAGAACAAACATTCTCGAAGACACTAAGAGGTATGAAAAACGATGATATTTCCTTTAGAAAAATAAGTGACTAATGCAGGATTAGACCGTATGGTAAACTAAACTGTTAAGATATTTATCAACTAAGCCCGCTAACATATTAATTTTTTTTTAATAAATCAAATAGGATAGATGATACTTGATAAGATTATTTAGTTCCACATTGATCGAGCAGTATAGGAACCAATCTCTCTTATCCTTTAGAGATGTCTTTTGGAGCTCATATAATCATACTACCAAATTATCCCTTATCAATACTCGTAGAACTCGAACTTGAGACCTACCCATTATGTAATAATGCACTAACAAACTTCAATATTTCAATAGAAACATATTATTAAAAATTTTTTGAACTAACCAATTTGGTTTAAGAAAAAACCTAAACCAAGTATAACACACTTGGTTTAAGAAACAAATAATGCACCAAAACCATATCATAAATTTAATAGTACAAAGTTAAACCTTTCCATTATCCAAAAAAAACTGTAAAAAATGAAAAAAAAGGTATTGTTACATTAAAAATATTAAGGATGGCTTTTTTAGGCAAATCATTATATATATATATATATATATATATATATATATATATATATATATATATATATATATATATATATACCTCGCACCATTTTCTTTTTCTGAAAATGTAGATTAAAAAGGGGAAAACCGTCCAAAGTAAAGGCCTTAAATTAGGGAAAAAAGAGGAGCCTTTTGAGAAATCACATAAAATTCACGGATTGGAGAATTAATATGTACAAATAGTAGGGCTTTTTTTTGAACGTATTCCATGTTTCCTTTTATTTCTCAAAAATAATATATTTACTCATGTAAACATTTTAATACAACTCCTTTAGGTATCTATGTCCTTCATGTATGCCACTTACTCCCATTCGTATCCATCAATATTCTTAGATTTTTTTAAAAGTATTTATGTCATTTTCACTTTATCGCATGGATCTTGAAAATTTACAGGTGTATAATTGTCAATTAAAATTTCGTATCAATGCGGAAAGACTGTTTTTAACTCTAATGATGCAATTTTATAATTAAAATATCCTAAATAAATAAATTTGAAAATAACAAAACTCAGAGGGAATGTACATATGCAGCTAATATATAGACCATTTAACCCTTTTAATATATTTAAATACCTTCACAGAAAAACTTTAATGTAAATGAATAAAACATAAAACTATTAATTTATACAAATATATAATATTTTTGAAATATATTAAGGTTGTCTGTAGTTTTAATATTATTATACTACCGATCAGCTAATGTAGATTAATTATAATTAGAGTTATGTAATTTTTTGAGTTTCGTAGCGAGTTATATGTATATATATATACTCTTAAAGGTGTGTATAGAAAACTCATTGACTTACAAGGGATATGAACGCAATTGTGCATTCTGGGAGGAGTCAAATGGGAATCATAAACTTAGGGGGGATCTGTATGCACTTTTGTCTTCATTGACACTCCCCAAAACCTGTATATCGAAGAGAAACCATACAAGGGTCACGAATTAAAATAACAAACGTAAGGGCTGTTTAGAGAAATTGAAGGACTAAAATGAAAACTTAACTCCTCGAGGAGAGCGTTCTCAGATAAAGCTGATTTGTCGCCAACGAAGAGAGGAGGAGGGGCTGAACATCTCAATCCGACGTCCCCAACGTCTCCTCTCTCTCTCTCTCTTCGAGCGAGGGCCCGATCGAAGCCCCAGATCAATGAAGCGCGGCTGAGACTGGATAGGAGCCCCGCGAAGCGCTCGCGAGGAAGGCGACGAAGCCGCGAGCGAGGGGCGGCACGTGAGGCGGAGGAGCCGAGAACCTGCGGTCGCCGAATCGTTCCTTCTCTTGTTCCCTCTAAGGAACCTAGGAAAGGTCGAATCCCGGGGTCCTAGTCGAATCGCCGCCGGTTCCGCACTTCGATTCCCCTTCCCTTCCCCGCCTGATCTCTCGTTTCCCGATTCAGCGCCGGTCAATCTCAAGGTTTCCTCTTTTTCGTGATCTGCGTGTTGGATTCCTGAAAGAAGCATAGTGTGTCTAGTTTCCTTCCAACCAAATTAAATGCGAGATCCGATGAACTCTGGGAGTGAGAGAAACTAATTTGAGGTAATTTGAATGCGATTTCGAACATTTAATCGTTGAAGTCTCAGATGTCGTGTACGGTTAGTGAGATTAGGCTTGGCGTTAGGAATGCGGAAATTTAACCGACACAAACCATAATGCTTTCTGGAAGGAAACATGCAATCCGTGTAGCAGACGTGTATAACAACTGTAAACTAGTGGTAGGTGTCCTATTTTTGAGTTGCTGACATTTTCTTGCAATTTTGCCTTGGACACATTGTTTGCGTGTAACAATCGTTTCCCTTAAGTGCATCTTTGTGTTAATCGTGGGTGGGCGAGTGATATTGGTTCTGACAAATGTTTTTTTCTAGTGACTATGAATCTCATTATCCACAATATAGTGACCACTATTTAACAATATTCATGGTCTTGATTAGTCATATATGTGGTGTAATATTTTTTTACCTTTGGTGGGAACGATCTTTTTCTCTTGGATCAATATGTATCCTATGCGTTATATCTGCATGCTTAAATCTATTGTTCTTTTGTAAAGCAGGAGCAAGCACATCATCTCCAGTTAGCCATTACTGTGGTTGTTGCTGTTATATCTGTAAAAACATAATATGTTTAGATAAAGATAAACGAGTTATCTGAAGTAACACATTTTATGTATACCTATTTGTGTTGCAACAGATTTGTTTCTTTTTTTGGCATAAGTTTATCATGGAAGTATATGAATGTCATAAGAACTGATAATAAACTGTCCTGACATTGTGATCTCGTTAGAGAAATATCAGGGGTTGATAACAGAAGAAACGAATGGTTGTATAGCTGTATTACACAGGTAATTATGTATTTCATGATCAGGGTTTGCAACTTTTAAAAGATTTGACTATTTCCGCACAGATTTATTAATTAGAGGGAACTAGAAAGCCCAGAAAAATGAAAATTTGAAGAGACCAATTAAGAAACTAATCATGAAATTATGTGAAGCTATTTAAATTTTAAAGTATAAAGCAAGTACAGAATTAGTTTTTCCTTTATGCTTCACTGCCTTTCAATTGCATGTTAAAGCTATTTATTTGTTCTCTTTATAATTGTGCATATATTCTTTTGCTCTTTCACATGAATGATGGGTAGTAATTTTCAATACAAGGTTCCGATAGCAAACTAAGAAGTTAGATGGCCTCAGGCTTGTGCCTTAGTAAGAAATGGAATTGTTCAAGGAAATCATTCATTATGTCAAGTTGTGTTTCATTTATTGCAAGTAATAGTTTGATAATATTTTGACCATTTTCCGTGATTGTAATTTAACTTGAATTTCCATAGTATAGGTTGCTTGTCCCCATGGTATGCATGCTTGGACGTGGGAGAATGGCAGCGATGGTGAGGCTGCTTAAGGTTGGAAGTTTTCAAGAAATTACACGAGGTGATTCTGAAGTTCTTGGACATGAGCCTTTTCAGGTTATTCATTGTGCGAAAGTACATGATCTTGCGAACACATGACTAGCGAACTTGGTTGGTTGTTTTGTTCTTGCTAAATTTACACTTTATTAGCAAAAGAAGTACAACAACAATCTGAATTTTATTTAAAATTTAATAATAATAACGATCATATCTAAGACAAATATTAGCAACTTGATAAGAATATCAACATAGTTTGCCATTGCCAAATCAACAATCCTAATAATTTCAGTATGAAGATTTATGTGATTATTGACATGCTCTAATTTTCTTATAAAAAAGATAAATATATCTGAAATGTTAATTTTGTAATATCCATCCAGAAATTTATTTTGTGTATCAAATAATCCAGAGATCTTTAACTGTTTTCATGGAATCTTGAACCCATATCTGGATCTAATAAAAGAAGGGAGAAACTTGATTTTTGGTTTCAGAAGTTTCCTCGACATTGAAGAAAATATTTTCTGTATATCTAGGACAAATACTAGCAACTTGATATTGAAAATTAATGTGATCATTGACATACTGTAATATTCCTTACAAAATGGAGAAATAAATTTGAATGTTAATTTTGAATATCCATCGAAAGTTTTCTTTTGTGTATGACAATGTCTGTGAAATAATTAATTGTTTTCATGGAATCCTAAACCCGTAGCTGGATCTATTAAAAGAAGAAAGAAACTTGATTTTTGGTCTCAGAAGTTACCTTAATATTAGAGAAAATATTTTCTTTATATTTATTCAAGTGTTTTCTGCCTAGAAGTAAGTGATTTTGTTTGTTCTGTTGTTTCTGTTATCTTTTATTGAAATAGAGGCTGAAGAAGGTTGTGGAGTACTGATAGCCTTTGATGAATTTAGGATGAGATAGACGTGCACGGATTCTTCTCAACTCAAGTGAATGATTCCATTTGTTTATAGTGGTTTAAAATTGAATTGACCAAAACTACATAATAGCTGACAACTGTCTGATTTGATTTCTTTTGAAATGGCCATGCTGGTTAATTGGCCACAATCAGGATGATTTCACTTCTGGTATAGTTTCAGCTTGGAAACGGTGGAAATTTCAAATGTTTGTATTGTTAGGAAGGAAATGGGTAAATACAACGGATTTTATATGGATGACGGTAAAGAAGGTTAAAGTAGTACTAGGTATAATTGTTTCTCTCAATTCATGTTTGACAGTTTTGTTTGACTTGGAAAGTAGTGATTTTATTGGTGTCTGTGGTGCTCGCCTATCACTTTTTTTTTCACTAATCTTGAAGAGCAAAAATGATATAACTGTGATCACTGCCTCAAATGAAGCCTTGGTAGCAATAACCAGGTTAGCTTTAGTTGTTATAGAAGTTATTACCATTATCAGCAGATACCTGCTGTTCTGCAAGTTCTAAATTTTTTCTATAAATTGCCACTATGCAAAATCTTAGGCCTTTCCCTCTTTGTCATAGTTTCTTGTTTATGAACAGCTGTTCATGTTTGCCATCATTTTTTTCATATGTTCTCATATATCTACACCTTGTCTAATAAATTTGTCCTCTACATAGGCTTACAAATGGATATGATATAGAGGTCTGAAGACTCTGAACCAGTGATTTAAAAAGCGCTAGGTGCCAAAATGCGCCAAGGTCCATAAACGCTCGAGGCGTTAGGCGCTCGCTCGAGCGAAGCGAGACGCTAAAATATAAAAATATATAATATAATTAATAAATATAATTATTTAAATAAAAATATTATATTAAATTAAGAAAATCTTATAAAATTATAATATCCCATTAACAAAAAGTCTCAAAATTCAAAGCAATAAAAAACATTTTAAATAAATAAAAATTAACAGTATTAAAATCAAAATAATATATTATTAATCTAATAAATAAAAATATTGTTACTAGTATACAGTTAGTAGTATACTGTTAATATACTGTTAACAGTATACGAAGTGAGAAGAGTATGAGTAAGAGGAAGATCAAGGCTGCTGACTGAGAGCAACGTCAGCGGAAGCAGGAGCGGTGAGGGACGACAGTGGCGTGGTAGCAGCGAGCAGCGGGAGTGGGAGAGGCGTGTGACGACAGTGGCAACGACATCAATTAGCAGCGGTAGCAACAAGCAGTGGCAGCGAGAGCGGGAGCTGCGAGCGACGACAGTGGCAGAGGTAGCAGTGAGCAGCGGGAGCGGCGATAGTGGCAGCGGTAGCAATAGAAGTGAGCAGCGGCAGCGGGAGCGGTGAGCAGGGTTAGGGTTGGGAAGTCACGAGCGGTGAACCAACTAAAGCACCGGAGACCGAACCAGACCTAAAACATTGGTTCGGTCGCTTGGTTTAACCCGGGCGCTCGCCCGAAGCGCCCGATGCTTGGGCTTGGGCGAGCGCCCAGGCAACGCCTCTTTGAAGCGCGTTGCCTGGAAATGAAGCGAGGCGCTCGGGCCTCGCCTCGTCTTGCTCGAGCGCCTATTGAAATCACTGCTCTGAACATGGTTTGAGTCTTAATGGAGCCAAATTTCACAAGTAGCAGATACTTAAACATGGCAGAACTTGGCTAAATAAGATAATTTGTAGACTTTTTTTTTGGTATTTGAGGTGTTCACTTTTCATTTCTGCTAACCACTTTTCTTTTCGGGCCTTTATATCTAAAAAAAAAGCTTGTTGGCATGTTTGGGTTATTTCCTTTGTACTTGTTAACATTGTAGAAATCACACTGACATTGTAACATGATGTATTGACTAAGCATCCATCCATTTAGGTATTGAACATATGGAGGTTTACTGGAATATTTATGACATCCCAGTTTAGTAATGTTAATATGTCTATTATTGACTTTAATGTAAGCATTTTGGGCTGCTGGTTCAGACCTATTAAATTAATGGATCATTTATCCTATCAGATTGGATTGTAACAAGTGGTGTTAGAGCGGGTTTAGTATTAAACATGATGAGTGATTTAGTAGAAAGAGACCGAGGACACCTCTTAACATGAAGTCATCACTGGACTGAAACCCATGCACCTTATTAGTGCTTGATTCTAGGCTATGAGCTGGCTTTTGATGAAGAAGTCATCCTAGGGGGAAAATTCTGACACCCTATTTTAGTCTCATACAAAGTAGGAGATTTGAGTTGGTTTATATAGTTTGATGAGTCTACTACTATTAGTTTGAACTTAAACATTTTGAGCTAGAGGTTCAGGGCTATTAGATTAATGAGTCAGTTATACTATCAGGTCTAATGGTATCATAATAATTTAAATTCGTTTAGTATAGATATTCAATGTCCTTACCATACCTATTTCCATCCATAGTAATGATGGTACTGATTTATATCCAATTTGTGTCCATGTCCTAGTGTAGAGCAATTGTTTCCCATATTGAATGTGTTCATATCCTTGTTGATTTTTTATATCTGCTTGCTAGAGGTAGTAGTATCTGAATACCAATGCCATGTTAGTTGAACTAGGTAGATGTAAGGTATGCATATAGATACATTTATATTAATTGTTTATGTGGAGCAACACCTAAAACAAACCATCTTTTTTGTTTAACAGTTTCCAATATGTCTTTCTGTTGTTTGCTTTTGATTCATTGTGATGACTCGTGTTTAAGTCTATTGATCTAGCTCTTCTATGACTCTACAAAAACTAAGAACTAATTTAGATATTCCTAGTTATGGTTTTTTTATCAAATGAATTATCTCAGAACAGCTGTATTGTACTATTATAGATAATATTTCTTCATGGTTTGCAGAAGAGGCAATCAATGAGAAAATTGCTACTCAATCCATAGACAATGAATTTCATGATGCGGATGAGGCAAACTTACTTGAAGAAGAAGGTTGTTTTTCTTACTTTCTACAATAAAGTTACATTATGTTTTTATACTGGAATTTAATTCAGTATCTTTCTTTTATGCTTTTACATTGGCTGATCTTTGTGCATTTATCATCACGTCACATTTATATCACAGTGGTGCTGAGTGCTGTTGATTTGGATGTTTACTAGTGTAGTCTAGTAAGGATGAAATTGAATGCAGTTGCCATGTTTTGAACTGCTGTAGTATCAGAAGATTTGGCTGTATCATCATCAACTTACTTTTATTTATAAGAAGCTGGATGGATGATACATTGTGCCATTAGAGTTATAAAATTTCAGTCTGGTGCTGATTGGTCAATGGCTGACCAGTACGACACCATTATGGATTGACGTGCTGTCACCTGATATGGATTAATACCCTTCAGTCCAAAGAGAAAGAGGAAGAGAAGATGGGGAAGGAGGAGTAGGATGAGGGGAGGTGGAGGCAGAAGTGGAGATGGAGGAGGAGGAGAACAAAGAGGTGGAGGCAGAGGAAGAGGCCTGCTGATAGGAGATGTGGGAGGAGGTGGTGGTTCTTACAAGGAGGAGCCAGCAGTGACATGCTGGGATGGAGGAGGAGAAAGAGGCAGAGAAAGGGAGACAGAAAAAGCACAGGAGAGAGAGAATGCTGAGAGGAGATAATGAAATAAAAAAGAAAAAAAGATAGGTTTCAAAAATTAAAATAAAATTCATAAGGTATCAGGCAGTAGGCCTTTTTGCTGGTACCCCTGGTTCCAACAATTAGAATCAGGTGGCACATATGGTAAGATTTATACCAGAAGATAAGCCTGGGATGAACACAAACTGGGCAAAAACATAATGGTCTACAACTCTACGTAACATTTCACGATTAGACTGGTATTCACCAGCCTATACCAACCAGTACAGGCCCGGTTTTATAAACCTTGATCCAAATAGTTACGAGTGTGAAATCATACTTGATGCATAATTGCATGTTTGCTATCATGGTATAGTGAGAGCAAGAATTGCCATCTTGTGGTGTACCACTTCTTTTGGCTGGTATATGCCTGTCTAATCAGGGAGAAGGAAGCGGACTACCAAGTTTTGCGTCGTGCTAACCTGGTCTCCCTTCTTATTTGATTTCAATTCATTCCAGTGTGAAACTTATCTAGACTGAGTCCAGATTGATGTTAGCTAGCCTCGAAGCAAGATAAAAATCATGAGTAGCTCCAGTTTCAGAATGACTTTTGTTTCTCCTTGTTTCTCTTCACCAACATCACACACTGGATATGGCTGGCTGCTAGCCCCCCATCCTGCGATTCATCCCATTGCTGAATCCAACGAGTCTTTTTCTAATAGTTTAGTGTATGATCCACAAGTTGACATAGAATTTTGCATAAGGATTCTTATCTCCAATATATATAATAGTTCAAGAGGTTACTTGGATTGGCATTTTTCTAATAATCTTTTCCTTATTAGACTTGCTGCTAGTTAAAGTTGAAGTTTCTTTGCCATTTGTTGTTATTAAAAAAATCAATTAAATTACTTTTTTTCTCGTCACTTGTGCAGATATGCATGTATTTGATTGTAGACCATTGACAGATCCCCTTCACCTGGTAATTTCTTTGTTTTCTGGTGCATACTATACAGAGCTTGATGAATGTCTTGAATAAGCATTTCATAGCAGTTTAAGTTGTATAATTCAGCATATATTTCAAAGTTCAATGCATTTTCGTTTTCAGTTGCATCTGAGATTTTCTTCTTGCAGTAATCTGTTTATTGGCAGCATTTTTCTGCTTTGGTTCAGAACTCATGTATTGTTATCTTCTGATATCTTAAGAAGTGTTTTAGGAGTTTTGGCATCATGGTGAAATTGCTCTTTTATGACATGGGGGATTCGAGTCATAGAAATGGCTGCTAACTTTGAGTCTTCCTTGTAATGTTCATGTATTGATCAAGATAGTTTCTCACAGAAGATTTGGCCATTTTGAGTCTTCAGTAGTCCTCTAAAACTGTTACCTGAGATCATATCTTCGTTTAGCTCATAAAATTGAGATAGAGACCAATGGTACTTGTTTAATATTCTTTTATTTCTTAAGTTCTTGTTCTCTTGTCCAATTTACTTAATGGACTCATCAGTGAAAACCAATGGACAGCTGCATCTGCATCACAATGATTGCCATAGGCCATCGCCATCTTTGCCTGACCCCCGTACCCACCAACCAGTCCTCTCCAACTAACCATGTCCTGAACTGCACCAGCTGCATCTTAGCTATGAGCTTGGATGCTAGTTGTTTGTGATCATCTATGCCATGACCTACTTTTAGATGGAGGAGAGCAGGAGACACCAGGATGAGAATTGGTATGGATGGTATGATGGAAAGAGGAGAGAATTCGGGTGAGGATCAATGGATGGAAACTATTCTTGAAAATGAAACGCCTACCATGTTTCTATTTTCTTGTTCTTTTCCCCTTCTTGTTCTGAAAACTGAGAAAGGAAAACAAATTCTTAAACAACTTTTTAGTCATAATAGATGCAAGAAGCTTATGAATTGATATCCCAAGAAAGATTTGGTTACATCATGTTTAATGTTGTGGCATGCTGCTATGCTGGTTAAGTACAAAACTGCGACATTATAAATCTACCTACTCATATCAATTCGATCAGTGTTTGTTGGATCTTGATGCAGTCTACTTATTAGCAAGACTATCACATACTTGATTGAATTTCCTACCAAAATTGAAAAATCTATTAAAAAGAGATTTTCTTAGGGTGGAAATTTACTGATTTGTCAATAGCTCTAGTATTTTGTGACAATTATAGCCTAACTTTAATTGCAACACTTTATTGCTGATACGAGATTATCTAATTTGATGGCGTTTACTTGAAACTAATAAATAAGGTATATAAAACCAAAGTTTTCATCACTAAAAATTGTTTTTGAAATATCTAAAATGATGATAAACCACAAATATATGTATTTATGAGTAAAAATGTTTCAAAAATATTGCCAAAATTCTTTCTAGCTTTTCTTTTGGTTTATTTATTTCTTTATTTCAATGATTTCATAGAATTTTTCTATCAAGACCACCAAATCCGTAAAAAATGTATGGTTGTAACTCATCTTACTGAAACAACGAATGATTATAAAATCCTGAGCAAATTGGCATTAAGGATGTCAACAAGGTGGGCTTGGGCGGGGAGTGCTTCCCCCGTCCTCGTCTCACCCCCCATCTCCCATCCCCACTTCATTCCCTATTTAGACAGGGCGAGGGCGGGGAATCTACGAGTTCTTCATATTCTCTTAATTAATACATTTTATTTTTTTTAAAATAAAACTATTATCAAAACTAATTAACAATATCAAATTTATAAATAATAATAATTATTATATTATAAAGTTTACACATAATAATAATATTCAAATACAAATATATCTAAATATAAATACAACCAAATATATCCAAATATAACCAGAACCAAATAAATACAAATATATCCAAATAAATCTATAAATTAATAATTTTCTCAAATAATCTTGCTTTTCTAATTTTCATGCTCATATAATGGATCCCACATAAATTAGAGGGAGGATGTGCTTCCGACGAAAGGGGGTGGTAGCGGAAGTAGTTGTTGTTGGAAAAAGGAGAAGATGGTAAGGAAGAGGGGAAGGTGTGGCAGTTATTGGGAAAGGGAGAAGAGGGAAGAGAGAGAGAGAGAGAGAGAGAGGGATACTACCGTCGAAGGGGAGTAGAGATGTCAATTATACTCGTGGGTATAGGCACCTATGGGGATAGGGGGAATAAATAGGGATGGGGGTGGGGCTGAGGGGCATTTTCTATTATCTATGTTGTTATGAGATGCATTCTCCATTTCTTCTTGTCCCATTTATGTTATTATATAGTATATAATATATTCATTAATAATAATATAAATAAAAATATATATATTTGAGAATTGAACCCAATATCTATGACTTTAATATTCCAACAGTAACCATTAAACCAATCTTATGTTTAATTTTTTAATATATTTAAAAATTTTATAAATAAAATAATAGAAAAATAAATAAAATATTTCATCAAAAGTTCAAAACCCTAATTCAGATTTGCCTCTTCACCATAAAGAAAAACTCCTCATTAGTCACAAGTTTTTAGCCACAAATATTAAGACTTATTACCAAAAAATGATTTATTGACGAGATTATCATTAAAAATATTTTTAATAATAATAAATATTTTGTGATTAAAACATCATCATTGAATTTTTTATATTTACAAATTAGTGATAATTTTGACACTAATGTTATCATGAATATTTTGGGTCTTGTGATGACAATTTATAATTATAACAAATAATATTTTCATTGATAGGTATTAATATTGCTGTTACTAAAACTACTATTAGTGATAAATTATACAGTGTCACTAATGTTTATTTTATAATATTTAAGTTTTTTGATTTAAATATATATTAAATTTAATGGGATGCATGATTTGGACTGTAGACTCATATATTATCTAGACCATAGGGTCGCTTAATCCTACGACTGAGATGAGAATGATAAAAAACCCTAAATGCTTTACTGTTATTGTTATATGAGGAACTTACAACGATTCAATCTTTTGGAGAAGCAATCGAGCCTATATTCCCATTGACAATTGATGATCGATGATTGGTAATAGCTCCCCTTTAGGGATGTCAATGGGGAGGGGCAAGAGCCAGGAGTGCTTCTCCATCCCCGTCTCATTCCCTATCCCTCTTGCTCACCCCATTCTCCATTAAGACGAGGTGGGGGCAGGGATGGAGAACTTGCGGGTTCTCCATATTCTCCTAATTAATCAATTTTATTTTAAAAAATTATTGTCAAAATTAATTAACAATTCTAAATTAACAAATAATAACAATAATATTTATAAAGTTCACACATCATAACAATATTCAAATATAAATATATCAAAATATAAATATATTCAAATAAATCTATAAATTAATAAATTTCTTTATTAATCCCACTTTTGTAATTTCCATGCTCACATATTTGTGAAAGATAGATCCTACACACATAGAGGGGGGATGTGCTTTTGACGAAAGGGGGTGGTAGCGGAGGTAGCTGCTATTGGAAAAGGGAAAAGATGGAAGGGAAGAGGGGAAGGTGTGGTGGTTACTGGGAAATGGAGAAGAGGGAAGAGAGAGGGATACCAATGAAGGAGAGTTGTTGCCAATCATCGATCGTCAAAGGGAATGTAGATCGATCGTTTCTCCAAAAAATTGAATTGCAACGGGTTCCTCTCACAATAGTAGCAGTGAAGCATTTAGGGTTTATCTTTCTCATCTTAATCGTAGGATCAAGTGATCCTATGGTTCAAATCACACATAAGTCTATGGTCTAGATCGTGTATCCCTTTAAATTTAATATATATTTAAATCTAAAAGCTCAAATATTAAAATAAGCATTAATGACAATATATGATTTGTCACTAATAATAGTTTTAGTGACAACAATATTCAAGTCTATTAATGAAAATATTATTTGTCACAATTATAAGTTGTCATCACAAGACCTAAAATATTCGTGACAACATTAGTGACAAAATTGTTATCAATTTGTAAATTTAAAAGATTCAGTGATGATGTTTTAGTGACAAAATATTTGTTGTCATTAAAAATATTTTTAATGACAATCTCATCAATAAATTATCTTTTGATGATAAGTCCTAATGTTTGTGACTAAAAATTATGACTAATGAGGAGTTTTTTTAGTGAAATGGTGAATCTCAGTTAGTGTTTTGAACTTTTGATGGAATATTTCATTTACTTTCTATTATTTTATTTATAAAATTTTTAAATGTATTAAAAAATTAAACACAAGATTGGTTTAATGGTTAATGTTGGAGTTATAGGTATTGAGTTCAATTCTCAAATATGTATATTTTTATTTATATTATTATTAATAAATATATTATATATTATATATAATATAATATAATAACATAAATGGAGTGGGGATAGGATGGATGGGGAATGCTTTACCCTTCCCCGTCCCTGTCCCATAACTACGTAGATAATAAAAAAAGTCTCCCATCCTTGTCCCCATCCCCACCCCATTAGGGGTGGGTCCCTGCAGGTACGAGACACCTCTAGTTGGCATGCATATTCTTATTCTGCCTATGTCTACCACCATTCTTTGTTATTCGGCATTCGGTGGCATGGACTGGTGCCGAATTCAGTAATCATTGTATTTTTTGACTTGTAACATGAGAGTCAGTATACATAGGAACATGCTAATCATGACAATTTAATTTAAGAAATCATATCTCCTTACTGTTTTGGGCCTTTTGGCTACTGAGTTTTATGGTTCTGAAGCCACACAGGATTATGGCCTTTCATCCTATTTATCTTGATTTTGATGGTTAACTTTAGTAACATGCTAAGCATCGAATTTTATATAAAATATCTCCATATTGCTTTTGATTCTGAATTTTATGTTTATGAAGTCACATCAACAACAAGATTATGCCCTTTTGTGTCATTTATCTTGATTATAATGGTTAACTTTATAGCATGTATTTTACTTATTCATAACTTATGGCCTTCAAATGTATTATCTCATTTTCTGAGTTATTATCATTTTACCATTTTTCTTATATCACCTTTAAAATTGTTTTTAATTACAATTGCATGATATTGGGCTATCGCTAATTGTAAAGACCATCATGTAAAGTAGTAGTTCTCTTTCTAAAATAGTATAGCATATCTGTTCAAATGTACACTTCAAATTCACCAAAAATAATACAATTAAAACATATTGTTTACTGTTTCTTTCTCAATTATATTATCTTTTTGCCTCTTAAATCTCCCCTAACAATACTATTTATGTCCAAGGTTTGTTGCAATGCTTGTAAGAAGCCAATTAAAGCCAGTCAGTATTCAGCTCATGCAGGTTCAACTTATACTTATTTTTTATAGATTAATAGTTATTAGTTAATCTCTATGTCTGGGAGTATTGGTTATTGATTAACTTATTTGAAAATGACATCCATATTAAATTGTCTGGGATCCTGATTATTGGTTATGCTCTTGGATTAGTTCCAGCTTAAACTCATTTTAATTTTAAATTTTGTACTTCTTTGAAAAGTGTGGTTCTTTGACGTTGTTGTGAAGCTGTGGTTCTCTCTTGATGAGGAAATGCTGGACTTGTCTTTCATGCTAAGTTCTTTGTGAATGCATCCTTAAACCAGACTTCTTAGTTTGTAAATTGATTAAACAAGATTCTAATAAAATAAAGGAAACATACCGATTTGGAGCAAATGACATATGTACCATTGCTATGAATCAGATTAAATCTGATGTGAACCTTTGGCTTGAGTCAACAAGCCAATGTACGACCAGCTTCGGAATATGGGACTGGCCAGTACTTTCAAGCATCCACACATATGCAATCAGAAACAGATTGAATCTGATGTGAACCTTTGGATCCAATGTCTGACCAGCTTCGGAATATGGGACTGGCCAGTACTTTCAGGCATGCACACATATGCAATCAGCTTTGGATGATTAAAGACAAGAAATGGCTTGACGTTGTAAGGGGTGAAGAAAGAAGCCCATTTGAATGAATCGATCGCCTTACACATACTAGGAAAGGAGGATCAACGTTGCAGTCTTATTTGGGAAAGGAGAGTGGAATAAACTGGATAAGGATTGACCTGAAAGAGAACGTAAGGCCTTAGATAACTTTTCCTATCAAAATAGAGCTGCCTCTCCTTGTTTACCAATATCTGATTAACTTAAAATATTATATACTCAAGTTCTGTGACAGTCCACAAAGAGTAGAGGGGGAGAGTCTTAAGAGGTGGCCTCTACTTTCTTCCAAAATATGCTCTGGCAATATTACTTTTCCTGTTTCTAATTTATGATATTAACTACTGAACTATGATTGAACTGCTCTAGTTAGTTACTTTTGCTCTCTCAATAAAAAGAAGCAAAAGTAACACTGTAAATGCCTATATATCTAGAAGATGAATATTTGGACTGTGGCAGTTTCCTGAACATACTGAAGTATCAGAACCTAGTCTTTACCAGTATCTGCTTCATGGGCTGTCAGTATTCCATCTTATCTTGGATCTGATATTTGTTCTGTTAAACCTGATGGTCAACATTCATCTTTGTTCCATATTCTGTTATGGTTGTAGCTTGTAACCTACATACTTAGCCTGTAAAAGTGGAGCCAATTTTCTGCCTTGGTATACTGGTTCGAAATATATATATATATATATGTACATATATATATATATATGTACATATATATATACCAATGTCTGCCATACCGATGTGTACCACCCGGTACGGGCGGTACGTACCGGTCCGAGAGGCGACCGGTATGCGGATCGCCCTCTACCGGGCGATACACCAAAAAAAGCTTGTATCGGGCGGTAACGGTCGAAATTTCGACCGTTACGCTTGCATTATTCATCGATAACGGTCGAAATCGACCGTTTCACCGATACCACTTTCGGTAATGGTTAAATCGACCGGTACCACTTTCGATAGCGGTCGAAATCGGCCGTTACCACATTAATAGCAAGAATCTTCTGATTGCTCCAACGGTCAAATTGACCGTTGGAGCCATTTCTCCTCCTATTTAAACTAATCTTCTCTCCCCTATTTCATTATACTCTCTTAAATCTCCCTCGATTACAACATGGTATGAGTCAAACTGCTCGAGGAACTACCGATACCCAACGGTCACACTCATCCGCCCAACGTGCAAAGGCAAAGGGGAAGGCAGTAGCATCAGTTGTATCGTTGGAAAGAATCGAGTCAGGTGACGAGCAACACGGGCAGCAGTGCCTCAACAGGTGATGGCGGTGATACCGGGCAGTCGTTGGTCTCGTCTGCACAACTTGAGGGTGGTGAATGGACTGAGGAGCAATATTTTACACATGCCACTCAAGATTCAGATCATGGAACTTCGACAACAAATCTGGTCAAGTTTATACGCGGAAGGGGAAGGAGAAGGGGAAGGGGAAGGCAATTGGATGAATATGAACAAACGCGACGTGAGCATACATGATATAGACACGAGAAAGAGACTCATCGTATTATTCACCCATCGATAATGAAGAATCATATATGGGCAATAACAAAAGATGGTGATAGTTGGTCATCCTTCTCCGAAAGCAACAACATGATACTGAACAACACCAATATATGCCTCAAGAGTCGCTATAGGACAAATATGATTTATGACGATCAATCACGACGATCGTACCACATTGATGCATCAATGGCATGACGTGTATCAATACACTATGTCATGGGATCAATTTCATGATTGGGTCCAACAAACGTATCATATTGATATGTATCGGATCGAGGACCCCGATCCACCACCCGTGGAGGCCCGTCGTTCGTTTTGGTAGTAGAATTAACAATCAGGTATATTTAGATATATGATTATTTAATTCATTTGAATTTTAGAGTTTATATTGTAACAAAATAGTCTAACAATTCAATTGATTTTTCTATAGATATTTCAATCTATAACGAGCTGAAATACGAACCTCGAACAAGACTACCTCAAAGCCCGAAAAAGATATGTGATGTTATTTTTACCTAATTTACATTGATTTTGCTAAACTTATACTATTACTATATTTATTTGTAACTTGAAAACTCTATTCTAACTTTTTTTTAATTTTCAGGTATTTTGAGGAGGGATAAATCGGTGAAATCAGGTGTACCGAAGCGGTACACCTCGTTATAGATCGATGCGCCGTACCGTCTCTGCATCGCAATTTCAGAAAGGTCAAACGCCGGATGGGTACGGTACGGCAAACCTTGATATATACACACATACACACATACATATATATATATATATATATATATATATATATATATATATATATATATATATATATATATATATATATATAACAATCTTTTTTGGCTGATTGGTAGCATCTTTTAAGCATCCAACTTTTTGACTTGTGGGTGCCACTCCTCAGTAGACATTACTGTTTCTGCAGAACGCTGTGGACCATCGAACTGTATGAATGATGTTCTGGAAAAAGATGGTGGTTCAAGCCGTAAGAAGCCTCCAAGGAAGGGGAGAAAATTAATTCAACCATCGAATGGAAGTATCCTTTCTGTTATTTCTTTAACATATTTCTTTTTGTTCTTGTTTTTATTTCAATGCCTTCTGTAATGTAGATTGTGAAATGAAAATCATTTACAGGTTGGTCTTTTGGCTTTTTAATTTTTTGCTAGACTACTGTCGTATATATTTAGCCCATCGGGTTGGCACCATGAACTGCAGCTGCAGCCCATGCTTTCTAACATGGTATATACTATATAGTACATACACAAATCTTAAAAAGGTTTTGCAGCAATGTGTTGGCATATCTTATATAGGTATGCCGGCGTGTTCTGGACCCTTATAATCCAACAGGTAGCCAGCACAGGTCCAATACCTGAAATGTGAAACCATGCTCTAGATGATGCTCATGTGGTGAAAGTTTACTGGTTTTCATAGACTTTCTCGAAGCATATGAATGGGATGAGTAACATTTGACAGAAGCGTTAGAAGGTTGCCTAGCCTTAGCCCAAAAAATTGTGATTTAGCACAATAACTACCATGCTAGTTCATATAGAGTTGTAACAATATTAGGTTGAAAAGTTACTTGAATATGTTAGGAAATGCATGGAGTTAAGTAGCTGTGACTCACTTTTTAGTTTTTTATGGTAAATTGTCTGGTAAAAATGATATGTGCTTGCAACAAATTAGAATAATTATCCTCACAACGTAAGGAATCAAGTATGAGACTGCTGTATGCCATTTAGACTGTTATTTACTGGCATCACTATGATGTTAGATTGATATTTATCTCTTGGTACATTTGATAGGTTTTAGTATATTCATCCATGTCACAATCACACTGAGAGTATCTAAAACCTTACCATTTCAAAGTTGTTAATGAAACTAGCCATTTTGGTCAAAGAATAAAAATTGTTTTATTGCTTCCAAAAAAGTTAATCTGTGATAATAGGCTTTACAGGCATAGAAATTCAAAGCATTTAAGGATACTAAAGCAAACTTGCTTAAGTGACCATATTGCCACTTGCCATCATGTTGTTCTCGTGTGCCTTGCTTTCTCAATGACTAGTTACAACTTGATGAGCATGTGGGCCATGGGTTGGCATCAAGCAGCATGGTATCATGTGATGTTTTGTTATGCTGGAGAAACTCGGGTATGTTCAAGTACTGGGCTGTGCTATTGGTACAAAAGTTAAGTGGTGGCCTATATCCACTGGTCAGTGATGGATTTTATGCCATCATTGTGCATTAACATGGGCTCAAGACAGGTATTAAATATTGTACGTAAGTGCTGGCATGAATGCACTTACTGTGCTAGTTATACTTTGAATTGCACTATGCTATAAAAGCACAGATTGGTACTTTCTTTCTTAGTCTGGAAACTCCAAATACTTCTGTCTTCAAGCAAATAGCTATTAAATTTTTTTAGAGAAATCAAGTTGAACAGATATAATGTAGATAAGACTTGCATTGGCAGTTTGCCTATTAATGTGATTTATTCCAAGTTGGTATACATATTGCAGGGTCAAATCATTAAAAATAAAGTTCTTATAGACACTGTTATAAACTTGAAGTCAGTATTATGCTTACAATAGATCTGTGAAA
Organism: Musa schizocarpa; assembly: GCA_900464855.2. NCBI lineage: Eukaryota > Viridiplantae > Streptophyta > Magnoliopsida > Zingiberales > Musaceae > Musa > Musa schizocarpa. Next base: position 21,759,797 of record LS990916.1, read on the forward strand.
AAACTTCTAATTTTGTAAGTCTTAACTTTTCCTGGATCTGCAAATGACTATTATAGAGCAAGAGAAGTCTTTATTGATGGATGCCAATCATGTTGGTGGTTCTGCATCAAACATTGGTAAACATAGCAACATTTGTAATTTTGAATTATTTATTGTATTTTGGTACTAGATTCTTATAGCTTCCCCCTTTCCACCTTTAATTTGAATGATATAATGCATAAACTCTGCAGTTGACTGGTTACATGCGATATTACGCCTATCCGAAATTGAGAATTGATGTAGGGAGTACATATTATGGGCTATTACGAGCAAATTGGGTTTAACAACCTTTGAGAATATTACTTCCACATGCTGTCAGGTCACTAATTTAACTGGATCAAGACAATGTAGAAAAGAAATCATTACCATGTTTCTGGCATTCTTTTTTATAGATGCTAATGGTTCTCCAGCCCTTGGAGTAGTTTACAACCGTGTTGGAAGTTCTGTTGACATGACCATTTGAATGGCACATGCTGAAGCATAATGACACTTCGCACAGCCTGGAGTGTTGATGGCACACAAAATGAAGCCAAAAATTCATAATCTGAAACTAGTGTTGAATCAGAGGGGTAAAAACAGTTATAAATGGTAGATTTAACATTTTATAAGGAAAGAAGTGGGAACCCAGATCTTTTGTTGTAATAGTATCCAATGCAAGAAGTGAGAGGGAAAAAGAAAGAAAAAAGAGAACTGAGGGCTGAGAGCTTCCTTTCAATGATGCCGACCTTCAAATTGTTTTTGTCATTCACTGGTTCTTGATGCAGTTCACACCCTCAGTTCCCTTGTCTTCAATCTGGTGGATATAACTTCTTTCTTGGCGGTGATACTTGAGTAAATTGAATTATATTATCCACTTGTCTCTATATATTTTTTGGGGTTGATACTTGCACACTCTAAATTGTTTACTGGATTTTGCTGTCCTTGCACAACATACGGCCTGTCCAACCAACGATGCATACTATCTTTGTTTTTCCACTTTGCACTTTCATCCTTCTAAGGATTTTCTTACAGTGGACCATACTGGGTAGTAGGAAATATACGGCTGGATATGCAATCAATCTGTGTGTGTTAATGACTTGAAATGATGAATGTAAATGACATTTTCAGATTCATTTATAGGAAACCTAATAGAGTGGTTCTGATGTTCTTAGTGGGCCTCAAGCCTGATTGAATCAGGTTGGTTGGAGAACATTTCAGAATAAAGCTTTGATCAATACAAAAGTTCAAAATAAGGGCGAGGAGCATGTTTGAGCATTATCAACAGGATGCAGTAGCCGTTAAAGGGGGTAAGGGTGCTGGCACTATGTCAGCATGAAATTTTCCGGCCACCATGGTTCAGCACTACCATGCAACCCTGTGATATTTCATTTAGTTGTCAGCTATTGGTATATATTACACAGCTAGTTATGCAGCCAATTTTTTGTAACTGTGATTCTTGCATTACATTCTTGTGAAGCCTTCTATCTGCTTTTTGCATACTCTTCTGTGCTATAGAAGCAAGTACAAAATTATTGTTTTACTTGCTAGTTGGTTCTTATTTAACTAGGAAAAGGTCATCTTAACCTGTCTCATATATGTTTTTCTGCTGTTTGTTATATTGACTGTCTCTTGTTCACTTTGCCAATTCATGTTCAATTCATCTTCACTAATTCTCTTTTCTGTCACTGCTGCAGCATTGGATAATCATTCCAGAGCAATTGATGCTTCTGAGACTACATCTGGGGGTACAAGACCAGTTCACATATATAATGCCTTTTTTAATCCAAAATTCTTGAGCATTGTCCTGTGATCAGGAATAATGACCATGTTCATGCAAAACCATTAACATGTGTGTGATTCTTTTTTTTTTCAAATGCATGATACAATCTGTCTTATTTAGAACTCCTTTCCCCCCTTAAGGTTTACTAATCATTTAATTTTATTTTACTCTTCAGTTTTTCATTATAATTGATTTAAACACAAAAATCATTATTCATAGTTCTGTAACTGAAAATTATGCTGAAGTTGCAAATATGCAAGCACTTTAATGCACACTAACCATTAAAAAGTGTATGTTCTATTAATCTGTTACTAAAAATGTACCAGGTTCATGTATCAATTAACATGTATTTGCAGCTCTTTTATCTGCAGCATCACCTCTTTTGTTTTTTTCTTTGTATGATCTATTTCATAGATACAATACCATTTCTAAACAAACATGCTAAACTTTATGTATGCTTCATTTGTTTGGTATAGTTGAACTTCTTGGTGCTAGTACCATTTATAGTATTAAACTGAGATCATGAAGGTCCTGAATACTGTCCTCGTTCAAAGCACTAAAATTACTGGTCATATTTTCTCTATGCTATCTATTGCCTGACTCAGGTAGACATTTTTGGTTTGGCACTACAATACAAATCAGTGACATAGTCTCGTTTTACTAATAAAAAATTTATATGCCCACTTTGGAGTACAGTTTTTCCTAGCTCGGTGCAAGTAAAAAAGATATATTTTTGGGCGTTAATTTTTCTCTTTTGTTATTGCTTAACATACTTAAGTCGGGCTTTCATCGAGGGCCTTGGAGTTTTACTTTCTAATGCTATCCTTGTTTTATCTATCAACTACAGCTTGTGGACATATAGCTAGCAGCAAGTCCAAAACTATCCAGTTTCACCAGCTTATTATTTGTTGTACTGGAAAATATTTTTCTACAGAGATTTATCTATTAGAATGTTTCACTTAAATTTGAGGCAGACAAGCTAGTCACTGTTCTCTGAAGTCTTTCATGCACTAAATGTTTATGACAATATTTGTTTTCCTCTTTTTCTTCAGGATGCGAGTTAGAGAAGAAAGCTTCAAGTAGAAGAGAAGTACCTGGCAATGCTTCAAGTAAATATCAATCTATGACAAAATTTGTTGAACATGGCCTAGTCAATAATCAACATCATCGAAGAGGTAAGTTCACTTAACTGAGTCTGTTGAGGCTGTTATTATTAGGTATTACAATAGGATAACAGATTCTTCAATGGAGATCTGTTGCATTATTTCTCTAGCAGGAAAAAAATATGTTGGTTGTAAATTAACAGTTTTGTTACTGAAATATTTTATCTGTCTTGCATGGTTATTTATAGACTGTTTTCCAAGAATTTGAAGGGCATTCCATAGTGCGTTGAGACTGGCTGGTCCACCAGTAGAGTTAGTGCTGGTATGGACAATATCAAATGGTACAAGCTGTCAGAAAGAAAGAAGGAAACAGTGAAGGAATTAGAGGGACTTACCGGTTTAGATTTTTTTTTTTTTGCTGGATTTTGAAGGTCTGATGCCTTCTTCTCTACTTTCCCACCTTGAGTTTAGCATTGAACCTTAAGTCTAACCAGTCCACTTAAGTATTTTCTTAAAGAATTAAATGGATTAGTAACAATTTACTCAAGTGAAACAACTCAGTTCTTAAGGGAAAATGTCCTAATAACCATTCGGTTCTCGACCAGTATCGATCAGAACTGATTGGTATGTTCACTCTTCAAAGAATATAGTCCCACATTTTTCCAGTATAGGCAGTATGTCTTGGTATTTGTCATAGTTTAAAAATAAGATCCCTGAGTTGAATATTGGAAACCTCATTTCCTGTTGGGTAGATAATGCAGTTTCCCTCATAACCCATATTATTTCAATACCGACTATTATAGAATGCTAGAAAGTGTTATTTGTTCATACCATAGTCATGTGCAACTATGTAGCTTACACATTTATCCATCACAATTTCAGAAGCCCCAGCTCCACTTGCATCCAAAATTTACTACTCACGTGGAGACCATCGTCTCCGGTGGGAGCTTTGCCACCTTTTCCATGAAGCATATGCAAAAGAGCATGGCAGAGATTTTCAAAGTCCAGAAGAAGCACGGAAGAATGACATGTTATCTTCACAGATCTCCTCTTCTAGTAAATTGCCTCATGGAACAGTCAGAGATGATGTCGCTCCAAATTAAGGTATGAAAAGGACTAATCTTTTTTCTAGAATATGATGGCAAACTCAACCTTTATTGCTTTAAAGCTCAATTTTCTTTTTTTAAATTTCAAGTCAAAACAAATATGACACTTCTTATCTCTGACTGTCAAACAGTGTTTTGCTATTCGCTGTTTTATTTCAAAAGACTAGTAATGTTAGCTTTATGTGGAAACTTCCGGAGCAACTTGACAAATTGAGGTGTTCTTCAATAAGAATGTTCTTAAACGAGTCTTCAAGTAAAAGAAACCAGCATTTCCAAAAGTTTCAGTGATTCCTTTGGAGATATTAGACAGAAGTATTAGTCTGCCTAGAAATATTTTTTCCAGACTTTTATTAAATCACCTAGCTAGCTGTTGGACTTTGGAATCAAATGCACATAATATGTGATTGTGTCCCAGAGCTATTTTACTTTTAACTTCTTTACAAACACAAGCAAGCCTCTCAAATACTGGTGTCCTTTTACATGGATCTTTCTGTCCATTTGGTTCTAACAAGGGTTACAGTTTTATAAGTCAAAAAGTTATTATATTTGCTGCCTTGCTTCTTAATAATTAAGCGCAAGCTTTGAAGCAGGCTTAAAATTGAATCTATGAGTCAGCAGATCAGGTTAAATTTGAGGCATCAATAAACTGAAGGTTCTTTTGAGTACATCTAAATTACCTTAAAATGATATTACCTTGTCTTATAATCAATTAGATTTATTCCCAGTTTGCTACAGTTGATTATTTCTTATATATCTTTTTTTGGTAAGACCAGTTTTCATCTCAAAGTTTAACTAGACATAATCTTCCTTTCTATCATTTTGACAAAAAGGTGTAGTGACGGCGCATCAAAAAAATAAGGACCTTTTTTATTTTATGTTTTTGTTTATGCTTCTGTATCATCATAATAGATGATCATGTTGAAGTTTAATGCCAGTTTTCCTTGGGAGTTAATCTTGTTTTTTTATCAATGAGAATATAGTACGGTTGAAATCTGTTTAGAATTATGAAAACCTTAGATCAAAAATATCTGAATTGAAGCAGGACTAAGATTGATATACTCTAATTAATCACAGTGAACATCTTATGTAAGTAAAACTAAAAAAAAGCTACCTACATGATTTATTAAACAGCTTATCAAAGTAACCCAGTTATCTTTGTTTGATCTCATGTTTTTGTTATCTCCTTCTATGCATCTGATTTTATTGGATCCTTTAGGTAGTTTCTATTCTCCACCCTTAGTATTTAACTTGCATGAGAATTATATGTCATGCAACTATACTTGCTAATGATTTTTCTAGTGTCTTTCTGACTCGACACTTTTTGAAATTCATTATAATTTGGTTACGTAATTTGTTATGAGGTAATATCATGTATGATTACTTTCTCATAATTCTATCAGCTTCATTTCTAGTGAATTTATATATTATTAAACTATCATTGTCTTGACTATTTTCTCAGGCTTTAAAAGGAATAATATAATTAGTATTGTCTCTCTAAAATAAAGAAAAATCACTTTCACAACATACATGTCAATAAAGGTTTTAAGTTTTGGTGGAAGCAATCTAAGTAAGTTGTACCTAACTATTTCAGCTGGTTTCTGTCGGACTTTAGTAGATTCAGCTGGTCCAGCGGTTTCATACAGTTTTGATATGTTTCAGTTGGAATTGATTGGTCTCAATAAATTTTTTCCTCATTTTGTTGACAGTCTGATTTTGATCAAACTCGACCAGCAATGATTAGACTTAATTATTCCAAGCACTTGGAGAATATTTTTCTTGCCTTTTTTTTAATCTTTGGTAATTAGCAATACTTACATCACTCTTAAAAACATTCATCCTTTCTATTTAAATGTTCACAAACTAGCCAATGACTTCAGCGATCAGCCAATAACAATGAGCACTAGCATATATCTTACCTCATTTTAGCATTTCTTATTAAACCTTAAATGTCAAGTCAAGAAACTGAGGTGCAACAGTTCAGGTATTAACAATTTCATTCATTAGTCAAATAACGTTGTACTTTTGTTATGCATAATATGGCACTACTAGGTAGTGTATATGTAATGTCTTAAAATTGGTACTTCATACTTCATAGTTATATCTTTGAAGATTGACTACCATGGTTGACAATTCATGGTGCCCAGGGTGACAAACTTTCAGCCAGAAGTCCAGATACTGGACCTAAACAATGGTCTGCAGTTGTCACTTAGGTCTGTTTGTCTTGGCTAGATTGTGCCCCACTGAATAGTTTTATAATATGTAGTCTCAAATTAAAAATTTATAAACAAGAAGCATATGTATCACTTCTTATGGAAATTTTTATCATTTCAACCATTTAAGGTTCAACAATTCCAAATCTAGATTCTAGTCATTTCAGCTAAAAATAATGTATGATCAGTAGTTGGAGAAAATGTAACTTGTACATTGCAAGGTTTACTCGGTTAAAGTTGAATGGACTTGCTACTTATTGCAGGCAAGAAAAAGTATAACAAATAAGAAATCTACTATGCCTCTTCTCTTTCATCCTCTTATACAAGTGCCATATGGTAATCATAAGGTTTATGAGGCTGAAGACATTCCAGACCTTGGTTGATTTTAATTTGTCATCAAAGGAAAGCAGATCAAGGATTAATCAGTGATCAACTACAAATAGTGTTGAATATACTACTCTGATTTTATTCATGTTGTTACTTGCTAGTTTGCATGTGGTTCCTGTTCATCAAATTCTCAACCAATCATTGTCTTTGGTGAGATTATGACATTATCGTAGTCTGAGAACCAACGATCTTTTTTGTCCGTATCATACATGGGTAAGACATTTATGGGTAAGACATTTATTTAGACATGCCTTATGAGTTTTTCTTTTCTTGCATAAGAATTTTGATTAAAGGGTTATAAATTGAGAAGATAGTGCTTACTCCTCATATATCACTAACTTCTGAGTATCGTCGAATAAAAATGAGATTTTACATTTACATGTCTTTTCAATTGACAACCAGAAAGATGCATGCAACTTGGCTGCTGTTCAAAGCCCTGATCAGATTCTGGCACAAACTTCAGACCTATGCTTTGGAAAATCAAGATCACCATCAACTATAAGCTTCTCAAACCAATTTTGTTACATCTTCCAAAACCTTAGGTGCCTGCAGCTGCTGCTTTAGCTCCGGCAGGGATGATGAGAACCAGAATCTTTTGACACCATACTCCTCATAGGAACTCAGGTAGAACTGTTGTGAATCTTCCACTCTAATCTGATTTTGGAAGTCAGAAATTGATATACATATTAAATGGCATATACACGTCTTATTTTTTTCTATTCTTGAAGCTTCTATAACAACCTCCATTATCTATTTCTTTTGCCAAAATTCATTACGAGCCATAGGTCACTTTTTTCTGTGTGCAAGCTCGAGTTCTATACCGATGTGTCTATGTTCCAACATGATCATGTGTCATTTTTGGTCACGATGACCTTAGCATGTGAACTTACCTTCCAGAAACAGGACAGGGTTGATTACTGTTGAGAAAATTAGAATGACTTGAGTCTGGAATTTGAATAGGACCAGCCACATGATGGATACCTGGAAGACACATTTTGTTGCTGGCTGATTCTATGACTTGTTCATTTTCATTTATAATTCAACACATTCTTCATATACAGGATATGAATGTACTAATTAAATGGAAACTCCCTTGCTAATAGTTTAGCTTTGCCAGCCACATTTTCTTTTATGGTAAACATCGTTTAATTGAAAGAATAAGAGAATGTTGTGCCCGTAGGCATATGCTGGGTCATCCTTGCCGGTGCCCCCATGCCATGAATTAGTAATCCTTGAAAACGATGTGACCATTAATGTTTTTGATTCATGGCCATTGGCTCATTGGTCATTCCGATTTGCTGGACATGGGAACTTTAGATTGTTGACCAGAGTTTACATGGAGAGTTTCCTGGCCATTTGTTTATCACATAATTGACTTGGGAGCAAATTGGCCATGCTAATGACAGAGGTCTAACATCAGTTGAACAATCGTCGCAAATAATCTGTTCTGTATTGTTGTCCAATATGCTGTTAGGGTACTTTTTTTCGACCTGTGTTGTCGATCTGGAACAGACAATTAATGCTTCACTTTTTTTTAATCTTTTTTGCTGCTCATTGCTGTTCCCTTAGCTGTGTCATGCAAGAGTGCGTTTCATTGCTAGTGTAAAATTTTGTACCAATTTATCTTAAATATATATATCGAAGCATAACCTGCTGGCTGTTTTCTAAATTAAATTACTTTTTCAAATTTATCTAAGACTGGGTTTCTCCAAAGTCATTTCAATTTCAATCTTTAATTCCTACTATGATTTTGGTAGAGGATTTCTCCATTAACTTTCTTTTTTGTGTTCAGATACATGAACAACAAAGCTAGCAGATTGAATTGTCCGGACCGCTAGCTGTCTCCATATTTTGGTTCCTTGAAGAGATCATTATTTTGTATACCTCCAAGTAATTGTAAAGAAATGGTCAGGTGCACAGCAAAAAGGTGGTTTTTGGTCTCTCACTATTTGGGTACAAGTTCAATTTTGTTTACATCCCCAATGACCTCATTCTCATTGACACTGTAAATCCAATTCTGTTATATATAGAAAAAATGATCTCTGCCTGCATCTTGCAAAATGTGTAAATCCAATTCTGTTATATATAGAAAAATGATCTCTGCCTGCATCTTGCAAAATGCGTTTCATAATATGTTGTCTTGATCGAGCTGATTCCGATGCCTAAGGACATGTATCCTCATTTTTTATTGTTTAATTAGGACCAATATGCGCATATAACCTTTCCTGTTCTCACTTCTCATGAATAGTTTCTTCTTTTTTTTTCTTTTTTTTTAATTCTGTTGTTATTTTGAATAAAAACCATATTTTATTCATATATAAAATATGAATATTTAAACATTTTGAAATGGTTGCTTTAAAATATGAATATTTAAACATTTTAAATATTTAAAATATGAATATTTAACCATATTTAATTATATTTTTCTAATGACACTTTGGAGATGAAGACATCATCTCGAATTGGTTGCTTTCAAGTGTGTGCGTACAATTAAATCATTATGTACTGTGAAATTTTCGTCATATATAAAATTTCACATGTTATAGTATAAATTGTTAACAAAAAAAAAGTAAATGAGGATTGCCTTTTTCTTCCCTCCGTAAATAAATTAAAATACAAGCATATAAATCCTATTAATACTGATAACTGAATCGAGCTTTTCGTATACTGACGGTCAAGATTAGATCCGGGAAGATCTTAGCACTTCTTGTGCATTAGTTTCCTTGTGTCGATTCGATCGATGATTACGCACGCCCCCCCCCCCCTATGTTGACACCTTCAGCTCGGGATGAGTACTCCCTCTCCAAGTTCATCAAGATCTTAGCCGGTATCAGATCTCCGAAGCAGTTCCAAGCCATCCATTCCTTCATCACCAAGCTCGGATTCTCTCGCTTTACCGTTCTGGTGAGCGGCTTGATAGATCTCGCCCTCAAATGTGGATCCTTGGACGACGCGGACAAGCTGTTCGACGATATGCCCCGCAAGGATGTCGTCGCGTGGACTTCCATGATCATCGGCCACGCACGCCACGGGCAGTCTGACAATTCTGTCTCTTTGTTCCGGGCAATGCTCGCCAGTGGCACGGCACCGAATTGGTACACTTTCTCTGGCGCTTTGGCTGCTTGTTCCGGCGTCGGAGCTGAGGCCCTGGATTACGGTAAGCAAATCCATGCTCAGGTGCTTAAGTCGAACTTCCTGGGGCCAGTCGATCCCGTTGTTTACAATGGGTTGCTTGACATGTACTCCAAGTGTCAGTGTCTCTTGTTCGCTCGGAGACTATTTGGTTCCATGACAGTCAAAGGCCTTGTTGCTTGGAACTCGATGATGTCTGGTTACCTGCGATGTGGGCAAGCCGAGGAAGCTTTGGAGTTGCTCATGTTGATGGTCGCTTATGGTATGAGACCCGGTGACTTCACATATGCTGTCTGTGTCGACGCGTGCACCGCTCTGGCGTCGATCAAGCAGGGACTTCAGCTTCATGCTTCAATCATCAAAAGTGGATTTGATTCAGACTTGGTTATCAGAAACGGTTTGGTGGATATGTATGCAAAGTGCGGTTGTATTGGTTCGGCGAAGCTCGTCTTTGAAATGATGCCTTCAAGCGACCCGGTGCTTTGGACCACCATGATTTCGGCTTTCGGGAAGTATGGATGTGTTGGTGAGGCAATTATGATGTTTGAAAAGATGGTTGAGCTGAAGATCGAACGTGATGGAATCACGTACCTTGCAGTTTTATCTGCCTGCAGCCATGGGGGGCTGGTCGGTGAAGGTTGGCGCTATTTTCGATTGATGTTTGAGGAAGAAGGCGCCGCCATTGCAGAGTCGGAACATTATGGATGCATGGTCGATCTTCTATGCCGAAGTGGCTGCTTGGAGGAAGCTCTCGGTTTCATTGAAGGCATGCCATTAGAGCCAAGCATTGCTGTTTGGAGTACACTGCTTAATGCTTGTCGGATATATGGTAACACCAAGCTTGGTAAGCTAGCTGCTTGTCGTCTATTTAAACTGGATCCAGAATTCCAGAGCAATTGGGTTATTCTCTCCAGCATACATGCGGCAGAAAGCGACTGGGATAAGACACGGAAGTTAAGGGAAAGCATGAAGGGTGAGAATGTGAAGAAAGAGCCAGGGTGTAGTTGGATTGAGCTCGGTGATGGTGTACATGTATTCCACACGGCAGACAGGTCTCTTCCTCAGGTGCTTGAGATCCTCCAGACTCTGGAGGCACTGAACAAGGATTTGATCATCCTACATGTGGAGAGATGAGTCGTCATCCTGTGATGATAAACTTTATAGCTACAGATGAAAGGTCCAGATTTCTCCCATCTATCACAGTTCTTGGAAAAATAGAAGAAACCATCTCTCTCTTTTGATTTCTTCGTCGATTGGCATTCTTCAGAGGATCTTTAAAGTGCGGCATACGTGAGGGTAAATTGAATAATCTTTTTAGCTCCGTATCATAAATGATCGACCACTTGCATTGCATTTATGGCTTCTACGCTGATTACTGAGGTGTAGTGGGAGGTAAAACTATGTATAGTATTATGCATCATGCCTCCAATATTAACTCTATGATGTGTAACTTTTGATAGAAAAATTGTAGTGTATCTATCTGGATCTTAGTTTTAGGAGTAGCCACTCATTCACCTCATTTTTTTTCTGTCACATTGATTGATTGGTTATTTGTCATGTCCAAAGTTAAAGAGGGTGATGAAGAATTTCATCCACATTTGTTTTTGTACCATTTGGATCTGTCAAAATTATAGTTTCGTGTGTGTCGGTGGTCTTCAGTATGCTACCGAAGACATGATGAAATCAGAGGTGAATTTGCAGACAAGGCTACTGTAATTGAATCAGCAAAGTGTCTCGGTGCCCAAACATCGATACGAGTGTACCTGAAATTTCTGTCATGAGGTTTGAATCGACTTGCTCCAAGTAAACAGGAATATCTGGACGAAGAAGTCCAATTTGTGAAGCAGATCACACAGTACGCCAATACGGGTACACGTTTATACAGCCACCGTGGATATCCTCCTCTTTTTCAAAATCCAGTTTCTTTGAGAGGATTTAGCATTTGCCAGCACTAAGTTCCCTTCAATCGCAAGCATGCAATGCATCAGCTATTCTGTTGCCAGCAGTCGTTAGCTTTTAGTTTTGCTAAACCGGTTTGTTCTGATTGATCCAGGTCGAAACCTCACAAAGGCTGAATTAACTTCACTCAACTCCACATTCTGAGATCAGACTGGACTGGCATTTGTAAGCCCACAACGGGTTTTATTTCTTTGGCATGGAAGTATGATGAATTTGGGAAATGCTAAGTTGCAACACAGCATTGTTTTTAACCTGACTGATGACTTTGAGAAAAAGCAAAATAGGTGATAGAATATGTTAAATCAGGATGAATTAAACTTAATATGAGAGTGACATTAAGCATATCATTAAAGAGAATATTTCATTCATTGTCTCTAACCACATTGATGAAACCCAGCGTCAGAAATAAATAAACGCAACACAACAACAGATCAATTACTCTACACAAGCAGCCGAGATAAGTCGCACTGATTCTTGCAATCATGCAATACCATCAAACATTACTGATCAACGACAACATTTAGAAGGAAACAAAAACAGTTCTTAAAAGATAAAATAACCTCAACAGTTGTGGAAATCCAACTTTGATCCTCCACTTCCATTGCCGTGGATCCCAGTAATAGAACATCCTCTTTGAGTGCTGCTTCATTGATGGCAATGATTCATCATGTTGCTTGTGGCATTAGATATCATTTCTCTGATACCATTGAAGGATCTGAACGCCAACATTCTTTTCACATCATGCCGGACTGTTGGAATCATCTGATGAATTCTCTGGGCACAAATAGTATAGCCCCTTACAAGCCCACATAACAGCAAATATCTGACACCAATGATGATGATTAAGAGAGATGAGGGTAAGGAGAAAAATAAAACTGAATGTCCTAAACATTTACAGACCCCCTTGCAGCCTTCTACACGGCACCGTGGCCTATCCAACTAAATAAATCACAGAAGAAAGAAAAGGATGGGATGACAGGCACTCTTCACCAAAAAGTGATGTTTCAACAGTAGCCTCAATTGGCTCATAAGATGTCAATGATTTGGTGGCTAACCAAGCAGGAACCTAATTACATCGCTAAGTGAAATTATTCCTTCCACGCGCTTGCTGCCAGCCTCAACAATGATAACTCGTCGCACCCCTGTCACCAATCAAAGATGGGCATAAGATAACAAACACATGAAAACTAACATCACAATGACCATATTATACCAGGATTTGCTAATTTCTCCATCACTTTTTGTAAAGGATCAGTGCGGAGGCACATCTGGCATCTCTGACCGTTAAAAAACCCATTCGGTGAGTTTGCATCTTGCCCTAGTTGCAGTGCCTAATTTTGGCATAGAAAAGAACAGAAATATCCATTCAGTTAGGTCATTGAGTAAACAAAAATAGGACACAATTTATCAAGAACTATGGTTGTTTTACATCAATTCATATAACAGCAGCGGAAGTCCCTAGAATGTTAAAAAATGATAAAAGCTTTTTGTACAATGTTTCACAAATTCTAGATCATTGGTTTAGTATAACATAGTGCCACTGATTGTTACTAGGGACTCGAGCACACCTTTAAATTTGCCTTGGTTTTCTACTCACACCTCATCCAGAGGGATTTCCAAGAGCAATATAGAGTTTAGCTTAAGCAGTATTTGATCAACTTTAAATACCACCCCTAAAGAAATGAATAAAATGTAGGAATTCAATGGAAAATTACACTGTTAAAAAGGTGATCTATTATACCAAACTCTAACCTAAATTTTTATTTCTTACATCGCTTCCTTCCAATCACAATGTAAGAGTTAGCACATAATGGAAAATTCAAGGCTGTCTGTTATGAAAATAAAAGCCATTAACCTTGGCTTGTATGAATCAAAGAGAGAAAGGGTTGTTGACATTTAATCTATTGGTGTCTGTAACCCAAATTTTAATCGTTAAAAGATTACAATGTGATCAGTCATTCATAGTCAATCCACTTGATAAGGAGATGACTAAAAAAATTTAAATTGGCATCTAGGCACCTGTAGTACAGTGAGGGCTGCATTTTACTAAAACACCACACCCGAGAGTTGCCTGTAGTAAATTTACATGACCTTGTCCTCCTAGTGGAACAATTTTTAAGATCCTATAGTATTATTGTTTCTAACTGAGGGAGATGAATTTCTCACAATTGACATTTGTTCAGGGCAACATCTACTAAATAAGCTGTTGTTTGGTGAAATCCATGTCCAAATCTACCTTAAGCTGGCAATCAACTACCCAGTGCCTGTTAATCTTTTCCTCATCAATCAAGGACATGAGATCAGCTGGATAAGGACCTCGTGATCCTTTGAGCATGCCAGAATATGTCATTAACTCAATTTGTGGTATGGACCTCATATCAGTCACCCTTCTGCAGACCATTGATGGTCTGTTATACCCCAGAATACCAGTCAATCTTCTTATCCTGGTTAAATCAAGCTTCCATGGCCTCTCAAATTCCCAAGAGTATTCTGTTTAAATCACAGCCACTCTGGCCTCGAGTCCCAGAGAGTGCTGATGGCATGTTGGCATGGCTTTTACTCAAAGAAAGGAATGCCGATGAATACTTTAGGGTAGGATTTTTTTAATAAAAGAATAAGTTCTACATGTTTACCTGATGAATACTGATCTCATCAAGGTGTATCTGCGCATAAATTCTGTCTTTAGCCAAAGCTGTGATGTCACTGCAGATACGACAGAAACCTCCCACATTCACCGAACAAAAAATAGAAGGAAAATAAAAACGCTGGAAAGTGGAAATGCAGAACTGGCAATTTGGCATACCTTCTGGAGTATGTATCCACCAAAGAATCATTGTCATCAACTATGGGTATTGAACTAACTTCAGCTGTAGACAAAAGGTACTAGAACTCATTAGAAACTTGATATGCAATTTATGTACTTGCAAATTTATAGATAAGGTTAATGTTAACTTTGAGGTTAGAAGTGATATAAAAAAGCTCAAAGGTCTAGGAAAAAAAAGGCACATTGATACCAGGCTCAAAATAATACATTCTCAAGTTAACAATAAGTTCTTCATTGGCATGATCAACCCTCAAAAGCATAAAGCTCAAAGTAAACGTACAGCATGTTCCATATTATTTCACCTAAAGCATGTTAACATAAAGCATGTTCTTCATTGGCATGCTTTATTTCACCTGAAGCATGTTCCTTATTAAAGCATAAAGCTTTAAAGAAATCAATCAATATGGTATAGCCAAATCAAACTTTTACCACTGATCATCCGGTTAGAAATAAAACAAAAAAAGATATAGAGCAACTGAAACCACACCATGAAAATGACCAACCATCAGAAAATAAAGCAAGATACCACACCAAAAGCAAAGCAAAAAAAAAAAGGATATGTTAAAGCTAGAGCAATGGAGAAGACATTGCAACAATTTACAAATCAGATAAACATGCTAAAAGTCCACCTTGAACCAACAAAGAAAGAGCCAAGCTGAGCGATGCACTTGGTCTTAACATGGCTAATGGACGCCCACTTTGATCTCCAATTCGAGGAACCCATGTACCCAATGGAATTTTGCAAATTGGTTGTTGTAAAATTGGTAAAGAACTGGAAGAATGTCTAAAGTGCCTGCAGATACCTGGAAGTTGAGAAGAAAAACTGTTAAGGTCCATCATTAGACCGTGTACAATGATGTGACAGACACACAACAAACAAGACTTTGCTTACATTGTAGGATTCCTGAAAGAGAAGCAAGATGCAACAACTGTGGAAATGATCCATCTTGAACTGTTGAATGGATAATTGGAACTGTTGACACTTTATTTTGCAGAATCTTCAGAGCTACATCTTTCAAAGAATCATAAGGACCAGCCTAGAGAAAAGATTAGCATTTTATAATGAGTTTAATATGGTATTTATGTATATAATCATTCAAAAAACCATCAGGACAATCCTAGACAAAAGAATAGCACTTTATGATAAGTTCAATATGGTATCTGACTTTATGATAAGATCAATATGGCATCTAAATATATAAATGCAACAGTAATAGTGACACTGAAAAAATAACATTAACTTTAAGAATCTATCTTAAAAGCCCCTTATGCCACAATTAGCTAAGGTAATCATTAAGAAAGGTAAAAAAAGTGTAGTCCTATATTTCACAATAAAACAAATCCAGGCCAACAAGAACATAACAAAATTGTGATCCTTTACTACACTGTCAAGGAATTATTAGTTGACCAAGATACAATCTTTGAACACACAAGAAATTCTCATTTAGCATTTTTCATGAATACTCTATTTCAAGGATTGAAATATCGTACCATACCGGAGTTTCGATATTCGCTCGATATGGTACAGTACTATATACCGAACGATATACCGTTCGATATATATATATATATATATATATATATATATATATATATAATTAATTAATTAATTAAAAAAATCTTATATTTATATATATAAATAAAAAAGAATTTTTCGGCAACGTTGCTGAGGTGACATCACGTCGCCATTTTCGGTGACGTTGTCGAGGCAACACGACGTCGCCTTTTCACGCCTGGGGAGAAAGAGGCGACATCGCATATTTATATAATATATATATATATATTATAATATATATTATAATATATATATATATATATTATATATATAATACCGTTCGGTAGTGGACGGTCCATGTACCGATCTGTTGACGGACTGCTACATACCGCCCGTACGTATTATTCGAAATTGTAATCCTTGCTCTATTTTCTGAGGGCATTGCACACATCTACTTAACATTCTCTGAAGTTACAGTCAAGTGCCAATCTAATACAGAATCTTTGAATTCTGATAACTAGGATTATCCAAATATTATTATAGAAGCTTGCCACATCTAATTTATTGCCAAAAATATGATGCTAATTATTTATGGTGTTTTAAGCTTGAGATAACAAAGTTACTGATGCTGTCATGAAAAATTATATTTTAAAATGTATCATGAATTATGTGATGATATGTGCATATTTATGAATATGATGAATGGAAGAAAAAAAGAATGAATGAATGAACAAATAGATGCTTGCCTGATGAAAGAAAAAAAAATCAATGCAATATCATTTGGATGATATATATAGATTCTCTACCAATGGCAGATAGGCTAGTGCTAGTAGACAGTAGGGTGATTCCTTTCAGGAATTAGTGGACCCTAAGACATGTCATCTACACAATTTCTCTATCAATAGTTGGGAAGAAAATGTCCTAACACTTTTGTGTTGAAGATTCAGTCAACCATTGGGATCCATCAGGTGACTGACCTTAATGCCAATATTGGATGAGGTGTCAAACATCCCTTAGCAGTAAGGTTCATTATTATAGGACTAACAAGCTAGTCAACCTTTAGTTTCCTCTTTCAACATGAAGATAAAACAAACAAAGCATTTAGTTTGAAAGTATAACTAAATGAGACAAAACAACACGATAGCTTACGTGTATTATGCATCCTTGAACTGGTCTCCCATGCTCATCCAACTGCCTGTAAATTTGATGTTTTCCTTCTTTCCAAGCAGATATTGTGTGTGTCTCAAGTTCTTCCTCTGTTAGGTTTGAGCCATGATTTCCGAGCTGCAAGTCGCAAAAAGTTCATAATTCATAATGAAAACATAGAAATATCAAAAGGAACTAGAAAAAAAGAAAAAGAAATAAGATAAACACCTAAACAAAAATCTGGCACTGAACCTAGCAAAGGAAATTTTTGTTTGGCCCAAAGAATGCATAATGCCTACTCTTTGAGTATGACAGAATTCACTGAACCAAGGCGAGCAAAATAACATTTGAAAAGAAAGCACTTAATCCATTGAGAATAATCTGTTAGGAAGAATTTTACTCAAAAGATCTTGCTTAAGCAAAAAACTACCACTCTGAGCATGTATTATTAGTCGCTTGATCTACATAATTACATAAACAATTGTCAATAACAATGACAACAACATACATAAATCATCTACAATTATGCTTATAGATCACATGCCCCACTAACACCCTCACACAGGGTTTGCAAGATTAGAGAGTGAAGGAACAAAGTTTAATGTAGCACTTGGAAGGCCACAACATTGCACAACCCCACCCTGTTGCAGCACACTTTGAATCCATGGCAGGTAAAGAAAGAGACAAGAAAGGAGAAGGAAAAGAAGACAGAGAGCTTTCGGCAATTAGGTCAGCCAAGGGCTAAAAGGGAGATGGCAAGGTTCAATTGAAAATTCAATTAGAGGCGTAAGTATACTAGTATAGAACAGAAGCTTTCGTGATGGGCATTCTTCCTTGTTTTATCTTTCTTCATCCATAAACAGTTGGTTCCAGAGTTATGATTTCTATAGAAAATTAATCCTTATTTTCAAATTAGAAAGAACTATCTTTAGAATTTCTGTTAAACATCATCTTAAAAATAATCAAATAGTCTGGCTAGACATTCAGATACATGATTTTCTATTAATCAAAGTCAGAACATTAATTTTCGAATAGAAGCAAACATTATAATAAAACTCAAAGGTAGCTAAAGTAAATGTCTTTATCTCTACCATTTCATGATCTAATATCCAAGGAAGATCAGAGAAATATAGCTAACTTTAAACATAATGATTATTCAAACTACAATCATACAAAATGGAATCTACGATAAACAGGGGCAGAAAATATTATATACACACCTCTCTCAGAATTAAAATAAAATCCAATGCACTGAGTACACCAACAAATCGTCCGCTCAAAGAATCCCACAACGGAGCCACAGATATCCCCTGAAAATGTCTTTATTCAGAAAAATTGAGAAAAAACATGATTCTGGAGAAACGAGCATCGGTATAAATGAAATAATTGCAAACATTAGTAGGTTAATCCTTCATTTTTTGTTTCAAAATTACAGTTCCAATTTCGGATGACATTTCAGTGGTTTCTGTTTTTTTAATACAATTTTAAGATTGACTTATTTGAACTCAAAATGATAAAAAAAAACCTGAGAAAATAATGAAATAAAAATCATCGAGGAAGCATTATATGGCCGAAAAGCTAGTATTAAATCCAATGACATAGCATCAATTAACTATGACAGCATTTTAGAAAACAACACACTAGCGATGGAGAAAGCATACAATAGCACAAAATTTCATGAGGACAAGTAAATAACTTGTAGTGGTTTGCTTCCTCTCACAATAAAATCCAGAAGAATGAAGAAATTTCATCAATTAATAATTCATAATGTACTAAAACATTAGAGAATCATTATGGTTTATGCACCAACAATCGTTTAGTTATATGTTAAGTGGCAATGAGTTTGGCCTTCCAATTCACCATAGCTTGTTGGACAAGGGCCTTGATGCCCCAAATTAAATTCTTCTGATGCGCCAGAACCTTATTCGTGCATAAATATGTTAACACATGCAAAATTAGACATCTTCCTCTATTATATTTTGTACGTGGACAAAGGCTTAAAACTTGTAAAACCTAGACTTAAAACTTGTAAAAGTCTAAGCCCTTGACATTTATGAAGAAAATCCTATATGTTACTTCAATTTGAAGGACAAAAGCATCAAGAAAAAATAAAATAAATTAAAAACAGAACTGTGTGTGCTTAAAAAAATTCTTTCTTTATTAGTCAGCTCAAAATGTAATTACCACCAAAATAGCCAAAAATGAACAAAGGCATGCCAACTTCCTGCCAATCCAGTCAAAATCCAGATCTCTGTCCAACCTTCGTTTTAACATGAAATTGTGTGCAACTGAACATGTTTGGCAATGGCAACCTTTAATGTTACCATCGTCATTAGATAGTTATTTTCTACATGATAACCTCCCATCCAGTTATTCATCCTTTTCCCATTTTTATTTTTCAGAACATTCATATCTTAAGTTTAATATGAAAAATTGTGATGCCAAATGAACCATCAGCTGATGCATCAATGCAAATCAAGGTGTTTCACCAGGAATGTGAAACTGTAAAAGGTCAGCCTATCTTAATATAAATAAATATACAAAACTGAGCAAACAACATTTTATGCCATCCTGCAATCATAATAATTGACAGCCCAACATCAAAAAGTATATACCTGTTCATATAGGATATGAAAGGCCTGCTTCACAGGCAAATTAACATCAAGAGCAACGACCTGAGATTTAAATGAATGTTAAACCATTGGAAAATGTCACCTGATGTAGAAATCATATAAAGTTAGATTACAAATGAAGCATTTGTACCTTGCCTGACTCAGGAAGCAAATCATAAGCTGTATGTGTAGACAAGAATCCAGAAATACGATGGCGTGATATCTTTATATCAGCCTCCGAAATCCTAATAGCAGCATCTTGCACTGTGCCATCTGAAACTGCCACCTGCTTAATACAACAAATTAATACACTAGAAAAACCAAAAATGATTAAATAATGATATATTGCATGCATAACAAAGCTTGTTATCAACACTTACCACATGCGGAAAGGCTTCGTTGTCTACATCCATGCTCATTCTGCTATTAGGCGTCCGAGGACTTAATAATGGAGGTAGGGGATTAGGTTCCCGAGTTAGATAGATAGTGTTAACTATTCCATAGTTTCCCGTGACAGAAGGTTGACATTCATCATGCTTCCACTCACCATCAACATAAAATTTGTACTGCAATTGACAAGACAAAAGTGTAAATATGTCTATCCTAACAAAGAATAATTGAACAACTTCATAAAAAAAGAAATCAAGAACATAAATCTCAAGTTACACCAGTTTTGTTATCCTATGACTAGAAAGATTATCAATATACCCAATGATATACCAACTTGTAATTATTGAACAAAATAATAAAAGTCACTACTGTGCCAGAATTGAACTATATGTTTCAATATTAGCACTTTGTCAGAAGGGTAATACCAACTGGTACATACAAGTTCTACCGGTAGAAATGGTCAAATACCAGAACATGCATGCAGAAGCACATGATTAAATGCGTGAGCCAACAACAGTGTCACTTAACTCCAAGTGATACTGATATCAAAAATTTAAGCATGAACAAATTGTACAAAAATTATAACCCGTACTTTAATCACCAAAAAAAAAATTCAAAAAGAACCCAAGACTGACTAAAGAAATCACCCTAAGATATATAATGTAAAAAGTGATGTTCCTTTGTATAAAAAGCAAACTTAAAAGCAGTATCCAATAAAAACAGTGTATTGGCCAAGAGTATACCTGATGTAATCCTGGTGCAAGGCTGCAAATAACCTGGAACACTCGTGGGCAACCCTCCACAGGAGACATAGGTAAATATTCAGACCACCTGATGCATGTGATTTGCAAACTCATCAGCTCAAGTTAACAGTGAAACGATAATCTAGATGAACCACAAGTACTATAACCAAGCAGATACAAAGTCGTAAAGGAAGCACATTATTTTTTACTGCCATTGCATTGTGTGTTCCAACATTCTTAGAATAGTTGGGTCTGAACTTCACCTGATCTTTAATTCCCATATCAATCATAAAGACATAAACCATACACCTTCTTGAAACTTGGTTTTTTTTTTTTTGGTATTTTCTGAAGTGCATCTGATGTAAGTTTACGAGCAATTTGTTCCTACAAAAGGTAAACCAATAGTTCCAACTCCAAGATAATGGCTGTTTGCGAATGCCACAGATTGCTTGATCAGATGAAAGAGTAATTTCATTAACATATCATTTATCTAGTGAATTTTTCTTAGACATTTTCCATGGACAAAATTTTTAATCTAATTCACCTGCATCATTGAGTGCCGTGCTTGAGTAGCAATGGACAAAACTGGTTCATATTTTTTTGCCTTTCAATACTAGCTTCATTAGCAATGGTGAAAAGAATAACTAAATTTGCATACACAGATCAGGCAAGCAATTGTTTAAAAATAAATTAGAACTTGATTCTCATATATAAATTCAAGCTTGCTCCAAGACAAAATAAACATAGATTCATAGCTTACAATCATAAAAACACATCAATGTTTATTCAATGCAGTAAAAAGGAAAAGTTCAAAACCAACCTTGTAAACGAGCCGGTTAGGAAGACCCTTCTCCCACCATAAGGCCAAACAAACCGCGTTGGTACCAGCATGGCACCAGCAACACCAGCTGCCTCTTGTGAAACTTCTGTGCCTGGAGCAAACATTTTGTCCAAGCCCCTCAAATGAACCAATCTAAAGCAGTACGCAGACTAACCTCCTTTTGCGCCTCACCAATAACCCACAAATGCAATCTCCGGCCTCAAGTCAAAAAGACCACCATCCCACCACCTTCTACCGGATTTTTACTGTTCGATATCAGAAAAAAAAGGAGCAAAGAGAGCCCATCTGTAATATAAGTTACTTCCTGCAACGGGATCCTCCACAGCACGCGCAGAGGACCCCTCAGTGATCACACATCCCACGCCAGGAGGCCGCGAAACGCCCAATATAGCATCAAATCACCACAAAGCCAGCTAGAAAAGGTATCTTCCAACTCAAATCTCACTTCCTAAAACACTTCTTAAACCAAAAAGAAAGCAACCAAACTCTACAATTCCAACCAGAGCAACCACTTCCAAATCCCCTAAACTCCAAATCCGACCGCCATCCCCGATTCAATCCAAGCTCTGACCTCAGCAGGCCCTTCGACTCCAACAATCAAACAAAAAATCAAGCGAGATCCACGAAACAGAAAGAAATCGATCGGATTCCCAACTAGCCCTTGCAACAGAAGCAACCAGAAAATGGATCTCCGGACTCCGACTCCACGATCGCACAAGAGATTCTGAGATGCCAAATCCGAAACCCTAATCCTAAGGTTAAGGGTCGACAAATCTCACCGTATTCCACGACATCGGCTCGATCCTCGCGGAGAGAGGAAGTGGCGACGGGAGAGAGAGAGAGAGAGAGAGAGAGAGAGGTGTGGCGACGAAAAGGGAAGAGGAAAAAAAAAGAGGAACGGAGAGAGAGCGAGAGAACAAAAACAGAAAGCAAAAATCCCAAATAAAAATTAATATGCCGTCCTTTTCTGGAGTTCTTGTTGGTGGTGAAGGGCAGCAGAGAGAGAAAGACAAAGGGTTCGCGGGCGGCGCTTGATCGGGCGATGAAGACCATCAATTCTAGATCGTGTGGTCTGATTCTCCTCACTTGTGGGCGCAATTTCGGCTGACCGAGATTCTTGGGCTTTTGGGCCGGTTAGAGTACATCGAACCGGTCCGCCTTCCGGTCCGTTATGTTGCAGCTTTGTTTCCCTCTCTTTAATGGCACGTTGTGGCCGCCGAGCTGGAGAACAGTTTGGTGAGAGCTGATGTTGTTGGACTCCGCCATCATTTGCCGCCTACGGGGCTCCTCTGATCTGCTCACCGTTGCCTCCTCCCACGCCGCGCTCCTCAAGTCGGGCGCCCGCACCGTCTCCGTCTTCAACCATCTCATCAACGCCTACGTGCGACGCGAGGCCGTCCCTGACGCACACAAGCTGTTCGACGAAATGACCGTGCCCGACGTGGTATCCTGGACCTCCTTGATGGCCGGCTATGTCCACGTCGCCAGGCCCGATGACGCCTTATCTCTGTTCCATTACATGCTGAACTGTGAGGCCCAGCCAAATCCTTTCACTTATGCGACGGCCATCAATGCCTGCTCTCGCCTTGCTGACCTCGCATTGGGTCGGACGATCCATGCTCGGATGGAGACCTGCGGCGTCCGATCGGACGTCGTCGTCTCCTCTGCTCTCCTCGACATGTATGGCAAATCCAACGAAGTCGACGATGCCCGTAAGATCTTCGATGACATGATCGAAAGGAACGTGGTTTCTTGGGGTTCAATGATTTCAGCCTACGCTCAGAATGCCCGCGGCCATGAGGCACTTGCTCTTTTCGGGGAATTCCTTCGAGCGAGCTCTTCAATGAGCTTGGTTCCGAATCACTTCATGTTCTCCAGTGTCGTCAATGCTTGTGCTAGCGTGGGAAGACTAGGCTTGGGGAGATCGTCACATGCATCGATCGTTTGCCGTGGATATGATTCCAATGAGGTTGTTGCAGGCGCATTAATCGACATGTATTCAAAATGTGGATCCATTGACTATGCAAGAAAGGTGTTCGATCATATTGAGTGTCCTTCTTTAGTCCCATACACCTCCATGATCATAGCAGCAGCAAAGTATGGACTTGGGAACCAGTCACTGGAACTGTTCGATGAGATGATTGCTCAGGGAGTGAAGCCTAATAGCATCACCCTCCTTGGCGTCCTCCATGCTTGTAATCACTGTGGCCTTGTGGACATTGGCCTTCTGCACCTGAATTCGATGAGAGACAGACATGGCATTGCACCGAGCATGAGACACTATACCAGTGTGGTCGACATGCTTGCCCGTGCAGGTCGTCTTGATGAAGCCCACGAGCTCTCCAAACAAGTTAAGGCTGAAGGTGATGATGCTCTGATGATATGGAGTTCCCTGCTCTCAGCTTGCAGGACATTCCAGCGGTTGGACATTGCAGCTGAGGCAGGGAAGAAGCTTGCAGAGTTCGACCGAGACGTGGCTGGTGCATATGTGGCAATGTCGAATGCCTATGTGGCAGTTGGGCAGTTGGAGAGTGCGACGAGGATTTGGGCCGAGATGAGCAGGCGGGGGATCAAGAAGGAGCCTGCTTGCAGTTGGGTTGAGCTCAAGGATGTAGCTTATGTGTTCTACACTGGGGAGGTTTCATCAGCTGGTCCAAGACAGGTGGAGTTGATGGAGTTGTTGAAGGAGTTGGAGAGAAGGATGAGGGAGAGGGGATATGTTGGTGGAGGGAATGGGTGGGGGTTGGATGGTGTGGAGGAGGGAGAGGAAGGAAAGGGAGTGATGGTTGGAGTGCACAGTGAGAGGCTGGCTTTGGGGTTTGGGCTTATAAGCACACCTAAAGGGATTACCATCAGGGTGATGAAGAACTTGAGGATGTGTAAGGACTGTCATGAGGCATTTAAGTTGATCAGTGACATTGTTGAGAGGGAGCTTGTGGTGAGGGACTTAAATAGGTTTCATCAATTCAAGAATGGGTCTTGCACCTGCAGAGGTTACTGGTGATTGTATCATTATCTACACAAAAGCATGACATGCTACCAGTCTACTATCTGGATGCCTCTTGAGGACCTTAATGGCTGGGGTTTCTGTAAGAAATGGAATTAAGGAGAGAAAGGGAACAGAGTGATGGTTGGAGTGCATGGTGAGAGGAAAAGGAATGACCATCAGGGTGATGAACAACTTGAGGCTGTTAGGGACTGTCATCAGGCATTTAAGCTGATCAGTGACATTGTTAAGAGGGAGCTTAAGTGGACTTGAATGGATTTCATTCACCCGTTCAAGGATGGGTCTGGCACCTGCAGAGATTGCTGACGATTGTACCAGTATCAACACAAAAACCCTATTTACTATGTGTTGGTTGCACCAGCACTTGAATACGTCTGGCATGCAAGACAATGTGATCAGTCTGCTATCTGGATGCCTATTAAGGGTCTTATTGGCTGGGTTTCTACAAAATGGAATTGTGAGGATCATCAAGGTGTTCACCTATCATTTCTGATCCTATTCTTCCATGTGAAATCCTAAATGAGGATAATTCAGCTGAGTGCAGCTGTATGAATAGTTGCTGATAATATGGTGAAGTGTCACTAAGATTGCTTCTTTTGTTATCTAGGTGATAAAGCTTGAGGCGTGTTAACAGTGTCTCTGTTTACAAGGATTAGACTGTATGTATCGATCCTTTCCAGATCTCACATTGACAGGAGTCTTGTTCATTGGTCTACACTTTTGTGATGGTGAAGGATATAGATTAAGATGATTCATAATGAACATAAGAGAGAAAGAAAGCAAGAGGGGAAAGCAAGCATGTAGGATGAACTGACAAGGATAGAGACAGTAGCTGCATTGAAAATTAAGTCGTATCAGCTGAATGGAGGTTGCTTTGTCAGCATTTCGTTCTCAGAATTTGTTGATACAAAGGAGCATATCCTCTATTATCCCTATTGTCATGATTTTTTGTGCACCAAGTAAATTTTATAAAATTAGAATTGATCAGTACCATAGGGCAGCACTAAATTTTCATGAAGCAACCGCATGAACTTTTAACACAAATACTAGCAGATGGCTTTTTTTGGATAGAACCTCAGGGTTCTCTTTTTTCTGTATGGCTCATGAGGTAGGCTCATCACCTATTCATCTATCATCCTTTTTTTTTTTTTGACTAATACAAGTTTTTCTTTCTTTTGCTTCAGAAACAAACATAAATACTAGCAGCGAAGCATCATCTTTAATGAAGATGGAGACAGCAAAGGAGTATAGCATCAAGGTGGCATTAAGTTCTGAAGTCATTGGCAGGCTGAAATCTTAAAGATGAGCAAACATGGAGAATTATTTGCATCACTGAGATATTATATTGGTAATATTACATATCTATAAGCTGCAGTACATCAGAAGCCTAAGTTTACTGGATAGTTGATGCACCTAACTACATCCTCCTATACTGCCTTTCCAAATTGATAGCTTGTGAGTGGACTAAAACCACTAATTAATGGGAGAATCAACTGATCAGCCATGCTCTGCTGATATTGGCATCTTATGCTTTGCTCATTGGTACACTTTGATCACATAACTCTAACCCACTGAAAAAAAATTCTGATGTGATCCAAGATGTGTATATTTAGTTGGCAAATTTTGATTGCTGAACATTTTTTATGGCTATTTAAAAGATCATGAGCAACATCATTGCATTGTTCAAGAAAGTTAGGGTTAAAATTATCATGTGGAAATTAAGGACAACCTTTTGGTCGCTGTAAACAGTTGTTCTGTATTCTCTCTTAGAAAGTGGGCACTGAAGCCAAACAAACATAACTTTTCTCTTGCTTGTCTCTACTCCATTGATTTGTGATCGGAGGATTAGTTTAATACTGACAATTAACAATTTTGGTAGGAAACAAAGAGAAAAATTATTCTCTTGATTGAAGGATTCTACTCCATGTAATTTCGACTAATTCCGCTAAACATGACAGGACTTCCTGATGGCCCATCATCTGCCCAGAAAGTTGAGGCGTTGTCATCCTACAAGATATGATTCAAGTACATTTAGACACCATGGATCACTATGATGACACCTCTCCCTCTCTCTCTCTCTCTCTCTCTCTCTCTCACACATATTCAAACAACAGCACCAGGTACTCTCTTTAGCCAAAAGTGTGATGGACCACCACTAGTGCTTCTATTGTCAATCTCAATTACAATCCCCTGGTTGGAGCTCAGAGAGCTCCAGTGACCCTCTCATGTTTAAATGACTTCTAGTTGATATTATGCTCATCTTGGATGCTGCATGCATGAGGTTTCAGCGAATTCCTTTTGTTCGTTCTTTGTAGAAAGAGATCGATCACTAGGCTGTGTAGCTTACAGTGTCGGTGAGAAGTTTGCATGGAATATTTTCACTTTTCCTGCCTTGTGCTAAGAGAATTTAATGCGAGAGAGAGAGAGACCATGGCATTCCTTCTGAGGTTAGCTGATGTTAGCAATTAGCTTTGTGCAGCACAATCTACACCAACAATTACACTATCAACAGTGGAAATGATTCCCATCTTCTGATCCACTAAGGACTTCTGAACGTTGATAGGTTGGCAAGAATGCTGCATGTGATCTGAGGCATCTTATAATTTACAACCATTCTAATTCTCTTTTCCTTCAGGATAAAAACAGAGGATTTATATCAGTTCCACCAAACATGGCATCATTGCCTCAATTTAATGCATAAACATTAATGATCCTGAATTCTCCAAAATCTGCACTAAGGGTAATCATAATGGTGTGTGCCAAATCTGGTCTTCTGCTCTCTTAATTCTTGTTCTCGTGCCTCTTCTTCCTTGTCTTTTACTGTCATTGAAGGTTTGATGGAAGACACCGATTTAGATTGTTAATTTTGGATAGATAGCTAAAACATGATTATGTGATGTCTGTTGGCCATCTGGTAGAACAGATTAAACTTGGAATGATAATTCTTTTGCCTTATCATTTGGAATTCTGATAGAGTGATTAACAAATGAAATAGCCATCTTGTCACTATCTTTTTGAGGTTAATCTCCAAGGTTAGGATTGATGAGATGAGTGGATCATCACAAAATGAAGGTAAATCCAAATCGAAGTATTTATTGTTTTACCTCTTTTTTTTTTTTGTTCTGTAGTACTGATGATGGTAGAAAATTGGTGAGATTTAACAACAAAAGGAAAAGAGAATAAAGATCATGAGTGCTTTAACCTATGAGATTCGTTTCACAGTAACAGGTGGTGGTCCTTAAAATCCAATCTCAGGTTACAATCCATATGGAGTTGCTTCATTCCTCCTCCACGGCCCACACTCTTCCACTCCCCTCCCCCTGTTCCACTCCCCACCCCCCCTTTTCCTTTGGTCTCCGCCAGCTTTGATTCCCCACCGCCAAACTCTTCTTCCTCCCCCTCTGCTCTCTCTCCCCATGGCTGCAGCCGAAGAAGGTCCTGAACCACTGAAATACCAGGTATTACTACCTCATCTCTTCCTTCTCACTCTCCTCTGCTTCTTTCCTTTGCATGGACTCTGAGAAGTGAAGCTGGTTCTTTGGTGATGCTACAGACTTTGGCCTTGAAGGTCTCCACCCACTGTGAAGGCTGCAAGAGGGAGGTGAAGAGAATCCTAAACATGGAAGGTTTTGTCCAACACCTCTGTCTCTCTCTCTCTCTCTCTCTCCTCAGTCTCTCACTGTAGACATGAACATGTGTTCCTCAGGGGTTTACAGGATTAGCTTCGGCCCGCAGCAGCACAAGGTTGTGGTGATCGGAAACGTGGCTGCGGAGACCCTCGTAAAGAAGCTCACCAAGTCGGGGAAGCATGCCGAGCTCTGGCCCGAGCCGCTGCCGGATGAGAACGCCGGTGGGGGCGGGGGTGGCAAGAAGAAGAAGAAGAAGAAGAAAAAGAAGAGCAAGAACAAGAGTGATGGCAAGCCAAATGTGCCACCGGAGGTCCCCGAGAACGATCAAAGCTCCTCCGGCGACGAGAGCTCCCCCGAAGTTCCCGATAAGCCAGAGGGGGAATCCCCGAAGAGCGACGACAAGGAGCCGCCTCCGGCGCAGGAGAAACCGAATGGAACGGAGAAGGCTGCCCCCACCAATGCAGGTGGCGGCAAGAAGAAGGGGAAGAAGAGCCACAACGCAAACAACAACAACATCAACAACAGTGGAGGCGTTGGCAATCCTGGTGGAACCGGAGGGCCTCCACAAGAGTTCGGCAAGAAAGCAGCAGGCGGCCTTGCGATCCCACCGGCACTTAACCTTCCCTTCTACAGCACCTCACAGCTGCCATCTTACGTGGTGAGCTACAGCTCGGTGCATCCGAGCAACAACTACGGCGGAGCGTACCACCCGGCGGCGCCGATGCAGCACGGCAACTGTGTCTACTCCACGGCCGCCCCCGGCTCTTGCTACATCTTCAGCGAAGAGAATGCCAATGCTTGCAGCGTCATGTAGTATATACCTTTCCTTTATCAGAGTGGCCCTTCAAGTACGATGCTTGGGTCAGTCAATGGAGTCGAGCTTATCGAGTCGGATTTCGGTGTATTGTATTGACGCTGCAGCTTTTGTTGTTGCTTTGTTTTATCATGTAAATAATGTTCCAAGTTAATCCAAAAACAGAGGATTAATCTAACTTCTAGTTCGTGAATTTTTTATATTTATTAAAAAAAAATATATTTATTGAGCAATTCTATTTCACTTCGATTTATTACTAAGTAAGATTAAATATTTTATTTTCAAAAATATAAGAATCTTAATATAATTATAATAAATAATTTATAATTAATCTTATTCAAATCGGTAGTCGAGACATAATCTACATTTCTATATTGTTGATATAACAAACTGGGATCTTTCGCTTCGATACCATCATCATATATTCACCAAATATTATCCCTCGGGCAACGATGAAGACAAATAAAATACATCATGTCTCTGGTGGGGGTTTGCGTGGAGCAGAACTTGCTCTACTGATCATTCAGCGGTGATAGGTTGACTCCTTTTGGCAAACAGGAAGCAGGATCAGGTGACTCAAAGCCATGCTAAAAGTCAACTCATGAAAGCAACAAATCAAAGGAGAGCATGAGATTACATCCAAATGAAGTTACCAACCATCTCACTAAATCATCACAATTCTACTTCACAAATACTCCCCCCTGAGATCAATCCACATCTGTACAGTTGGCATAGGTGTGTGAGTAGTAGTTGATTTGTAAGAGCGCTCAAATTCAGAGCATGCATGCACTTGAGGTATTTCCATATAATTAAATTTCCATGCCTTTCTATCTATGAATGTTCCTGAGATGGGAGTATATAGATACTTGTACAAGATGTAACTCCATAAATTTATATACCACTAGGCATCATCATCAGTGTTCCAAATCCTTTTTGACTTCCCACATGGCCACCATCCATGGCTGGATTCTTTTTGGCCCAGACTCGGCCTCTCCGATGGATGCGTTGTCCTTCCAAGACTCCTCTAGAAACTGAAAGGAACTATGATGTGGTATCTTTGTGGGTGATGATGCCATTCCCACACCACTTGCTGCCACCAAAGGTAGCATCTGTGCCAACATCAAAGGTGTGCATCTACTTTTGCGATATGGCCAAATTTCCATGCATTACTTTTATCTTAACCCCTGGGAAAGCATTGCCGATGGTGTGCATCATATATCCCTACTATATTCCACAGCCTTTGAGATCATTTTATTTCTTACCTAACTCTGTAAAGATCATGATATGTGGCGAAGGAACAACAGTGGAAGAGACAATTGCAGAACTGAGATGGAATTCTCTCAGCATCATCAGACAGCAGCCATGTCTTCTGTGAAGTTTCAAGACATGTGGATTTGTCTTGAGGGTGGAAATAGCCTAGGAAATATATTTTGCAATGTAAGAATTATTAACTCCAAAGCAAATCTTAACCCTTAAGAGAGAATATTTTGTGATTTATAGCCTGGGAAAGATATTAACTCCAAAGCAAATCTTTGTGACAACTCTGGACCCAGTTCTTGTCATATTCTCTCTCTCTCTCTCTCTCTCTCTCTCCCTCGCTTAAAGAGAATATTTTGATATTGTCAGGAAGTCCTAGACCCTCCTCTCAGCCTTTCTATGGGAGCTCTCTCTCTCTCTCTCTAAACCCCTAAGAGAATATTTTGCCACTGCAAGGAAGTCATATACCCCTCCTTACCCTTTCTATGGGATCTCTCTCTCTCTCTCTCTCCTTCAGACATTTGTAACTGTAGAACTGCAGAACATCATTATATAATTTTTTTATAAATACAAGTGTCAGTATATACATAGCAATTAGCGAGATGAAATATTATAGCGAAATGGAGGTGGTTTCCTTTCTGTTGCTCTAATCTCTGACAGAACAATTTTGGAGTAAGATCAAGAATATAAGGATACAAAATAAGAAGGATCAATACACACGACTCCCTCATAATTTCAATAATTTCTACATCAAGAAAGAATGGAATGGAACGAAGAATGAGAAGAGAAAAGAAGTGGAATGAAGAATGAGAAGAGAAAAGAAGAGAGACTTGTTGGCTGGTGCAAAGCTCTGTTGTTTGAAGAATAAAATTCTGAGACATGCAGTAATATTTGCCAGCTTTGAGCAAAATGGTGAAACTTAAAATAACCCTGCTCATGAAACTACAACCATGACATCTCATTTTCTACTAATCATCCAAAGGGAAATTGGCATGCAAGTAATAAGAAAAGAAAAAGGGTCCAAATTCGAGTTGTCATGACCATCCCTTTCCGCAGCAAATAACAAACCATAAAACAAAAATTCCGGTGGTCGCAGAGCAGGTCTAAGCAGTGGCAGTTGCACTGGCAGCAGCCAAGCGCTTTCTTGCTTCCTCAATGATGCTGAGCTTGATACCCTTGCCTTTGGGAAGTGACACCCATGGCTTCGTGCCCTTACCAATGGTAAAGACGTTGCCCATGCGAGTTGCAAATTCATGGCCAGTGGCATCTTGGACGTGGATGGTCTCGAAGCTCCCCTTGTGCTTCTCTCTGTTCTTAATCACACCGACACGACCGGTATTTCTCCCACCAGTCACCATGACAACATTTCCAACATCAAACTTGATGAAGTCCACAATCTTGTTGGTCTCCAAATCAAGCTTGATGGTGTCATTGGCCTTGATAAGAGGGTCAGGGTAGCGAATGGTACGACCATCATAAGTGTTCAGGTAGGGAATGCCCTTCTGTCCAAACTGGACAGAACGAACCTTGCAAAGCTTGAACTGTGGAGTAGAAAAAAAAGGCTTTTTTAACACAGTAAAAGATCTCAAGAACTAATTATCATTTATATTCACATATTAGATTTTCATATAGCAGAAAATTGATCCTTAAAGGCATGCCAATGATTTTACCTTCATATAACTAGTGATATTATCCATTACAAGTTTTAGCAGTTGAAATAGTTGTTTCAAACCATATAATATCCATTACACATTCATATAACATAGAACTATTATTGTTTCAAAACATACGAAACATAGTTGACAAGTAGACCAATAATAAGAATTCACAAGAGACGTGACTAATCTTCGACAGGCAATTTTCTTCTATAGAAGAAGTTAAAATCAAAATTTGGTGTGAGCAGTTCAACAAACAATTTATTAAAGAATAAACTATAATGTCTACAGACCTTGGATTCTTCATCCCTTATCGAATGTAGACGGAAGCGTCCCTTGGTGTCATAAAGAAGGCGGAAGTTCTCATTTGTCTTGGGGATTGAAACAACATCTGCAGATTTCAGACAATTTTACAAAAAAAATCTACCAAAATAAACATAATGAAGATGCACTACATCATAAACTAGATGTAATTAAATATAACAAAGTGATTTTAGGGTAAACAAAACCAATACTGGAAAAACAGCTAAGCATATTACATCAAAATAGGGTTGACTGCATACCCATGAAACCAGCTGGGTAAGTCTTGTCGGTCCTGACTTTTCCATCCACCATCACATGGCGTTGCATCAGTATAGCAATGACTTCACGGTATGTTAGAGCATATTTCAGCTTGTTTCTTAAAATAAGAATCAAGGGCAAGCATTCCCTGGCTTTATGAGGGCCAGATGATGGTTTGGGAGCCTAGTAGATAATAAAATCTGGTACTCAGACAACTGCATAAACAAATGAAACAAGATGAAGCACTTCAAGGAAAAGATTTTTAACTTACAAAAGCTCCACCAAGCTTGTCTAGCATCCAGTGCCTTGGGGCATTGAGCCTCTTCAGATGCTTCTTCAATCCCCTGGCCTGAAGTGCATCAAATGAAACTAAGTCCAACAAGCAAGAAAAAGAGTGAACGATCATGTATTTCATGAAGAATTAGGATGTATATTGATGGACACCTAGAAAGCAGAAAAAAATGACTGGCCTAGTTCTAAAAAAATAGTCCATCAAGGCCTGTCATGGTTCTTGACAAGCACCGCTCTGTAAACAATCATCTCATGGAGCAATCAAACTTCCAATCTGTGCCTTGTGAGGCCAAAACGACACCACAAGACTAAACAGAAGTCACAGGTTCCTGTTTGCTAGGGATCTTTGATATCTACAAATCCAGCGTATTGTTTTCGTCTGATCCTTGACAGTTTGCATGTCTAGAACTGGTGTCGTTTCGTTAGTCTCCTTGGAGCCCTCGCGCACCATATCAAAACTAGGGTGGCAACAGCCATCCAGTACCAAACTACCACAAGACAGCTCCTAAACCAAAGTTAAAGAGAGAAAATATATAGGATTGCCAATCATAGCTTTATCAAATCTTAGCCACAACAAAAAATCTTCATCACGAAGTATTCAAGATGCAGACAAGTGAACAAAGGTTTTCAACTGAAAAATATGCTTTCAGAGTGCATGAAACATGATATTCAATAATCAGTGCCCACCAACATCCCCAAAGGCACATACCAGAAACATTAATCCATCTAAAACTGCACAGATTCACGTCAAATCAGCTATATAACCCTTACATTGTAAAATGTGGGCACTAAAACTATGCAAACCTACTGAGATCAATATATTAACCACTACATGTCGACGCTTTTCCGGGCATAAGAAATTACCAACACGAAGGATTGATCTATGAACCCTAGATATGCAGGCAAACACCAACAAGCAATTCATCAAGCCACGGGAAAAGATGAGAAACGAAACGAACCATTTTTCCGGATCTCGGCCGCCTCGCTTCGCCGCCTCTCGAGAGAGCTCGTAAGCGCCGCTGAACACCACGAGAAGCCGAGAGGTAACCCTAAAGGTGACGCGCGGTCGCTACTTAACAGCTCGATGTGGCCTCCACTCCGGTTCTGGTCCAATCCGGTCCGGTCCAACTGAACCATGTTAGA
The DNA here is from genome assembly GCA_900464855.2 of Musa schizocarpa. Lineage (NCBI taxonomy): Eukaryota > Viridiplantae > Streptophyta > Magnoliopsida > Zingiberales > Musaceae > Musa > Musa schizocarpa. Next base: position 21,793,900 of record LS990916.1, read on the forward strand.
CACCAATCCGATGTTATTATTATTATTATTATTATTTACTCCTCGGAAATAAACTTGGCACACGTGCTACTTTGGTGCGCTATCTACACAGAGTTATCGACACTTTTGACGGTCAACTAATATCGGCTCTTAGTAATATACAAACATCAACTTAGATATCAATCATACAATTATATATATGTTAAAATTAAATTTATAGAGGATAAATTAAAAATACTTTTTTTTTATTACCATCTGAATTTGGACAGCGTCAAAATTCTAAGTAGGAATTCCAAGGAGACTTTTAAGAGTTGAAAATTTTCAAAAATAATAAATATAAAATAAGCATGAAAAATACCTCAACCCAACACAAAGAATGTCACCAACCTTCTGCAATTTCATGCATTTCTTAATGAATTTAAGAGTTAATGACAACAAGACTTAACCTTAATTTGTTTCACCAAATGGCCTCGAATGGGTTTGGAAGATGTTAAAGCATTAAATATCACCCAGGAAGAAAAGGCACAACATGATTAGCATAAATATTTACACACATTTGTGAGAGCTAAGCTTTGGCATCAGCATGAAATCAATGGAGCAAGGAGAAATAACAGAACACAGAATCAAAACTTACTGTCTTGAAAGTGTGACAACAAGACAATATTTATTGTCGATGGTATGAATATGTTCCAAGGAGATCTATATATATATTATAATTAGATAATTCTATTTGATTAGCATTAATGTTTTTTATTACATGATCCTATATGATATAATATATTATATATTTAATTAGATTTGATTAGAATTTCTTAAAAATCTTTCATGTAAGATACTTTCCTAATTACTTATCCTGAACTCTCATCTTTTTCCTATAAATAAATAAGATCTCTTAGGAACTTAATACGTGATGTTAAGTTATACGTTCAGAGACTACATATCTTCTCATGTCTCTCCTTATAGTGACTCTATGAAAAATAAGAAAATAAAGAGAATGTGGGTTAGTTCTCCTAACAAATAAACATTATTATTTCTTTCAAATCTGACGATAGTATATTTGCATATCATATAAAGATTTTTTTAATAATATGAAAAAGTTTGCTATCATAATCTTTGATATATCATTATTTGATTTCAATTTCTGATATTAATATTTTTCATAAAATATTATAATTATAGGTTTTATGTTTACAATTAATATGGAGTCATGTTTTAAAATCAAATATCTTTGATCATAAAAGTATATAAGATATATTTTGTATTTTGATCTATTTAATAGCATCATTCACTTATGAAAAAAGTGTTATTTGATTTTGACCGTACGATGCTCGAATGATTCGTCTATATTGACAAGTTGCTTGTCTATTTTATCTTTAAAATTATTCCTTAGTATTCCTCACCTGCTTGTAACATGGATGAAATTACGTTAGAAGTATGTTGCATGTATTTATTTGACGGGCTACTATCAATAGCTTATCGTCGACAGAAGCACTATTGAGGGTAGTTTGTCATCGTGGGCAACAATTACGTTGGGTGGTGTTGATGTTGCTTGAGACGGTAGGATTTGGCTATAGGTGGTGCTGCACACACAATGATGGTGCAATAATGTCAACTATATGTGGTAGCACAAGAAGTGTTATTGTCGGTTGCTACAGAGGAAAGTGATGGCGTTACGTGTGGCGATAGCTACCATGGGCAACAACTGTATTAGGCGATATCATTGCTACATGTGGTGGCACAACATGTAGGGAAATCTAGGGGCGACATTACATGTGCAACGGAAGAATAGAAAACAAAATTCTCAGATTTCCCAAAAAGGTGTTCGTCGTCGTGTGAAGATTGATATGCAAAATCCACAAAATCAAAAACTATGTATATAAATTATTATATTTTACCTAGGGAGATCGTATATCCTTGAATCCCTACAGATCTATAAGAGAGGATAAAGGAGGTCAAGCATCCTCCTCTCTAGCGTGATCCACACAGTAGGGTTGCGACAATGTTCCACACTTGCTATCTAAGGAGGAAAAGGGGAGAGGGGAATAGGAGGTGGCAACCAAGAAAACCTCTAACCTATGGGTGTTTGGTTCCCTCCTATTTATAGATGCCTCCTGTTAATTTAACCCTAATTGATCATGCCTTATTGGGTATTAGATCTCTATCTAACTACCCAAGCCTCTTAGATTAGTAGATCTCTATCCAATAATCTCTCATTGGTTCTTTTTGGATCTCATCTATAGGATCCAATAATTCATGGGCTTATTGTATATCCAATAAGATATGGGCTCCGACGGATATCTCATATCCGAACCTCTCCTCATCGCAATGCCTACCATTTGTATGTGATCCTCTAGACCCAATATCAAGTTGGTCGTGAGTCATACTTGTCAGAACTCCTTTTGTTTCAATGAATTATTATCTTTCAAATAATTCACTCGATTCATCAACTATGGACGTACTAGGCCACTACGCTGCAATCCCTAGACGACACAAGGGAATCCAATAGATATATCTAATATTTATTTTTATATTCTTCCATTGTGCATGTGATGCCCCATAAGATTTCCCTACAGTGGTATCAGAGCTAGGTTGTTCATGCGAAAAATTAGTTTTGAACTGCATGCGTTATGTTTTGGAGAAGCTTTTGACGTTAAAATTGTTGACGTAAAAGCGAGAAAGGGCAGCAACAGCTAATGGCAGCTGGGTGTGTGCAATCGCCTACAGCGGTAGCCACAGGTAAGCCGCCTATGCGTGCGACCGATAGCTACTGGCACTGCACATGTGAGTAGTCCATGCAAGCGATTGCCCTTGCGGGTGCTGCGCTCGCAAGCAATGCCACCTGTAAGGGTGGCAGTGCCCGCAGGGGCGCCTGCCCGTCGAGGCTCCCAATCATATGAGCAACGTCGCCCGCAAGCTGTCACGACCCGAGTCTGATGAGCCAACTGGTCAATAACTCCATTTTGGTCCTTCAACCACGGACCAAAATGCTTAAGCGAGAGTTAACATAGTACACTCATCAACCCCTTATAAGCTAATCATACACATTGCCCACTTCCGATGTGGGACTAATGGGATGTTACATTATCCCCAACTCAATTAGCTTGACGTCCTCGTCAAGGCCCGACATAACCCAGATCGAACCCTAGCATAGTGCATGTGAGGATTAACTCAGTGGTAGCTCTACGCTGTGATGAGTTCTCTGACTCCATCCATGGGTAGCCCTTTCCTACAAAGCCCTCTCACCCTGCCCAAATGCTGGGTTGGCTCTAATACCAAATGTCACGACCCGAGTCTGATGAGCCAACTGGCCAATAACTCCATTTTGGTCCTTTAACCACGGACCAAAATACTTAAGTGGGAGTTAACGTAGTACACTCATCAGCCCCTTATAAGCTAATCATACACATTGCCCACTTCCGATGTGAGACTAATGGGATGTTACACAGGCACCGCGCTTGTGGGCATAGTGCCACCCACAAGGGTGATCGCTGTTGGGAAATCCTTGAGGGTGACATCATATGCGCAGCGGAAGAACAAGAAAAACAAAATCCCCGATTCCCAAAGAGATGTTCGTCGTTATGCGAAGATTGGTACGCAAAAATCCGCGAAACATGAAACTGCGTATAGAGTAGATTATGTTACCTAGGGAGATTGTATATCCATGTTTCCTTGCAGATCCTTACGAGAGGGTGAAGGAGGTCAAGCGTCCTCCTCTCTAGCGGTGATCCATACAGTAGGGTTGTGACGACGCTCCTCAAAACTCCATACCTACTCTGAGGTGGAGATGGAGAGGAGAATAGGAAAAGGCAAACAAAAGCTCTCTAACCCATGGGGCTCTGAACCCCTCCTATTTATAGAGGTCCCCTGTCAAACCCTACTGGGTCCTCCCCTAGTGGGTATTGGATCTGCATCCAATAAGACAAGGGCTCCGTCGGATATCTCATATCTGAACCTCTATTCATCGCAATGCCTATCATATGTGTGTGACCCTCTAGGCCCAATATCGAGCTGGCCGTGAGTCATACCTGTCAGAACTCCTTCTAACTCAGTGAATTATTATCTTTGTAATAATTCACTCGACTCATCGACTACGAACGTACTAGGCTACTACGCCGTAGTCCCCAAACGATATAGGGGAATCCAATCCATTGGACTTGTCTGTCCTCGCCATTCTGCAGTGTACCTATAGTCCTCATCCATCTAATATACTAGAGACCAGATATCGAGCATGGTGTTGTCGGACCCATACGGTTTCTTTCTCGAAGTCTCGCTCTAATCGGATTCTCAGGAGAACTCTTTCTCTCTCAACCCGAATGACCCGGCGGTGGATTTTTGTCGAGCAAGAACACATGGGATATTCCTCTCATGACGCCGAGAGTGGATGATCCTCTATCGACACTCAATAGCCCTCGTAAGGTCGACTACCACTCCCAATGACCAGTTGTACTAGATCTGGGACAACCAAACCTATAAGTCTGGTATCAAAGAGTGGAGCACTCATACAGGACATCCTTGGTGTCTCAAGTCTAAGGACCAGATACACCACTAGGACTATGGAATCGCTGTCTGACAATAAGGCATCATCAACCATCCAGCATTCCGTAAGCGGATCAATCAGTGAACTCATTCTCCAATGAGCACATGTACTGTATCCCTAGTGTCCCTACACAAGCAGCTATGAGACCAGTTGCATCCATCATATGGACGGGTATACAGCACACCAGTCTGTCCGGTTATCACGATATCCCTCTCGAGTAACCTATGACCGGGATTATTTAGGATATGTGTTTAAAGGTGAATCGATCTCACTATCGTGATCTCATCACGATCTGATTCCCATTGCACAAATCCAAGGACATCACAATATATGTATGCATTTATGCAATAGTTATAAAGTGATATATGCCAAAATATAATAAGCAAAAAGATTCTATATTAAGTCACATGTGCCATCACTCACGTGATTAGCTTGCTGGGCACCTATGACTAGCAATCTCCCACTTGACCTAAAGCCAATCACCTATGTGTCTGATCCCCATCAGACCCCTGTGACGCTCAAAACAAATCTAAGACAATGGCTTTGTTAGTGGATCTGCAATATTATCTTCGGATGGAACTCTTTCTACTACTACATCTCCTCGGGTCACGATCTCTCTGATAAGGTGGAACCTTCTCCGAACATGCTTAGATTTTCGATGAGACCTAGGTTCCTTTGCTTTGAGCAATCGTCCGTTGTTGTTCGTGAATATAGGGAGATCGGCTCTTAAGCTACCCTAAGACGACTCCCAAATCTGTGATGAACTTCTTCATCCAAACTTCCTCCTTTCTTTGCATCGATGCAGCAATGTACTCCGCCTCTATGGTTGAGTCAACGGTGGTATCTTGTTTGAAACTCTTCCAAAGACACTGCTCCTCCATTCAAGGTGTACACATACCCCGAATTCGACTTGCTATCATCGACATCGATTTGAAAACTTGAGTCGGTAGCCTTCAACCTTAAGGCTATTACCTCAATATACTAGTAAAAGATCCTTAGTCCTTCTCAAGTACTTAAGGATACACTTTTCTTGCTTTCCCAGTTTCAAGCTCGGATCCGCGATACACCTTTCGTGACACTTTCGGAGCACGCGCTATATCGGGCCCTAGTACATAGCATGGCATACATGATGACCCTATTCTGAGGCATAAGGTATCATATCCATGTTAGCTTTTTTCTTCTGGAGTCTTTGGGGACATACTCGTAGAAAGCGATATCCCATGTCTCATCGGTATGAGACCTCTCTTGGAATTTTCCATGCCAAACCTTTTGACAATGGTTTCTATGTACCTGGACTGGGACAAGCCAAGCATCCTCTTGGATCTATCTTTATAGATTCTAATCCCCAAAATATAGGATGCTTCCCCTAAGTCCTTCATGGAGAAGTGTCTAGATAACCAAGCCTTTATTGTGGATAGCATTCCTACGTCATTCCCAATGATCAGGATGTCATCCACATATAACACCAAAAAGGTGATAGCGCTCCCACTTACCTTTCTGTATACACAAGGCTCATCTTCGTTCTTAACGAAGTCATAAGATCTGATTGCCTCATCAAATCTTATGTTCCAACTTCGGGAAGCTTGCTTTAATCCATAAATGGATCTAAGCAACCTACACACCTTATCTGGATAGTTCTTGGACACGTATCCCTCATGTTGCATCATATACACCTCCTCCTCGAGGTTCTAATTGAGGAATGCGATTTTCACATCCATCGCGGATCCCATAATCATAGTGTCTTTGTGTAATAGCCAATAGAATTCTCGATCGATTTTAGCATTGCTTTCTGGGTGAGAAGGTTTTCGTCATAGTCAACACCTTGCCTTTGACGATACCCCTTAGCCACTAGCCTTGCTTTATAGGTCTCTACCTTTCCATCTACTCCGATCTTTTTCTTAAAGATCCACTTGCAACCGATGGGTACAATACCTTCAAGCATCAACTAGGTTCCAAACCTTATTGGAGTACATAGAAACCATCTCGTAATTCATGGCTTCTTGCCACTTCCCGAGTCTATACTCATAATAGCCTCCTCGTAGGTCTGAGGATCAATATCCTCTGCATCCTCTCCTCTAATATGTCCCACATATCTCTGGGGAGGATGAGATACTCTATCGATCTGCATAAAGTTGAAACTTGTGTATTAGGTACACAAATGATTCGGGTCACGTAGAGTGGTGCTTGAGCTTGGTTCTCCAACCTCGCTCAATTCTATCATTCTCCCACTATCTCCGCCAAGAATGTGTTCCTTCTCAAGGAACACTGCTCTCTCTTAGCTACAAAGACATTTTGGTCCTCGAGATGATAGAAATAATACCCACAAGTTTCCTTAGGGGTATCCCAAAAATTTGCATCGCTTCTGTTCTTGATTCTAACTTATCGGGGGTTGTGTCTTTTTAACATGTGCAAGGCAGCCCCAAATCTTAACAACCTTAAGATCGGACTTCTTCCTTTCCATATCTCATATGGTGTAGACACCTCACCGACTTAGTTGGAACTCTGTTCAGAAGGTAAGCTACGGTTTCTAGGGCATATCCCCAGAATGAGATGGGTAGGTGTGAAACTCATCATGGACCGCACCAAATAATGTAACGATTTCTCCTTTCAGAGACACCATTGGTGAGGTGTTTTAGGAGGTGTCCATTGGGATAATATCCCATGGTCCTTGAGGAACCGAGTGAACTCTGCATTTAAGTACTCACCTCTTCGATCCGATCGAAGAGTTTTGATACTCTTTCAGCACGGTTTTCCACCTCATTCTTATACTCTCTGAATTTCTCAAAGGCCTCGGACTTGTACTTCATTAAGTACACATATCCATACCTTGAGAAATCATCAGTAAATATAATGAAGTAGGAGTAACCTCCAATGGCATGAGTTGACATGGGTCCACATACATCACTATGTGTGAGTTCCAACTACTCAGTGGCTCTCTCTCCAGTTCCACTAAATGGAGAGTTGGTCAGTTTTCCACGAATGCAAGGCTCACAAGTTGCATATGACACATAATCGAATGGATCTAGATATCCATCATTTAGCAACTTTTGAATCCTTCTTTCATGAATGTGACCTAGCCTACAATGCCACAGGTATGCACTGTTCAACTCATCTCGTTTCCTTTTGGACACATTTACATTCATGATATGTGGAGTGGTGTCTAATATAAATAAACCATTATGCAATGTTCCTTTCATGATGATCTTATCATCTAATAATATCGAACAACCATTGTTCTCAAAAACAAATTTATATCCACTAACTATTAAACATGAAATGGAGATAATGTTTTTGATAATAGAAGGAACAAAATAACATGCATCTAATGCAATAAAAGCTCCACTAGGTAGATGTAGGGCAACATCGCCAACAGCTACTACAGCAACTTTTGCTCCATTACCCATCTTGAGGTCCATCTCGCCTCTCTCTAGTCTCCTAAGCCTTGCCAGAACCTGCAACGAATTGCATATATGATAAGCACTACCGGTATCCAATACCCATATGTTATCATAAGAGTCTGACAAATGGAGACTGATCATGAATGTACCTGAAGCTTCATCAAGCTTTTGTTTCGCCCTTTCTGCAAGATACTCTTTGTAGTTTCTCTTCCAGTGCCCATCTTTACCACAGTGGAAGCACTGGCCTTTGTCCTTTGTTGAGTCTTTCTTAGGAATCTTTGCTTTACCTGGTTTGACCTTGCCCTTTCCCTTCTTAAGGGACCTTTCTGCTTTCCTTTTCCTTTTGGTCTCACCATTGTAGAGAACTGACTTATCTTTCTTGATAGTACTCTCTGCCTCCCTCAACATATTGAGAAGCTCTGGGAGAGTCACTTTAAGCTTGTTCATATTAAAATTCATTATGAACTGTGAAAAGGAATCTGGTAGGGACTGAAGCACAATGTCAATACACAAGTTATCCTCTAGGACCATTCCTAGACCTGTGAGTTTCTCTATCCACTCAATCATCTTTAGGACATGGTTCTGAACCGGTGTCCCCTCAGTCATCCTAGCGCGTAAGAGGCTCTTAGATATCTCATATCCATCTTTTCATGTTGTCTCTGTAACTCAGGAGTCATAGAGCCCAACATATAGCATTAAGCAAGAGTGGAGTCATCAATATACTTCACGTAGCGAGCGATCTCATTCTCGTTTGCCCCTTCTTCGGGCGTAGGCATCACTGTATCAAGGACGTACACGATTTTCTCCACTGTGAGAACAATTCTCAAGTTACGGAGCCAATCCGTATAATTTGGACCAGTGAGGCGGTTGACATCAACTATGCCACGTAAGGGATTTGAAAGCGACATTTTCTGAAAATAAAGATGCAGTAGAAATGAATAACATGCAGATTTTGCAAGAAATAAACTATCAAGATATGAACTTCTATCTTAATATGCTCCCACTATTTTACTAACGAGTCACGCGACACCCTCAAATGCGTGAAACGGAAGTCTCCCGTGAGACTTCTAGTGGGGATCAAGATCCAATCGGCGTCTTAGTGTAACCTCGAGGGACTCGACCAATCACACTAAGCCTAAAAAAGGTAGGCAACTCTTGTCGATCACAACTCCTTATGATTCCCGATCTGTTCGATTCCTCCGAATCACCATGGCCTCGAGGGACTCGACCAACCATGATGCTTTCGGTTAAGTCAACGGCTTTTGTTACAAGATGAGTCGATTTGATGATATACCCTCGAGGGACTCGACCAAGTATACCATGCCCTCAAGTCACCGGTGACATCTCTATGTCGTGTAAAAAGATAGCGAATCGCGATATAGGTGAGTCTCGAGGGACTCGACCAACTCAACCTACACCGGAATCGGTTCCTACTTATAACGATGGAAGGCCACGTGGGTCAATCTAATTGCCTCACGTTTACCGGCTTAATATTATCGAGAGATGTTTCTATGATTTGGTCTCCTAATATGACATGTCACACATATACATATTTAATATATATCTACATCGCATGCAAATATATATACATATCTAGTATGTGTATAAGCAATTACACCCGGATGATCATGGACCACAACCTAATATGATTAGGCCCAAAGCCAGTAGGGACTAATCACTCACATCAAGATCTATGTGTACAACGGTGCATCTCCATGCCCCCAGGATCGCCCATTTTCGCCTTCCTTCGGTTTGCCTGTCGACATCTTGATGCATCTTCATGCATCACGATCGTCCGTCTCGTGGATCCCGCTATCGCATCCACGCTCCCACTGTGCCTCCTCATGTGATTACAACTTAATCATAGGCACGCAGGCCCAACAATAAACGAGAAATATAATGGAGGCTCGCAGACCTCAATAATAATAATCACACGGTTCATGATCATCCGTCCACACATCATACATCAAATGTATAAATAATTATCATCATGTTGGACTACTAGATAATAATAATAATAAAATAATAATCAAATAAACCTTTTAATTAATTAATATTTTTCTGAAATCAGAGACATTATAGGGAATTTCTGAATTAATAGGGGTATTTTCGTAATTTGGACAAAAGACAGAAACTGAAATTTCTCAAATTTCGAGGGGTAAAACTGTCTTTTGCTAAAAACCCTAATGCCCTTTCCCCTTTTCACTGCAGCGCGCCGCCACCCCGCCGCCGGCTACCAGCTGGGCGAGAGGGTATCGCCCTTTCACCCAAGTGGCACGCCTGGCGGCGTTCTTTGTTGGGTGGGCGCCACCGCCTCCATGATATTGGAAAATCCTTTGGGGCGACATCATATCTTGAAAGCGGAAGAACAAGAAAAATAAAATCCCCGATTCCCAAAGAGATGTTCATCATCGATGTTAAGATTGGTACGCGAAAAAAACTACTAAACATGAAACTGCAGTATAGAGTAGATTGTGTTACCTAGGAGATCAGTATATCCCTGTTTCCTTGCAGATCCTTAAGAGAGGGTGAAGGAGGTCAAGCGTCCTCCTCTCTAGCGGTGATCCACACAGCAGGGGTTGACGACGCTCCTCAAAACTCCGGACCTACTCGAGGTGGAGATGGAGAGGAGAATAGGAAAAGGCAAACAAAGCTCTCTTGCCCATGGGGCTCTGAATCCTTCCTATTTATAGAGGTCCCCTATCAAACCCTAATGGGTCCTCCCTAGTGGGTATTGGATCTGCATCCAATAAGACAAAGGGACTCGTGGGATATCTCATATCCGAAACCTCTATTCATCGCAATGCCTATCATATGTGTGTGACCCTCTAGGCCCAATATCGAGCTGGCCGTGAGTCATACCTGTCAGAACTCCTTCTAACTCAGTGAATTATTATCTTTGTAATAATTCACTCGACTCATCGACTACGAACGTACTAGGCTACTACGCCGTAGTCCCCAAACGATATAGGGGAATCCAATCCATTGGACTTGTCTGTCCTCAGTTACCGTGTACCTATAGTCCCTCATCCATCTAATATACCAGAGACCGTATATCGAGCATGGTGTTGTCAGACCCACATGGTTTCTTCTCGAGTCTCTCTCTAATCGGATTCTCCCGGAGAACTCTTTTTCTCTCTGAATGAATGATACGGCGTGGATTTGTCCGAGCAAGAACACATGGGATATTCCTCTCATGACGCCGAGAGTGGATGATCCGCTATCGACACTCAATAGCCCTTGTAAGGTCGACTACCACTATAATAATGAATTTGTACTAGATGGGACAGCCAAACCTATAAGTTCGGTATCAAAGAGTGGAGCACTCATCACAGGACATCCTTGGTGTCTCAAGTCTAAGGACCAGATACACCACTAGGACTACGGAAATTTGCCCGACAATAAGGCATCATCAACCATCCAAAGATTCCGTAAGCGGATCAATCGGTGAACTTATTCTCCAATGAGCACTGTATTGTATCCCTATTGTCCCCACACACAAGCAAACTATGAGACCATTTTGTATCCATCATATGGACGGGTATACAAAGACACTAGTCTATCCGGTTATCACGATATCCCTCTCGAAAGTAACCTATGGTAGGGATTATTTATGATATGTGTTTAAAGGTGAATCGATCTCACTATTGTGATCTCATCACGATCCGATTCCCATTGCACAAATCCAAGGACATCACAAAATATGTATGCATTTATGCAATAGTTATAAAGTGATATATGCCAAAATATAATAAGCAAAAAGATTCTATATTAAGTCACACGTGCCATTACTCACGTGATTGGCTTGCTGGGCACCTATGACTAGCACGCAGGCGGTCTTCGTCTCGCCAGCGACCGCCCTTGGGGGGGTTTTCGTTTCATGGAGCAGCATAGTGCGCCATTGCCGGTGGGTGCCGACCCAGCCGGCAACAAGCTGCTACAAGCAGGCTCCCCGGCCGGCTGCAGCAGACGACCCTCTATGCTGCGCCGCCGGCGCGGCCGCATGCATGCACGTAGATCGAGGGCAACAACTGTTGCTGCCCTTCCTTGTTTTTTTGCATCAACAATTTTGACGCCAAAATTCTTCCGAAACACAACACACGCGAGTTCAAAACCAATCATTCGCACGAGCAACCTGGCTCGATACCTTTGTTGGGAAATCCTTGTGGGCTTACATCATATGCAGCAGAAGAATAAGAAAACAAAATCCTCGATTCCCAAAGAGATGTTTCGTTGCCAGCTTAAGATTGGTACGCAAAAAATCCGCTAAAACATGAAACTGCGTATAGAGTAGATTGTGTTACCTAGGGAGATCGATATCCATGTTTCCTTGCAGATCTTTGGGAGAGGGTGAAGGAGGTCAAGCGTCCTCCTCTCTAGCGGTGATCCACACAAGAGGGGGTTGCGACGATGCTCCTCAAAACTCCGGACCTACTACCGAGGTGGAGATGGAGAGGAGAATATGAAAAGGCAAACAAAGCTCTCTAGCCCATGGGGCTCAATCCCTCCTATTTATAGAGGTCCCCTGTCAAACCCTAATGGGTCCTCCCCTAGTGGGTATTGGATATGCATCCAATAAGACAAGGGGCTCGGCGTCGGATATCTCATATCCAACCTCTATTCATCAATGCCTAACATATGTGTGTGACCCTCAGGGCCCAATATCGAAGTTGGCCGTGAGTCATACCTCGCCGAACTCCTTCTAACTTTCGGTGAATTATTATCTCGTAATAATTCACTCGACTCATCAACTACGGACGTATTAGGCCACTACGCCAGTAGTCCCGGAGACGATATAGGGGTATCCAATCCATTGGACTGCATGCGTCTCGCCATTCGCGTGTACCTATAGTCCCTCATCATCTAATATACCGGAGACCATATATCGAAGCATGGTGTTGTCGGACCCACATGGTTTCTTCTTGAGTCTCGCTCTAATCGGATTCTCAGGAGAACTCTTTCTCTCAACCCGAATGACCCGGCCGGGGATTTGTCCGAAAGCAAGAATACATGGGATAATCCTCTCATGGCCGAGAGTGGATGATCCTCTATCGACACTCAATAGCCCTAAAAGGTCGACTACCACTCCCAATGACGGTTGTACTAGATCCGGGACAACCAAACCTATAAGTTCGGGTATCAAAGAGTGGAGCACTCATAAAGGACATCCTTGGTGTGTCTCAAGTCTAAGGACCGGATACACCACTAGAACTACGGAATCGCTATCGACAATAAGGCATCCTCAACCATCCAAAGATTCCGTAAAGCGGATCAATCAGTGAACTCATTCTCCATGAGCACCGTGTCTGTATCCCTAGTGTCCCTACACAATTGACTATGAGAGACCATTTTGCATCCATCCATCATATGGATTCGGTATACAACACACCGTCTATCCAGGTTATCACGATATCCCTCTCGAAGTAACCTATGACCAGGGATTATTTAGGATATGTGTTTAAAGGTGAATCGATCTCACTATCGTGATCTCATCACGATCCGATTCCCATTACACAAATCCAAGGACATTACAATATATGTATGCATTTATGCAATAGTTATAAAGTGATATATGCCAAAATATAATAAGCAAAAAGATTCTATATTAAGTCGCACTTGCCATCACTCACGTGATTGGCTTGCTGGACACTTATGACTAGCAATTGTTGCCTGCAAGGGACGACACCTGTAGGAACAACGCCGTTCGCGGGCAGAAGCGCCCGCCGACAAGCACAACAAGCAAGGGGAAAAGGATGGTTAGGGTTTTATTGAGCAAAAGATAATTTTATCCTTTAAAATTTTTGAAATTCTAAGTGTTGTCTTTTGTCCAAATTATGAAAATACCCCTTATAATTTAAAAAATTTCATACATATCCCTAATTTCAAAAAATATTTATTAATTAAAATTTTAATTAATTATTATTATTATTATTATTTAGGTCCTACATGATGCTGATGTGTATATATGATATATGATATGTGGATAGATGATCATTTGTGATGTGTGTACTTGTGATTATTATTATTGGGGTTTTTGAGCCTCCATTTTTTTTCTTGTTTATTGTCGGCCTATGTGCTTATGAGTAAGTTGTAATCACACGAGAAGACACAGCTAGAGCATGGAAGCGATAGCGGGACCCACGAGGTTGAGACGGGTGATTGCGATGTATGGAGATATGTCGAGATGCCGACGGAACCGATGAGGACGAGATGGATGATCATAGGGATGGAGATGTACCGCTGCACACATAGATCTTGATGTGAGTGATTATGCCCATTGGCTCGGGCCTGATCACATTAGGCTTTGGTCCATGATCATCTGGTGTGATTGCTCATGTGATGTGTGATTACTTGTACACCTACTAGATATGTATATATATTTGCATACGATGTAGATATATATTAAATTTGTATGTGTGTGACATATCATATTGGGAGACCAAATCAAAGAAACCCCTCTCTCGATAATATTAAGTCGGTAAACATAAGACAATTAGATTGACCCACGTGGCCTTCCATCATTATAGGTAGGGACCGATTCTTAATGTAGGTTGAGTTGGTTGAGTCCCTCGAGGCTCACCTATATTGTGATTCGCTATCTTGTCTATAAGATAGAGATGTCACCGGTGACCTAAGGACATGGTATGCTTGGTCGAGTCCCTCGATGGTATATCATTGAATCAGACTCATCTTATAACGATGGTGTTGACTTAACTGAATATCATGATTGGTCCAGTCCCTCGAGACCATAGTGGTTCGGACGCCGAATAGGACGAGAATCACAAGGAGTTGTGATTGGCAAGAGTTGACTATATTTTAGGCTTAGTGTGATTGGTCGAGTCCCTCGATGTTACACTAAGATGTTGATTGGATCCCGATCCCTACTAGAAGTTTGCCGGAGACTTTTGTTTCATGTGTTAAGGGTGTCGCGTGACACGCTAGTAAAATAGTGAGAAGATTAAGATAGAAGTTCATATCCTGATTGTTTATTTTTTATAAAATCCGCATACATCTTTATTTTTAAAAAAATATCGCTTTTAAATCCCTTACGTGGCATACTTGATGTCAACTATCTCACTGGTCTGAATTATACGGACTGGCTCGGCAACTTGAGAATTTTCTCATGGCGGAGATAATCGCATACGTCCTTGATACAATGATGCTTATGCCCGAGGAAGGGGCAAGCGAGGATGAGATTGCTCACTACGTGAAGTACATAGATGACTCCACTCTTGCTCAGTGTTATATGTTGGGCTCCATCACTCCGAGTTACAGAGATAGCATGGAAGGATGGATGTCAGATTCATTCTCCTACATGTCCACAAACTGTTTGAGGAACAGGGAAGGACTTAACGATATGAGATATCTAAGAACCTCTTCTGCGCTAGGATGACTGAGGGGACACCGGTTCAAAACCATATCCTAAAGATGATTGAGTGGATAGAGAAACTCATAGGGTCTAGGAATGATCTTAGAGAATAACCTATGTGTGAATCTTATGCTTCAGTCCCTATTAGATTCTTTTTCACAGTTCATAATTAATTTTAATATGAACAAGCTTGAGGTGACTCTCCCGGAGCTCCTCAATATGTTAAGGGAGGCAAAGAGCACTATCAAGAAAGAGAAGTCAGTTCTCTATACTGGTGAGACCAGAAAGAAAAGAAAAGCAGAAAAGTCCCTTAAGAAGGGCAAGGGTAAGGGCAGATCGGGTAAAACAAAGGTTGGTAAGAAAGACCTAACAAAAAACAAAGGCCAATGCTTCCACTATGACAAAGATGGGCACTGGAAGAGGAACTGCAAAGAGTACCTTGTAGAGAGGGCGAAATAGAAACTTAGAGAAGCTACATGTACATTCATGATCAGTCTCTATTTGTTAGACTCTTATGATAATGCATTGGTATTAGATATCAGTAATGCTTATCATATCTGTAATTTGTTGTAGATTTTAGCAAAGCCTTAGAGATTGTCTAGAGGAATATTGCATAATGGTTTATTTATACTAGACACCGCTCCACATATCATGAATGTAAGTGTGTCCGAGAGGAAACGAAATGAGGTGAACAGTGTATACCTATGGCATTGTAAGCTAGGTCACATCCATAAGGGAATGATTCAAAAGTTGCTAAAGGATTAATATTTAGATATATTAGACTATGAGTCATATGCAACTTGCGAGCCTTGCTTTCATGAAAAACTAACCAACTCTCATTTTAGTGGAACTAGAGAGAGAGCCATTGATCTCTTGGAACTCATACAGTAATGTATATGGATCCATATCAACTCATGTCATTGGTGGTTACTCCTACTTCTTTATCTTTATTGATGATTTCTTAAGGTATGGACATGTGTACTTAATAAAGTACAAGTGTGAGGCATTTAAGAAATTCAGATAGTATAAGAATGAAGTGGAGAACCAGACTGGAAAGAGTATCAAGACTTTTTGATCAGATCGAAGAGGTGAGTACATCAGTACAGAGTTCACCCAGTTCCTCAAGGACCATGAGATTATATCACAATGGACACCTTATTATACACCTCAGCTCAATGGTGTTTCTTGAGAATGAATACATTCATGGCGGAAATAGTGGGAGCTTAATAGAGTTAAGCAAGGTTGGAGAATCTAGCTTAAGCACTACTCCACAGCCCGAGTCTATTCAGGTACCTAGCACACAAGTTCTGACTTTACATAGGTTCAACGGAATATCCTATCCTCCTGACAGATATGTGAGACATATTAGAGGATGAGATGTTGAGGATATTGATCCTTAGACCTATGATGAGGCTATTACGAGTATGGACTCTGGGAAATGATAAGAAACTATGAATTCCAAGATTTAAAACCTAGTTAATGCACCCAAGGGTATTGTACCTGACGGTTGCAAGTAAGATAGAAATCTATAAAGTAAGATTAATAGTTAATGGGTATCATAAAAAGTAAATGATTGACTAGGATAAAATCTTCTTAAAAATTCATCATAATTCTTTTGACTATCGCAGCATATGAGATCTGATGGAGACTACGGCTGATGACGAGTTTTCTCGTGGTATGTGCCGGAGTCGAAGAGGATGGATTTGGCGTTTGGTTGGGGTTGTTCAGGTTACAACTTCAACAGGCGCTCTGCATGTTGGTGTTCTGGCGTTGTGAACAGGGCCTGCATGCAGTTGTGTTGATGCAGCAATATCTACTTGAATCAAACCTTGTGTCTTGTATGAAAGATGAAATTAATTTGGTTGATGTTATGTATCTACAGTCCTCACTCCACATATTTACTGCAATCTATGTTGATGCTTCTTCTTTCTATCCCAACTTTGATCTCTCTAGGTTCCTCCTCAGCAACTTTTGTTGCATGGCCAAACTGGTGCATCAAATGATGAAAAGCTTACACTTTCCTACTATTTGTCGAAACATATCTCGAAAAGATAGATAGTGAACATAAATAAATCATAGAAAATGATAATAGAGGAAAAAGAATATGAACCCTCAAGACTATAAACTTGTACTTATTGCCAGTCTCTCACAATCTCTCTCTAAATTTTTTAGCCTCTTTTAGCTTTTCTGTATCTTTCTTTCTTTTTCACTTGAATACTTCAACCAATTCGAGGGCTCATATCTTATTAAAGCTTTTAGGTCAATCTCATATCTAATCATAAAATTTAATTTAATATTCCGACAATATTCAATATCAACAGCATATGTTTCAGGCTTTCAGCTATTGAAAGTTGGAGCTTCTTAAACTCATAGCATAGTGATATGTATCCGAGATCTCTTGCGGCTGGTTGAGTCTCGTCATAACATCTGATAGATGATAGAGTTTATCTATACCATGTATTGCTGCATGAAAGAAAAGCTGGAACCTATTGGCCATAAAACCTTGGCATGCATCAGTATCTAATTCTCAGTTTCTTAATCCAGTTTGTGACAAGCTTACAAGGAGTTTGTTGTTCAGCTTCAGATACTAATATTACTAGAATTTTATTCAAGAGAATCTGGATGAGTAGTACTTGATGATCTTCTACACAAATGACTTGCCAATGCAGGAAGCTTTCAGTCTTGAGAGGAGCACTTGTCTTGCACACTACAGAATGCAATTCCTGCAGTTCAAGCAAACACTTTCTTGAACTGTTTCACTGTCATGGATTCCTTCAGTCAGTGATGAATTCTTAGATATCTTCAAGGCACCTGAATCCAAATACTTCCCAGTGTGGTTGAACCTTTGATCTAAAATTTGCACTTTGGAACATGCATTCATGAGTTCCTAAACCCCTCTTCTTATTGGAATTACATTGCCAGTGCCAACTGCAACTGCAACTTGTTTCATCTCCATCTCCGACATAGTCATGTCCTGCAGATTTGTGGGGTCCAAATAGGTTTAGTTTTAGTGAATGATCAGTGGTAAGTACAACACATTCTCCAAGTCAAGCATTGCACCATTTTTATCTGGATTTTCCCTATCCAGGCTGCAAGAAATTGTGATTCAACTCTGTCAGGATAATTACTACACTGCATTGCACCATTTTTATCTGGATTTTCCCTATCCAGGCTGCAAGAAATTGTGATTGAACTCTGTCAGGATAATTACTACACTGCATTGCACAGAAGAGGGCCTAATTGGATATCAACATAGTAAGATAAAAAAAATCTAAAAAACCTTGTTTGGTAAACCTCAAGTTATTTGGGAGCTGATCAGCAGAATGGAGTTGTTTGGCAAACCTCAAGTTATTTGGGGCCTAATTACTACACTGCTCAGCAGAATGGAGAGATAGAGTCTTTTGTCAGTAAGCCAGAGATACAAAAAATCTAAAAGCCTAACTCTTTGCCATTGTTCTCTATCTGAATCTAATTTTGTCATGATGCTAGATCACATAAAAATAGTTTAAATCTGGATTTCTCTGCCTCTGTAAGTTTAGAACTGATCCATATGAACTAAAAAAAAGAAAAGATAAACTATGTGAATTGCTTAAAAATTCTACAATTTGTTACTCAGAGCTCAACGATGAAAAAAGATCAAATAGCCGCATTATGAGAATATATGGAAAGAATTAAAAAAACAAAAAACTACTGGATCCGGCAATAATTCTGCTGCAATTTTCAACAGAAATTTCTTCACATAAAAGCTTAAAGATGCTGATGAGAATGGAAAGTGATCCACCAAGTATGAAAAGGTCAGAGATGGTTCAACTGCTGGACTACTTTTTCTAGCTCCATGTGAGTCAAATAGTGTCCTAATCCAAGCTTTGTTTGATTGATACTTGATACTAGAAAACTTTGACAGAAGATTGCTTTTGTGTGAAGTCATTATGTAACGAAATAATCTTCATGAAGTGATAAACTATATTGCTCATCTCATAGGCTAAATAAATAAATCATAATACCTTTGAAAGGAAAAAAAATAAACTCAAACCTTTTCTTCCCATTTTCTCTCTTTTCTTTTTCTTTGTTGCATGAGTTTTTAGTTTCACATGTAATAGTAAAAAAGTCTAGCTCTCTTATATTAACCGCCTCTCATCTAATCTAAATGATATGCTATGCAATAATATTATTGTCTAAATATTTCATGATATTAAAAATATAAATCAGATAATAATACATGTCTTATTTACTGACCTAAGTTTTTAGATGCAGTGATAGTAATAAATATGACAATAATCCATATCAAGCATGCAGAATCAATCCTATGCAAACCTTTTTCTTTTTTTTTTTCAAGAAGAAAAACTAATATTTGATGAGTAAAATGATTATAGCAGACTCCATTCGTATCAGTGCGAATCAAAAAAATTGAAATCAAGAGATAAGTTATCCTACAAAAACAAAATCTGAAATGTGTCTACTAACAGAATTAGGAAACCATTTTACAGGTACGTTTTCTTCTCTAGAAAAATGAAATATAAATAAACATATCCAAATTACTCAAATCAAATTCCGATGTTGCAAATTTTCCACAGGACAAAACCCCAATTCTTTGGTCACAACTCCTGTCCTAAATTACACACCCAACCATCACTCAACCTTTTTAGTTAGCCTTCCTTCTGAGTGGGAGTGTGGAAAAAGGCTGGACTTTTCCTTCCCAACCCGCAAATGGCGAAGCTGATGCAAAGCATCCGCCTTTTGGTCGCCCTCGTCCTCCTCGCCCGGGCTGCCGCCGGGGAGGCGGGGGCCGAGCTGCCGCTCGGCTGGATCCCCTCCTCCCTCTCCGGCTGCCGCGGCACTATCGCGGAATGCCTCGCCGGGGAGGAATTCGATCTCGGATCTGAGGCAGGCCGCCGCATCCTCGCCACCTCCAGCTACATCAGCTACGGTGCCCTCAAGCGCGACACCGTGCCTTGCTCCCGTCGCGGCGCCTCCTACTACAACTGCCGCCCCGGCGCCCAGGCCAACCCCTACTCCCGCAGCTGCTCCGCCATCACCCAGTGCCGCGGTGGATGAGAGAAAAGCCAGAAAAAAAAAAAAGCTGGGTTTTGAGGAAGGAGAAGAACCAATTTGGTATGTATTTGGTCACTCTGTTCGAGGTTTAAGTGATTGGTGTTGTGTGTCATGAAGCCATTGTTGTAGCAGATTTACTATTTGGTTATAATTCTACTTTTTTTTACCTTTTAATGCATCTTTCAGAAAAGAATTGATGATTAAGACTTAGATTTAGTAGTTTCCTGGAAGATATCAATAATTTATGTGTAACTGAGATGTGTTGCTATTTAGTTATACTTCTGTACTCTTTCCTTCCGATGCATTTTATCTCTGCAAAAGAAGACATTTTTCAGGAAAAGATAGATGATTTAGTCTATGTGGGTTTTACGTGTAATTGAGTTTGATCTTTCATTAGCAAAATTTGATGTTCATCAG
Organism: Musa schizocarpa; assembly: GCA_900464855.2. Lineage (NCBI taxonomy): Eukaryota > Viridiplantae > Streptophyta > Magnoliopsida > Zingiberales > Musaceae > Musa > Musa schizocarpa. Next base: position 21,814,652 of record LS990916.1, read on the forward strand.
GAAGAGGTGGGAGGGAAGAGAGGGGGGGGCGGGGGAATCATTAAAAGTTTATCTGTTTAGAATTTATGCCTAGGAAATGATGATATGGAGCTTTGATTGTTGGTAATACAGTGAGATTGGTGGGGGAAATAAATGCTTGTTTAAGGGTAATGGAGTTGAATTATTGGTGATATTGACCTTTGGTAGTTGGTTGTTCCCCCCTCACTGTCGTTCTTTGGATGGAAGAGAAGGAAAGGATGACTGATGGAGTGTCAATGGGGAGAAGAGAAGCCCATAGGATCATGGCATTTATAAAATAATCATGAAATTACTGGTCTCTAATGGCTTTGATAGGATGGGTCATGTGAAATTTACAGAGAGAGAGAGAGTAAATTGGCAAAAATTTGGCCATGTTTACTACAAGCAATCTCTTTGAAAGATAAGCTTTCTATGCATAAATGGATTGATGATAATGCAGAAGAGATTAACAGGACCATAAAAAAAAATGCACATGACAATTTTACACCCTTCAGTATTTATTGTGATGTTGAACAATTCAAATATAGTGCTTTATATGTCTAGGAACAGAAAGCATAGTAGCATAATTCAAAGTCCTTGTTCTGTTTTTGGTTTACTCCACCCACAGTCCCCATCTCTTAGGTTATATATTGAGGCCAGTTCTAACTTTGAACATGGAAGGTGGTGAAGAAAAGAAAGATGCTTTTCTCAACTAGAAAGAAGTCTTACTGATGCAGCTGAGTTTTCATATTAGTAATTCCTGTTTTCATGCCCAAATAGTGTTGCCAAGACAAAAACTATATAAATGTTGCTGATGCAACTATGATTTTTCATGCTATTGATTCCTATTCTTGTTGTCTAGCTTTCAAAACCAACTTAAATGCCTGATTTCTACTATCAGAAATTAGCTACACATGCTATTAAAACCTTCAGAGCAGGACCATTCATTCATATGATCAATAATGTTTCCAATAAAATATTCTTGACTAGTAAAACATTAAAATCTATTTGGTTCCCTGTATTAACTGTCTACTTCAACTTTTTTTGAGGAAAGAAGAGATTCTGTTCACCCATAAGCCATGGAAGATGAGAAGGGGTCCAAAGAGACTTCCAGATGATTGTGGCAGACAAATGATCAGTTGTGTCAAGTGTCACTTTTGGGTTGTTGCCCTCCCAAAGATGGCATTTCTGGTGGGGATATCACCTATATTTCAAGGCATTTATGACCTACCAAGGTCAATAGGACTGACAGATACAATCATAGGACCAGAAACACATCATCCATAAAAGACCCATATGAACCGACAACGGCAGCTATATGAACCAACCAATTAGCAAGTCCCATCAGCTACCAACAGTGACACTGCAAGGATAGTGTCCTTTTAGACACACGCTGATTTATTGTCAAGATTGTGTTATCAGCCATTTGTAAAGGAGGAACAAAGGACAAAAGAAACTCATCTTGATTTGTTTTGGTCTCTATCTTGAGATAAGTATTCAGTGGTGATCACAAGGGAGGGGTTTTATTTTCCTTGTAAAAGCGAACCTGGTCATGCGTTCTTGTGTTTGTTCCTAATGCAGAAAGTAGTAACAAAAAGAGTTTATAATTTACAGAAATCTCTATATAAAAATAAGACAATAAAATTTTACCAAGCAGCTTCAGTATTAAATTTGATGTATTAGATCTGCACTAGATCACTGAATCAACTGGGGACCATCTAATGTGGTTAAATCTGGTCATGCTGGTGACTCCTCAGGTGTTCCCTCTAAGCCACCAATTAATCTTCCTTGTTAGATCTGGGTTAGACTCCATAAGATCTAAGGGGCTCATGGCCTGCACCGACACCAACGAGCAATCACAACAAATCATAATATCACAAATAATATTTGAGATCAGTTACATAAGTCTTTTTGTTGCCATTCAACTTCCTAAAAAAAAGGTGCCACTAATACAAGAACAAGAGTACAAACATGAAAAAGAAATCAGAATTCAGCCTTTCTGTGAACAGTAAGTTGATTGTACCACCCATTACCCTTTCAGACACATGTATAGTTACTTGTGTTGGCTTTCTCTGCTTCTTGTCAAAGTTCCATCAATGTTCTGTGAAGTTGATGTTTTTTACCTCGTGCTGTTCCAAACATCTTCTGACAATTAATTTTTATTCATTAGTTATTTTTTTCTTTCATTTAGAGTTTTTTTTATCTTTATAGAGTTGGTTTAGATGGCATGTCATGACACTGGAATCTTTAACATGTCTAACAAAAGTTGATACTTTTGCAGATTAATTTTGCTAATCATAGATGTCAAATAAAGGTCTAAAGTAAAATAGAGCTAAAAATGAACTGTTATCACTTACCTTTCCAACTAATTTTGTTTTGTTCTCGTTGAAGCTAAGACACCAGAGCTTTTCTTTGTGCACTGTAATTGTGCTTTAACTAATATCAATGGTTATCACTCAATTCATGTTTTCAACAGTTTCAAGCTGCCGTATTGGTGAAAATATCATGCACTGATCATCTTTCATCACAAGCTTTCACGCGTAACACCATGCCCTTACAGATGCTCAAAGTCAATTAATTCCTCTTTGGCAACTCGCCTTCAATGTCATTCCATGTTGGGTAGGTTAAACTAGAAAAAAACGCACTAGTCTATCTTTGGATGATTCAAATCTTGTTGGGTTTCAGTATCCAATGCTTGACTAAGTAGCCATTTAACGAATGATTTTAAATCAAAAGAATTTAAAGCTTGAATCTATACCTGGTCGCTAATTTGAGGCCGAGCAGTCATCTACAACGGCGAGGAACCAAATGATTGACGAGTTGAACTGTTTATGGCCGACCCACGGAATCGCAAGGTTTTGGTTGGTCGATGTGGGACTTTAACAACCATATCACACACCAAAAATCATCTTGAGCTGAAGCATGAACGTCCGATATGGATATTATGTTGTAAGCTGTGACCTTTGGTGCACGAATCCTGACCCTGTTGATGCTGCTGATGAAGGCTTGAACGTCGATAGATCGAGAGCTGAAGTTTCTTCTTCAGTGCTCCAACCTTCGATTTCTCGTTAAGGAGATCATTGACATGAGGAAGGGATTAGCTTTTCCCCATCTCAACACGGTTTCCCTAGACAATGGTTTCTTACAGGGCTTGTAATCCAGCAGCCAGCAGTAGCCAGTCTCGTGAGTCTAAATAAATAATAACTAAAAAAAATTAAAATGAGCAGATGAATCATCTTAAATTAAAATGGATGTTTATCGTGCGCTCGTTTGATGCGTATGCAAAGGCATCATAAGCTTCTACCCTCGTCAAAATTTGGGCTACATCCACGTGGTCAAAAGCTGGGAGGCCACGGATTGAGATTAACGGATCTTTTCTTCTTGTCACAGTTAAGTGTATATATCTCACGACAATTAAGTCATATATATATATATATATATATATATATATATATATATATATATATAATACCTATGATTACTGGGTATAATTTAAATGTTTATTTTTATATTTTGTATGACTTAAACTATTGTTAATATTTGGAGAAATATAAATATTATACGAAAATTTGTAAGCTCCAGATTAAATTAAAATAATGGGTTTCTCCGGGTATCTCTTTGGGTCTGAGAACAGCTTAAGCAACGTTCTCATAACAACTCAATGATAATATATGTTGCCAAGTACCTCGGTGTGCTGACACTTCCCGATGACAAGGGATATTTTGATGTAATATTTTCAACAATCCAATCCACCGGTCTTTCACGCAGATCATCTAATCCAAAAAGACAGCGAAACAGAACTGTGTATGACACCAATGATAACATATGATTATATTATATTCTTAGACATGTCTGGCTACATATTTCCAAATTATTGTCCGATGAAATAGCCACCTGGTCAGACGAAGCTGTTGGTTGGAGTTGGTATCATGCGACAACAGCAGCAGACATTCTTCTCCGCACATCTCGCCATTCCATTCACGCACACAAAAGCAGTTCACAAACAAAGCAAAATACCATAAACAAGATAAATGTCGCTGGAATAGGATGGGCGACTCTGAGACTGACTACTCACACGTTCAAATGCAGAGTTTCACAGCCAACCTTTTCCAACAGAAGCATCCTGGCTGCAGTGATAATACTTCCCAAAGGGTGTCGCTACCTTCGGAAGAAGAGATACCAGGAAGGATGAGAATGGTAAGGTCTCTGATGGATCGCAATCATTTTGGCCCCTTCTTCCTGCTGAGGATCTCCTGTTCTTTCAGGCGTTGTTGAAATCTTGCCAGGCGGGCCTGAAGGCTGACCAGCCCTGCTGCTTTGCGAGAGAGAACAAAGCTTAACTGTGTCACATAGTTGTCAATAAGGCTGCCAGGTTGGTCCACTTCCGCCAATAAATTCATTTCCTACAAACGACCATACTGCCCCGAGTTAAGAGCAATAGAAGCATATCGAACTCTCCCATATATAACCCATCATCAAAAGGCGAGATGTTCAGAGAATAAGCAAAAAAGTTCAAAGTGGATATTTGTACTTTCTTATTTTGATGTCAGAACAAAAGTTTATATTCACTAGAAGAGAAATCATGGAGTCATTATGGACACTTAAGAAACTTCTAAAAGACAACTACTGATGCTACAAGGTGTATATATTCTCAAAATCATAAAATGCTCCTCAAGTACTTAAGTCACATCAAAAGGTGATTCAGACTGTGTACAACAAATCATGCATAGAGTTATGGATTAATATAACATAAAAGCATAGCAATAAGGAACAAATCAAATTTTATCTCATAGACAATTGTAACCAGTTCAAACCACGATTCACTAAATCTGGCAAAGTTAAAGCTTACGGGTAATGCTCATAAGGCTGTGTGTACAGTCGTAAACACACACACAAACACAAACAAAATAATGATAAAGAAAACTTCACACAAACACAAGTGATGTTTTCAAACTATAGTGCTCTACACACATTGGATTGGGCAATCACTGCAATATGGCATTTGATAGGCACTTCATAGACAAAAACATCATCTACTCCTTTCTCATTATGATATGCTTATGTATTATTCTGTATAAGAGGAAAAATATGGCTAATAATTCAGATTTGGTAGGATAAAATTGTTGAAGATGCTGTGCTGCCTTCAAAATGATTGATGAAATTTACATTCCTCATTTTTCTTTCAACGTCATCTCTGTTGAGAATGTGAGTATGCTTGTTCATTAGCCATGAACATGCAGATTGATAAAGACGAAAAATGATGTGAGATGGGTAGAATGATGATAAGATTGAAAAACCAGTTAGTCTTTCATATTTAGGTTAGTGCTGGACGATACAACAAGGGTAATAAACTGCCAGTAGGTCAAAAAGCTGAGATTTTAGTTTTACTAGAAAGTAGGACTTAATAACATTAAATTACATAATTCAGGTTTCACAAGCTGAAAATGTTATATAGATCAGCATCAAAGACATTTCTTGTTAAAAATAGATTATCACCAAAACTAAGCTGGCTTACAACAAATGGGCACCATGTTGTACAGCACTAAAAAAGTTACACAAGGGTTTTATAATTACCTCACGCACTATCTCCATTGTATTTTCAATTTCCTTCCTATGAGCAGCTATCAGAGCATCCTCTTCCTGAAAATCACAACAATGATGAAGTTAATACTAAAAAATGAGATGAAGTACCACTTGACTGGCAGAAGCTGAAAAATGATCTGGATGTTTTAACCTCAAGAAGAGCATTTATTTCTTCATCATTGCATGAAGCTTCCTGTTCATATTGTTTTGACACAGTGTCAGAAGCAGAATCAAAAATATGTTGCTGCTTTTGATTAGAGGGAGGCAGTCGAGGTCCACTTTCTTTTTTCGACCAGTTCTGTCTCTCAGGCTTCTCTTCCCGGGTCAGTTTTCTCCGAGGTGGGGATACCTTTGGTACCTTTTCTTCATCTTGAGTATCAGATGAATTCTGAACAGTATACGATTTGTTGCTATAACCTCCAAGATTGCTTTTCAAGTCAGCTCGTTCCCTGTCAAGTGAACCTGATACTTGCATGCTTTCTTCCCTTCCGTTACGATTGTAATTCATTGTTCCAAGAGAATTCCTATCGGGCTCTGATGAAGAATTATGCAAAAACATTTCAGCATTCCTTTTGGGCACTTCCACTGCATTAGAGCCTTGATTTTGCTCCGCAAAATTATCTGTTTCAACTGAGATAGGAAGTGATGATGCTAACTCTTTGCTCGAAGGAACCAAAGAAGCAGAAGCCTGATCTTTTCTAGAATTGCCACTCTTGGAAAGGCTTTTAACCCTGCTCAGTCAAAAGTTCAAATTACAATAGCTAGAATAATATGAGCTGTAGTGTTTATGCTTTAAGCTACACAGGCAATACCTATCAGCATATCTCAAAGTATTAAGGGTATGTTCACAAGAACCAGCATTTGGGGAAATGCAAGAAATCATAACTGTCCTTGAATTGCCAACAAATGAATCACGAAGCACCTCGGTCAACTTGCTCCCCCTAAATGGAATATGAATTTGATCATTGTCTAGGGCACGGATGCATTCCTTTAAAGCCAAAAGGCTCTTGTTTATTTCTGCTCCCTCAATTCTGAAGTAGAATATCAAACAAAACACTAATTAAAATCATATAAAAGAGAGCCCAATGAAACAACAGATGTTAAAATTCTTGAATATACTTCATTCTTTTGGATGTCGCACATTGAAAGACAAATATTAAAGAGACCACAAATTTACAGACCTAGTTTGACGATCATTGTCCGTTGTATCAGCGCCCCGCTCGCTCCCAGCAAGATCAATGAAAGATATCTTTCCAACCACCTTGCCACCCTTTGATTCATTACTTTCCTTTTGTCTTCTGTTATCTTCTACTTCTCTATGCTTCTTAATTGCTAGTTGCAAAATAGCATGGGATCTTGATGATTCCTCGTTAGCTCCTGTGGAACCCGTACTTCTTGCAGCATTACCTTTCTCAATAAATTCCTTAACCATCAGAACATCTGAGACCTCAAATTCCTGTAATCCCACAATACAAACTTGCTGTCTTCCATCTTCCCTCATGCAAAGTTTCCTGACAAATGTTGTCCAAATGGATTGCAACATTTAACATCATGATATAACACTAAACAAATTATTTAGAAACTGGAGATACGGAAGATGTCAGAATACCCAATTTCAGATGGTATAAGAAATTTATAAATTTGAAAGCAACTTTTGCTCCAAACAGAAGTATGCTATTTCCAAACTGAAAGGTAGTATAAATTTTTTTGGGCAATTTAATAATACTATCTCTAACAAAAATAAATCTTAATAAAACATTGTACCAGTCACTTATAAGACCAATATGGCATACTCCAGAATGTCACTAAAAAGATAAAAATATTAATTAAAATCAACTGTATAACTAAAAACAGTACAGAATATTGTTAGCATCTAAAAGTATATTTTGATAATTAACATCTTAACTTCTCTGAAGGATCATTAAGCTTTCAATACACCAAGATGTGACACCTAAGAACAATATAATGAATAATATAATTCAAATTAAATAATGTCATCCTGACAAACATCACATGGAATGTGGAATGTGACAAACAAGCACGAAAATACATGTTATTTAACAGCAACAACTAGCACAAGACTACACGATATAAAAATAAAAATTCATAGACAAGTAAAAACCAAGTGAAGTCACACCATGGTAATAACAGTCCAACCTTCTATCACAGAGAAGATCAAAAAGCTTTCCACCATATATCTCAAAATAACTAAGCCATAATTTGAACTTTTGATTGCGGTAAAATGGTTGATGTAACAGGCGAACAATGTCTTCTACAGCTCTGAGTGGCAGTGGTTGCATAGTATATGTCTTTCCACTACCTAAACAAAAAGTAAAAACAGGTGCAACAGTTAATCCAAAACACGGTATCAACTTTTGAAATTTTGCATATAAGGAAATGCCCATTTCTTTAGAATAGGTGACAACCAAAATAAAAAAATACAGTCAGAATGATTTGTAAAAGAAGTAGCTCAGGCATAACATAAATGTGAAGAAGATGAACAAAGCTGAACTTTACTTCAGACATTAGGGATGTTTATGATAGTATTGTTGTATAACCAGTTCTGTACATAGCTTCAGCAGATAAGGCATAACTAAATTCATCCAGATAATTTTCTCCTTTGGTTTTTCAACTGAGCCGGTATCTCAAAGTTTCAGTTTAATATGAGCATTCTTAAAGAAATCTAAATTTTTTTACCAGTAACATGTGGCATAGACCGACTGAATCAACTATTCTAGACCAAATTCACAAGGCTAGGTGCTCAAATTTCTTATACTTAGGATAAATGAGAAGGTAACAATTATAATTCTGAACAAAAAACTTAATATAGCGAGCATCTTAAGTAAAATTAAAATTAAAACAGAATTACCAACAAATAGAATTGACATAAGTATACAAATTGCACATTGTTAATTAATAATTACAAAACAATCAAAAATTCATATATCATGTTTTGCAAGATGAACCTGTTTAACCATAAGAAAAGCAAGTAGTTTTTGCTCACTCAAAGATGGTCTGTATAAGTTAACCAGGATATCATAAGTAAAATTAAACCAGGATCACCAACAAAAAGAATTGACATAACAACCTGCACAATGTTAATTACAAAAAAGTGAAATATTCATATATCTTGTTTAGCAAGATGAACCTGTTTGACCATAAGCAAAGCATGTAGCCTTTGTTCGCTCAAAGATGGTCGGTATAATAGGCTCAACAGTCACACGATAGACCTGCATGAATAATAAATATTTGATATTTGAGAACCATAACTGATGAAAGTAGTTGGAGATATATCTGAAATCATAGAAAAGTAGTTTAATTGCCGACCAATAGACATTACTAAAAAATTACAACAATGACAAACCTCATCATTAGTGACATGCTCATCCAGGACAGCATCAAAACAAAATTCATGTTTCTCCACATATGCAGTCAAATCGACCTGCCAAAATAAGATAAACAGGCATGAAATTTAGATCAACAAAGAACGACAAAGCCAACTTCAAATGACTATAAGCTTGATATGCTATTTGCCACATGTATATACTATATATTCAAATGTGCATCTAACAGAACAGAGATAAATAAGAGAAGTATGAAGCAAGTAGCTTAGTTCTGACTAAAATAGATATCCATTAACAATTAATTGTTTTTTTCACAAAAGATAAGCAAATTTAAAGCCAGAATTTAAATCTCTGCCTGATATTCTTTTTAGTACATCAATACAATATCACTATTTTGGTGGGTATATCAAACCATTCCATCTGATATTTACTAAGATAATAAAAGACAAAAAAGAAAAGTATTATACTGATAATGAGCTGTATGTTTGGATATCCGTTCTGATAAAACCAATAATCACTGTCCATACCAACCGGTATAGTCGATATCTGAAACCTTGATCTGAAGATATAATAATTGGTTAAAGATTTTATAGTAAACAACGTTTGACATTGAGTGCAAATCAAAGGAAACCTCCAAAGAGCAAGATTTTATGAGATATCAACCATGAACAAGACAATGAAACCAACCGAACAACCAGAAAAGGTTAACCTATGTATGCAATAATAACTTGCAACGAAATGAATTGTTCTCCATGACATCTGGTCACATTCCATCTATAGGAGCAACACTGCTTCAAATGTTTCCAGTTAAGTCAAAGAAGTTATCAACTTGGCTTATTTGTCAAGTTTTCAAATACTGAGCAAACCTTCCATCAACAAAGATGCCCTAACAAAGGTCTTTCATGCTGTAGCATGAGAGCGGGAGCATGCTGGCATATGTGTGGTATAATTTCAAGTAATGATGGTATAGGCACAGCATAGTTACGTGCTATGCTGATCAGCATGCTCTATATGAACAACTGCAAGCTAATCATATTTCTAGCCATGAATCAAACCCACAAGTGTCAGCGTGACATTACAATTCCATTTCTACAGGCTAGACAAGCATTATGTGAAACTAGAGCCATCCATTGAAACTAAATCACTCAATTACTTGCAATTAGCAATGTATGAAGAGTGCAAACGCAACAAATTGGTTTCAAAAAGGTTTTAGTGATCAAGAAATTTAGAATTCAACAAAAGAAGTTTATGCTCTTTTTTCAAAAAACCTGTTCAGAAATAAATTAAAACCATCGAAAAAAGTGGCCTCCTTATCCATATTGATATCCTAACCATCAAACTCAGATATAGCTAAATTAGTTAATCTTAAGTTATTTTAATTCTTTTACCAATCATATTTTGCTTGTTTACATCGAGGATTGCCATTTCATGGCACAGAAGTATGTCAACATCGTTTGACCTGGTTTGCATGCATGTATACTGGTCAATACAAGTCAAATTTTAGTGTAAACCTTTTTAGCACCTTTGAAACAGATCCTTGTGACATGTGCTGCTACTGTTTAGGCGTGATTTGTCATGACTTGTCCTTATATGCACCACTAAGAAATGTGCCATTAGTGTAAAACAGAAAGAATCCTTATGCCACTTGATCACCAAAAGCATTTTACCATACAGGGTCTTCAAAGGTTTATCAAAGCACAGAACACCATTAATGAAGCATTCATGAATAAGGTAACGGTTGAGAAATACACTAATTGCTGCTCTCTACTCCAGCACCCTAAAAGGCGCAGCCTTCAAAACGCTTGTTGTGTCTATGATTGTATCATGTCTAAGTCAATAACCAGCAGTTGTCAGATACCTCCGAACACCACAGATACTTCACAATATATTAGGACAATTACATCATCTCCACTTACGTTAATTATGTTATGCAAGATTTATCTATGTATGATTCATCTATATATGATTCAAGGCATGTCCCAATTTGTAATTAACTGAAATCTATCACTTCTTAAAGTTTCTTATTTGCCTTTGAAGCATACATTTGCAGTTTATGTGAATGGTTGTTATGATTATTATGAATAACATAAATGATGTTCACAGATTATTCAAATTAAACAAACTATAAACATAAAAATATATAATTATATATATATGAATTAAATGTCATGTACATATCATATAGATGTGCTTCCTAAAGTTTTTTATTTTCCTTTGAACCATACATTTGCAATTTGCATGAATGGTTGTTATGATTACTATGAATAACACAGATGGTGTTCACAGGTTATCCAAATTAAACAAAGTGCAAAAAAGAAAAAGATATGAATTAGATATGTATACATACTATATCATTTCCTAATTTTATGGAAGCCATATCAGTGTGTATCTCCATGCTTCATCTCAGTTAGTATCTTAAATATACAAATACAACAACCAATAATAGCCCAACCCAACTATTTAGGGTAGGATGCTTGGATCTTTTCCAAACATTTTGTTTAGGATGATACACTAAACAAACTAATAGCAGCCGAATTCCTTATTGTTGTTTCTAATAGAGTTTAGGTCTCCATTTACCTCTTCTCAAAGCATTAATCCTAATCCACTCACCTTTGACAAAGCATCTATATTTTGTTTAAATATGCTCATATCATCTTGGATTTTTTATTTTTGTTTTATCTTGTATCAGAGGCCTTCACCTAGTTGTACACAAAGAATTCTTACACCTACCTGCACATAAAATTTCTTGTCTTTTCTAGCAATCCCATACATACATCTCAGCAACACTTATCTTTTGCACATGTTAAATAATTGCTCAACCTTCCTACCCATGAAGCATAGCTCATCTTACAACTGTCACATAAACTTGCCTTTTTATCTAAAACTGATAACCATCTTTCTTTAACACTGTTAATATTGTCAACATCATTTTCTCTTCCTTCCAAATAATATATGCAAGACACTTGAAGTTTCTATTGCTAGAAACTTCTCATCAATCTATTTCAACTATAGACTCAATAATTTTTTAAATTGTTAAAATTATGTATTTGGTTCAAGACCTACTTAGTCTAAAAGTCCTAGCTCCTATCTTTGTCAAAATAGATCTTAAAGAACTGCTAAAACAGATCTCTCATAAACAATCCACTGAAAGGAAAAGACGGGGCAATTTATAAACCACCGCAGCTAAATGAAACCACATTAAGAAAAATGCGCCTAGAGAATGAAAGCCTGACAGATATAGATAGTTATCTACAAAAACAGACATTTAAATTGACTCATTTTTTGTCTAAAACTCAGTTGACCTTGTGATCTTCAGAATACCTGATAAATCAACACTCTGAACCTAATAATAAACCTGTAAGATGATCCCAACTTCACTCAGAGAACTACCTTCTTGGACATAAAACTAAATTTCTTTAGGTGTTGAACTATTATGGCAAAAAGCCTGTAAAATGATTAACAAGAGAATCTTGGTTTTCATTTGAGTCTTTCTTTTATTTACAACATGAGACACCATTTATAGAAGTTATACAATGTCACACCTGTAAATTCCATTGATAAGCCTCTCAAGATGTTATCCAAGAAGATTCCATAAGCCAAGAATGTTGTTTCGCCTGGGCCAGTACAAAACAGATGGTATGTATCGGTCAAGGTGTTAACTAATACGCTGACCACCCCTGATTCAAACAGTCCGACCCGACCATATAAAAGAAATAAGAACCTTCCCTAATTGCATCTGATTGTGCTTGTGCGGGACCAATCACAAGATCTTTTGTGGTCCACCGTTGTCGCCTACCCAATACATGCCTATTCTCCTCTTCCTCCCTCCTCCTCTACCTCCACTACCTCCTCCTCCTCCTTCCTTTTCCTCCTTCCCCCTGTTCCTCCACTGCCTCCCTTTTTTTCTTCCTCATCCTTCCTCCTTCCTCCCTCCTCTTCCTCCATCGTCATATATTCCTTTATCTTCCTCTTTGAGTCACTAGTACATACCAGTACACCAGGTCAATACAATAGTACCAACTGGTACATACTACATAACGGAGGGACAGATATAGGTCTGATCCTTGAAATGTCATTCCTTGGTTTAAACCACCTAACATGATTTGACAATGCCAACAAAGATAGTGGAAAAAGAACCTCCTCTTATGCTACTCTGTCCAACTTTGTAAGATTCTTCTATCATGTCATAGGCACATGTTTCCATCAATTTTAAGTTCATCATGAATTTATAAAGAATGAAACTCAGATCAATGTTCATCACCTTATTGTAAAACATAAAAGCTGAATTCTCTTTTCTGGTTGTAAAATTAAATTTTTAATGTGTTTGTACCTTTCTTCAAAATCATCAAGATCAAACATCAGAAATTTGCATGAGGTTAATAAACTGTATTAACCACATAAAGAAATCTCCAACATTAAATATAGAAGACCAGACAAGGGTGACTTTATGAGTATTTCTATGGCAGCACAAGTTTTTTCTTCATCAAAGTTAACAAAATGATAGAAAAAAAATCCTAACACCCTCATGTTGTCTGTGTTACTAGTTCAGATCCTTTGTAAAAAGGACAAGATGTCAAAGATAATTATGAACTTATGAAAATAAAGCCCCATCCCCTTTGCTTAGCTTTGAAAAGATTCAGCAAACATACTTTCTTCGCTGACAAAAAAATAATTGGCATTTAATATTGAAAAAAGGGTAAAGACAAGTATCATAGGTTATGCATATAAAAAAAGAGAAGCTGCATGGCATATCAATGGATGGGTACACCAAATGTTTATATTTAACTGGCATAAACACAAATGCCAATCAAGTACAATTACCATCAACAAGAACATAACCAAGACTGGAATTGCACACAAAAGATTTACAATAAAAGCATGCACAGTAATCATTAAAAATAAGGTCCACAGCAACTAATTCAAATTTTAATGGTAAAGAAAAACAATTGGAACCAGATCACCATATTTTCTGCAGATATTACAATACCTTTAGCTTTGGCTCATGGACAGTTAAACATGCATTATCATTTACAGTGACAATGTCATCCTCTTTTCGCGATTTCTCCTTTTTGTTCAGAGGTCTTTTACGTACCTAAAACGAACGATGAGAAATGGGGAAAGAAAAATTAACCAGACATCTAATGCAGCATAAATATTTATAATCAAGCAAACAATTTGGCATACAGTATAGAATACAATCTTCATTCAACCATCCAAATTTAAGCAGTCTTGACCGAAAAGGAAGAAAGAAAACAAAGTACCATCATCAATGCATCCTTGTTGCCACCAAGTTGATGGAAAAATCATCAGGAAGTTGATTTGTAACTTTCTGGATGATATTTCTGTGAAAGAGCTCTACATGACTTAATATATGGGAATGTTCTACTTCTCAAATTAACAAAACTTTTTCCTTCAACTATAACTGGTTTCACAGTGCATAAAATCTTGACCATTTGAAAGTGTTGCCTTCTGTCCTTCAAGTTTTAACCGTCCTTACTCTTTCTCGAGTTTGATCGATCATTTTTCACTATGATAAATGGCTTGTGGAACTAATATCATATCACTTCTTGATGGTTTCATTGACCAGAACTAAAAGTTCTTTCATCACTAGATGTAATTTTTCATTTTCATAGGGACATACCATGCACAACCTTGATGTTCAGAAATTCTACATCACCAACATTGACTACAAATATTACATCATAAAACAGTTAAAAAATTTAAATGACTTAATAAACTGACACAATCACGTAATCTGAATTATCCAAGTGCTATTGTGAATCAACACAAAAGGGTCACTATTAACTCTGCCAAACATATTCTTTTCTTAAGCCAACACATAAATTTAACTCTTGAGATTTGTAGTTCTTTAGTTATGGCAGACCTGGACAAGTTACCTCCAAGTTAATGATTACAGACTCAGACAGCAGGTGAATATTCTCTATTAATAATCATGTAAGGATGTTAACAACTTACGCTGCATGTCATTGTTTAATATACCAATACAAGCACAATATGGTAACTAGGGAGATGCGTTCCCTATTTCTTGTCAGTAAATTTTGAAATTCACTTACTCGCATACCATTGACTTTCGCATATACGTGTCCACTTTGGATATTAAGTATGACAAACTTCCATTAAGTGCTCTATTTTCTTTTTAATTCGTTAAACTCATATTCAACATCACTTGGAATAGAGATGAAAATGTCCAGGGCAGATTGGATTCTTTGAACTAGATACATATACTAAAAGAAAACTTTCAACCTAGTGTGGGAAATAAACTAACCCCCAACAAAAAACTGACACATGGGCTCCCAGATCATGGAGGATCCCAACTTAGTAAACTTCATTACAACCTGACCAGCTCATATGCCACATCATCACCATATCAAAATGGAAAATATCCCCCCAGTGGCCGGATATGGGAAATCTTCCCTACTGATCCATTAGGGTTCTGACATTATAAAAGGGGCTTCCTCATAGAAGAATAGGACAAACTTTTCCCTCTTTACTTTTTCACTTACTTTCTCCAATTCGTCCTAGTTTGAATAAGCTATAATTGGTGTGACTTGCAAGGTTTAAGTCAGATTTCACCCTAGTTTGAATAACTAGAGATAGGCTATAACTCTTGCAGTATTTTGCTCCATTCTCACAACAGAGAAGAAGAAAAGGGACTTTTAACTTCTGCAAAAAAAAAAACAGAAAGTTATATATTTAAAAAAACAAAATATAAATAAGCAACATCTGCACAAAACAGTTCCACCCAATCTATGTTGCTTTTAGTTATAATATGCATTTCAATAACTCATACAATTCTATTTCATCAAGCATTTCAGATATGGGTCTCAAAAGCTAGAATCGTGAATCACAATTTTATTATGGAATCCAATTTATTTCAAACAAGGTGTACTAGAATGAAACTGTTATCCAAGCATATTGCCTCTTTGGCGTTTACTTTCCGAGCTAAAAAATAAATTTACTGAAAACCTGTTGACATCATTTTGATTTAAAACTGCAGTTAGGTAACATAGAACATCACATCTTTAGAATGCACTACCAGAATTTTCAAACATACCACGACTTTGATCTTGGCAACATTGCTCTCTTTGGTACTAATCTCTTTTTCATTATCCACTGGCCTCACATTGCCCTCTGCTCGCACTTGTTGCTTAGTAGAAGTCACATCATAGTCATCATCAAATCCCCTGGTAGGAAAGAATGGTGACGGCTCAAATGGTTCTGAAAATACATGCTGCAAACAGGGGACAAGAACATAGTCCTTTATTAATTTCAACAACAATTACAGATAGTCATCATTTGAAGGCACCAATTAATATCATTCTTTACAGTGATTGCAAACAAAGCTAATTTCCTAAATTTTCTCACTCAGATTCCAAAGTAAAATTCTGTACTAAAATAAATCATGGAGCACCCTAAGAAACTAAAAATAAATCTCATGGATATGTATAATTCCATGAATGTTATCTCTGTACATGTATGAAAATATATTAACTATTAAAAACCATTGTGTTCTCTTTGCTTTCTTCTCATTCATTTTATGTTAAGCTCAAACAAGGTTCACAGCTCATGTAAAATTGTAAATATTGTTCTACTTAAAAAATTAATCCAAGAACGGTATTTCTCATAATACCACCTTCGATATCAATATCAAGCCATTAGTAAAAAGAGCATGGCTTGTCTATTTATGGTAACTGATATTTGTCCCATAAACATCAATAATCCACACAAACTTGCTCAGCATAACAGAGTAAAGCAGAAGGTTATGTGTTCATACTTTTGACAGCAAAATAAAGAGCATCCTCCATTCTATGGAACAAATGTTCATATAACCATGAAAAATCTTGCAAGCAGGATTTTTCATGGTCAGTCAATGTCAAGCGGGATTCCAGCATAGCATGGTAGGTTGGAGGGCTTGCAAGACTCCTATTCTGACTAGGATTGCATCAAACAAGGGAAAAGAGAGGGATAATAATCAAAAAAAGTCGTTCCCCTAAACCTTGTTCAGCACTCAAATGTGTTGTCCATACAATCAATAAATGGGTCTCAGGAACCATCTGGAATGATATTTCTGAGCCCAGAATAGCAAATCAGTCTGTGGGTTACTTTAGTTATTGAATTTTTTTCTTAATTTAATTAGGGCTTAGCTAGTAAAAATTCAACAAAGAAATTTGAGCTCAACAGGGTGTCCAGACTTCTATCACAATTTCTATTATATATTTTTATTATTGTCCAGCAATAATATTAGTCTAGTTGAGAAGATTTGGTCGTGATAGCTTTTGGAGTCTCTCATTTCCTTTGAATCGAAGCAGTGCTCGCCAAAGGCAGCACTGTAACAAAAATGCAGCAGCATGTATTGCCTGACAACTGTATATAACTATAATTTGGATCTAAAGGCTTTATTCTATCATCAAATTAGATAAAATCTGAAAATCTATGGCATGTGCATTTGACTAATTATGTAAAATCATCAATTATGCCCAACACGTAGGAAAACACTTGTAAAAAGAGTTATTACCATGAGGATTACAAGCTAAAGCAAGGTGATGAGGAAAAAGAGAATGACAAATCCAGTTCCAATGCATAAATATCATTACATAATCATAATCAAGTTAAAAAAAAGAAAGAAAATGAAGGTTAATTACACGCAAGTAAACGATAATCATGACCAAAGGAGGGAGAGTTTGACAAATGTGAGAAAAGCAATCAGAACATTATCGAGGCATTAGTGTTACAAGGAACATGTCCAACAGATACTGAATGAAATGTAGTATATTAAGCCAAAAATTTAGAGATAAAAGTAGCAAATCATAAAATATTCCTTAACAGGAGTAGTATATTGTTGCCAAATAACTTGTACTTATGCAAAAGGGTCGGGCAGGGACATGCAAGGTATGCAAAGACGTAGAGTAAGTTGGTGGTTGAACGCTAAAAACAGACCACACGATGAGTAACAAGAGCAACATCATTCAAGGTGTTTCATGATATGATGCTTTGCTGAAGGCTAAAAACGCTAAAAATGGTGGAATCAGGGAATCATTCTCGAACATTCAAAGTCGAGGGATTCTATCATCAGTTATCCTTGTATATTTAATATCATAATCATCATTGACTTGAAGAGGCAAGACACTATCACCAATATTTATCACATTTCAGTACTAATCTTAAACAAACCCATGGGGAATCGGCATAGGTTATAAATGTACATGAGGAGGAAAACCAGCAGTCCTGTATACCCCCAAAATAATAGCATTTGGATACATACAGGCTGTCGATGATTACCTCCGAGAGAAGCTCAGTGTCATCCATAGCATGAAGATCCAAAAGCCCAGCTCCAAATTCCCCTCTGAGTTCAGGTGAATAGAAGCCATCAGCTGCGGTCATCGTACCCAGACTTTGTGCTGTTGGAGTGTATGGTTCAGAAACAGATTCCCCATTGAAGTTAAGATTCCTCAAAAGCCTAAGGAGTTTCTGCTTCTCCTCCACCGACTGAGGTCCATATCCCTGCCAATACATCTCTCAAACATTTAACTAACAAATTATTTAAAAGAACATTTAGGCCTTATTTTTAGTAGATAACCTATGAAATTTTCAGCAAAATCTTTTATTCGTGGTACTTGAAGATTAAATGTTCAAAGGGACACTGGCAGGCAAAGAAGTTATCACATCTGATGCCGCCTTTGGGGCCCATGCTATAATGATCGCATTCGAAGCAGCGCACAAGGAGAAAATACACGAGAGATTCAAAATGCACTATAAAGATTAAAGAGAGAAACATTTTTAGTCCTTTCATTATACAAGATGTACCAAAGATCAGGAAACGGTCGGTTACCTGCATGAGGAGATTGGGGAGGAGGCGGTTGTCAGAAGACGCCATGGGCGAGGCCAGGTGCTGGAGCCCGGCGGATTGGAGCCACCGCGCCATGACGGCATCCCCGGCGTCCCCACCGGCCGCCGCCGCCGCCGCGGCGGTGCCGGCGCCGCCCTGTTGCACCTGGCCACCCATGTGGCGCTGCGCCCTGCGTTGGGGCGCCAACTTTCCGCAGCCCTGGTGCCCGCCGACGCCGATCTACAAGATGCCAAGACCCGCCGCACCTCCAGATCGAGATCGGGAAGGGGGCTCACGGAAACATATATGCCGAGATCTACCGCAACTCCAGGGCGAGATCGGGAAGATCCGATCGCGACCGGCGGAGAAGCGAAAGGGATCGAGGAATCGGGTTCTCGATGGATGTAGCGGCCGATCCGGTTGGGATCTGGGGCAATGGGGCTGGGTTCGGGTGGAGCCGGGAACCCTAATCTTAGTGCGGCGAGAGTCGATGGATGGGGGCGATCGATGGATCGATCGCCGATGGGATTGGAACGGGGAGATGCGAAGGTTTCTTGCTCCGAACGGGAGATGGGGAAAAGGAGAATGAGTGAGAGACGGAGAGAGAAGGGGGTCCGATGAGATAGAAAGAACGAGTGTCGTCGCCGAACCGAACCCAATGAATTTATTAGACTCATGTGCCATGTAACAGAGGCGGTCAGGAGACTAATAGAAGGCGATTTGTCTCCGACAGTGGCTGTGTGATTATTTTTATTTTATTTCTTTCGGCAAAATTATATATATATATATATATATAAATGATTCTTATATTTATCTTTCAAATTTAAATTTAAAATTTATATTTTTATAAACTAAAAAATAGGATTACCTTTGAACTGATTATTTAATAATATGAAGAGATAGACGAATATAACATTAATAGAGTAAAACAATCAAATGGTCAAAATTAAGAGTTTGAAGTTTAGAAATAGGAGAAAAACAGTTTTATTTATAAATAATTAGGTATAGTTTCGATAAATATATAATGTGAAATACTTAAATACGTTGTTATAATATGTGAAATAATTAGTATTAATGTTGTAAAGAAAAACAAAGAAACACAAAGAAAGGATTTTACTATAAATTATAAATACATATTTAATATATTCTTAATTTACCTGTAGATAAATAATATCTTGTAGATAGCATGTAAAAAAAATACTCTATATACAGTCGGGACATTACTTATTGTTAATCGACTTACTATTATTTAAGAGTGAGTTAAAAACTTAGATGTTATAAGTATCATTCGAAACTCAATTGTAATTAAAGAATATTAAAAATTTTATGGATTGTTTTGTATTTTATGAAGGATTATAATGAGATCTAAAGGTATTTTAGGTACTTTTCATATTTTTTTATGAAGGATCTTATGAGGCTTAAATGCTTTAAATATTCATTACAGGAACATTAAGAATATTATAAATATTTTATACTACATATTTCAATATTTGAAATAATAGATAAGCATAAATTATTTTTTTCTTGGAAAAAAGAAAAAAGGTGTAGAAATTCAGAAGAGTAAATGTTTATTTTATTTATTTAGATCTAATTGCTGCCTATTGAAGCTTTATATTTTTTTTTCTTTGTGTCATGTAATCAAATAAGACAGCAATTAATCAATTATTATGGTTCATTTAACTTGTAATAATTATATAGCAATTGAGTCCAATGTTTGGATCAATATTTGAGATATGAGATCTAACCTATAAATAGCCCTAATTCCTCATAATACAATATATTTTTTATATTAATATATCATTAGTTTTATTTATAGCAAATAAAAATCATCCGGTGCAAATTACACCTGTTTTTGTGTGCAAATCAATATACACTTTGCCCACCTACTTCATCAATATCATGTCAATTTGCAGTACTGTCATGTGATGTTGTTTGAATAGAACAAGAAAAAGGAAAAAAAAAGAAGTGCTACAATTTTAATATGCATGTATCTTTTAAATAAATTATTTTAATATTTATCCCTCTAATATTAAATTTAATATATATATATATATATATATAATTGTACTCCAATTAACTAATCATTATCTAACAAATAATTTAAACTCTAATTACCATCGATATAATTTTAATGTAAACAACAAAATAACTATAAAGACATTCATGATTATGTTATAACTATAAAGACATTATCCCCAATAGTTGGATTTATCGATCATTTAGAATATATTTGATTTCGAAAATATCATCTTCTCACAAAAATAATTGATTAATTTGGAACATCGAGTCAGTGATATGACATGATCCAAACATTAATTACTACAAGTAAATATTTTCCTACTCAATCGCATAATACGACTACATCAATAATCATCGAGAGATGCTTTAGAGATTTAAAGATCTTTTGATATGTGTTCCCAAGAGAAATATATATGCATAATATTTTTATTTAGTGGGATATATATACATATATTATGTTTGTAATGGCACATACATTATTTCTGATCTTTGAATTCCTACATCACCATGCAATCAAAGAGGTGATCGGATTAATTATGACAGACATAATTACTATCAAAAAAATTTAAATATAATTATTCTTAACTAATTTAAGTCAAATATATAAATGTTAAATACATACAATATCCTTGATATTATATTTTTATAATAAATAAAAAATATTTATCTGAAGAAAACACTGATGGAGAGATTAGATGATGAATCTATACGGCTAGGCTAGCATTTCCAAAATGAGAAGAACACTTTGGTTCTTCTGATTCATTAGCAAAGACATCAGAATTTGGTGGGATACGACTGACATAAATAACAAAAACCTTTGAAAATTAATTCACAATTTTCATCGATAATAGATAGCTCTTAGTTACCATGAAAACTCAATGGTAGCTATTTTAATTTGTTTTTAGGATTATCTTTTTATTTTTTTTGGCAAAAAGAAAAAAGAATTTAGTAAGATTTAGTGGTCTATAGAAAAAGGATTTTAAGGAAGAAACAAAGCTTTGTAATCATGTTTAGTTTGAAAAGGATGTCTTCAAAGGGAGTTCAAACCTAAGTGGACACCCAACAAACGCTTGGAATGAATGCAACACTTGGTGATGTAAAGCTTTCGCTCCCAACACTTTTCTCCGGTGGAAAGCTCCAAAGGTGTTGCCTGCCACATTAATAGATGTTGATTAGGTTACAAATCCCATCCATTAGCCATTGACATTATTGCAATGTTGAAGTCACATTCTAATTAATCCAAACCTATTTCAATTGTTTCTAGTAATCCTCGAATTAATTTTGAAATAAGTTCATCTAAAAAAGTAGGTATTTCTTTTGGACATCGTAATAATAATCATGTTTTTTTCACATCAAATCAATGTGATCCATTTAGACGATGTTAGAATATCTATTAATAAGATAATAGATGTATCGAATATATATATATATATATATATATATATATATATATATATATATATATATATATATATATATATATATATATATATATATATATATATATATAAAGAGTATCGGAGACATGTTTGAATTTGAGTAAAAAAAATTATTTATAATAAAAATTATGTGCTTTTGACATCAAATTAATATAATCGATTTAGACAATGTTAAAAGTATCCATTAATAAGATAAAAAAAATTCGAATAAAAAATAATAAAATTATTCTTTTAAGACTATGATAATTTAGGGTTCGTAGACACCTCTCTAACTACATAAATAATAATTTTTTAATTGATCTTTTTGAATTTATATATAAACTATCGTCGTATGTCATGATATATTTTTTTGTGCGAGTAAAGTTATCTGATAATTATTTTCAGATTATTGAGTTACCCTAAAAAAAAAAAGTGACTACATTATTATTCTCTTTGGAATTACATGGAAGATTGAAATCAAATCATTTAGGGAACACATAAACAAACAAACACATCCTATGGAGGAGATTGAGAGTATTACCAGCCGACATGATGGGCACTTTGCTCCAAAATCTGCACATCTCAAGCTCATCAGGAACAGTGATGGATGGAGCAAAAAACAGCAACTGTGATAGCAGATGTGTCCACATGCATCAGAAACAACATCCAGTAGAGATTCCTGCAACATGTCCACTATGATTGCAATATGAAGGTTTAAGTTACTTTTGTGATGAGTTATTGCTTACTTGGGAAGTATCTTAGCTTCTAAAAGGTTCAAACTACTTCATAGATTAGCACATCCATTATAAGTATGGATTCACTTAAGAAAAAGTAGGAATGGATTAGAATTTGTTGCTCTAAATATTTCATGCATTTTTAATTTTCGATGAAGAAGTAAGATACGAGAAAATACTTCCAACACTCTTACATTTCTCTTTACTAGATTTAGAAATACCGAAAGAAAAGATATATGAGGAGATTTGTACTTGAGCTGAGATTGGTTCATATTATGAAAATTTTGAATTTTTTTTCTGTGGACATATGTAACAAATGTCAAGCCACTTTAATGATCTTCTAATATGTTTCTTAATTAATTTTATGATTATTAATGAGGTGGCCAAAGGCGATTGACAATAAAAAAAATAAATAGGAACATAAAGTAGAGAATACAAAACTAGATTTTGAATCATAAGACGATCGTCAAATCAAATTTTCGATATAAAAGTCATTTTGATTTTGAATCCTTGTACACACCGATAATTTTCCTAAATCTATTATGCCTTCTCTTGTAATAAAAGACATTCGTCATCGTGAGATCTCTTCGACACATCCGTATATCATTGGGCAAACTAATGTTATCTGTCTATCAAATCACACAATATAAAATATATATAATTGGGATGATAAGTATATATAATTTTGATATCTGTGTAACGAGAAATATATTATCGTTACAAAGGCATATTTCCATTTCGATTTGGTGATGAGATGACCGACGACTTCGTCGGGTCGTACGGTGTGAGCCGGAATCGAACCGTGTTGCTTTAAGATTGGTGCTGCTAAGCAGGCCTTCCGAGCCGTGTATGGTCCACGACAAAAGCCCAACAATCGAAAGTCCAGCTCACTCGTCGCTTTCCTCCCTCCCCTTCTGGCCCGTCAAAACACTAGGGCGTTGGATCGATCGGTTCGGTTCCGAGGTTCGCTCCTCCTCGATGCCGTCCTCGGATGACGAAGTCGATCGGATCCCTTTGAGTGCGCGGCCGGAGTGGTCGGACGTGAGGCCCGTCCCGCAGGACGATGGCCCCAACCCGGTCGCGCCCATCGCTTATCGCGATGACTTCCGGGAGACCATGGACTACTTCCGCGCCGTGTATCTCGCCGACGAACGGAGCCGCCGCGCCCTCGACCTCACCACCGAGGCCATCGGCATGAACCCTGGCAACTACACCGTGAGCTTTTGTTCTTTCCCCTCGTAATCTCAGTTGTCCTGAGATCGATAGATGCTGGGGGAAAAGTCTTCCGAAAGATGTATTTTTCTTGTTAAGAGGGAAAATCCAGAAGCTTTTGGTGGAAACCTTTATACAAGTTCATTTAGTTAAACAAAGGCCTTTTTTTTTTTAGCAAGTAAGATGGTGGATGGATCTGCCGAACCGATCTTGAATCACATGCATCTCATTCTATTAAACGTTGATTTCTGAGAAAAGACTCACCATGTTATTTAGTGCCTTCGGTAGCTGCTTGAGCTGAAGTCGGAGTGATATTTCGTTTGCAGAGGCAGATTTAATGTGGTTCAGAGGCTCTAGTTCTGTGAAGAGATTTCCTCAAAAGTTCGTACATCAATTGTGGTGCAAAGATAGAAAAAGAAGCAACTGAACTTGTGTTCTTTTCTTTTGTGCAAGTAGGATCCGTTATAGCATCACCTTGGATAGCATACCTAAAATTGGATAGTGTGGACAACTATCTGTTGATATGCAACTTACGGATCATTTTTTTGTTAAATTGAGAATTATTGGTATTATTGGCTTCTTTGGTAATTCTGATACTGCTGTTCATGCCATTAATTTGATTTTGCACCATGATAAAGGAAAATTGAGATCTAATTTCCTAATATGCTTATTCAGGCTTTAGTTATCTCCTATCTTCTTGTTTTTCTGGATTACACATCATCTAGACTTTCTTTTCATGCTAGAGGGCATTACTCAAACTCATTATATTGCATTTCTACGGATACAAACATACAGTGAGACCTTTCCTAATGATCTGTGCGCTATATTACTGTATTATCCACAGAAGTTTGTTTCTGTAGTGTTAGCTGTTTATGCTTTGGGTCATGCATCCACCAAATTATGCAGTTAAGTACTTAAGTTACTATTTGTCATGTTTGTACATTACAGTCTGGGGCATATCCTACTTTTTAACATGTTTTTAACATGTTTCTTGGATATTAAGAACTATTTATTTTGCTGCCTTTATTTTGGTTTCTCTCTTTTTCTTCGCTGTTTATGCTGGATCTTCTTATTTGATATCAAATAAAACAATGCAAATAGGTCTGGCGCTTCAGACGCGTTGTGCTCGAGTCATTAAATGCAGATTTACATGAGGAAAGGGATTTTCTAGACCGAATGACTATGCGCAACGCCAAAAATTACCAGATCTGGTGAGTGTTCACATCATAAGCCTATTATTCTGGTATCAAGAAAAACATTCATCCATCTTGATAGATTTAGTTTTTGGCACATATTCTCTTAATGTCTCATAAGATTTCACTTGGCTATATATATATTTTTAATTTTTACACTGTTCTAAAAAGAAGTAATGGCAGTTCATCTGGGAGAATTTGCTTGCAACTTGTATGCTAATGATTATATATGTCATGTAGGCACCACAGGCGGTGGCTTGCTGAGAAATTGGGCCCAGAGGTTGCAAATATGGAACTTGAATTTTCTAAAAATATACTTGATCTAGATGCTAAAAATTATCATGCCTGGTCTCATAGGCAGGTAATTTAACTACTTTCTCTTCCCCTCTCTTTTTCTTGATGTACTTTTGAGTACTGGAATGTGTTGAATTTATACTATCTTAATTTACTCAACATCTAAATCAAAACCAAGTCGAAAGGCTGATCAAGGGGTCTCAAACCTAGAATATCCTGAATTGTGCTCACTGAGAATGTACTTTATTTTTGTACAAGCTGATTTGATCCTTCAAACGCAGGTGATGAAGGATGACCTCTGTCAATGTTTATCCAATACTAATGTTGGACCTTGTTATTCTCTTCCATTGCAGTGGGTGCTTCAGTCATTAGGTGGCTGGGAAAACGAGCTTGGCTACTGCTGCATGCTTCTTGAAGATGACATTTTCAACAATTCAGCATGGAATCAGGTTGACTGCTACAGGGTCTAGTTATTATACATAGCTATTTTAGATCTGTTCAGCTATTGCTTTATGCCATACTTTTCTCTTGATCTTTATATTATTAATCTTGAGAATGGCTTAGTTGACATAACTATTTGCATTTCTTATAGAAATCATTAGATTTAAGCCAGTAAATTGAAATTTAGTGCCTTCTGTTTGTTAGAAAATTTCTTATCTGAAACATAGAATAGACTATTTGATAACATTATTTTGACATGCTTTAGTTTAGTGTTCTGGAGACATTTCTGTTACCTTATAAGTACCTAAGGTACTTATATTTTTCAATTCGTGCTGTATAAAACCTACTCCAAATAATGGGAGCTTGTCGATTGAGCTGGTGTCCCTTAGTTTGACAAGTAGTCTTTCCTTTGTAAGTCTGATTGATGAAATCTGGTGATTTTGAAAGAGTAAAATGGAGTTTCAAGCAGGAGATCACAACATTGAACTGTAAAATTTATGGACTACAACCACCATAAATCTCAAAATTTGTCAACTAATGAACTTGCATGACCATACTGCTAGCCTGAAAATTCTTTAGCTTGTAATTTGAGTTCTATGGTATGCACCATCTTCCTAAGATCATCACTTTATTATGGAACAGATTTGCACCTCAAAGAATCTAGTAAACCAAAAAACCAATTGGTATCGAGCCTTGGTCAGATAGGTAAAGCTTGGTTCTTACCCTTCTGATTAGTATTAAAACGTGGGACATGTGTATGTGAATCATGCTTGTTAGTTTGTGTGTGCTCTGGCACTGACCGACCTTTTTACCTTTTTTTTGTGGTAGCAGTTTTTTTTCCATTGATGTTAGAATCATTAAACAGCTTTAGTCTTTAGAAGGTTGTTTGCTTTTTGCCATGTATCACATATCATAAGGCACAAATTCTCATTTAACTCATTCATTATCCAATTGTACATTCTGTTAGCAAGTATTTTCCTGAAAGTGCTAATGCCCAGTGTTTTGCTCTTCATAGACTATCATGTTTCAGTTAATTAAGGTCCAAAATGCATAGGTAATTTACATAATTAGGGACTAATATGATTGTTTCTTTACTCTACGATTGTTTCCTCGAGTATATATATCCATATCTTAGAATGTGACTTCCCTTGTTATTTATAGAACAAATCCATGTCCCCTATTAACTGTTGATCTGCAACAGCGGTACTTTGTCATCACAAGATCTCCGCTACTGGGAGGCCTACAGGCCATGAGAGATTCTGAAGTAGGCTACACAACAGAAGCCATCTTAGCTAACCCGCTAAACGAGAGCCCTTGGAGATACCTTCGAGGACTGTACAAGGGCGACACCAGCCAGCTAATAAGCGACAACCGAGTATCTGAATTGTGCCTGAAGGTCCTGAAGACAAGCAACAGCTGCCAATTTGCATTAAGCCTGCTCCTGGATCTTCTTTGTTATGGTTTCCAACCATCCGAAGAACTCAGGGCAGTAGTCGAGGCTTTGAGAAACTCTGAACAGGACACAGTAAGCAGTAAGTTAGCCACTACGGTGTGCCTCATCTTGGAGATCACGGATCCAATGCGATCGAACTACTGGGCGTGGCGAAGGAATAATCTTCCTAGTCAAGTTTGTTAAACTTTCCTAGGGTCCAGGCTAACTTTCCACTCCTGTTTCATCAATTTGTGTGGTCCGTAAAGTCCAGGTGATGGATCAGCTATGGAGTCACTGCTCTTTGGATTTCGCCTCTCGTACAGAGAGCCCGTCAGAAACATATTACTCTGTCACGTGATTAGTTGTATCTTTGTTGATCTAACATGGTTTTGTGCTACTTGTTCAAGATGATGCAGGTCTATAGTCTGCATGCCGTTAATACATTACCGCCTTAACTCGATCCTCCAAAAAGACCAGAGCAAAAGACAGCAGCACCTCTTCTCTCTGTCATCCTTTTTGTGTCACAGTATAAATGGATTGATTGAGCTCCGGATTAAGCGGGTCCAATCGATTGTATTCCAGAAAACCCGACCCGTTATCATTATTCTTTATCGGTAAAATGATGATGGATATGTTTACCATGAATCTGAGTCCAAATCCCTACTCCAAACTCATGCTAAATCGAATCGAGATGTCCGATGCAGTTTGAACGGATCAGGTAGTTTGGGATCCGACCCGCTGTGGGATACTTCCTTCACTATTACCCGGATCCAAATCCGATGGACCTTTAGATCCGATCTTGCAGTCCCCGAACGTGAACCCACCCTCCGATATGTACCCTGCAAAGCCTTCCCATGGCCATCTAGACCAGCTGTCCCCTCCGCCAATGTTACGGCGGAGCTCTCCCCCTCGCCTTCTGCCTCGCGTTTCTATTCTTTTCTTCAGCTTCGGATCATTGACCATCGCATCTTTGTGGCAACCAGGGAGGGAGGAGGTAGCTTCGGATTATGATCCGACGTATGAATGTGTTGTGCGTGTGCGGGATGATCCTTGTTGCTCAACATTAGCTTGGTCTTTGTTGGGATGAAGTGTTTTTTTTTTGGATATGTATGCTTGCTTTGTTTAGATGGCCATTGAATTCAATGATTTACGCACTCATGGTTGCAGGAGGTTCAATCACTTTTTCCCAGTTTTATATGTTTAATTTATGTGTATAGTGATGTTTAGACATTAAGGTTTCAGGTTCGGTGGCGATCAAGATGTAATTAGATGAATTATAAGAATGTTGGAAACAATTATCTCTTATAGAATTTAGCCTTGTAGTTTAGTTATTATGTCCTCTTCAAAAATGAAACTGTTTATTGTTTAAGTTTTAATTGCG
The DNA here is from genome assembly GCA_900464855.2 of Musa schizocarpa. Lineage (NCBI taxonomy): Eukaryota > Viridiplantae > Streptophyta > Magnoliopsida > Zingiberales > Musaceae > Musa > Musa schizocarpa. The sequence goes on from LS990916.1 coordinate 21,843,547, forward strand.
ACATTTCTTCAGAACCATGGATCCTAGAAAACATGACAATCTTGATTGACTTAGCTTCCTTTGTGAATGAATATATCTTATTATAAAAACGTAATGTTAATCTTGTTTGGAGTATTTGGATCAACATCACACACAATGATTTATGACAGAGAGCAAGTTAGTTAGTCTTGGTCTCTTTGACCAAGAAACTGAATCATTATTCTTAATTTTGGAGAAATTGAGAGACAGAGGTAAAGAGTTAAAGCCTCAACAGGCTAATCATCAACTACTATCACAAGGTGACACTTATACTCACGAAACAGCACAAGAAAGAAAAAGAAAGAAGACCCTGAGGACTGAAGAAGGTGAAATGATCCAAGCCCAATGACAGGGCGGCCTTTTTAGCTTTTGTCGTCATTTATGTTTTTTTTTAATACTCTTAAAGTACAAAATAGAAACAACATTTATGATTTGTTGTGTGTGTTTCTTGTCTATTTGTTCTTGAAAAGTTCATTTGACGATATGTCACCACCACCGATATCTGTTTTGTCCTTAAGATTATCAAGTTGATTTTTTACCTCTGTTCATCAAACTCTCTAATTCATTTGATCATACACATACTGAATCTTGTCCTTCCCTCAAGAGGAATGTTAGACACTATGTGTGCTATCTGTTCATTAGAATTCCAGAAGCAGAAAGTATCTAGAACTGAAATTTTGGAACATTATGTAAGCAATTTGAAGAACCAACAACTTGATCATGTTTGTTTCAGTTATTTATAAGTTTTTAATTATATACGAAAAAATGCTAACGATAAAAAAAATCTAAATACAACCTTATCAAGGAGTAGCCAACTCTGAACTGATGTTACAGTTAATCATCTATATTTGGTGTTTCCTGTGCCAGATTCTTTTATACAATAGAAGCACCTAATCCTTATATCAACTTGGTGTTTCTGGGGCCAGTCACAATTTTGTGAATCAGTTCCATGAACTGAAGGTTTGTGCAATTACTTGTGACCCCATGCTTCAGAATATAGGGAAAGTTTCATGACCATAGGAATGATTCATGTACACCATTGATCAAATCCTAATCTTGATGGAAGAGTAATCTTGTTGATGAAGCCTATAGTTTTAGAGAAACCTGGTCTGTGTAAGACTCGATCAACAAAAATGATTCCCTAGATTGAATCCAAGGCTTCGCCCAATCTCTGAAGATTTGGGCGCATCCCCAACAAGCCGTGATGTTCCAACTATTTGTGATCGGCTGTATGAATCTTCTCCTGCCATTGAGCTCATGGTTACACCCTGTAATGTACTGAAATTATAATAACAAACAAAGTTCTATTAAATTGTCTTGCCTCACCCAATGCTGTTTCATTAGCTGACCAAATTCTGCTATTGTTTTCACTGATACAATTTCATCCTCATCCATTTTTCATTTTTAAACACCCTTGGAGTCTCTTCTTTAATCTCCTTTTTGCCATATGATGTACATGGTCAAGCTTGATATAGTTCTGCTTGCAACTAATTCCAAACTGATACAGGTTTTGTCCATTTTGCATTCTTGATATGCTGTTTAATAAATTTGTGGAGTGTTCAATTTTGAACATTTTTGTTCTACTTCATTGATAAATTAGTGTATCCTTTTTCCTATTGGTCTTCATGTCAGTCTTACAATTACCCTTAACTGCAATCTGTTGGATGTTATCTAATCATAATATCTTTTTGAAGTTTAGTGCATTTCTTTGTAAGAGAAAAACCTTATATGCTTAGAATTACATAACCCTTTTATATATTAAGGAGACATACATAGAATTTGCCAGTAACAGTCACTTCCTCAAGAACCTGATGCAGTAGCCCTTTTCATACTGCACATGGTATAAGGTATTTGTTTTTCCTGTATATTAGGGAAAGCTTCCTTTTCTAGAGATGTCATGAACATGTTAGAAAATAGATCACTATTCAAGGACTATCAGCTTTTCCTAGAGTCATCAGAATTGAATTACTCATGATACTGATCTGGGCCCTCTTTACATGAGCAGCTACTATGGCTTTGTTGCTTTTTGTTGTTTTTATTTAAAATCTAATATCTAAATGTGATTTAAGTGTCTCACATGATTATGTAGTTGCTGAGTCAAACTTACCAATCTATAATTTCTTGGTTTATATCATTTTCAGCAAACAGCAGGAGCAGAGCTGAGTGGAGCACCCCCCAGATATTTCTGTATGCTCCTATTTTTACTTTAATTCATCGCCATCACCTTTTCCCTTCTCTTCTGGTGCACAAATTTGGATCCACTCCTGATATTTTGTAGATTTCCTATTTTTGACATGATCTGTCTGATTTCTGTACATTGGAATATAAATTTATCAACAACACTGGACATGTGGGAACCTAGACCTTTGAAGATATAGTTGTCTCTTGGAACACCAAAAACACATTATCGACTAAAGCTATTGTACTTGATTGTCAGGAGCATTTGTTTATGATGAGATTCTCACCAGTACAAATTTACTCTGAGGATTCTTTGGACTAATCTGGGGGCTATTCCAGCATCCAGGATAGACTTTAAAGCAAGGAGAAAATAACACAATTGGTGTTGGAGATGTTGGAGTAGTTGGCTGATGTTTGGACACAATGGAAAAACTGAGGTTGTAATATTCTAGCCTATTTTCTCTTGTTTTGGTGGTACAGAATCCATAGCGTTATCGCCAACTGGATCAGATGAAAATGGTGACATGATGATGATGGTGCAGTGGACATTCTTAAGCATATCCACCTCCTCACTTCTGTTCAAGGAACTGTCTACTTTATCAAACATAGACTTCATCTCATTGCTGACTAGACTTTATGCAGTTGAATGCACAACGAGCACATTTTTTCAAAGAGAGAGAGAGAATCACATTCATGTACATCTCAGATTCCCTATTCAGCAGATTCAAGCTTTAATTGCTCATACCAGCCTGGTGGAAAGCTGGGGGAAGTGTAAGCTTTTACTTACTGATTCCTTTTTTATTCCTTGTATTCACCATTATAATGCCATTTATATTGATATTAGTAGTGGCAATTTTCCTTTTTAAAATCGAGCTGAAAAGTTATTCTCTTGATGATATTTGAGTGACAGCTTTGCCTTCCTGTCCTTTTATGAAATTTTAATGCAGAGGCCAGCTGGTAAGAATCTTCATGCAAAGTTGATGTCCATGTCCAAGCATCAAAATCATCGCTACTGAAGGTTAAGCTTCAGTCCTTCTAATCTGTTAGTGAAGTCAGTGTTTCATGGTCTTTTCATATGACATTGTCATGATATTGAAAGTATTAGATTGGACTATTGCACTTTTTCTATTAAATTAATAAGTGACCATGACTCTTAAGGGTAAATCATCAAGGACAACTAAGTCTGGTATGCTTCAACTTTAGATTTCTCTTTTGAGCAGGTTTTCATCAATAAAGTCCTTTTGTCATGCTTGCTAGTCTCTGCTAACCAGTCAAAATAACCATGTCATTCTGTAGTGTAAAGAAAGTACAGTGTGACCTTATTTTAAGGGAAAAAGAGACTTAGCTTGTGACTTCAATCTGCAGGTCAGATGATGGGTGAAGCATGGATAATGTTTTTTACACAAGTGCTGTCCGATGAGGAGGAATCTGCTCCATGGTCCATCTAAACCTATTGGGCATCCTTTATATGTTATATTTCTGAGGGACCAATGACCATTCTTGGAACCTTATTCTGCAGGGTCAACATTAAGTTATCATCCAAGCACTGTTGGCAGATATTTAAAGTCCAGCCAACCAAATGTGGCTCACTTCATGGCACATGAATGAAAGATCAAGTCAATGAAGTTAAGCTTCTTCTACACTCTGGTAAGTTGGTTGTCTTTAAGAATCCACTCAGTCATCATAACTTGACCTTTTAATTCTTCTACATTTCTTGGGAAATTGTAGCTACTAGCTTGGTCATCATGGTGGTCAAAGTTAGTTCAAGATCAAGTTTTTGACTTGATATTGGAAAGGCTCCCTTCCTACCATCTCAAATAGTAACAGAGCATATAAAATTCAAGTACAAGGAGCCACTTTGAAGTAAGTTTCTCTGATCCACATTCTCTTCAGGATTATGATAATATAATTCACTTAAGTCATTGGATGTGCAAACTCTTCAGAACTCATCCCTCAATCTTCTCCATGTCACCATTAGAACAAAACACATGACTCTTAGCATGTTCTTTTATCATCTTAAAAAGAATTATTAAGAATATGTATCGTGTCTCATCTAACGACTTAAACTTTTAGATGAAATTGACAATAACTTTTAGGATATATTCAGATCATTTTTAGGTTATATTAAAAAATAATTAATTCGAGTATGTGTCTTATATTGACTTAAACTTCTAGATGAAATGATAATGTTATTTTTTTTAAATAATTATATATATACTCTGTTATTTAAGTGAGTGACCACAAATTTTAATAGCTTGGGCTAGTATGTATTTTATCATCTCGTTGTTGGTTTAGATTTGATGTGTGAATGAAACTCAAATATATGGTATGGTGCAAGTCCAAGTGAAGAATGAATACTGTATGAATATTTTTAATTAATGATGAGAAAAGAAGGATAGATATATGATTTGAACTTATGGTACAATTTCAAGGATTTGATTGAGTTACTGCAAGTCCCAAAAGCTTAAGTTATCGGGAAAAGATTAATATAATGGATGAGAATTTGATTGCATCAAGTTGAGCTCTTGCAACACTGGATGAGTAACGTAGAAGCACAAGCAATACAAATGTAGAGACTGTAGGATGAACCTGACACATATGAGTTGCTGAAGCCCAAACATTCCACACGATCCAAATCAATCCCTGCGAAAGCTGCAAAAAGGCTTTTGCTTCTCCTTCAGCAACTTCAATCGCCTTCACCCCTTTTTATGTATCATTTGCATGGAGAAGTCTCTCCTTCTTCCTTTCACCCTTCCCGGTCTCAACTACTAGCATTTTGGAATCACTCTACTTCCAACCTCCAGCAAACTGTCGTTCTACCATTGATGAACCCTAAATCCTTTATCACATGTCTGTATGGAGCTGGCTAAGTTGTTCATCTTTATCTATGAAGTCTTTTGTCTAGTTATGTTTGTGCACCTAAGTTTACGCTTTTATAAAGTGAAGTTATAAGGAGGTTGATCGTATTGCTAATGCAGAACCAGCTATGTCTGTGAACTGTGATTGATGATAATTAACACACATGGCAAATCAGGCAAAATGATGCATGTGTAGATTACATTTTGATTGATGACATTGAAGTATCCGCTTATGTCCCATTCAAAGAAAACTTTTTGGTTGATTGATTGACTGACCCATGGCATCTCAAAAGCACATGTACAGTATATTTGAATCAACAACTAACAACTAGTAAGCAAGGATTGTAAAAGAAAAAAAAGGGATTTGATTCTAGAAAGAAAACAATCCTTTTAAAATTTTATTCAATTTGTGGGATCTTGAGCAATTAGATCCAGTAACTTGATAAGTCTGATTTAAGCTAATAATATTAGCTTGCTTCATGTACGCGTAAACCTTTCTTATGCCTAACCCAGATTTATTTGACATCCTCATCATGCTCAATACTTTGTTTATCCTGCTCTCATTTTTGACATCCGATTCAATAGGATAATTGATACATCATTGATAAAAAATATATAAATATGAGGTAATAATAATAGACTAATCTAACCCTGAGTACCTTCATAACTATCCTTTCATCAATACATATATATTTATATTTACAACAAATGAAGATAATTCCTTCTTTTATGAGCTGTTGCAATAATCATCTGTCTACGATACGATGTGTACAATCACTCGTGCTTATTATCTATCTTAAGCACATCTTCACATCCTCATCTTCCTCATATACCATCATGTACAATCCAGGAATATCTAACTCTCTTCAATTCAATCAGTCCATGATCATCCCATGGAGTTTGTGATCATAATCATTGCCATTGCCAACGCCTGATCCATCCCAGGCTGCACCCTCAGAGTTAGAACATCCTTGTCAAGTAGCTTCTTTGCCATGGATCCATATTTCCTACTAACCTGTCAAAAGGAGACAAGGAAAGCTTAAGACTGTGATGGATCAAGATGTGGAGAGAACAGTTGGTACCTCGGCCACCAGTGTGTTTGCAGCAGACTGATAGATCTTGGAGCATTCCTTCTCGCGGGACCAGCTCATTCGATAACCTAATAATGGCTGGAATCCATCTTGGGTGAACATGGAGATGGTGCAGCTGTGGCTGCCCAAGTCCTTGGTTGCTTTGAACAGTGGGCTTTGCTCTCTCACCATGTCTTCAACATCTTTGTCACCCTTGTAAGCCTCCCAACTCTCCTTCAAGTTCAGAATCTGTCAAACCATGGATGATGATCAGCTGCTTAGGTACCGTTAGGGATGTTAGGTGGTTTTTGGATTGGACCAAATTATATGGATGACGAAGAAATCAAGTATTGAAAGATTCTTCTATAAATGTCTTATGTAAACCAAGGCTTTGGTAAGGATGTATACTAGAAAAAGACTTTTAGTGCTACTAGGATTTTCTTGTATGAGATTTATACCAAAGATTGTACAAGGAGATTTTTGTTTAGATTTAGGTTAATAAACAAAAAAATTGATTCTTCTATGAATATCTTATGTATATTAAGACTCGGTAAGGACAACACGTATAAGAAAAAGACTTGTAGTGCTATTAGGATTTTCTCTAGAGTATATGTTGAAAAAAAAATTCTTTACAATTTATACAAGAAAGTGTACAAGGATATTTTAGTTTAGATTCTTCTTGTATAACAAAATAATAATAATTTTTCTTTGTAGAGGTAGACATCTCATGTGTTTGCTATTTAAGGTTTGTGTTCCATTGTTGGTTCTATGGTTTAATATTGTTGTTTCGAGTGTTGAATGCGGAAACTGAACGAGGAGGTGTTGGTTTGAATCAGATACCAATGACTGCAGGAAGAAGAAGAAGAAGAAGAAGAAGAAGAAGAAGAAGAAGAAGAAGAAGAAGAAGAAGAAGAAATGTTGATGTCTTGAAGAACAAACACGCATGCATGTTTGATCTCTCTTTTTATGGTTTTTAAGGCTGTATATATTCTGAGTAAGATGGATATGCTTATCTTTCTACTGTATGATTTGATGTGGGCATGAGGAGGTGGCATCAATAGAAGGGTAGATTGATGGGTTTGTCACTGTAAGATTGCTACTTCTCAGCTTGTCCATGTTTATGATGCTTGTCTTCATCATATGGACAGTGTAATCTTTCATTCTATACATGAGAGAGAGAGAGAGAGAGAGAGAGAGAGATTCTTGGATATGTCAACATTAAGGAAACAGTGGTCGTGTTCATGATGTGGGATAAAACATAAGTTTTCTAAAGTCCATGGAACCATCAGGTGAAAAATGGTGCACTCTAAAGGAGAAGACGCTGTGTTTGTGAAAGCATTGATTGATGTCGCTGATGTTATGGATATAAAAAATTGGGAGTACGCATAAATCCTTTTTGTGCTTCGCTCATGTTGGTGTTCCTACACATTATTGAAGTATGCATCATAATTTTGATCATCAAAATGATTTGGTTTTTAGGAGGAAGAAGAAGAAGAAGATAAATTTTGCCATATATATATTACTGAGATCGCCTACTGCTCTCATTTCATATCATCAGATAAATCTCCCGATAAACCGACAACAGGCACTATTCAATCATGCACGGTCAGCTGATTTCAGTGGGGGAGAGAGAGAGAGAGAGAGGGGTGACCTTGCGACAGCGGCGGACGGTGAGGAGGACATGGCCGGCGCAGTCCATGAGCACAGCCTGCTGCCGCCAGTTGTGGGCGTAGTTGTCGACGCGGAAGACCATGCGGCCGTCGGCGTCGTCGTAAACGGTGTAGCCGTGGCTGTTGAAGAGCAGCGACTTGCACCACACAGTGAGCCGCACCGGCGCCGGCGAGCATAGCTCCGGGAAGAACGCCCCGCTTCTCCTCGTCGCCGCCCGTCTTCCACCATCACCCACCCGATCCTCCATCGCATTCTCCTCTTTCTTCTCCTTCTCGTTGTTGTTGCCTCCTTCGGTGGCCTCCATCAGCAGTCAATAATAGTAGTGGCGGACCTCGAACCAACCCCACCCCCACCCTTTTCTTATAAGCTTTTCCTTGTAGTTGTAGTTGTAGTTGTCGTTGAGAGCATGCATGCCATTTCGCTACTTATTTTTACTTTCTTTCATATATATATATATATATATATATCCTCCATTAGGAGAAGTTTTACATATCCATCCTTTCAAAAGTTGGGAATAGCATATTTGCCCCACCAATTTTAATGAATATATTTCTTCCAATATATAAATCCTCCCTTAAACAGACACAGATTGTCTAAAATATTTTTAAAGAGGTATTAATGTTGATTAAAATTTTAGTATAATTGTGTTGATGTTTAATGGACTTGTGGTTAGTGAATTATTACACAATTGATATATCTCATACTCAAGTTCATGTGAATATCTTATTCGTCGCCGTATGGTATAAGAATTAAAAATTAATTTTTTTTAATGATAAGTATTAACTATGACAACATATACGAAAGCTTTCTAATATTTTAATAATATCGATGCTAAATATAAATTTAGATGAATAAATATAAAGAAATATCTTTGGAGAAATATTATGCAACTTTATCATATATATTTATACACACTACAGCTATAACAAATTTCTTTTGTTTTTTTTTTCTTTGTAAGAACGCAAGAAAATATACAATGCTTTGAATACATGATGGTATACAATAATACCAATACACCGTATACCATCCTGCGTTTACATTAATTATGTCATCAGTCATTGCCGGTGACTCAATTTGCAGCGTCTCCATCAACACATTTCTTGAAAACATGACATAAATGCCATGGAGGGAGAAGAGAGCAACGTGGCAATGACCTTAAATAAATATCACAAATAGCACTCTTTAATATATATATATATATATATATATATATACATATATATAATACCTTTAATATTATTTACAATCATGAAGAGGTTTTAACGAGTATTAATGTCAATTAGTGTTTCGACTTAGTCAAACAATAATAACACCAACAAATTGTAAAAATAATAAAAGACAATGAAAGTTTCAACTAACAACTAAATGCCAGACAGCTAAATCAGACAAACTCACAACCATATATTTAGAAACAAAAATTAAAATCACCGATTTATAAACACATTATTTATCTTACATTAACTGACTCAGTCACATCCACCCCTCTGCTATTTGGACGGTATGTTCTTTTTGTTTTACTCCTTCCGTTCATAGATTAATACTATGTAGGAGGACATCATGCACAGACCTGAGCGTTCCTATCGTGCCCTTCCTCCTCCTCGTCCTCTTGGGGAGATAGAATTGGCGGTCGAGGAGGAGTAGACAACAGATCACAGTTTTGTTGTTCTAATAGTGGATTGGGGTCCAAAATCACTTTCCACTGTTGAATCGAATAATTAGAGTGCACTATAGGCCGACACAACTCTTTAATCACTTGCCCATTTGAAAGACTGATTCTTTGGGATTTGATTTCGATAAGAGTCCAATGAGAGTGCGCTACCCCATGGAAACCCTTCTCTGTCATGGAGGTCAAATCCATGGTTTTCCATGCCATAGTGCTTACAGAGAACCATACTCACTCTCCCCCTTCTATCGTCATAGTCCACCTGATGCAACCACCTGTTCCTGGTAGACGTCGACTTGACTTGGATCATGCAGAGTGTTCGTGCTCAAGGAATGCAATGCTCTGTCCCTTTCCATATAATCTGGTCGGTGGATTTTGGACTAATGCCACTACATGATTACAAAAAGAACATACAACAAGTATGTTTTGGGTTTTCTAGAAACGTATTCTAGCGTATAATACGTATGCTCTCTAATATTCAACTAATTCCTTTTTATTTTCTGCATCAAAATTTTCATACGGTGTGCGTAATCTTACCCTTCACAAGTAAACCATAAAGCAAAACATTTTTTTTATCAAAGAAATATGTAAAAGAACACAACATATTATAATCTGTAACACAAGAATGAGGAATATCATTGGATACATGCCACCCTCAAGGAGATGTACATCTAAAGGCTTGTGTGAAGGGTTCAAATCCTCTCTCTATCTAGGATAAAAGACTTTGTATACGACATATATATATATATATATATATATATATCAAAAACATGTTTGGTAATGTGGACATCAGAGAAAGATCTTGACAACAAAAGAACCCCTTCAAGATATTTAGCATCACAGACTTTGACAACCAAAGTTTTGTTTCATAAAGCAAATCCAAATTATTCCAAGCCAGGACAATGTCATCAACATAAAACAAAATGAAAAGCACATGCTGACCGCTCATGCATGCATCGAGATAAAACCAAAACAAGTCATCATTTGATTGTACCGTCGACAAATAACCATGTTTAAGAAAAGAAAATTTGAGCAGTGTAAGTTCTAGGACATTTGTTGTGAAACCTTTAAGTGGCACTGTGCATATATTTTCCTCACTAAAAGTATAATCTGAGAAAATTATTTTCACACCTAGATCAGAGTGTGTTATCCTATGGGGAAAAGTACAAAGTACAAAGTATAGCGCACAAGTACGATGCCAAAATGCACAGCCGCTCGATAAGCCAGAAAAATAAAACATTACATGCATGTAACAGTATTCCAAAACTAACATGTATTGTCCCAAATCACAATTGTCTGACCTGTTGACAGATATCCATTATTGTAAATTTGTTTATTCAATAAGATAAGGACGTTTTTAATAACTCGATAAGCTACTACGAAAGATGAGGAAGTCCATTCATGCACACAAGTGTTACTGCAGAATATGACATTGCATTGAGTAGTAACTACTGCTAATATGACACCCGAGATTATTACAAAGTGTGCAGCCTCCTTAGATAAGATAGATATACCTCAGACGTGCACCGCACCCACATTTTGTTTTGAGAAAGAAGATGACGCTTTAAAAGGTGCCTATCTATAGCCGAGCCCTGGTCTGATTGGCTGGGGCACTCTGCAAAAATTTGACGTTTGATCAAGCAGTGGGAAGCAACTAAACCTAGCATCAAATTTTAGAAAAAGGCTGGAACCGACTCACCAAAGGTATGCCCTTGGCTGCCCTCTCGGTCAGGTAGGAGCAAGGCTTGAAGAAATCGCCATACATCTTTGACCATGCCTCAAGTCTTTCAAAAATATAATTTGCCCCAAGAGTGTCAGCCCAAAACATTATGCCACCCCTGGTTTTTTTATACAAGACAAGAAAACTCATTGGCAAAGTAAGAATAAACTTTTCAATCAATTCCAAAGCACTCCAAAAAAATAAACCTGTAAGGAGGAAAACCCATGCCCATGATGGAAGCAATGTCGAGGTCTGATGCCTTGACAGCAATACCCTCATCAAGAACACGACAAGCCTCATTAACAACTGGGAAGAAAACCATTTCCACAATATCCTTATCCGGTAACTTCATCAACTGCAGGTTAGCACATTAACATAAAATTATAGTGTATTCAACAGTAAACATGATGTGTGTGATCACTGAATAACTACAAAAATAAAGAAAGAACACGAGAAAAATGTCCTGCAGTGTTGTTTCCAGTTCCCTGGACTCGCATCAAAACATACCAAATTTGCCTCACTGTAAACCTGATTTGAGTTCACTCAAAACAGACTCAACCTAACTTGGGTTGAGTTAACCATGCTTGGCCAAGGAAAAACTCAGCCGGACTCAGCCTTGGGGAAGGCAGTGGGTAGATGTTATTTAACTATTTTGGGTATTCAGATATACCCAAACAAGTTAAATAGAGTTTGAGTACCTTTAGGTCAGGTTGGGCTAGATAATCAGATATTAGAGTCATGTTTTGGTTCAGATTTGGGTTCAAGTAGGGGGGAATTTGTGGGTTCCTTGTTCCTTCTCACTCAAACGTTGAATGACAATGGCAGTGAATCAGGTTTTTTTTAACACCTGCATCTATCCATCAGATAAACTTGATATAGGTACTCTTTATTGGGTTTTGGGATGTGTTTGACTGGGAAAGTTGGTATCCGAGTTGATTTTGAGTTTGAATTAGGGTAGCCTAATTCTAAACAAGACGTTTGATGTAATGCTTATGTATGTCCATGTCTTTTGGTATGTTCATGTTTTGCACAGCATGTAGACGGATGACCGAAAGCTTAATAGCCCCATTTTAGTTGGGTTTGGTGGCCGTTTTAGGCTTGTAAATAAAGATTGTGTCATGTAGACAATTGCAAGAGATTTTCGATCTGTAGTGGACCATTTTGACCCTTTGTTGTGCAACTGTTTAGAGCTTGTAAAGTCTGTTTGTAATTTGCATTGTCTATGAAGTATTTTTGGAAATGTTTGCTTGTGGATCCTGAGTGAGACGTTTTCTCTAACCCGTTTTCTCTTTTGTAGGTTTTAAGGGACCATGGGAGACTTCGGGGAGGCTGACCTTTGCGGATGAACACGCAAGGGTGCCGCACGTCTTATGCAAAACCAACTAAGTCCGTGACAGCTTGGTGGAAAGACTTTGAGCCACATTTAATATCTTGAGGCATGACATCAACAACTTGGTCTCCTATCGTTGATGTTCAGATGTCATAATGGTTTGTTAGTTAACCACAACAGAATATGATGATGGTACCATGACATCATTCACAGGGATATGGTGGAGTATTGAGAGCCGTAAATATACATATGTACAACAATATTTTGAAACTGTACAAGCACCATATAATTTTGGCAATATTTGCATATGTTGCAAAAATAACAATCATGATGTAGGGCCTTATTTATGTTTATTTCATCCCTTCATGTAGTGAAAAAAAGGGGGCATGGTTGATTACACAGATTAAATGATCAAAATATCCAATGCCAGTCCTTCCAAAACCAAAAGAATTAAATCCTCACCCACAAAATGCCAGCAAAAGTAGACAAGCATGCACATGCATAACTATGCATTTACCAATCCTTCTATCAGTGTGTGTACTAATTAATCAAATTCAAATCAGAACAACTTTGAAATTGGACAAGAAGAGATAGAACCTCAGGATTAGGAGTAACACCAGCCATGTTCCTTGATTTCTCAATGTATTTCATTAGTTCAGGGTCAGGACTGGCCTTTCGTTTGTCATCATATTTATAAAACCCCTTGCGTGTAGCTTCACCTGTCACAGAGTGATACCAAAGGTCAATGCCTACTAAAAATGTAACATGTCAAAAAAAGCCAGACCAAAAACTGCATGATGCTGTCAGAGAGAGAAAAAAAACTGCACAAATAACAGTCTTGGACTATTTTAATACCTGTCCTCTTATCCTCAACCATAATTGACATTAGCATTGACTTATAGACTCTTTCAGGAAAGCTCTGAAGGTATTGCATGCCAGTAGCAACTGCAACTCCAAAACCAACCAGATCAGCAACTCTGGAGGAAAAAAAGGTGAATGTGAGGTCCATAATCATTCTATCAACTCCTGACCCTGTAGCTATCTGAATTTTAAAAGCGATAACACTTTTGGAGAATGTTGTAAATTCACTACATTCCACAAACCTGAAAGGGCCCATTGGCATTCCAAATTTGGTGCATGCACGATCAATCTTATACACATCAAGACCATAATCAACAAATAAGAGAGCTGATTGGGTGTATGGAAAGAACATTCTATTAACAGCAAATCCAGTACAGTTCCCAACAACAATGGGAGTTTTACGAATCTTTTTCCCAACATCCAGCAGATCAACAACAACTTGTGGAGATGTTTCATGAGTCCGGACTATTTCTAGAAGTGGCATAACATGAGCAGGACTGCAAGAGAAACAGTGTCATAACTTTCAGAGATTCACAAACAAAAACAATCCATAGGGTATCTAGAAAAAAAAGGGACCCAGAATTTGCTCTCTGTTACCTGAAAAAATGTGCACCTACAATTCGATCTCGAGACTTGGTCTTCTCTCCAACTAAGTTGAGATCAATTGTTGAAGTATTAGTAGCAAGGACACATTTGGGAGAGCAATATTTCTCTAGATCAGCAAATATTTGCTGTTTTAAGGACACATTCTCGATGACTGCCTATAATGAAATAAGATTCAATGTTAAAACGCAAGGAAAAACTTAGCTATTTCACATATAAATTAAAAGCTGAAAAAAAAGGAAATAAAGTTTAAAGTTTGGTCTTACCTCAATGACCAAATCCACATCTTTAAAGCTTTCGTAATCAAGAACACCTGTCAATAGAGAGAGGGTTCTCTCACACTTATCTTGTGTCATTTTCCCTTTCCTGACACGACTCTGCAAATTGGCTGCAAAGACATTGCAAATAAGTACTTGAAATTCTTGTCATGAAAACTTACCTAAGAATCCTCAATTCGTAGAAGTGACCAACAAATAGTAAGGTAATTCAGTTCGATCCTACCTTTAACTCTGTCTATGCCTGCCTTTAAGAAGTTCTCATTTACTTCTTTAAGTATCACAGGGTAACTGCTCAGTATTAGTGCAGTGGCGATTCCAGAGCCCATTAAGCCTCCTCCAAGAATGCCAACTTTAGTAATCTTTCTGGGCATCAAACCCAAGTCAGTAATCCCAGGAACCTGTCAAAATATTCACAAGGAAAAGAATCACTTATTTATGTAAAAGAAGCAAGGGTTGAAATAAATATTAAAAAAATATAGCTTAACCAATGTCACTTCCATTTCATCAAGACAAAATCAATGTATGAAAGAAGATCATCATAACATGGTAATATACCACAGATTAATAACTAGCACAGTTACTGAAAAGATCTGAACACAGAATTCATGTTTATATGCTTACAGGATTTCATTTCCACATTACAGATATGTGATCAATCAAGAATCCAACCAGTTACTTTTGACGAGAGATATATTCAGTCAAAGTCTTAACAACACATCACAGTCATCACTTGCAACAATATGATTGTTTTTGATAGAAAAATTGGTCTAAAGTTACTGGCTTTATTTAGCAAATCCAAGTGCTTCTGTGCTGTTTGATCAGTCTTACACTAAGAACAAAGCTCCAATGGAAGAAGAAAAGACGCATAGTAAATGGTTCTGACTCATTTACTGTAAAAAGATAACCATGACAACAAATTGCTTAAAATATTTATACTCTGATCCAATTTAAGTCCTTTTGAAAGCGAAGTGCCAAGGAAAATTAGAGTGAGAAACAAAGTATTCATAATGATTTTGCAATAGACATCAATTCACATATTCCACCAGTTGGCACATGAATATAAATCCTTGGTTTTTGTGTATCAAATGTATCTGACAAGATTGTATGCCATGTTCTGTGCAATCAATGACTTGAGTGTTTAACTATTTCATCTTCCATGTGATTCAACAAATAAACATCATTTTATCTACCATATGCATGTAAATCAACCATCAAAGGTCTTGCCATGTTATCTTCTGTTACCTTTGAAACTTACATGCAAGCACATGTATCAAAACAAATAAAAATTATCAAGACATCATCAAAGTCTACGAGATACTATAATATTTCACTTTCACGATTTCAAGATCTTCATCATTTTTTTATTGAAGCTCCTCTACCATTAAAAGTTCAAATTACTCCCAAGGACAGCTTTAGTTTAACATTGGACTAAGCGACCCTTGAATGCCAAATTGGAGGCAAGAGAAAGCAGTGGCTCTAAAGTATTTATACCTTTGAGGTTGCACGTTGTGCAAAGAAGACATGAATCAAGCTCTTGCAAGTCTCGGATAAAAGAAGTGTTTGGAAAGAGTGTGCTTCCTGCATTAAGAAATAAGAGACTATATAAGAAAATAGTCAAGTTGTGAGACTTGGAGCATCATTATCCAACCATCTTTAAATGACACAACAGAGAAATTCGTTTACCTTCCACAGTCCAGCACGAGGACCTGAGACTATACCTTCTTCAATTACATCAATACAAACCAAAGGGTGTTGGAGATTGGCAGCCTGCTTTTGAGCTTGAGCTCTAGCAAACTTCAGTATTTCCCTTGCATCTCCAAGGGATTCTAACTTGTCAGTTTTGTAAAGACTCCTGATCCATGGCTTCCTACATGCAGCAATTTCCAGAGCCCAAAAGCGAGCTGTCTTCACCAATTCATCATGTGGAACGAGAGCATCAACAAGACCTAGCTTATAAGCTTCCTCTCCTTTTACTGGCTTGGATAGCTGTTAGGGTTTAAGAATAGAATTATATACAAAAGAACGTTATAAATAGAAAATAGTTATTGATAAAAAGAAAAACACTATACCAAAATCATTTCGAGTCCTTTTGTAAGTCCAACAAGGCGTGGAAGGCGCTGTGTTCCTGAATAGGTTGAGAAATTAGACATCAAACTAAGCACCATTAAAGAATGTTAGGCCACACAGATTAAATTGTAGAAGACGATGACATTGTTTCTCTTTCTAAGAGTGAACTTTTGCAAACATACCTAGTAGAAAAGGTTAGCTTTTGGACAAGGGTGAAAAAGGTATGTTTCCTGTTAAACATACCTAGTTTAACAGCAATTATGGACTTATATAAGAAGGATTCTTTTCCACATTTTCCCAGGGTCAGTGCTCCAGTGGACCAATTATCTTTTAGAAATTTATATCATGTATTAATAAAATCAGCATCCATGGCATACTAACCACACTGACATACGCTTATAGATGTTTCCTCATTCTTTTCCGAACTTGTATGGATCTCTAATTCTTTTGGAAAGTGGCAGGCAACTACTTTGTTTTCATTCTTCGGATATGCACCAGGTTCCTACTATTAGCCAAATAGAAGAGGTTCTAGTATACAGAACTGCATTAGTGCATGTGCATGAGAAAGAGAGAAAGGTTGGGTGATGAGGAAATACGCCAAATGCAGCAACAGATTGGCAGGGTCCTTTGTCTCATGAAATGACAAATTAAATTAAACAATAAGCTGGTAACAGACTAGAACTCAAAGTAAACCTCAAGCAGCATACCAGCAGGTTGTAAGAGAGAGGAAAAGAAATAACTTTACAATTAGCAATCTTATTGATCAATTGATAAACAGGTATCTCGTGGTAAGGAGATCACTACAAACTTTATACAATAGAGTATATGTGGAATGCATGTAAAAGTAAAACCTTATAAGACATGAAGTTTCTACACCAGAGTCTAGTGTTACACATTCTAATTGTAGTACAACCTCTAGTTGACCAAAAGACAGCGAACTGGGAATGAAAACCATGTCAAATAGGAAGATAAACCAATATCATCAACATGAATTATTGAAACCACTTCTAAGGATAGAAGAGGAAAAGGAGATTGGACCGATAATTAAATTTCAGAAGTCTAATGAATCCACTTCTAGAGAGTAAAAGAGAAAAGAAGATTGGACTAATTATAAAATTCAAAAAGTCAAAAAAATAATCAATTACTGCTTGTATATGATGCTTCAAATGGTCTAGAAGAAATTGAATAATAGAGGAGCAACAAAAAGTGGAGTAGAAGATGCCATTACAAGATTATAATTTCAAGAAGGGACTGAAGACATGTAAAGACCAAACAGAACCTTTGAACTATTGGTTCATCTTCATGAACTAGCAACAGGACATGACTCATCCTGCATTGCTGACTTATACGTATAAATGCCAAGTGAAAACAAAGGGAGTGAAATGTGGAAAATGGTTGAAGAAAATGGATCAAAATAGCAAGATGGTCAGAATTATCTGAAACTGATATTCAACAAGATTCAAATGGACATGGGACTTCATTTGAAGTTATCACAATAAAACATTTAGATGTTTTTCAACATTATTTAGGTCAACCATGATACATTGAGTTCTACTACATTGTGCTTCAGTTCTCAATCAACAGTTTTGCAGGAAATTGTTTTCAACTCCTATATTGCTTAGTTATTAGCAGAACAGACGAATAATATAGACACCAGAAATGGTAAATGACTAGACTTACATTACTAAGACTATAGCATCCTTATTTCCGCATAGATCAGAGTGAAAGCAAGGCAATAAAGTATGTGGTATGGTTGTGAAAAATACATCAAAGCAATTGCATGAATGAGAATGGTGCGCATTGTCCCAATGTGGTACAAGTTAAACTTCCAAAAAAAGGAACAAAAACCTTTTCGTTCATTACAAAAGATCGTTTCAATGCTTGTGATCAGTTTTGAAGTCACACCAGAGCATCAATGGGTTCCGATATATTGTGCTTCAGAATTCATATTGTTCAGAAAAAAAAGATTTCAAAAACATACAAGTTAAAAACTGAAAAGATGATTATAGAATACCTCCAAACCCTGGGATAACTCCAAGTTGAAGTTCTGGCAGGCCTAATTGAGCTGTTGAAGTCGAAATGCGAGCATGGCATGCCTGAGTGTTGATGCACTAGAATAATATACCAAACCTCCAAATACAGATTTAATTACCGAGTAAATGACAGAACATACCATTGCAACTTCCAATCCACCACCAAGAGCTAACCCATCTATAGCAGCTACTGATGGTTTTCTTGCACCTGATAACCAAAATAATCATCAAAAGTTCAGCACAGAAATAAGATAATTTTAATTTAAGGTAAAAAGACAGGGCCTTCAAGAATACCTTCTAGAGTGTCAGTCAGTAAATCTATTGAAATATAGCCAATTTTTGGTTGCTCGGCTGTTCAAAAAACTGAATAAGAATAAACAGAAACAACTTAAAAAGAAGTCAATTTTAAACAAGAATTGAACATACTATTTCCCCCTTGAACACCACCAAAAGCAGTGATGTCAAAACCCCCTGAGAATTTCCCCTTTGCACCTGCTTGATGATAAAAATTGTCCATAACACTTACAAAAGTAGAGTCTTCTAACATCATGTAAAGAATATTTCGTTTAATTTCATGCATACCTGTGATGACAATTGCTTTCACATCATCTCTGCTCAGAGCTTGCTCATAGTTATCTTTGAAACTCAACAGTACTGCAACAATGACAATGGAGCTTAACTATGTAAATATCCCTTTACTGAACTTAACATTCCATTACCAAACCTTAAATGGATAGCAAAGAGAGAAAAAGTAACAACATGAATATAAACACAAAGAGATCACTATTATCCAGATGGAAAGTGGTACAAGATAAAATTGTCCAACGTTTAAGATAAAACAATGAAATGGAAAAGATATTATAATTCTATTTGATGAGTTAACCATCGATTACCTAAGGCCAAAACTTAAATGAATAGAGAAGGCTGTTATACAAACTAAAAAAGATTATACAAAAGTAAATGAGCATGTAGATGGTGGGTCAACAACAATGATCATAGACTAGCTTCCACAAAAGAAAAAAGGTGTGGGATTCATAACTGACAGCGATTTATATCTAATCAACCATGCAGCAATGCAATATTAGGCCATTAACTAAATAAATCAAACAGGTTTATCTAAGTCAAAGTTGAATTAGTACATAAAGTGCTCATTTTTTTTAGCATACCAAATATGTGGGCTATTATTATGAACTTTGGGCTATTATTATGAACTTCTTCAGTTCCCTTTATTAATTCAAAAAATTTCAGGTAACTTCCTTGTATATGCTGACAAATCAGTTTGTTTAACACATAATCATTTAATACAAACATTATCCATAACTTTCAATCAACAATAATTAGCACGAGACAAATATTTCCTTATCATTTGAATCGTCTCCACCATGCTCATCTATTAAGCCTGTCTATGATGATCGTTCTGATGATCCCATAGAGTTATGATGACGATTCAATCAATGTTCAAAGGATTCGTTTCCAGGTGACAAAACTACCATTTTTCTGATGACGATTGTAACTTCGGCCACTGCAACAATTTATAAACAATCTACAATTTCATTCCCTTCAGGATTCTTTCAACCGTTCGATCTCTCTGCCGGAAATCGAACTAAGCCGACAAAAAATCTTGGTGATCTCAGAACAAAAGAACCCAAAGTGCCGCCCGAGTTAAGAAACCCTAGAATACTCAGACCAATTTCTCAGAGGCCGGAAGTAAATATATGAAGGGAAAGGGGGAAGGGATGGGAGTGACCGTTGATGGAAAGGGAATTGACAGGAGGGTTGACGATGGTAATGAGGGCGACGCCGTCGGCTCCCACCTCCATCTCCGCTCTCCCCTTGTTCGCCATCTCCGCCTTCTCTTCTTTCCCAATTCGCCTCGCTCTCTTCTCCGATCCGTAGCTGAGGGGGTGATCAAACCCCTTTTATACTGAGAGAACAAATCAAGAGACGGGTGGATAGAACATTCAATGCGCGGGCAGGGGGACGGGAACGGTGACCCGATCCGGACGTTGTCGTCACGAGTCTGTTGGTAGATGAGTCAAGTGAAACGATACGACCGGGATGTGGTCACCGTTAGTGCCTTCTGGCGATGCGAGCACGTCACTGAACACAAAACGGCTGTGGCGGTGACCCGATCCTGATGTTGCCCCTCGCAATACGGCTGACGCGAGTGAGTTCTACACGACACTATCGAGTTGGGAGGTGATCCGATCTTCTGCCGACGTCACTAGCCCTAGAAAGTCTGCGAGCTTCCGTAAGATACTATTGGAATGCGGTCACCAGATGGTGCTTGTAACGAGTTCTAACCAGTTTAGTTTATTGGTTTTATATATTGATAATTTCCATTATTGGTTAAAAAAATTAAATACTTTCCTTTATATCTTGATCTCAAATAAATCACACCATCTTTTGAGCTATTTTTAAGGCATATTATCTGCATAAATAGGAGATAATTATAAACCTTTCCTTTCAAAAAAAAGTTGGATTTGTGAATTTTACTATATTTTTCCTGATAACTCTCAATGGGTACACCTTTGCTTATGGGCCTTTGTTGGGCCTGAATTAATACGGGCCATTGTTGATCTTGGCGGCCCAAATATGTCGACTGATCCTTGATCGCCCATCGGACGGTTCATAGTCCTGATCCAAAGTGAGTTACTTTTCGCTACCTGCTGTAAAATACCCTTTTTCGTACCTGCGTCGCAAGAGGAAAGCAATGTGGGTCCCACGAGACCCAAACCGGGGAAATTTTCGGTGCTAGTCACGTGGCGTCGACAAACCCTAATCGCTCGAGTCCTCTCCTATATAAACCCAAACAATGCCGGCCGAGCCAAGGCAGGAGCGCTTCCCTCGAGTCGGCATGGTAAAGCGCCGCTGTAACCCTAATGGCTCCGCCTCCGTGGATCTTTACTCATCCTCGTCTTGTTGATCTTTGTTCATGGTAGGGTATCGATCTCGTGGCCGGAGGCCGGAGCAAGAAGGCCAGACGCACTGCCCCGAGGTCCGACGATGTCTACCTCAAGCTCCTCGTTAAGGTTAGCTTGATTTCTATCGAAGTTGGTCTCCGTGCTTGTGATTGGTTTACCGACTCGAGCGTGATCCCTCTCTGTCGTTGTTTTGATCAGCTCTACAGGTTTCTCGTTCGGAGGACCGAGAGCAAGTTCAACGCAGTGATCCTTAAACGGCTCTTCATGAGCAAGAACAACCGGCCGCCCATCTCCCTCAAGAGGGTCATTACTTTCATGGAGAGAAAGGTCTGTTCTTTTTTTCCCTCATTCCTGTTCTTCTTCTGATTTCTCTGTATTCGAGCCGCATTGATATGCTTGGTTGGGATTAGGATGACAAGATAGCCGTTATTGTTGGGACGGTGACGGATGATAAGAGAGTGTACGACGTGCCGGCCATGAAGGTGACGGCTCTGAGGTTCACGGAGACTGCTAGGGCGAGGATTCTGAAGGCCGGTGGGGAGTGCTTGACCTTCGACCAGCTCGCCCTCCGAGCTCCTCTCGGGCAGAACACTGTAAGTTGCGATCTGTTGCTAGTTTCGTCCTGCCTTCATATCTTTATAATTCTTTGAGGGTATGCAAACAATATCAGTTTCTAATGGACATTTAATTTAAATTTTCATGATTTAGACGCCTTGAATCTCCATCTACTAATTTTTGCCAGATTGAAAAAGCAACTATTTTATTAATGAGTCATAGAGCATGATGAGATAACTCTCTCAGCAGTTGGCTAGCTCTGTGAAAAATTGTATTTCTTGACTTCTGATTCAGGATTTATTCTTTTTTAATGTTGTATTTTATTGCTCTTTCCGTATCTCGGTAGGTGCTGTTTAGAGATCATCTAAATGTTGTCATCCAATGTGTGGGAGCCGAGTGATGGCATAATTGGCTTGGTACTTGTTGTGGCTTAGTGAAAAAAAGCTTTTCTCTTGTATCTGATTTTAGACTTGTTTGGGTGCCCAATGATGTCTACGTTAATCATGCTAATGCTGAAATACTTTGAAGTTAAGTTGTATGTTCTGAGGGAACCCTTTTTTTGTTCTTTTTCTTTTTTGTGTGGCTGCTTTTGTTTTTTCACTTGTGAGATGGGTGATATCAAATGTTGTTGTCACCTTTCTCACTATTTTTATTTGTGATAGAAAGTGGGGGATCATTATGCTTCATTGTGATTCTGGCATGTACATGTAACATTCAGTTTGTTCTTGTTATAAGCCACTTCAACATGCTTTTGGACTTGAGAATTGTCTTTATACATGTTGTGATTACCCATGCTATGATCAAGGCTTTTAATTTCGAATGATACCACTCGTGCTGGCGGTACGTGTCAGTTCGCTGGTAGACCGGTACACGAACCGCTCACTACTAGGCGGTACCATCGATTGGGGTCGTTTTTAATTTCAATTGTCATCGCTCGCTATTAGCTAAGGGAGAACGAAGAAGAGGGAGAACCTAGAGATCTGGTGTCGCTCTCTCTCAATGATCTCGACCCCTCGTTGCCTTCCTTCGTCGGACGTCGTAGATGAGATATCGCCTCCTCGTCTAAGGCGACGAGGCCTTGACGTTGTCGACGACTTCTCATCCGCGCGGGGAGAAGAAAATGAGGTTTCTTCTCCCCACACGGGGAGAAAAAACTTGGCGACGTCGCTCTTTTTTTTTATTATTATTATATACATACATATATATATACACACACACACACACATATATATATATATATATATATATATTGAGCAGTAAGCCAGAGCGTACCGCTCAGTATACTCGTATCGTACCATATCGAGCTGATCTCGATATTTTAGTATGGTACGAAATTGTGAACCTTGGCTATGATGATATTGTTTTTAATCCCAGCTCATTATGAGATGTTCCATGTTTTGGAACATCAGTGAACTGACATCATGAACAACATCTGAGCAAAATTATGTTTCCCTCCTACCTCCTATGTTTAACCAAATTTCTATGTTTTATTAGGATCTTTTTTTTTCTTTTGGATCTGACCATTAGTCTTGTTTTGCTTCCCAATGATGCCTCTGTTAACCATGCTAATGCTGAAATGCTCTGAAGGAATTTTCTTTCTTATTCTGAGGGGGTACTTTGTTCTTTTACTTTTTGTGTGGCAGGAGCTGCAAATAATGCAGTTACTGTCACCTATCTTGTTAAATTTGGCTGTGATGGAAGGTGGCAGCTTCATCACAATCATGGCATTGACATGTAATATTTCAACATGCTTTTGGTCTTGAAATGTTTGTACTAACATCACAATTGCCCATGCAATGATGATATTGTTTTTAAACCCAGCTCATTGTGAATCTTCCATGTGTTAAGCCAAATTTCTTATCATTTCATCAGGAATTTTTTCACTTTTGGATCCGACCTTTAGTCTTGTTTTGGTTCCCAATGATGCCTATGTTAACCATGCTAATGCTGAAATACTTTGAAGATAATTTGTTGTTTGACCTGAGGGAACCCTTTTCTTTTTTCTTTTTCTTTATGTGTGGCAGGAACTGCAAATAATGCATTTACTGTCACCTATATAATTATATGTGGCTGTGACAGAAGGCAACAGCTTCATAACAATCATGGTATTGACATGTAACATTTCAACATGCTTTTGGACATGAAATGTGTATACTCATGTTGCATGCAGTGATGATATTGTTTTTAATCCCAGCTCATTGTGAGATCTTCCATGTGTTGGAACATCAGAGAACACACAATATGAACAATATCTGAGCAAAACTATGCTCCCTGTTGCCTCGTGTCTTAAAGTCAAATCTTTTCTCTTTTTCATTTGGAGGAGATTATATTACTGGAACAATGAACCTTAATAGTATCTCTCTTTGCTTATCACAGAACCAATGTTCTTGAAAATTGGAAAGACTAGGTTTCGTTATTAGTATTCTGTTGCAATTTTTCCTGCAGTTCTCCATTTTGGGTTCTTTTTGTGTTTTGAAGGAAGATGCATTTTCTCAAGTCTTTTTTGGCTCCAATTAGCATCATGTGTAACTTCATTTGGGTTTATATACCTTGAGAATTGAGCACGGATGAGCTTTTTTGTTTTGAAGGAAGATGCATTTTCTCGACTCTTTTGGCTCCGATTAGCATCGTGTATAGCTTCATTTGGGTTTTATATTCCTTGAGATAATGAGCATTTTAAGGAAAGAACATATTATAATGGCTGTAAATTTTGATTTAGGCAATCATTACTCCATATTTCTGATCAAGCTTAATATGTTCGTCCCCAGGTTCTCTTGAGAGGCCCAAAGAATGCCAGGGAAGCTGTTAAACATTTCGGTAAAGCTCCTGGCGTGCCACACAGCCACACAAAGCCCTACGTCCGCTCCAAGGGGAGGAAGTTTGAGAGGGCCAGAGGAAGAAGAAACAGCAGGGGGTTCAGGGTCTAAGTCAGCCAAGTCGATGTTCTTGACCCACTATCTATATCATCTCTTAGTATGTGTTAAATCTCAACCTCACAAGGATTTCTTGCGCTTCTTATCAACCTGAATCAATCCGACTTTGATGTTTGTTGACTTCAAATGAACTGCATGTGTTTTTGGCCCTGGTGGCGGTGGTGGTGGTGGTGGTGGTGGTGGTGGTAAACTGTGCAACATGGCTTTCTTGTATTTTTGATTTATCATCTGAATCATTGACTTCCATGGTAGACGATTTCAATCGAGTTGCATTTGTTTATAGTTCTTATCCAGATGAATCACAGGGTACATTGTATTCACATAACGATTTCAATTGACCTTTCAGCCTGAACACATCGGTCGAGATTGGCATCCGAGAATATTGTATGCATTCATTAATTACTTGTTACTTGTGATGGATTTATATATAATCTTCAGAAATTAATTATCATTTTTATATTTTTGAAAATTATATTAAGTCTTTTTTATATTTATAAAAGTAAAATATTTATTTTTTTATATTGTTGTTTCTGTTGGTAAAAATATTATAAGATTTATCAGCATGAGTTGATTTTTATTTTAATTTATCACTGGAAGTATAAGGATTTTAATATAATCATAAAAATTAAGTGTTAAGAGATAATTAATTATAGAAATTAATATATAATCATCACACATTAAACGTCAACTCACTGAAGAGTTTATGTTATTATTATTATTATTTTGCTTTAGGCATTAATTATATCATCTCTATTAATTTTTTTCCTAAAGGAAGACAAAATCAAGCCGTTTACTGGCAAAGCAACCACGAAAGTTAATGGGAAACACCATTAAATGTTAATGATTGATACACTACTGGTATACAGAATTATGAACTTTATTTCAAATCATGAAAGCTTAAAACTGTCTTAGTATGAGCTGAAGAGTGATAATTTTAAGATCAGCTAATAGATGCTGATTGTTGATGGTTCCAAGACTCACACAAACCTTGACTCGCCTCATTAACCTTCCAGATGATGGTTTCATTCAGGGCTTTAGATCAACCTAACTCTTTAGGGAGTGCATCTTTGAATACATACAAACATGGATTGATCTACTACTCAATGAATCAGAAACAGGACTTTATAACAATTATAATATTGACATGTCAAACTTGCTCAGGACTTTCTTTTCATCTTTATGGCTGATTTGGAAGGATAGCTGCCCTCATGTTTTTATAACAATTATAATGATCCTGCTACATTAGCAATCACTTTCTAAAATAAACATGAACAGGATCCCCTGGCTGTTGTATTTGTTCTTGCCATGAATCATCTCATGCTTGGCAAACTACAAATGTGCATGATGTCCAAAGGGATCCACCCAAGAATACATTCTTTACAAGGTAACTTGGTTCATAACAGCAGCTTTTGAGTAAAGTTGATCCTCATTTACGGTTTATAGTTACACCTGGAGAAGAAGAGGCAGTCTGAGTGAATGTACAGTGTTTACAAAGGAAAATTTACAAGAGGAAGAAGACCTCCTCATCTACCAACAACCTAAACATACTTGAATAGCTGGCCAGCCCCAGGATCATCAACAACAACTATGGAATATGAACTACAAGGAGGATATTTTTCCTGTAACAGGCATACACAACAACCACAATATACAATTCGATCTTGCATTGTCGATTGACTGTGGAGAGCATCACGTGAAGGGGATTAACATAATGAAGACTCCAGTCATCTGCCACTTCATCGAGGAAGACAGATCGAAGGATGGGAGTCCAGGAATGCTCTCCTCCAAAAACAGGTGTGGGTTAATGATCCAGCACTTTGGTCTAGTCATGTTGCTGCAAAATTAGGTTCAGCATAACAACAGTTAAGTCTTCAAAGTAGTGACAGGCTGATGCTCATTAAAGCAGGTGAAACATGAATAAATCATTTTAGGAAATGCTCATTAAAGCAGGTAAAACATGAATAAATCAATTTAGGAAACATGGAAGCTAGAAGACTTGTCAGTACATTCACAAACCCCGGCTTGTTCTATGCACGAGGGTCTGTGAGACTCGAGAGCCCTATTTCAAGAAGACATAAGCAGGCAATGGGGATTCACACACTACTACATGATGACATCAGAGTTTAAATAAAATTTAATCGAAGTTGAAACACATCATGTAATCCAAGTATGTGTCAACTGTCAAGCCTCTGTTATATTATAGATATATCAATGTTTCTATTTAAATTACTGATAAACAAAGCAGAGCATATATAAAAACCAAAGGCAATGGAAGATACAATTCTCATATATCAGTAGGATCAGACCACTGGAAGTCCTGACATTGCAAAAATAAATATAATTCACCATGCATTAGTGTAATCCCATCGTTTGAAGCTACAATTTTACCAGTTATAATATGAATAATAATAACGATAGTAGAAGATAATTTGTTTACTGGTTCTTTAATATATTTTATTTTTGGACACAAGAAGAGGATTAGGCATACAAAAGGAAGGAGTGTGGAGCTTCCAACTACAGAATGTAAAACTGAATGAAAGAATATAAATTAGGTGTACTGGTTGACAGTAGAGATGTCCTAATAAATTCTAACTTATCTGTCTCACACTTGGTGCACAAATAATGCCTACCATTCACTTTGCACATCATGAAAAATCACAATCCAGACTAGAAATGTCCCAAGTCCCAAAGGCTGTCATGATCCAAGAACCAACACTTACAATAAGGGGTGCAGGGCACGCTTCTTAGACTATGGTGCATGGCAAGCCCTGGAACCCTTTTATGAGTGTTGATACTTGGGACCGAACAAAACCTTAAAACATAGTTGCCAATGTTTCTTGTTGCAATTGTAATTACTGTTACAATTATGGTATTGTAAGAAAGATATAAAGATCTTCAAAAACTCACTTGGGTGTATGACTGCTCGTCATACATTGAAACACCACATGTTGCAGATGTGGAAGCCCAATTCTGGAAGCTAGCATCAAAGTGATTCACTTGGTAATCTATAGTGCTTTCCTGTAAACTATTTTCTGCATCAGGTTTGAATGTTCTTTCACTGACCAAATTCTGACAGTAGGACTGGTAAGGATACTGTCCTCCTAGCTGTAGCCTTAAACATGCATTTGGGCTATATTCATGCAAGGATCCCTCTTGTACTTGCTCATTGGCATCTGTCTGTTCACCCGTGCTGAAGTAAGCATTACAATTTTGAAGAGGTGTGTCTGCCGAGCATCCAATATCTCTAGAAAACAAAAATATCACACCAATCATTGTATAAGAATTTGGACAACTCTGGACTTTACTCGAATCAAGTGAAGCTGGAAGCTCATGGTGATGATATACATGTAGTTAAAGGTTTAAACTACCACATTTCAGGATAATGGGTCAGTTCAGTTGCTAGTGGCCCTACAATGTGACGAAAGTTAGTGCAATAAAATTGACTCCCTAGGTTAGGATTAGGCAAATAAAAATAGAACAAAGAATATAAAACTAATTGTATCTCAGAAATAACAACAATCACTTAATAAATGAATAATGATACAAAGCAATTATATTGCCTTCTCACCTCTGAGATAGCAAATTAGAATCTTGTGGAAGCATCAATTGCTGGCCATCATTGTTATGAAGCCATGATACTGGTGAGGCTCCTTGCTCATAGTTGAATCCCGAGTGTAGATGTATGTCATTCTGGAACTACAAAAGTTCATCAGCTTGTTTTCGTTAATGAATATACATGCAATTTACCCTTCCATAGGGCAACGAATGACCACAAAAAGTCATCTTACCTGGCCACAACAGTCCACAGAAATAAGTTGCCTTCCAAAGTTCTCCTGTCAAAACAAAGAAAGCGAAGCACGTATAATGGGAAAACTAAAATAGCACATGAATATAAGGGTAGATGTTATGTGATTTATGTCCTGACCAACAGATACCATTACGTTAACTAATTAGAAATTACAATCATGCATCAATAATTCCAAAATGTGTTGTTACCTTATGTGCCTGAATTCTGCTGAGAGATTCCTTGAGAGATTGTTCCATAGCCCTAATATGGTCTATGTCACTAATTTCATCTGGGTCAGCCCAATAACTGAAAAGGAAAAACGAAAAAATGTTAAATGCATAATGAGCTAGATTAGCTAATTCAATCCTAAACTTGTCTTCCAGCAGCATTTCTTATTATATTACTTGAGAAATGACCAAAAGAACTTGTATGCACATCATCTTTTAGTTTACAATTTTTTGATAGGAAACCAAGTTTGCAGACATAGCAAATTGTAGATCAATACCTAATATGAATGGCATGCAATCATCCATATGAACAAACAAATGTCATTCAATAAATAAAAAGACTTGGAAAAGCCAGTTCTGCAGTTGCTGCTTCTAAGTTCATTAGGATCCTGGTCAGGCAGCTGCCATAACAATGATCTTAAAGAAATTGTTTAATCATACATGAAACACCACGCAGAAAGAAATTGTTTGGTCTTAAAGAATATCTTCTAAATTTTACAACTTAAGGACAACAACAATGGGCAAAGACAGGTATACTTCTGCTTCTGTCGATGATTCCTTTTCTAATACCCAACCTCTCATCGCAGCCTCTAGCTTTGAATCCTTTTCAGGTATAACATAGAACTCATAGATCCAACTACTTGAAGTGAGCTAATGGAATCACTAAAGGTAAAGAGTGACGTCCCACACCACCTGCTTAATGCATCAAGATGAGACCATTAAACTGCTCAAAGCACAACTGTCTTTGAGGCAGTCTATCTGAATTTATACTAATTTTTTTCTTCCTAAGTTGAGATTATGAGACCAGTGCCATTCTTTATTTTAGAATACTTCTCAAACAAGCTATATCTCCATGGGACATCTTTAAGTTGACCATTATATCCATTAAAAGTGGCTTTCTAAATTTAAGGAAAGGTCATGAGAAACAGAACTCATTCTCTTGATCAGCATGGCTCATTCTAAAATGACTAACCCACATCAGCAGGATATTCCATCAACAATTTTATTATTCCTTGACAGCGGAGAAAACTTGCTGCAGCACATTTTTCAGACTTGCATAACTAAAGCATCTGCAACTTACCACTATGAAAAACACAGTATATCATGTTTAAAACAAAAAAAGTAACTACTCCACGGCATCTGATTTGAGTAATGTGAAAAATAGAGAAAAAAATGATAATCGAGAACAAAAGTATAGCACCTTAGTCTTTTTTGTACATCTAATAGTTGACCATGCAATGAACCTAGGTAACTAGCCAGCTCCTGCATTAGGAGTTTTAACAAATAACCGGAATATCAAAAAGTGTTACAGGTATACTAATTGAAAATGATGATGCAGTGGGAATTGTGATATGATAAGTACCTCAACTGTCTGGGTGCTGCAAAGAAAAGAAAAGAAAAGAAGAACATAAGAAACTTGGAACAGTTTGCAACATATCCCAATTATACAAAATCACAGGTACCTTGGACCAAGGAATTCTTGAATATTAACATCATGGTCCAACTTCTTGAATGTCTTCTTGAGAGCCTAGAAGAAAGGGACATAAGTTTTGGAAAGCATGTAACAATGATCCTCAGTTGCTTGAATTTGAAACCATCTAACAAAGATGGAATGATCATACTCATATACTGATTACTGCAGAATGATGAACAAACTTACTTCAAGGCTCTCCAACTTTCTGTTAAAATTGCAAAAGAAAGAAAGGTGACATCAAAAGGGCATATAATCTGTATAAAAAACAGATCCAAAAGCCAATGAGGATTGCAGCAGACCTTTTTGCCCTTTCTTGTTGGGATACTTGAGAAAACCTAGCAACAACTTCCTCAATGTTGCTGTTAGACAAAAGAAAAAGAAACTGAGTAGAAGTTCTTGTAAAGAAAAAGTAAATTGTGGGAGGCTAATTCAACTATTATCTTTTTCAAAGGTCACCATTGTATATAACAGAAAGATGGTTCTGCAACATCTATTTCCCTCTTGCAACTAATATGCATCCTTCCTCCTGACTAATCTATACAAACAAATGGTAATGCCTAAGTAGACTCTAAAATTCCACCCTCACTAATCAAAGGTCAAGATGACCCCTTCCTCTTTCCTTTGCCCGTGAACGGTCATCCGCAGAACTAAACGATATATTTAACCAAAGAGCTCCATTAAATGATTAGGCATCATCGAACAAAGAAGCATTCAGCACCAATCCGGCAACGAAGCGCATGATTCTCAAATGTGGAACCAAAGAGATTCTGTTAAATGAATCAGTCAGCTGCATGCTCATGAAGGATGACCAAGAACAAGGA
Organism: Musa schizocarpa; assembly: GCA_900464855.2. Taxonomy (NCBI): domain Eukaryota; kingdom Viridiplantae; phylum Streptophyta; class Magnoliopsida; order Zingiberales; family Musaceae; genus Musa; species Musa schizocarpa. Next base: position 21,874,618 of record LS990916.1, read on the forward strand.
ATTAGTACCTGCGATCTCCAACACATACTGTGGGCTTCCCATTAGGCGCGAACATGAGGAGGACAAGGTCAATGTCGCACAAGATCGATAGCTCCTTCGCTTTCTTCATCACCCCCGCTTTCCTCTTCGAGTAGGTAACCTGCCGGCTGCTGCTGTTCTCCAGTCTCTTTATCTTCAGTTTCACCCTCCCCATCGAACCCCTTACAGGCTTCTCCCCCTTCGGACGAAGAAGGCTGTCGACCTTTAGCCCCAATCCCCTCCCAGTGGTTCTCAAATCGTACAAAGCTTCGACCTTTGGCCCCAAAAATCTCCAGAAGCAATCAAGAGGAGGCGAAAATTGGAGCCCCAACAGAAATGGCAGCCACAGAACAACAAGAATCAAAAATCAAAATCAAAATCGACAATGATCCAGCGAATTCGCGGACTTCCCTCCCAAGAAGCGATTTTTATGCCTATTAATTCACGTCGTCGAAGGATCGGATTGCAATCCAGTGGAAGGGAGGGAGCGGAAAGCCAGGGTATAACGATTTGGAGAGCGAGGGAGGGAGATGAAAGAGCGGGAGGTAAGGGACAGCGAGTCCGTCCAACCGAAGCCGCTTCCCTAGGAAATCTCCGAGGTCGGTTACCTCGCCGAAACGGACCGACCCGGGCGACCCTCCTTGGGCCGGAGTTTTTTTTCTAATTAGACCGGTTCTTTTTTGCAATGGTGAATTTTGGGCTAATTACCAATCAACCCTCGCGGTATCACTCACTATATACCATTATTCTCAAACATTATATAATATATATATATATATGTCACTATTATTAATCTCTACCATTGGCATAGGAACGTCGAAATTTCAATTTAACATTAATATTCACTAAAAAAAATTAAGAAAACATGAAGGGTCAATAAAAATAATAAATGATATTTTAGGTAGTCAGCTAATTGGAAGAACCAAATCCTAGTTATCAATTTTCTTCACACATTGTCCCAAACAAAATCTTCACTCTTTGATCACATTTGATTATACTATTTTGCACATCTGCACTATCTGCATACTAACAGACACTTTGAAGAATGCAAATGATAGATGCAGGCCTCATATACCAAGATTTAAAAAGATTGCAAAACTAATCACCAAGAAGAAAGTTTACCAGCATAAAGCTTATTAATCATGACAACCATGTCCAGTGACTGGCAAAAATGCAATCACCTAAGAAAGTGATGCAACAGCCAACAATTACATCCTGCGTCACCTCAAACAATTTTCTTTCAATGTTGTATACAAGCGTGTACGAACTCTGTTTCAGCTCCATATCTGTAAGAACAGCATGTAATTTCAGTGTTCGACGACAAGACATCAAAATAGGTACAGAATGAACAAGTATCGAGTAGCATGTTGCATCTTAGGTCTCTTCTTCCCTGCTGCACCGTGAATCCATCTTTTGCGTGGGGAGATCATGAGTCACAAAGATCGATCATGTTGAATTTCAAGTCGGGATTCATGTAAGCATGAGAACAAAGTTCATATATAGGAATGCCAACGAGTGACGGGTCCTCACAAGGGCAGAATCCAAGTTCTTGACAACTGTGTGTCAGCGAAGCACCAGTTGGCCCTGTTGGATGAAGTCCACCACAAATTCTGTTGAAAGAAATGCCACAACAAGAGACAGGTGCTAGTAAATTTTAATTTAATCTCACATTGAAAGCGACGGAACAAAATTGACTAAATAGGGCTAACTAGACATATGAGAGTTCTGTTTATTTCTTTAGTTTGCTCAGTAAAGCTACCCAGACCTTATTCTTAGAAGTTTTTCCATGCCGACCTGCAACTCATCAAAACAAAAGCACAAAAATCCTGAAACATGGCAAATAAATATGCTTTATAGTACTCGTTATGGAATTGTCACAAGCATACGCCTGTAACATAGGTTTTATTTTTGTTGTCAAAAGCAACTGTAAGTCCTAAGAACTCCAATCTAAGTATCACAACTAAAAAAACTACAGCTATTTCTTAGTGCAACTAAATTTCTCCTCATTAACTAGGCCCAGATAGTTAGCTAAACCTTTTAATACATCGTAATGAACTGAACAACAAGATCAATTAATATCAAAATTTGACAATAGAAAGAAAATCCAGATTTTGACATATGAAATTGATTTGACTGAATGCCCATTTTGCAATGGGTCGTCATTCAGATTTTCTCATAGCAAGTTATTCAGAAGCAAAACGACTAAACAAAAAAAATCAGAAAACAGAAATATTAAACATAGTTTGAGTAACTGAATACACACCTTGGAAAAAAGGCAAAGAAGAAGCCCGCTATCAGGATTTCATGGAGAGAGACCCTTCAAACATCATCATCCAAGTTTCCAACAGTTCTTGCCTCCGCATTAAAAGTTTATATGCAACTGTGCCCTCACTCCTAAATACAAATAAGACAAATACAAGCTTTCATTTAGTTTACTCAACTGCAATTACTGAAAAGGGTAGATATGCAAAAGTACAGCTGAGGCCAAGTAATGAGGATATCCAAAGGCCATTACAAAACCTGCAAAGTATTTATGCCTGAAATTGGAGGCAGAAAACACTCCATCGCTCAATCAAATGCAGGATATTTTCTGGAAATGCACCATACCATTACTTCTCTAAAAATGAGGATATCCAAAGGCCATTACAATTATGCAAAAGTGTCACAGCAGAGGCCAAGTAATAAAATAGCTGGCAGCAGGACAGCATCTCGTTGCAATCTCTAATAGACTTGAACCAATCAATACTCATCTCCTTGTCCAAGTAAAATGACCAACAAAGAACTGTTGCCATCAAAAAGCTATGGTATGAATAAATTAAACTCAACTGTTGACAACTCTGCCAACATTTTCAGGTTCAATTTTCATGGAAGAAGGGGAGCTCAGATAAATTCCTTTCCTTTCACATTTACTGATAAACTCCTGGGCCTCTGTTAAATGGCCCATACAAAGAAGGGAATCAACGATGGAGCCATATGAATAAGAATTTGGAGTGATGCCATTGAGCTCCATTACGTGTAAAGTTTCTTTGGCTTCTTCAATTTTCCGTGCATCACATAAAGCTCTGATGAAAGCATTGTAAGTATAGATATCTGGAACGACCCCAAATCTCAACATATCATTAAAAATGTTTCGTGCTCTCTCAAGCTTTTTCATCCTACAAAAACTCAAAATGAGGGCATTAAAAGAAAAAATGTCTGGAACAATGCCTTCTGATTTCATCCTTTTAAAGAGCACCATTGACTTGTGTACATTACCAACTTCACAAAGAGAACGGATTAGTATATTGTATGTGATGGCATTTGGGGAGACACCCCATTTTACCATCTCGATAAAACAATCAAAAGCATCATTCATTTGATGCACCTCACAAAGTCCATCAATTATGGTGCTAAAAGTAACAACATCAGGCTTAAGTCCATGCTCCAAAAGCATCTTTACAATATTCCTTGCCATATTTACATCCCCAGCCTTAGAAAAGCCAGTAATCAGTGTATTGAAGGTAATGAGATTTGGAAGAAAACCCTTAGCATGCATCTTTTCCAAACTTTCCATCGCCTTATCCATCATTTTGGATTTAACAAAGCAATCGATCAATGTATTGTAGGATACTACACTACATAGACATCCATCCACCATCATCTGCTTCAGATATTGATCAGCCTCCATTATGAGTCCTTCCTTCAACATAGACTTGACGACAATGATGTATGTACTAAATCCAGGCTTGCCACCTCTTTTAACAAACTCATCCAACATTTTGCATGCTTCAGTCAATCTCAAGCTCTTCAAGGCGCAAGCCACAACTACACCAAAAGTTAAAGTATCCATACAATAGCCTCTTTCACTCATTCTGTCCATGAACTCCCTAGCCTCAGTTGCCATATTATTCTTTGAGAGGCAATGGAGCATAGTGCTACAAGCATGTTCTTGCAGCACTGATTCTCTTTCTAAGAACCCACTTATAATCTCATATGCCGTCCGTGATTCCAAATATCGGAATGCACCATGAATCAATGATCGAAAGGTGGCTTCATTAGGTGCTACATTTCTCTTTCTCATCGTCTCAATCACCCGAAATGCCTCTTCTACCCTCTTGGCATTAAAGAAGCCATCAACCAGCATCGTGTACGTGAACACATTCGGCAAACACCCTGAATTTTCCATCTGCTTCAACAACCGAAGCGCTTCATCAACGATACCATGCTTGCAGACTCCATGAATGAGAGCATTGTATGTGAAACGATCAGGCAAGCAATTATCGGAAGGCATCTGTTGGAATTTGAAATAAGCCAAATCAAGTGAATTCGCTCTAACCAACGATTCGATGACCGAGTTGTAGACTCTCGTCGTCGGCCTAAAACCCAATATCGGCAACTGGCCGAAGACCTCATTCACATACTTTGCGAGCCCTAATCGTCCCCAGCTGGAGATAAGGATGCACAAGATGTCCTCTGTGATTCGACATCCACACCTTCTGATCTCATTCAGTAGGTCTACCGACAACACTACCGGACCTTTCCTCCAGAGCGCATCGATCAACACCATCCGCACCGACCGATCGCGCGCCAACTTCTCATCGAAATTAGAAACCCATACGTAGAACTTAAACGAGGACAACGGTTCTTCCAGATTTTGGAGAAGGCTGACGACAACTCGGGAGCTCGCACATGGCACATAGCGTTGGAACTCAGAGTTGAGCAACAAGAACCAATCTTTCTGGCATAGAATCGCCGAGACGCGAGCTGGGTCGAGGGTTCTCTCGGCCGTCTGCCTGACCGAGGTGGAAAGGAGCGAGTTCGTTGGGGACTGAATGACGCCATGAAAGGATCCGGATTTCGAAGGAGCGATCTGAGACTGACCTGGGAGGCGGTAGCGGGGAGCGTTGCGTTGAGATTGGCAGCCGTCGTTGCTGGGAGTGGACCCGGTGGGGTTCCTCGCCTTGAGAAGAGTCTGCGCAGGGGACAAAAACTTGTTGGAGAGAGAGCTGCGGAGATTCGGAGGAGGAAATCGTCTCATGAGCAGCGAGTGATTTCCTTCGCCGTCCCAAGCAACCTCGACGGCTCGGAGATGGGAAGCGCCTGCGAACTGGTAGGGCAGCGGAGCCTTTGAAAAGAAGGCGCGGCCGGCGGGCCGAAACACACAAAGATCGCTGCCCATTTATTCTGAGCCCAATATGGGGCAGTTGGGCTCGGGAATCGGGCCCGACGAAATCTACTGTAAAGACGCGTGTACTAAAAAAAGAAAGCGTAAAGCATGTGGGATGCGTTGTACGGCTTGTCGTTGAGGAGGTGACACACAATAAGATCAGGTGGGATCGGCAGCCCCATTTCAAGAAGCAGCAAAATGTTTGATACATCTAAACATACACATTGTTCATTAAGATGACATAATCTAAAACAGAGTTAATTATAATGAAATATACCATATTTATCCCATCTAAAACGGGGTGCATACCAAGCACTAGAATTAGATGGTCCTGTAAACAAGAAAGGAGTAACCACATGGAAAAACCAACCAGATTTTAGATTATTAACCCTCCCTCGTATAAATAATTTGAGAAACGAACCAAAACATCAACCAGATTTTTGGGATCCAATATCCTGTTTTGCACCAGTGTTCCATGGTCCTTTAAAATAAGAGTCTAAACACAACAGAACAGATAACACGAGAGTGAGAGTTCCAACCACAACTAAGAATACGAGAACCATGGGGCAGGTAGAGCGTTCGAGTTCTTATGGTTTAGACCACCACATGGCATCAAAGGCGCAATCCTACTACTTGATGTATTGGGAAACCCACTTGAAGCCATCGCCGTAGCCCATCTTACGCACGATGCTGCACATGAAGACCTCAAGGGGGCGGACGTTGGAGTCTGTGAGATTCACCTTGCCCTTTCCGGTTGTGAAGTTGTTCAGGCCTAGATGGAACCTCAACTCGTCCTCTGATGCTGCATATGGAATGTCGATTTTGTTGCCCAGGATGAGGAAAGGGACATTTGCCAAGGAATCATCAGAGAGAAGTGCATCCAGTTCCTTCTTTGACTCTGCAAACCTCTCCTTGTCATTTGCGTCCACCAGGTATACCACTGCATCCACCTAATCAGACAACAGCCAAAATACACCATTTATAATAATTTACAAAAGGACCTAGAGAAGAAGCTCGTCAAAATCATAAAAGGAAATGCGAGTACGCACAAACTATCTACAAATATTGCAATTAAACAACAGAACAGTTAACCAACTTCACAAGATCATTGTAACTCTGAAAATGTCATGCAAGAAACCAGAGCTAGAGATACTAACAAGCTTAACGAACCAAGCAGGTGCATCATCAGATCAGGAATTTAAGCATGGCTGCAGGCCTGCAGTTCCAACTATATATGGCATCACAGTATATGCAACTAGCTTGGCTAGTTCTAGTTGATTATGAAATTGATACAGAGTGTAGGAAGTACAGCAGAAATTTGATGGTGATGCATAACGATAACAAACATAATATGTAGTCTGCGTAATGGTCAAGATGCAATTTTCTGAATATGTAAGACAAAGAAGAATATAGAAGAAACATGTAACAAGAACCTAAGACTTAAGAGTATTACCTGGATTACACGTACATAGGCAAATGTGTAGGGACGTATAGTGTAGTCCTTATATTAGTGAAGAATGAAGAATATATTCAAGGAGAAACTAATATACTCCTTAAACTGAAAGAGACTGCTGCCATGCAGAATTTGATAGTGCATCAATATGCTTTTTACAAATCTAATAGCATGTCTGATTTCCCAATTGTTTTTGCTCGCTGGCATTGACAGGAAGTGCTCACCCAGAAGTACCTCAGATGACTAGGACCAGTCACATAATGAATTTGGCCAGAAGTTTTCGAACAGGACTTATGAAACACCTCTAAGCTTAGGCATATTGTCGGAACCTGGAACCCAGGGCAAAGTCTGTGGAGACAAGAAGAACACCATGGCACTACTGGCTCCTAAGGGTTATGAACCCTGCCTGTCCAACAATCAATGAGAATTGACCAATGTTCCTTTCACTTCTATGGATCAATGAATGGTTCCCTTATTATGTTTATGGAATAGAAGGAATAGATCAATAGAAGCTAGACCAATAAAAACAACATTCTTTCAAATGTTAAATTTAGATCAATGAAAACAAATCCGTAAGGTAATTATCTGCCTCTGTGTTGGTTGGAAAATAGTCTAATGCTGTCAATTTGCATTGTTAAGTTAATCAACACTTAGGACCAGTTGGTAGAATCAATTGGTTGTCAGATTAAAACATGGAACAGGATAATCGAAAAGGAGTCATTCGACAAATAGCTGAATCTCTAGCAAATTAACTTGCATCATAGGCCCCATGAAAGCACTATCATATTTTGAAATGGTTGTGTGATCTATATATTCGTATTGCATTTCTTTTCTGCCAAGACAATATCATCTTCACGAAACCCATTCTCAAGACACTCATTAAACTCCACCCTCTAAATTTCAACAACATCTACTGTAATGTAACACAACTGAAGTGAGCAACTAGGCCAATCAGAATTGTACATCTCCTGGTGTGGATGAGATTTAACTATCAGAAAAGAAAGACCTTAAAACAACCTTCTCCTAGTGAGAAATAAAGGATAATGAAAAGGACAGATAAATGCTTCAAACAGGACATTGTCACGCAATAATACGCAAGACAAACATATTGAAAAAGTGACAGACCTTAGCGTAGTAATCCTTCCAGACACGTCGTGCGATCTGATGGCCTCCCAGATCGAAAGCCTTGAACTTGATCTTCCCGATGCTCAGCTCCTCCGACGTTGGATACTGCGTCGGCTGGTGCTGAACTAATCTCTGCATTCAAACAAACAAATCCAACCAACAAGCCCTCAGATCAACTGATTAAGCAAAATCGAAAAGAAAGTCGTGAAGAAACCGACCTCATCCTTGAGCATATGAAGCAGCGTGGTCTTCCCAGCGTTATCGAGTCCCAAGAACAAGATCTTGGCCTCCTTCTGCCACAGACCAAGGGAGGCGAGGACCCCGTAGAACCAATCTACGAGAAACATAGCGGCCGGGGAGGATTTCGACAAGGCAGAAGGACCAGATCTATCGAATCAAGGCGCGATCTCGTCGGGATCCCGCCGAAGAGATCAGATCCGGCGGACGGAATCGGTTCCGAGTCCGAGATCTGGGAGCGGAACGCCGAAAGGGATCAATGCGCCTTTGATGGGACGAGAGAAGAGACGAAATGGAACCCTAATTGGGGAAGGTAAGCATGGAATCAGAGGAAAGGGGCGAGGAGAAGGTGAAGCGCGGACGGTCGCCTCCACGGTCGCGAACAGAGTATATATTAGTTTATTTCGGGCATCTTTGTAGTTGCTGAGTTGGATGCGGGTTATCGGGTCGACGGGTCATGGGATCCATGCATTGCTACTTATTATTTTATTACGAGTAAAATATAATATATATTATATATTTATATATATTTACACGGTTATTTTTCTAGAAAATATATATTTTTTGGTTTTTTTTCAAAAGTACCCCTCTTTTATTTTTCTCAAATAATAACTCTAATTTTAAAATACTCAAAATACCAATTAAAAATATTTTCATCAATTTTATTTGCTCATCAATAATAACACTTATAATATCTTATTGATATACTAAAAACACTACAAATGTTATTGAAAAATGACTTCATATCATATCTCTTTATTTTTGAGCTTATAGTTAATCTGAGTTGGGTTAGAAATATATTTATATCATTTATAAGATTTTCAAGTACATTTTATAGCTATGGCCAATTCATTGTAATAATCCAAAAACATCATGAATTTTTTTTAAAAATAATAGTTTGATTATTTTTTAAATTAAAGATGTTGTTTGAAAAAAAAAAGTAAAATAGGTATATCAATTGAAAAATACTCAAAATATGAATATTTTCTAAAAACTAATGTAATATATTGAAAAGCAAAAATTCATTCAACTAAAGCATAGTTAGCATATAATCATCCCATCACATTCTAATTAGCAAGCATGATGATATTCCTCTAAATATTAGAATCATATCTACATCACTAAGTTAGACATAATAAACAGAATTTATATAAATTATAATATAAAGTAGCTTAAAATTAATACTATCATGGTTAAGGTTTTAAAGAATAATAATGTAATTATAAATTTAATATTTTAGCTATATTATGTGACAAGAGATTGAATTGCATACCAATATTGACAAAATCATAACATTCACATTAGAACTAATCCTTATAATATAATCTCCTAAAGCCTTCAATCTCCAACATCATGGTTTCTGATTATTAATATAATGAATGACTTCTAAGATAATATATATCTGTAATCTGAATTCATGTATTATCACATGAGAACTTAGATGCCCAATGGTAGATCATTCAGACATTTATCTTCTCAAACATGGGAATTGCCCATATTATTCTCTCTCTAACTGACACTGTTAAGAGCTTCATAGACTGAGATAATACGAGGTTATCAGTGTATTATCAACACCGGAGATTCAATAACTTTTTTATATTTTCTCTATTTCTAGAATGCTAATCACATATTATCTTTTATATTTGTATCACATTAGTATAATAATTTTTATACTTAAAGAATTTAAATTTTATAATTTTAAAAATAAAAAATAAAATAAAATAAAATTATTTATCTTAACATCGTGAACTGCATTGACGAAAAATACAAACACATGACATCACATACTAAATTGATATAACATTATTTTTTTATCAATATAATCATTAAAAATAAAAAAAATATTTTTTCATATCGATCCATGATGTTATGTGTTATGATTTTCGTTAATGTAGCTAAAGACGTTAGGATAAATAGGTAGTACTTATTTTATTTTCAGAATTATAAAAATCTTAATATAATATTATTATTATTTTTAAGTATAACGATCGTGATATTAGTAAACGTTGACTTGGGAATTGATATATACACCCTGATTTCACTTAAGTGGACCGCTTTCCGCAGCGCCGTAACCGCTGGTGAGCGTCTCGTATGAAATTTATCGCGTATGTTTATCTTGGGGTATAATGATAGTGTTAAAGGCTATTTACGTCCATAAAGATTTAAAGCCGGACTTTTGACAGCCGAACCTTTGGACGTCCTCCCGGCCGCCCCCATTTCCCCTCCTCCTCTCTCCCTCCGAGGGCAGAACCCTAATACGATGGGTCGGCGCATGTATGGATCCTGACGATGAGAAGATCGGCGGCTGTCATCAGGCCGCGCCTCGCCGCTGCAGCCTATAGCCCTACCCGCTGTTCCTCCTCCTCGTCTAATTCGGCCTCCATCTCTCCTCAAGAAACCCCGACGGTTGATTCTTCGGATCCTTTGTCGGAGCTCTCATCCGTCCTCACCCGTTCCAATTGGTTAGATGACCCCCGCCTTCCCCGCCTTGCGCCGTCCCTTACCCCTCACCATGTCGCCGCCCTCCTCCGGTCCCGCCCCCTCGAACCCCGCGTCGCCCTGGGCTTCTTCGACTGGATCAGCCTTCGCCCCGGCTTTCGCCACACCGTCGATACCTACTCCTCCCTCCTCCAAACCCTCGCCCGAGCCAATCTGCCCCCCCGACGTGCCGAGAAGATCGTCATTTCCATGATCAAATCCTGCTCCTCCGCCGTGGAAATCCACTCGGCCCTCCAATCATTCAAATCCCTGAATCAAATAGGTTTCTTCCCGAGTCTCCGATGCCACAATTTTATGATGATGAAGTTCGCTAGGTTCCAGATGATTGCCGAGATGAAGGACCTGTACGAGCAAATGCAAAAAGATGGGATCTTTCCCAATCTTCATACCTATAACACAATTATTAATGCCCACTGCAAAGAGGGGAACATTATCGAGGCTAAGGTCTACTTGAACTACTTACTGCAAGCCGGGCTGGACCCAGATTACCATACGTACACCTCGTTCATCTTGGGGTATTGCCAGAGTGATGATTTTGTTCGGGCCTGCCGGGTGTTCCTGTTAATGCCACTGAGAGGCTGCGCAAGGAATGAGTTCTCATATGCTGTTCTTGTTCATGGGCTCTGTGAAGCAGGGAAGGTGAAAGAAGGTTTATCGCTGTTTTCATTGATGGATAATGATGAGTGCTCTGCGGATTTGCACATTTACACAGTGATGATTGGTGGACTCTGCAAGTTGGGAAGGGATGTTGATGCGAAAATGATGCTGAATGAGATTTCACAGAAGGGTCTGGTTCCGAATGTTGTTACTTATAACGTTCTGATTGACGGGTACTGCAAAATCGGGAAGATTAATGATGCGTTTGGTGTATTGGATTTGATGGAGTCCAATGGGTGTAAACCAAATGTTAGGACTTACACAGAATTAATTTGTGGGCTTTGCCGCAATAAGAAGGTGCACAAGGCCATGGCTTTATTAACTAAAATGCTTGAGGATGGGTTGCTGCCAAACCAAGTAACCTACACTTCGTTGATTCAAGGACAATGTATGGAGGGTGATACAAATAGTGCCTTTAGGTTGCTCAGTTTGATGGAGGAGAAAGGCATGGTTCCCAACGAGTGGACATACTCAGTTTTGATTGGTGGCCTTTGCAAAGGTGGAAAAACTGAAGAAGCTATATCATTCTTTAGATCCCTATCCCAAAATGGCATGAAGGTCAATGAGGTAGTCTACACGACATTAATTGATGGATTATGTAAGGCTGAAAAGATTGACATTGCTCATTCATTGCTGGAGGAGATGATCTCGGAGGAATACATACCAGACTCTTACACCTATGGTGCTATAATAAATGGTTTGTGCAAGGATAAGAAGTTGCAGGAGGCTAGGTCCTTGTTCGATTCTATGTTAGAGAAAGGAATCCAACCAACAGTTGTCACATATACCATTCTCATTGATGAATTGATCACAGTTAGTGGGTCTGCAGAAGGAGCAATGGCTTTGGAGCAAATGATTTCTTCAGGTTGCAAGCCTGATGTATTTACTTATACCGTCCTTGTGAAGTCATATTGTAAGGAAGGAAGGTTAGAAGAAGCTGAAAGTTTGATGGTTCAAATGCAGAGAAATGGGATTGCCCCTAACATAGTCACTTATACCACATATATTGATGGATTGGTCAACATGGGTTTGTTTGATCAAGCTTTTTCTACTTTCATGACTATGGCTGAAGCTGCATGCGAGCCCATTGATGAAACTTATAGCATATTGCTCAAACTTCACTTAAAAAAGAAACAGGTTGATGGTTACTTTATAGATGCTAATCGCATGTGGGAGAAAGTGAGTTTGGATGTTGTCCTAGAACTCTTTGAAGAGTTGGCTAAACAGGGTTTTACCCCTACAGTGAAATCTTACAGTTGCTTTGTGAAACGTTTTTGCAAATTGGATCGGTTGGAAGAAGCCAAATCTTTGCTCTTTCACATGCAAGAAGCCTGCAAAGTCCCCAGTGAGGATATCTATACATCCCTGATTAGTTGTTGCTGTAGACTAAATAAGTATTTAGAAGCTTTGGCATTTATTGATTCCATGATTTCATGTGGATTTATGCCGTGTCTAGCATCTTACCAAGTTCTGCTTTCTGGTCTTTGTGATGAAGGAAGCCTTGATGAAGCTAAATCAGTCTTCACTAGCTTGCTTTCTAGAGGCTATAATTGTGATGAAATTGCATGGAAAATTCTCATCGATGCATTGCTTCAGAAAGGCCATGTCGATATGTGCTCAAACTTTTTGACTATAATGGAGGAAAACCATTGTGCTCCTAGTCCTGAGACATACGATAATTTGACTAAGGAACTTTCTTGTATAGTTAATGACGATTGATGTATTATTGAGGCCCCTAATGATCAATTCTGACTGGTGGATGGCTTTAAAGCAAATCTTACTATCTTCAACAATTGGATTAGCTCAGATGCACGATGCACATTGCCATTCACTCCATAATAGAAGTTGTGCCCTGAATTCTGAAATGTGCATATCTGCTCTCTGAAGATCCCATAAGCTCCAAGGTTTGGCCCTCCTATACGTGTTTTTTACAAGAATCAAATTGCTTCTTATTCACTTTATTCTTTTGTTATTCTTGTTTCTAATTTTTTATTCATATGATTTGGGTTTTTTTTCTTTGACTTGCAATTTTTCCTTTTTTTTGCAAGTTTGGGCTATAAAGTTGACTTCCTACTCCTTTTTCTTCGGTTATCCATAATACTGAAGATATGGATCATCATCATGCTGGGATTAAAGAGAAATCAGCCACATCTGGGCTCAAGGAAAAAAGTGGAAGGAAAAATCGGCTTACATGAAGCAAGCAAACACGGATTAGGAAGTATGTCAGTAGTTGAGGAAGTATTTTGGAAATTGTCACCATGTAGCTCGAATGCAATTGTCACCCCAATCAGGCCCAGACACTGACTCTCGAGACCATATGGGACTGTTGATAATTTACTTGGCTAGAGAAAGATCACCCAGTTTAATCTGTGTAATGTACATGGACTTGATGCCTGATGCACACGTTGCGTTCTTCAAAAAGCAGGTGCCTGTAGTGGCATATGTTCTGAGATATATGTAGCAGAAGAATATTGCAAGCAAGCTGTGACATAATATTTGAGTGAGAAAGACAACCTGAGATTTAAAATTTGTGTGGCCATGCAGGGTCTGCATCAAGAATAGCACTTCTTGCTCTTTGATTCATGTGCAAGTTGCTAGGTCGCACTCCAGCTCCTGAGATGTCTATAGAGGATGATTACAAGGTGTTGGTAGATGATGGAAGTCTTGATTAGTTGGAGATGAAGATCATGAAGTCACAGTAGGGAAAGGTTCTTTTGATTGTAGCCGAGTCTCCAATAGATATTGATGAAATGGACCATCAAGTCAACATTATTGCTTTGGTTACATTACAAAGTGCTTCTCATCCCCGAGGACCATGGTCTATATTGCTGCTGTACCAGACAATGTGAAATCATCAACTCAATTGAGTTTTTCATTCTTTTCTGCAAGAAATATTCATTCTAATTGAACATCCTAAATAAGATATATGAGTCATCAGGCTCCTGTTCCATGCCACATTGTTCCACTTCTATTGTTTTGATGATTTTGTGAAGCCTTCAAGTTCTGCCTTTTAAGTTACAAAAATGTATTGCTTCTGTGTGCCTTGCACTCTTATTTTAGTTTGCACCTTGGCAGATAATTACAACCGAAAGCTGGAGTGTGTTTCCGTTTATCCTATGATGCTCCTGTGAGGTTCAATCTGAACCAAAATTTGTGCATTAATTTCATTATGATGATATTTTTTGGTAATAAAACATGATCTTTTGATTGAATATGCAGCTAACGAGGCATTGGAACAAGAACTGAAGAATTAAGTGTCCATCACTAGAACTGGGCATGAGGTAACTCTGATCATGGCTTGCTCCTTATACACCTCCTCACATGTTACCAAGATTCAATTGTTAAGTAGCCCTTATTTTACTCGTAAAAGTGGCTGCAGTCAGACAGACTAATATATTAATGTTAAGCTGGTAATACCTTTTACTGTTTTGCATTTCTTTGAAGCAGGTGCTTACTGGACTAATACTGAGAGATATGACACATCAAACCTTTGCTAAACTTTGGACATAATGATTTGATCATAAAGTCCATCTTGAGAACAGAACTCAATCGAAGATCCTCTGCGATGGGAATAAACATTGTGGTCCTTTTTTAAGAGGAATGCAGCATGTTTCAAAGGTACAAGTAACACTGGTCAAACCGATTGCTTCAGAACGCACTGCTTCATTTATTGTTTTATAAGCCTTGTTGCTTATCAAGAATGTGCCATCCAGACCGATAGAAGTTGGAAGGTGAATGTGGCTGTGCCTACAACAATAATTCCTGTGTCATCTTCTCTTGGGTGTCAGACTAACCTGGTCCGGGAGCAGGACCCGAAAGTTATAGTCAACACTTCTTTTCCTCATTTAACATCAGAACTAGACACTTCTTTTAAAAGAAATGATGTCTATATGTGAAGCATGTTTCGGAACCTATCTTATATGTAAAGCTTGACGTCCCCACCTTCCTGAAGATGATCTGGCCACATCAAGGTACCATTGCTTCATCATCTCTATTTTTTTGTTTTCTTGTTCTTCTTTACACTGCTCCTGTAACAGCTGCCATCTCTTGCAGAAGGGCTTTGGGTCGACATACTGGTTGCTTTGAGCATATGCTCGATCACATCAGCTCATCACCATCATCACTGGTTGACCCACCAGCTTTGGGGGCTTTGATCAAGTCAAGAAATAGTCATAAATGTTTGTAATGGTGGATCAGATTTATAAGAGCTTAAATCTTCCTTGTGTATCACATTATTTTGTGTGAATAATCACTTATAATAAAGAAAAATGTTCCGCGGAAGCAATCCCAGAAAACTGGTGGATCAGGTTGTCTTTTTCTAAACTTCCCCCCCTTTTTTTAGGGAACCAGAAATTAGTGGAAAGTCGAAATAAAAATCATTTGGTGGATGCGGAAACATTTTTTCTTTGGAATGTCTCTCATCATATATATCGACAAAGTCAAACATGGGTATCGATTAAGGACTCAGGGTCAAACTGGTTGACTAATTTTGCTCAAGAATGTCATCCTTCAAAAGTCTAACATGTGTATCGAGAAGGGACCATGGAAGTTTGTTATTCTCATCACATAAAAGTTGACAGTCAAACATGGTATGTTATTCTCATCACATAAAAGTCGAGAGTCAAACATGGTGAGTACCGGGAGTTGAAAAAATAATATATAAATTTGACCTCAATCTCTATTTTAAGTTCCAATCTTTAGGAGGAAGGTTGTATTAGATTTTCTTCAAGTAATAGAGAGTTTTACATTCCAAAAAAAAAAAAGAAAAAAATGCATGTCATCACAAAGTGGAGGCTAGAGATGAGCTTTCATGAGGCAAGTCACCATCTTGTTGTTGTGGAGGCAACAAAACCATGTCCATAATGCAAGGGATTACAAGTGCTCAACTAGGGGGTATAAGCATTTCAAGCTCCAAATAAAACCAATCACAACAACAAATTTCAAGTTGAAACTAAAATTAATCACAACACCAACTAAGCTTTGGAATACAATTCACGACAGTCGTATGAACTTTAATCCGGGTACAGAAGTTACTGGTAATCAATGTGTCGTCAACATATACACATCACTTGAAGCCCAGCATTGGGCATCATCGATGGTAGCTCAACAAAAACAATGAGCATTGCATCATGAGACCACTGGGCAAACAAATCTCATCTTTAGCTAGACAGGAAGGGGCTCCATTCTCTCTCTTCAAGTATGGAGGTGGATCCCTTCCATGTGTGATTTCTTTCTACTATACATAATATAACCATCAAGAAAAAAATGAAAAAAGATATGTTGATATAGTCAATGAAGGACATGCGACTTGGCAGCACGGCGGGAGCATTGGGTCCGAGGACTCTTGATCAGGTTGCAGGCACAGCCCTCCAGAAGCTCAAGATCTTCCTCGAATGTCAATATGGAAGCCATTTCTGGATTCTCCAACAGCAATTTTGAAGCCAGGAACCCAGCAATTGTCCATGTTTGATAAAGCCGCGATTGCTTTCCGATAAATCTGCCAGTCGGAGTGTCATAGTATTCAGGCCACTTGTCGTTTGAAAGTCGGTTCTCAGCTATGGTAATTGCCTTTCGGGCCAATTCAGGCCTGCCCATTTTGATGCAAGCCGACGTGAACTAGAATATCAAACAAACAATGCATTTAGTAAAATGCTCGAGGAAATAGAAGATACAGAGTGCTCATCGTAAAACTTCCGTACCTGCCACAGCAAAGTAGGCCATGATCCACCATTATGATATGACCAGGGCCTGCAAAATTCAACATTATTGTTAGGAAAAAAAAAGAGAAAGAAAACCTGTATATAAAAATATGTTTTCTTCGCTAATAGAAAAGGAAATAGTATGACAGTTTAACTCACAACTACATCCTAGATTTTCTATCTCCCAAAAGAAGTCCTAACAATGAAGCATATTGATATTAAGTTCCATAATATAATTTGTGTACTTGTATTTCAACGAATGCATACATTTCAATAAAGCCCTGAGTAAGAACTATTAACCAAAAAATTCATAAAAAGCTTCAGCTTGTTTGTATGTTTCACAAAATACTGTTCACACTGATCAATATAGAGGGGCATATAGTTTCAAAATCACAGAATACTAAAAAGGTCATGCTGGGTTAAGAACTTACGTATTCTTTGGATCACTCCCTGTAATTATGCGCCATTCTTCGTACTCTAAAGCAGGATAACATATCTTCAGTGGCATATTCCCAACAAGGTCATCCCATTTTTCTTCAATAAGATCGAGAATGCCCTCAGCTTGTCTTGGAGTGGCCAAAGATGAGACAATAGCCCATAAATTACCCAGCGAGAAGAACCTAAAATCCATGTGGGCTGGCTGAAGATTCCCAATAAAGTAACCACCTTTTTCAGGAACCCAATCCACTAGCCAACCAGGGATTTGCTCAGGATAGATGTTGAACTTGTTAATTGCATCTTGGGAATATTCTTCTGTCTTGTAACGATAAATCTCATTGATCTTCTTCATATCCACCCAATAATACTCTCTGATGTGGAATGATAGGGCACTGAGTCTGTTATTAATAGCACGCAGCAGGCTCTTTGATCCATCATTGACGGCAATCATTTCACGTGAGCAACGCAAAGCACAGTAGAACAAAGCCTGTATACTATAAATTGTCAAGCACATGTATATAAATAATAATTTGATCATATCAAGCAATCTCACTCATTAAATCTTCAGAATTTCTACATATCAGAATGCAAGTTACCCAGCAAACAAGCAGAACTAAGATGTTTGACTAAAACCTAACACGGATTCAGGTTGGTAGTCATTGGCAGTCCCTAGTTGGTCATGCATAGTAGAAAGAATACTCCAGAGCTGTGTACATAATTGACATTAAATGTTCATAAACACTGTTTCATTTTACACAGCTTAGTTTTAACCGACAAAGATATAATTACAGTTAGTTTAGCTGTGTTTGGCACAATATATCATGGTCAACTTGGTTTAAAGGCATAGTATATAATAGTTATCTTCTAGATCATATTTGTACTTTGTCCATACATGCAACGTAAGATGATCTTCTGTGAAATTAAGTCAGGTCAAATGCAAGTTTATTTTCCTACTAAAACTGTCGGTTATCTTAAGTGGGCAAATTTAAAAGTAGGTTACAACTGCAGCAATCAACAAACTCTGTTCACTTTAAAATTTGAATGTAAACTAATGTTTGATAGAAAGTATGGAAAATGACATGACAATCCCACATTATCTTGTTGAAGGATTTACTTTATTTTTGGGCTACCCAAGGGCATAAATGTGCTTTGTGATTCATGATTGTTCCCAAAAAAGAAATAATAAAAAATGGCCACATATCCTCTTTTTTCTCCTTATGAGAAAGGACTCTTCCATGAGCTTCCTCATTATAACATTGATTGTTTTGCTGGTCAGAAGGTTCTCTTATAATATTTAAATGCACAAAAGAATAAGAATCACCCTATTACTTGTTCCATGGCTAATTTAATAGTGTCATTTTAAGAAAGCAAAACCTTGTCTTGGACATTTTAACTGAAGAGTACTACATGACAGGTTTTATTTATTTTCTAAATAAACCTGCCAATAGGTTCAGGAATACCATTCACAATGAATTGCAAGCCCAACAACAAAACAACAATACACATGTGAAAATAATTCTTACGAACCAGAAATAAAAGAAATATCTGATAGCCAAACTGAAAGCAAGCTACTCCAAACTTGCTAAAAAAGAAAATGCATCAGAACTTACTTGGATTTCAAGAGGATGTCCATGAATGCCCATTCGTCGATCTATCATGCAAGAGCCATCGGTGACAAGGAGAGTAGGAAACATGTCAAACCCATCAGATAAGCATAAATTCAGGATAAGTTTGATGCCAGTTTGCACATCCACTCTCTCCTGTAATGTATAGTCCCCAGTAATCTTTCCATAAGCTCTTAGCAAGATAATCCACCACAAACCTGTCAAAGAAGACCATGAGATCTAAATGCCTTTAAGAAATTACTACTATTCCAGAAATGTACCACTCCAGAAATGTTCGACAGGCTCACCAGAATCTACTGGAGCAACACGTCCAATTGCTGATTCGCCAAAATCAGGGTCCAGCATCTCCTCAACTTCATCCTTACTTGCATCCAGAGGAACACTTCTGACCTTAAAGCTTGCCGGCATCAGCCCTTGTCCAGGGCTGTAGCAATCCACAGTCTTTTCCCAACTCTATATATCAAGAGAACATACTCAGGTTTGAATTCAAATCATGCAGATAAATCTTGTCAGAGATATCTAAGTTCATTAACTTAAACTGAAACCAGGAAACATTCAGTGCATTGTCTTAAATTCACATACAAACAAGATAGTTTGTGTAGGCAACAGTCTTCAAGTTTTATGCTTCAAAGCTGATTGTAGAAGCATCTGGTTGTTATCATATTGTCATGGTTGCTGTTTCACTAGACTTTTCAGGGATGTGAAATTGGAATAACTTTGACTTATTCAGGAATACAGACTAAGACCAATAAGGACAGTTGGTATTGGCAGGTCAAGTAATCAAAATGTTCCGACAGACCCAACAACAATCATAAAAAAAAAAACCATCCCCCAAAATTCAATAAACTCAACTTTGTAGCAATGTCTGATCTGATCCCCATTTTCCATTTTAAATCTTCCTTAATCGCAAGATGCAACGTCGGAAAATGAGAAAGATATCTGAAGATACAGTATGAACCCTAAATTTTTGCATAACTGAAGATGGGTTATCGTCTAAATCCACAAAGAAATCATTGAAACGAAATAACTTTTACCAAAGAGATCTACTACAAAATAATAGATGCCAAGGGGAAAAAAAGGGGGATTTTGATCCGTTTTACCTGCAACTGCAAGGTGTAGAGGAGAAAATTCCGGACGATCTCTGTCTCCCCCTTGAGAAGGAAGGCGAGGGCGGATGGCACGAAGTCGCGGATGAAGACCTGATCGTAATTGAGGGCCTCCGCGGCCGGATCAGTGGCTGCCACCGTTCCCACCGGGCTCCCACAGTACTCCACCACCGCATTCTTCAACAGTCTCCACGCCTCCTTCTCCGACTCCGAAACCTCCCGCGCCTTGGCCACCTCCGTTCCCTGCTCCTCCTCCACCTCCTCAACCTTCCTCTTTTCTTCCACCACCAGCATCCGCTCCTTCTCCGCCACCCTCTCGATCACGAGGGGCTCGACGGCGGCGAGGCCCTGGACGAAGATCCGCTCGAAGGCCCTATCGACGCCAGGCACGGGCCCGGCCGCGGTGGACAGTCGGCGGGCGTCGGACACCGCGGCCTCGTCCCTCGCCGGGGCGAGAGCGGCGCGGACCAAGGACGCAGCGGATCGGCGCTGAGGGGCGAGTGAGAGGGCGGGGGCGCGGCGGCGGTCGTGGGGGCATCTGGGGAAGAAGAAGGCGGCTGCGGCGGCGGCGCGGCGTTGGTGGCAGGGGCATTCCGGGAAGAGCTGGGCGACAAGGAGACGGCAGCAGGGTCTTACGGCGACGGCGATCCCCATGGAGCCGGTTGCATTCATGACACAGACCAGGGACCAAAACCAAATCACTACAAACTAAAAGCTGAAACCTCACAAGAACCAATCTAGGCGAAAATGAACGAAGCGGAGAAAGGAAGAAGAAACGAGATGAGGCAACGGAGAAGTGCACGCTGGGAGAGGAGAGGCGTGCGTTAGTTTCTTTATAGGGCGGTGGGCATGAGGAAAGGCGAAGGAAACGGGTGGCCAACGACAGGGAAAAAACACGAAAAAAGAAATAAACAACATCAATAAGACTCGAGAGAATTAAAACATGTGGAAGAACCACCGATCTCCACGGCACCGTCAGCAACCGCGCTAGTATTTATCGACGGCGATGAATCGTGAGACGTGGAAATGCTGCGGCGCGGGGGGAGGGCGGAAGGGAGAGGATCTCGGGGTGGGTTGTGGATAAGGCTTGTCGGTTCTGACGTGGCGATGTGGCACCAACGGGTCGCGCCCTTTTTCCATTTCCATTGCCTTTGGGCAGCTACCGCGTCAATGAACCGGGTGCGCTTTTTTCGTGGCCTCCAGTGTCCGAGGACCATTCTCTTGTCGCCACGTGGTGGGAGAGGAGGAGAGGGAGCCTTTCACACACCTGGCCGTGGCCAAGAATAGTAGCACCTTTTTCACGGCCGAAAGGGATGCGTCGGTTGGTGGATAAGCTTGACTCGTAAGCTTGTTTTTGACTCGAATCAAAGTAGGCCACTAATTTCTCTTGAGCTATGCTATAAAATAAAATAAAATAAAATAAAATTATATATACGAAAAGTCATCATTACCTACTCGTTTTTCTTCCAGAAACTTAGGTCCGTCAGATTGAAAAAGGACAATGCAGATAGGAAGAGAGTTCCTGCCATTGAACAGATCCGAGAAAATGAAGTGACAGAGAAAGTTCAAATGAAACTTCCAAGAATCTTTCTTACCTGGGAAGAACGAACGATCCAAACTTGCACTCTAAGCTTCTTCGCTTATGACTCCAAGCAACATATTGCGTGAGGGCAGGGATGTCGAGATAGAGAATTAGATAGAACACTAAGTCACTCGACAACTCATCAGAGCATGAACAGAGTTTTTAAGGCTGACCTGTTTCTACTCGAATGCAGTCGGTCTTTGCTTGCAGGTTGTGCCCACCATTGTTGATCGGACAACCACCAGGCATCTCAGCTTCTCCTGGGCTAATGCAAATAGTACAAGTACAATATCAAGTTTGATCATAGTGTGAGTCTCGATGGATAGACCGTTGCGATGAAGAAAATATAATGATGTAGACTTTGCAGACCTTTGGCACAACAAATGTTCAAATTTAATAGTTTACTTGATCAAGAAATAGAAAAAGCACATGGTTGGGTACAGAAATCAACTCAATTGTTCATAAGCACTCATCCCCATAGAAAACATTGCATGCAAACCCCTAGACGATAAGAGTCGTTGCATGCTCAAGGTGAGGTGATGCATCAAAATCACATTCTATCTTCCCTTCTCCGTGGAGCGCAAGTGATAATCTCGTCAACCCTCAATATCATCTCAGCTGCCTCGGTTGCCGACAAAAGAACAGCTTGCTTCACCTTGAAGGCCTCTGATATCCCTAGCTTGTCCATATCTCCAACCTGTGTCAGAGAACAGATTTGGGAGATTCAAAATGAAATTAAGCATTGGCTTAGCACACAAGAAAAAGTATGCACCATCCTGTTCTACTTACACCACCAGATATGATGTCAATTCCAGCATTAGTTGTGTCCTTGTGATGCTCAGCTCGAAGCTGAGAGATAAGCTCAGCACTGTCCAGACCAGCATTGTCAGCAATGATTGTAGGTATTGCTTGGAGTGATCGTGAGAAAGCCTCAATGGCATGAGATTTCTTCCCTGGAGTCTTACGAGCAAGTTCGTCAACCTCCTTAGCCATCACCATCTCAGGCCATCCACCCCCAAGCAAGACCCTACTATCATTCACTGTCTGAGACAGCACACAGAGGGCATCGTGCAAAGACCTTTCTGCTTCATCCAGCACATGGGAACTAGAGATAATAATATAAAAATCAAGTGATTATCGATTTCATGTAGTATCAGCCAAAAATCAAGTGAAAGCTACCAACACCACTCTCAAATCTAAAGCAAAACTGAAGCCTGTCAAATTGTGTCAAAGACATACCTTGCACCTCTTAGAACAACGGTACAGGCCTGACCCATCTCAACACCAGAAAAATGAATCAATTTGTCCTCCCCAATCATTATCTCCTCAATCAGCTTGCAATGTCCAAGCTTAACAGACTCCGGGTTATCGAAAGTTGATGCAATCTCACCACCAGTCACCAAGGCTAGCCGCTCAATTCCATCAAAGTCAGCATGCTCAATGGCAAGAATACCAGCATCTGCAAAGAGTTCCTCAGGGAAGTTATAAATCAGCTGCCTGTTGACAAAACAGTTGATTCCATGAGCTATGATTTTCTGCACTTTTTGTTTCATCTTCTCCTTTTCAGCCCCCTCGATCTCCGCAACTTTAGCCATCGAATCAACACGAACTCGAGCCCCATATATTTTGACTTTGTCAGTATCCATAGCAGTGTTTGCCACCAAAATCTTGGCATTTTCAATGTGTTTTGGTTGACCAATTCCTATTTTCTTGTCAAGAATAAACCTGCCCATGGTACCGAAGATTTCAGATATTAAGAAAACAAAGCGAAGTCTCAAGTTTCACCACTTAAACTCCGGTTTGGGATTCACAATGCTTCTTTATACTAGAAAACAAAATTCTTTAAACATGCAAGCATAAACTGCATTGCGAAAACAGCCCTAAAAGTACAAAGATCAGTTATTTTGAACATAATCATTAGACCATGATGTCAACAAAACACAAAATAGTGACAATCCAACCTGCACAGTTTCTTAGAGTCCTAAGAGCAATATATTATGATCAGTGATTGCAAAGGCGCTTCGGCGAGGAGGCGAGGCGGAGGCCCTCATATCATGTCCGGCCCGGCAAGCTTCAAACGGCGCCGCTGGGTGCTCGCCGAAAACCCGGTATTTGGCGCCGGGCGGCCTTTGGGTAAACTAAAGGCGACCGAACCAGAATTTTAGGGGCGGTTCGGGTCGGTTCGATTGTTAGTTGGTTCAATCGAACCAACTAAACCGATATAACCCTAACCCTAACCCTAACCCTAACCCAACACTTACACTCACTGGCTTTGGCTCGATCGATCCCGATCAGATCCCGATCTGGGTCGCCGCATTTGCCGTTTTGCCCATTGCCATTGCTTGTTGGTTGCTGCCATTGTTGCCATTTTCGCCTCCATGAGCCCTCTCATTTTCGCGTCTCCTGCGAGCCCTCCCAAGAAACCTTCATTGCTCTCGCCTCCCTCGAGCCCTCCATTGCTCAGGCCTCCCATGAGCCCTCCCTCCTCTTCTTGAGCCCTCCATGAGCCTTCCATTTGCTTTCGCCTCCCTCGAGGCCTCCATTTGCTTCGCCTTCTTAGCTCCCTTTCCCTTTTTTTGCCTTTTCTTGCTTCTTCTTATTTTCTGGCTGCCGCTGCTTCATTCTTTGCTTCCTCGTTTCTCCTCAAATTATACTCTTAATATTAAGTTTATTTGAATTTTAAAATGATTAATTTTCTGTTAATAGATTAATAATATATTATTTTAATTTTAATGTTGTTAATTTTATTTATTTGAAATTATTGTTAGGTTTTCAACAAAAATGGCAAGTGTAGAGAGCAACTCGATAGAGTCTCCAATGGTATCAAAAAAAAAAAGATCCTGCGTGGAAGTATAATTATTTGAAGGATCCGAAGATCCTAATCTGACTTTGACTTGCATATTTATGCGATAAGACTACCGGAGGTGGTATTTTTTCGTGCAAAACAACATCTAGTAGGAAATTTCAAGAATCTGGCGACTTGCAAAAAAAAATGTCCACGAGGTAAAAAAGAAGAGTTCTTTGAATTATATGAATGAAAAGAAAGCGAAAAAGAATGAATCTTATGGAAATTTACGAAGACAATGTTGAACATCTCGGGGGATGAAGAAGAAGATTATTTCATGAGTATTAACCCAAGTGAAAAAAAAGAGTATCGACAAAAAAAGGGAAAAAAGTTATGAATACTAAGAAAGGTAGAAAAGGACCGATGGATCTATATATGCTTCAAGGATCCCGAAACAACAAGGGCAAAGCGAGGAGGCTCAAAAATGAGACAAACAAATATAAGTGATGCTTGTGATAAAGAAATAAGAGGAAGAACAAAGACATTGCTCGCTTCTTCTATCGTTTGGTCTTCCCCTTAGTACAAACTCGTTTAGGCAGTTTTAAGGATATGATTGAATTTATTGGAAGATATGGTGCGAGGATTAAAACCTCCAAATTATTATGAGATCGCGAGTTCCATTGTTGCAAAAAAGAATTGAATTATACAAATGACTTACTAAAGGGTCATAAAGAATCATGGGCAACACATGGTTGCTTTCTATTATGTCGATGATGTTTTGGATTGTGAGGCGCAGGAGTATAATTAATTTTATGGTTAATTGTTCTTTAGGGACTATGTTTGTGGAAAGTCAATAGATGCTTCATCTTTTTTGTAAAATCTGGAGACAAGATATATGATTTACTTGACAACTTCGTGGAAGAAATTGGAGAGAACAAAATATCGTTCAAATCATAACCAAACAAATGGAAGCAACTATGTTTTATTTGGTAATATTCATCTTTTGATTTTGTTAATTATTTTATCTTCAATTAAGTGTGTTAAACTCTTAAGTCTTATCATTTTTGTTATCCTTTGTCTCAGGTAAATTGCTTGAATCAAAAAAACAACACTTGTATTGGACTCCATGTGCAACACATTGTATTGATTTAATGTTGGAAGATATTGGAAAGATCGTAGAAATCAAGAAAACCTTAGAAAGGGCAATTTTTGTTGTTGGATTTCTTTATAATCACGTTGGGACTTTGAATATGATGAGAGAATTTACAGGGAATAAAGAATTAGTGAGACATGGTGTTACCCGATTTGCTACTTCATTCTTGACATTCTGAGGCGTCATCAAAAAAAAACATACTCGAGAAATATGTTGTTTACCTCGAGAAATGGGTGACAAGTAAATGGGCAAAAAGAAGCAAAAGGCAAAGAGGTCTGCCGATATCATCTTAATGCCATCCTTTTGGAATCATGTAGTTTATATATTAAAGGTAATGGGCCCTCTTGTTCGAAGTCCTTGGGTTGGTGGATAATGAAAATAAGCTGCTGAATGGGATATATTTATAAGGCTATGGATAGAAAAGAAAGGAGGCGATTAAAAAGATCTTTTAATGAAAATGAAGAAAAAAATATGAGAAAATTTTACAATCATTGATTGAAAAGATGGAATTGTCAACTTCATCGTCCCTTACACGCAAGAGGAGGATATTATTTAAACCCCGAATTCTTTTATAAGATTAAATCATTAGATTTGATTTGAGAAGTTTTGGGTGGGTTATATCGGTGTTTTTTGCAAGATTAGTTCAAAGATTGAGGTTCAAGATAAGATTATTCATGAATTATCTTTATATAAAAAAATGTCAAGGTCTTTTTTTGGAATTCCAATTCTTGATTCGATCCAGGACAACTACCTCTCGGTATTAATAATTTGATATAATTAATTTCATATATATTATGTTACTATGTTATTGCTAATAATAACATAAATTTTTCTTGTTGAATGGTGGAGTCTATTTGAAAATTCCACCCCAGAACTTACGAAATTTCTTTATCAAAGTACTTAGTTTGACATGTAGTGCTTGGGTTGTGAAGCGAAAACTAGAGTGTCTTTGAGCGTGTAAGTATTACTAAATATTTTTATTTTAATTAATTTATTTATTTAGATATATGTATTAATATATTTTTAAATTATATGACATGATTCACTCAAGAGAAGAAATGGGTTAGAACATCAACAATTGACGATCTTGTTTACATAAAGTATAATCAAGCTTTGAAGACTCATCGTGATTTGAAAAAATAGATTTGATTCAATCTCATTTGAAAGATATTGATGATTCAAATGAGTGGTTAGTAGGAGAAATGGGTGCTAACTTGCAAGATCTTTGAAGATGAGCTTGTATTTGAAGATGATAGATTGGCGTGGGGAGATGTGGCAAGAGAGCTTGGTGTTGGAGAAATACAAACATATACAAAGACAGGATGTCAAAAGAAAAAAATGAGTGCAAAAGCTTCAAGCTCTGGCTCTCGCTATTGTTGAAGACATAGAGAATGAAACATATCTTGATAAAGAGGAAGGAATCGAAGAACAACAAGAGGAAGAAGACGAATTCAATGAAGAAGATGATTTGTGTGAAAACGACGATAATATTGATTATGATGAATGACTTTGATGTAAAATTTTAATGTTTTGAATTTTCAAAACTTTTGTTAATGTGATGTTGATTTTGTATCTTAGATTTTCTTAATATAATAACATATTTTTATTTAAAATTTTAAATAATTATATTTATTAATTATATTATATATTTTATATTTTTTAGCGCTTTCGCCATTTCGAGGCTTTGAAGAAGGCGCTAGCGCCTCGGGCGTTTTTGGACCTTGGCGCCTTTTGGCGCCTAGCGCTTTTTAAATCACTGATTATGATAAAAGGCAACAAGAATTGAATAATTGAAATAAAAAAGTTGCAATCTCGACAAGAATAAGGAATGTGTCAAAGACTTCAATGAGTAGTAAAGAATCACCAAGGAGTAATATTTGGTCATAGCAACTATATTAAGGAAGTCATTAGCAGGACAATGA
This sequence comes from Musa schizocarpa, assembly GCA_900464855.2. Classification (NCBI taxonomy): domain Eukaryota; kingdom Viridiplantae; phylum Streptophyta; class Magnoliopsida; order Zingiberales; family Musaceae; genus Musa; species Musa schizocarpa. The sequence goes on from LS990916.1 coordinate 21,902,063, forward strand.
CCTCACAGGGAAAGAATAACCCTAAAAAAACCATATTAAACCACATAAACATCCAGTCACCCTCAAAACCACAAACTATTTTCAAGAAAAATAACTCTTTAACTTCATCTCACAACAAAGGACATACAATGAAGCACATTCACCGGTAATATATAAATTTAACATGCCAAAATGCATATTGCTAACAGTGTAGTTGAATTTTCCGCTCAGAAACACCACTGAGCTTTAACCAAAAAAGAACTTATGAAGGGTAGTCCATCAAATTTTGCCAAAATTGTATATCCAGGTATCCATGTCTAACTTGAGTAAAGTATAATTGCAATAAGAAACTAATTATCATAATGACAAATACATGGAATCATAAACAATGGAGGAAATATTTATCCATGATTAAAACTCAACTACACATTTGAAAAGAAGTAGAATTCTTTGAGTCAAAAGAACAAGCATTTACAGATCACACGCCATGAATAATAAATCTTTAAAAAATGTAATGAAATGCCTACCCTTCATCTAGAAATGAATCTTTAAGCGAACCTCCAGCCTTCTTAATAATCTGGATAGACTCCAAGTTTGTGCTGCCCTGAATAGTTGGCAAAATACACAATTTAGAAAATAGGTTTAACTAGCAACAGAATCTCACAATCCTTTTATTAGCTTTAAAGTGATTACCTCAGAAAAGAGACAACATTACAAGAGTTGTAGCATCACATCAAAGCTTACAAAAAACGTTATTAAACAGGTACTGACCAAATAAATCACTATTCAAATCACCTTTTTTTCTCCTTACTCTCTTCATGTTTTTCTTATAATTAAGAACACATAGGAAGAACATATGTAATGAGATCTTACTCCTTAAAACTAAAAACAACAATTTGAAGTACAGCAATACTCTACTAATGAGTAGTATAAAATACATTGCACCACATGCAAATGTAACAATAAATATATTAAATACATACAAATGAAGCAAATACAATTTGTGAAGGGTCAACAGATATGGTTGTGTGTATAATACCAAACATAAAAAATCTGTTAATAAAATATGGCATGATTGTATTTTTTTCAAAGATATTAGCTCATCTCAAACAAAAATTATAATTTTTTTATTTAATATCCATTATTATCATGCTTGTAAGGTTAAATTGATTTCAAAGCACAAAAACAAGCAAGTTTTACTTGATCTGAATGTCAATAAATATTGCATTTGAATTATTTAGTCAATTTTACCACATGAAAATGTGTGATTAGTTGACACTTGAAAGATCAATAAGCAAATTAAATTTTTTTTTTAGGTTCCTTGTATTCTTCAACCTTATAAAATTGACAACCATTGATGTCATATCCCTGAAAAATACTTATTTTTATAAATCCTTTAATGGTTAATATCTCATTACCATTGGCAAAGGCATGCCATTGATGCTCATCATCTCTTCATTTTATCCCTGCAAATCCTCATACAATAAATTACTTCTCAAGCCATGATAAACAAGGTGGATCTTTCCACAGAAACATTTCTTACATAGAGGCATTGCATAATTCGAACAACTGTCTTACAGAGTAGGGGAGAAAAGAAAATGCACCTCAAAGTCAAAATGTGTAATAGAAAGTAAATCCAGAAGAATAACTATATTCAATAATGTTAATACACAATGACACAACTGAAAATATGTTGTTTACAAGAAATAATATAATCATTGTAGAAAACAAGATTACTACATACCTTAAGCCTCAAAACAGCATCAACTGCTAGTTTAGCAAAATGTTCCTTGTCCTGGGAGAGTATTTTTGAACTTAAAGTTGTCATAGCAATTTTCATCAAATCTGACTTAAACTTATCTGCATCATGAAAATAGCACATAATGATAAAAAAAATGTGAAGGAATAAATATAATATGAAAATAGAAACAGGTTCACTTATCCTTCAATCTAAAAGTTACAAATTAACAACCTAAAGATAATGAGAACACCTCAGATAGCTATGTGTGCTCCCATTAAAAGTTACATTGTCAATTTGAGCATAAGCTTATGCATAACTATTTGAAGGGTTGGTCTTAGTCTGGCAAATTACACATTCAAAGTAACTGATACCTGGATCCTGTTTGTTATCCTTAGCCTTCAGCAGTAAAGCATTACGTGCACACTCAGCAGCCATTCTGTAGCCTATAAGATCATGAAAACAGAACTCTAATATAACAATAATTCAATAAACAAATAAACCCTTCCATTAGCTAATCTTTGTCCACCACAAAATATTTTAATCAAGAAAGTGTACAAGAAAGAGAACATGGAGCAAGGATCATTTTATTTCAAAGTATGAAACTCCTGATACCACAATATCACTACAAATGTAAATCTATAGCATGTAAAACATATAAAGGATCAAAAATCAAAATATTTTGCTCATATTTTGTTTACAAAGATATCCACTCAAATTCGTGGTTAAAACCAGATCAACTATTATTGCAACCTCAATAGAGATACCAATGATCCTTTATGGACCTAGTTGGCATTACCCACTACCCCCCCACCCCATAGAGCTCCATTAAATATCAACCGTTTTTTTAGAGGCATTTACTCTCACTGATTCATATATTCTTCATAATTGGATAAATCTCCTTGATCCTTAAAAACAAGCTTTACCATCAAAATATCACCTACTATCCCACTTATGTGTCACCCATGGTTTAACAGAATAGCAAGTCACTGAATGTAGAATTCTTCTGCAAAATTTTGAGTAAGAAATAGGATTATTTTATTTTGCAAAAACATGTACAAAAAGCAAACAGCCTAGTACATTAGGCTTCCACCAATATGATGGAAGCCGTATCCTTATCTCAAAAAACAGATAGCATGTTACAAATAATGTGGATCATAATTTACTCAAAAGAAAATCGATATAGGTAATCATGCCTAGAAATTCATGAAAAGAAGCACAGATCAATACTGGAAAGATATATCTCATCAGCTTCATACAATACAATACATCACACTCAAACTTGACAATCTTCACATTATCATATAAGTAAGATGTGCCACAGCATAATAAATAATTAAATATCTAACATAAAGAAGACAAAAGTAGACCTGCAATAATGGTCATCGGATGAATTTTTTGATTGACTAATTTTTCAGCCTCCCTCAGAAGTTCTCCAGCCAAAACAACAACCGATGTTGTCCCATCACCGACCTCATCATCTTGAACCTTGGATATATCTAGTTCTAAAGTTAAGGAGTTTCATTTTCTGAAAATAGTCGCTACATCATGATTAGCTTTTAAATAAAGAAGTCAATTAGATATTGAGAAAATTTGAAAAAATAAGCATTCAATAGCACGCAATACAGGAAACTAAACAATACAGCCTGGCAAAGGATACCAACAAGGACCTTAGCAGCTGGATTGTCAATGTGAAGTGACTTCAAGATAGTAGCACCATCATTAGTAACAGTAACATTGCGTCCTCGGCCAGTTGATTGCAATATTTTGTCCTACCATTAAGCACCGCAAACCACAGGTTAATTTGATTAACAAGGATTGAACAAACAGCTACAGAAATTAAACAATGGAAGGGCATACCATTCCTTTCGGCCCTAAAGTTGTCTTCACCAAGTCGGCAATTGCCATGGCACCAATGAACGATGCCTGCAAAAGACAGTTCAACTATGAGATCAACTTTTTAAAGCATCGTATATGTATGGAAGAATATCTTAATATGTAAGATTCATATAACACAAAAGAAGCTAACTGAATAAGAAATCAGTGTTTGTAAGAGACCATGCTTCTGACCAGAAATTACCTGTTTCCTAGATATTTAATTATTAATTCAAATATGCTATAGCTTGAGACTGTTGATCAATTGTTATCCTCCTAAAACTCAGTCAACAGCCTGTCTCACTATGTCCATAATCGATATTCGATATGATAATCCAATATCACTAGGTTTCCAGCTTCTAACAATTAATAGGATGGGTGAAAAAATAAACACTATCTTAATGTTTACTTATTTCACATGACAATATCACTGCATCCTTAAATAACCTATGGCTGCAAAATGAGGGTTCAATCCTTAGCACTTAAACATACGTAATTACATCATGCAAAAGGGAATAATGTAATACTAGTTGTTTCAGATTCATCGCATGTTTATACTCGTCAACTCCGTCTTTCAACTTAATATATACAGTTGACTAGACAAAAGAAGCGCAATGCATAACAACTGTTTGTAACCGCCAACTTCTCGACCTTCAACAAAAAATTGTTCTTTTTTTACTCTAAAGTTATAAGTAACGATCGAAGTCAAGTGCATTGGAGTAAGAGAAAATGTCAGAGAAAAGATCGATGTTGTCCATTAAGCTAGATCCAACGACAGAAACTACTCTAAGTATTACATATTATCTAAAATGGATCAAAAAAAGACTGCATACCATCCTCGCCCGATCTCCTTTCTCCTCGGTAGCTTCATCCTTAAGAAGCCGCGCAGCCTAAACACCAAAAGAATCAAAAGAAGGTCAAGGCGAAGCTCTGTCATCAGAAATTGTTACAGAACCTACCAAGAGAACTCATCGAAACGACTCAACATACCGCCATTTCACAAGGCCGATGGATCTATTAGAGCTTGCAGCAGATAAAACTAGAAATCACCCACGTCGAGCAAAGCGATCGGGGTGAGCGACTGCGGGAGCACTGGCGCTTCCGTCGCTGCGGCTTCTCTAAGAAACCAAAACCCTAAAACTTTGCCGAGCGGGATTCGAGAAAAGTCGAGACTACGAGGGCCAATATTAGCCCAAGAAAGATCCACAAACTTAATAGGCCGAACCCCAAAAGGCGGCCCTTTAAAATGGCGTCGTCAGCACATTTATATGGCTGCAAACGGATCGGATGGCGGTCGATTCGAATCCGATCCGATAAATGAAAAATCCGAGCAACAAATATATACAGACGTATGTACGTTATATAATAGAATCAGATAGGTAAAAGAAATTTATTTGGATCGCTGGATCATATTCGTCATTCGATCCGATAAAACCAGATTGAATTGGATCGAATTGGATCCATCAACACCATTGACCTTGGCAATGAGATGAAGAGAATCTGTCAATGTAAAAAGACTGTCACGTCCATCGATACTTGATTTGGATTAATTTTTTTTATTCGAGATCAAATTATTTTAAGATAAGTGTTCTAATTTCTAATCTTGTTCTACAGTAATTTTTATCCTTAATTTTATCTTAATTATGAGTATTTTGAACATATTTGTTCTTGAAAATGATATCAACCTCCTTCAACCATAAAATTGTTTTTGTTTTAACTATAATATTTTTTACTAAATTCTTATTATACGAGTAAAATTTGATCCTTTGGAAATTAGATTTATATTTTTTTTTAATGTCTCCAAGGATTTGGAGTTTAAATCCTTGTCGAAATTTTTGTTCCAATCGATCACGGATTCTAGAGACTCGCTCTATACTAAATTACCTATAACCTTTTATTAAAAACCTTAGGGTTAAGGTTTATTTTAGCCCCGTAATTTTAGTCGTAGATCACTTAAGCTATTGTTATTTACTTGTATCTAAAATAACTCATATATTATAATAAACATAGCATATAAGTTTCTCCCATCGAGTTTAAGTTAACAGATGTAACATGTTGACTAACAATAAACTATTAATATAATCACATATGTAATTTAAGTTTAAAAATGATTAAGGTCTATTTTATCTTCTATGGTTTTAGTCATGGATCACTCAAGATATTATAGTTTATTCATGTATAAAATAAATCTTATATTTTTTAAAATATAGCACATAAATCTCTCCCGTCAAACTCTAAGTTAACAAACGTTAGAGTTTGCTTACGTGACATACTAACTCATAATAAATTATTAATATAATAATATATATAATTTAATTTTTAAAAAATTAAGATTACCATCGATGATGGAAGGAGACATCGTCGTGGAAGCGACCACCAAAAGACTATTGTACGCATGTAGCCTCTCAGGTGCTAATGATAAGTTCAAGAGTTTCCGGTCTTGTCTCAGTTGGATGTGCCGACTAGTCTGACACTATGCACATAGTGGTCAACACCGCCTCCCACTTCGTCCTCTCCTATGCCCTCACTCACCACACATATTGACTTGGTAGTTCACATCTCCCTCACTTCCGCCTTTGATCTCTCTTACCTCTACCTCTTTACCTTCGTCCGTCGCTACGGCCTCCGCTGCTTCCTCTTCCTCTACAAGATGATTTTTAATATTTTTTAGACTTAAATTATACTTGTCATTATATTGTTGGTTTATTTTGAATCAGCATATCATATAAGCACACTTTGACATATATTAACTCAGACTTAATACGAGGGACTTATATGCTATGATTTAAAAAAACGTAAGGATTATTTTAAGTACGAATAAATCATAAGGACTTAAACGGTCCTTCCTAAAACCTATATGTGCTAAATTATATCTTAACCTTTTTTAAAACTAAAATTACATATATTATTATATTAATAATTTATTATAAACCAGTATAAGCAGATTCTAACGTTTAGTTTCCTCCCTATGTTATGTTTTTTAAAATATAAGAATTAATTTGGGCATAAGAATTTAAGTGATCAATGACTAAAATCATATTAACTCAAAACCTATAAAAACTTAAACTAGACTTAGTATATCCAAATAATTCATTCAATATGCTTAATCATTTTTTATCATAACAAAATTATTATCAATTCTATCTATTCTTATTTCCTACTCTTTCAAATTAAATTCATCTAAAAAACATGATGGTCGAGATTATCATGACACATCCCAAAAGAAGGGTTAAATAATCTGTAGCGATGAAATCCTTGTTATATCCTGGACCGAAATCCAAGTCCACGGTAACACAGATTTCAGCCTTCTTGTTAATCTATTTCTTCCATACAGATCCTAACATTTCTGGACACATCTAACACTGTTGCAGGAATTATCAACAGAGACGCCGAGCCATATTTAGCATCCGACAATAGGCCTTTCAGAAATGATAATACAGCAAGGATGGTAATCGCGATTACGACAACCACAGAAGAAAGATTAAAGAGATTGATTGCACGCACAACATACTTCGAATTTAAAGTGGGGAGTATCTTTCTTTCAATCCACATAGATAGATACGCATGGCCTCTTTCCCAGTCACCTGATCAACCGAATCACAGGCCTAAGAAGGCACATCGTTGTCTTGCTATGCTCCCGAATCAGCTTGGCTACGATCTCCGTCAGAATTCCCTTCGACTCCGTCGATCATGATCATGCATTGCCGACAAACAAACATGATTTGAATGCAGTATCGAAGGTCCAGTTATACGGTGGTGTCATCCCAATCCAGTGGTAGACAAGAAGCATTTGGTAATCCAGTGGTTGGATCTCGAAGCTCACAGCAGCAATTTATTGGGGCAACCCAAGTTCTTATGTGGATAGAGATTACATGCCCTTGGTTAAAAGAATGCGTTTGATATGTGAGATATTAAGATTGACCCATAAGAAAAGAAAAGAAAAAGATACTTCATAAAAAAAAAATCATTATATTTAATTTTTATTAGATGATGCTCTCATGTTCATTTTTACCATGGAATATTTTTTTCAACTTGGATGAAAATATTCTCAATCTTTACTAAGATAACTTGATCACATATACTATTCAAAAACATGATAATTAATTCTCATAATTTTCTTTAAAAAAAATACTAATAATACTATGATGATTAGTACTTTTTTTTAAAAAAAAAAAAGATAATTAATCATCAAAATTAAAATATTTTTGAATAACATCAATGATCGAATTATTCATTATGGGAAAAAACAACGATAAAATGCCTAATATGGGAAACCACTCGGTAAAAAGTTAATATTAGGGAATTGATTCGAGAAAATGCCTAAAAAAGCCAATTAAATTTCTTACGGTAAACCAATTCAAAATCCTTTACTTGAATGATTGAAGCAACAATTTTATTAAGTACTTAAGGATAAACCTTAAACAAGATCCATTGCTAACTTGAGAGCACCCAATTAATAGCTGCTGTCTCTGTGACAAAGGTTCCTGAAACCTTCTATGTGATGCATGCATTGCGTGATACACCGTTAACAATATCAACACTAGTATGATGATAATAAAACTAATAAAAGAAACTTTGCAATCATATCTCGCAGGCATAACTCATTCCAGTTTCTGTTGTGGATTTCTGGAAACCATTTCCTGGTACTCTCATCCATCTTCAACAAGGGGATTTCTGGAATTTGCACCTGAGAGAATACTCGGTTCAAATTGCCTTCCTGGAGACATCAATGAACACAGCTTATCTTCCATACTTTTTGCAGAATCTAATTATCAATTATGATGGACAAGTCTTACTTTGACGAGCTATAACAATTTATGTCATCAATCCTGCAAGCTGTAAAGAAGATTATTAACCAGAAGAGATTCTAGGAAAACCACTTGATATACTCTTCCAAATAACTGCAGATTCAAGAAATCAGGCAGTGCAATGGACAGCACACAGATCATTAGGGTTTTGATATTTCAACCATCAGAAGAACATATTTAGCAGCACTTTGATGAATACAAAGTGCAGCTTTGGCAACTAAAACTGATCACATTTCCAGAAACAAGCCATGTTAACTGCAGCTCAGGAAGAGTTATTCAAATGTCAACATTACTCCTAAAAAACTCGTCGAACACTATCAGGTGCAAATATATCCTGTTTCAAGCCCAACATTTGATTCAGTCTACCAAACAAAGCTGAATCAAAGGGCTTAGTAGCAAATGCAGACACATATGTTAGCATAATTAGCAAGATTTAGATGAAAAAAGTCACCACCAAGATGGCAAAGAAAAAAAAAAGCCTGCAAATTCTGTCGAGGGTAACCAGGAATAGGACAACAAAAAGAAGTCATAGAGGGGTAACATGGTCTACAACAGTTAAACAACATGCAGTACAAAAAGTGATAATTGGGGTACAAACATGACAATGGTACAAACTGAGGTACTCTCACTTACCATGTTATGGTGTCAAATTTCCAAAGAAAAAAAAAAAAAAGGCAAATCAACTACAACAGGAAACAACACCTAACAGTTCGTCTCTAATTAATACGCTCATTATTGTTTGACATTTGCTAGATTATGAGTAATCATACAATGATATGCTCTTGTCATCAGATACACTCGCTAGCCGCCCTACACGTAATCCTGTTCCTCCAGGAGGTCGAAATGCTACACTCCACACCTGGTCAGAGTGGTTTGTCATAGTTTGCACTGCAGTCCTCATGCTGAGATCCCAAAGTTTAACTGTTCGATCACTGGATCCTGTTGCTATCGCTGCACCATCCAGACTGGCATCCACACTCAGCACCCAGCTTGTGTGTCCCGACATTGCACCAACCAGGCTCTTTCCCTCCGCATCATACATGTGTACATGAGTATCATCACAAGCAGTAAATAGGACACGAGGATCCACAGGGGAGAAGACCATCGACCTCACAGGCATGTAATGACCATCAAGATGGTGGAGGAACTTAGAACGTGCAACATCAAACACAGCAATTGTCCCATCCATAGATCCGCAAGCTAACTTTTTACCATCTGGACTCCATGCAACAGAAAGAACAAATTTGCCGCTGCCAGTCTTATCAGGTCGGGCACCTTCTGGGCGTGGAACGGGAAGGCTGCAAACAAGTTGCCACGAGGAGGTGTCCCACAGCTTAACTGAAGCACTGCCACCACCAGCAACTGCCAGAATGGTGCCCTAAATAAAAGGGATTTTTTTTGTGAGATAATTCAAGTGCAACCTTTATTATCATAGATATGTGCAAGACTTCATGGCCAAAATTTATCAGGTCAACATCTTCAACGACAACCAATAACAAACAAATAAAGTTATTTCCAAAATGTACACTTTTGAACACAAATATATTTCCTAAATGACTTGCAATGAAGAAGGTTCCAACCTAAGCTATATGTTTTGATTTCTCAAGAATAAAATGATGTGAAAGTATTTTGATGGACTTGAGCTTTGGCCACGTTGAGTTGTACAAACAAAATAAAAACACATGATTTTCTAATTGTAAATGTCTCGTAGAAACATGTAGATACTGGTTTAACTTGGCTAACTTTATAGAATACATATAGTTCCTCCGGTCTTTGTATGTGGTAGATGCATAAAATACATTAAAAAAATTAACCATTTAGTTCTTTCTACATATCTAGGAAAAAAATTATAGAGACGGATCTCAGTTGTTTAAGCTTAAATTGGTTCAAAATCCTCTTGCACACAATATAAATAGTTGCAAGGATATGGATATGGATATTAATTCTCAAATCAAATTAGTTAGAGAGATCTATAGCCTAAACTAATATTTGAGGGGGAAACGCTTACTGGATTGGTGATGATAATAACAACTACAAGCCTACTAAGGATGCTTCAGCTTGCAAACTTAAATCTATGGATAAATTCCAAACTAATTTACATATGAAAACCCCACCTCAAATGTATGTATGTATAAGAGTCCACAGCAAGATGCATGAACAGTATCCAACAGGTTGATTATATATCATGACATAACAGACTACTCGATCACAAGGATGTTCTTTCATTGAAAAAGAAAAAGCCATTTGTTATTATGTAAATTAGGTGCTTTCAAATAAACTGGTAACGCTACCATAAAGGATCATAAAAGTTAGAGGCCTTCAGCTTCACGTTTGAGGTGAGTCCAAACCTCATGAAATTATTCAAATACTGAAGTAGATGCAGCCTATGTGATGAAAGGGACTCGTCTAACTTGTTAAAGAACCTTGATGACATCGCCATATTGCAACATCGATCATACATTTAATGATATTTGATTCATTACACATCTTACCATGTTTAACTTTCACATGTAAGCCTGCATTTATCAAATGTCATGCGAAAACTATTAAGTGCATCACTTTCCTTTTGTAATAATGCAACTATATTCCTTCAATACAAGGTAACACATAAATTCATCAAGTATGCACCAGAAGAGTCACATATCCCTTTCCTTTTGTGGTGATGCAACAGTTACAGACTATTATGCCTCCAATATAAGGCAACAGAGTCATCAGATACACATGACGAGAGCCTTTATGAAGAAAGCATACAACACCATTTATTAAGACAGCATTGTTTCTCTAAACATTCTAGAAAAGTCTCACTGTAAGATGTAAGGCAAATCTCCTTTCGAGATTGTTTTAACTCCAAATACAATTTCCAATTTTCATGGGTTACCCACTTTAACACCAGACCTATAATGGCCAACAACTAGATGCAATCAGTTCCATCTTCATACCATAAATTTCTTATGAAAATTGAGAAATTCCAACTTAAACAAGTGTTGTACTTGAAAGGGATGACAAGGCAAAAAGTTTTTAAGCAGAAATATTGCTTCAAACTGGAATCCGAATTGGTTCAATAATTAATCATTAACTTAGCAGAAAAATCCAACAAAGATATCCTTATTAAATTAGGTCATCACTTTTTAGCTATTCTAATATTGCCTCATCCAACATCAAATATGATGTCCCAATATTGACTTTTATGTAACATTTCTTCATCAACTTTAGTAGATAAATGCCAGAAAAAAATCTACACTTTAAGAAGAAACAAGATACAATGGAGACAGCTTTACTCACATATATTGTTATAAAAGCATAAAAACATATTCTGATCTAAAACTAAAGCAGAGTAGATACATGCAACAGACTGTTAAATATGAAACACGGTTTCTCAGAAAATAAAGCTGAGGCTAGAATCATTAAGACTGTATGTTTCTAACCTCATCAGGATTCTACGGTATATCATATGTTGGTACCTAAAGAAGTATCTTCTTGATTACCACATACACATAGCACATGCAAACTACTGATGTATAAAAAAGAAGGGAGGAACCATATCCATGCGAGTCATAACATAGTCCAGTAGTCTCCTACTTTAAGAGATACACAGGCGCACAACAGCCAACGACATCAGTTGTTGCAAAGCTAAATAACCGAGACTTACAACAACTGAAGCACATGGTTTTACATAGTATCTCTTCTTCAAGTACAGCCAAAACATGATTTTTACCCTTTTCTTCGAAGTCGCTTAAATCACTAGCACCAGAAATGAACAGAGAATGGCAAAGATAGCACAAAAAAGAAACAAAAATCTAGGCTTTCTAAAGCATAACCAAACCACATAAGGGCCTCACCTTTGGATCAAACTGCATGCTCCAAACTTCAGATGGAGGCGCTTCGAGGGTGGCAATGGATGCATTAGAGTCGATGTCAAAAACGCGTATAAAGCTATCGAGGGAGGAGGAGGCCGCCACCGCGCCGGAAGGGTGGGCTGCGACGGAGACCACCCCAAGGGCGTGACCCTTGGAGGGCGGCGCCACAGGGGTGAGTTCGTCGGGTCGCCACAGCCGCACGGTTTCATCGAGGGACCCGGTCAGGAGGAGCGCTGGTCTGGCCTCCGTCGCCGGAACCCACGCCGCTGCCCATATCGATTCGTCATGGGCGTTCTCCACGGATTTCAGCCCCGCTAACTTCATCTAACCGCCACAAAGGACAACAAAACGAAGCGAACCGAGCCGGAGAGAGAACGCCCCAAGATCGGGTCTCTTCTCCTCCAAGGGAAACGCTAGATTTGGCTCCGGAAGAGGGAAGGAAGCCCTAGATTCTCTATTGGAGCACCGCTAACAAAACAGCGCCAAGAAACCCACCGCTTTCTAAACCCCGCCTCAAGGAGGGCATAAAGCTACCCAAATCCTGTATCAAGTCAGAACACCAAACACGGATATCACCAAACATGTGTATATATATATATATATATATATATATATATATATATATATATATATATATATATATATATATATATATATATGTGCTGTACTAAAATTTGAAGGGGTATATACACAGTTTACAAATTTTGCATTAATAAATATGCAAAAGAAACCCATAGTAAAATTCACTAAATCACTGGTTCAAAATTGTTTTTTGGTTTTTTCAGAAATTTGATTTTGATCTGCTTTGACCGGATTAATCGATGTTATGAGCCTTAATATTCTTAATAAACAACTAAATTATTTTAATATATACAATAATATGTAAGACAGGCTGTGATACCAGCTCTTAGTGTAAGCATTTCACTGGAACTAAAAATGCAATGCAACATTTCACTGAGCTACAGTTGGTAACATATGATGCTTATAAAGCATTAGGCCATCATAATATTCCCAGCATTCCTTTGCTTGCCACTGCAGTGAGAAACATGTTTAGAGGAGGCATTTAGCTCTATGAACAGGAGAAAGAACTCAACAAGGCTCTCTCTAACTAATTTGCCTTGATGCTGTGCCATCCTATCAACCACCAAAAAAGAGCTACTGAAGTCAACAAAGACTTACACAAGATTCAGTGTCAAGAATAATATGATCCCTCTAATATTACAGAGAAATATTATGTTACAGTTGTTAAAAGTGTACTTCTCGGACAGAAAAGCTCAGTAATTTAACCCACCAAACTGAGCATCATGGCATTTGTTATTCTTTCACATGAAGCCATAATCCAATAATTCCCATCTGAATGACGGGAACACATAGAAGACTTGGGGCGGCGTCTTAAATAGCAGGCCCATGCAGACACAGACTGCCGCGATACCCACAAGAGAGAGCATTACTGGTCTGTACAGCATGGTCCTCGCCACAGAGTTACGGTAAGCTAGCTTTTGGCTGCATCTGTTGCAATATGGTTGTCGTTCTCTGCTCAAGCAACTCTTAGTTATCTGGAATAAGTTTGGTTTACCAGATTTAAGTGCATCTACTAGCTCATAGGAGACAACACCGGGAATGTTGAGGACCACCTGACTCTGGTGATGTTGCTTGTCAATTTTCTTCTGGACCAATCTTATGTATGAGTCATGGCCTTGAGCGAGAGCATAATCTTCGGGAGTGAATCCAATGCAGTCACGTATGTTCTTCCATGCCTTAATTCCCAGCTGGAATGCAGAAACCAACAGAGGGTAAGAGAGACTACCAAACAGGAAACTGAAGTACAAGCTAACTGAAATAACCTCAAAAGTGAACATTGGTTAGAAAAAGAATAAATAACAGCTGCCAGTTCATACATAAGCATTACAAGAACTAAATTACCAGAACATACAAGTAATCGTTCCTTGCAGCTGCTGAGGGCAACATGACTGAGTAGGTGGAATCATGGCCACGTTAAGAAATAAAGCTTTGAGAAATCACACTAGCAACACATTTATTTCAACATGGTTTTGTGATATAAGCATGGTAGTGAAAAGAGATACAAGTGGGCAAAAGTTGGTGCAAGGAATTTATTTTGCATGATCGGATAACAGAAGCAAAAACTTACATGAAACAAATGAAAACAGGAGGTTATGAGCTCCAAGGGCCTAGCCTCAAATATAAGTTAATGAACTAACTACTAAGGAGAGTTGCCTAAAATAATTGCAGGCTAATGCTATGTGTGCTTTAACACCGAAATATGCCGGTGACTTCCACAACTAAGGTCCAGCAAGAACTTGTACGCAAAAAATGTCATGTAAAGCATGATGAAGCCATTAGCATCCAGAACGAAGTTCAACCAGATTATTTCGTGTTATTGCCTCAATCAATTATAGGAATGAAAACATAAGCATGAAATAATATGTACCAGTTCAGGATCATCAGTAAGCGCATCCAATATGCTCTCAGCACCGTTACTGGAGGCTGCAACATGCAGCAGAGTTATACCCAAGGGGCCAAGCATGTCAGGTCTAAATAAAAAACGATCTACATCCGTCTCCTTTGAAGCTTTAACAGGTGCATATCTCAATAGAAGTTCCACCATAGGCCTAGAGTTCATTTGAACCGCACTATGGAACAGGTTTTCAGATAAGGCAAGTTCTGTAGGTGATTGCCTGTCTGCATCTACTGTTCCACTGAATAAAATATCGAGAAGCTTCTTCACAACTGCAGACCACTCTCTACTCATAGCGAATGACATAAGATGCCTGAAGCGTCTCAGGGGAAAGGTATTCTGAGAGAATTTAGTTCCTTCAGAAGCAGATCTCATATGATTCTTCCGAAGCAGCCACCCGAGTTCATTAATAAAGTCTAAAGCTTGATTTCTAGCATTGGCTGCATCAATTCTTTCCTGAAGTTGGCCATCACATGAGGCTATATTAATTGCATTCTCCAGCATACGGATCTCAGAGCATACATCTTCTTCCGCAACTATGAAGGGAAAGAATCCATTACAAAGGCCACAATCTTCGAACTAGGAGTCAAAACCAAGAATTCCATAATCAACAGAAAAAGCTTAAAGTTGACAGAAAGAATTTGAAAATAGGAACTAAATGACTACAATATGACGGAACCTCAATGAATCCTCTTCCTGTCACATCAGGTAGCAAACAAGTAAAGCTCAGGCACTGAGACAGATCATGCCCTGCATCTCTACCAGTTCCCTCAACTAGAGCTTGTGTTGTTTCTTGGACCAAGTATTTCCCATCAAATGAACATAGCAACCTGATAGGAGGATCAGCATTATGATACAACACAGGAAAAATAGATAAAAACATATTTTATGCACCAGAGAAAGGTTACATAATTGCATAAAAGATTTCAATTCATAAGCAAAGAAAATTAATACCCAGATGTTGGTTGAACTAGATTAAAACCCTTCACTGTAAACTTAACCTTTGTAGAACAAGCAACTGCAATAGGTGTGACTGACAAACCCTGACAATGGTTGAAATCTCCAATTGGGAAAGGTATGTCTAGAACAACCTGACCTGAAAAAGAATTATGCAAAAAGATGACAAGATATTTCTGTGGTTGCTAATAAAACCAACTTGTACAATGCTGCAATCTTGAAAAAATGCTGCTCAGAAGAAGCTCTACATACCATCATTTATAAAGACAGCGCAATTTTGTACCCTAGCAAAAATCCATCCCCTTGTCCAGAAATCATCGGAGTCATGCAAAAGCCTGCTTAGGTTGGAGCTTAAATCATGAGAGAGCTGTCAGCATAGGAAGGATTAGATTAATAGGCAGAATGAACTGTGGAACACAAAGTTGATCAGAGATGGAAACTTACCTGTACCCATGCAGATTCAGCTTGCCGAAGGTATATTGTTAGAACTATACAACCAGGCCTAATGTAGCTCTCAATATCTGTAGGACCACTGGATAACCAGTCAAGAATCTGCAATTCAGAATTAACAACGAATTTAAAAAACTTGTGCATGCATTTTTCTATTTTTTTAAGCATTTCAAAACTATTTTGGAACTTACCTGTGTTCGCAGAGCAAGAGGAAGATCATTAGGGTCTTTGCCAAAGAGTTTGAAGATAATCCTATCTGTTCTACACTGAAATGAGAGGAGACAAAAAATAATCAATAACAAATAAGTTGAAACTTTTCTAAGAACCAAGTGGTACAGAAATTTACTAAGCTGCCCTAGCAATTTAGCAATTTTGACAAGTCACTGAAAGTATATTTTTTATTTAAAATATTTAATTTTAAGTATGATGGCACATTTTCAGAAAAGACAGAGCATGTGTAGCATAGTGGTGAGCCACATGTTGTTGGAGGTCACAAAAAACTCTCCAAGCAATATAAAATTTTTTGGTTTCTCTTATTTTTCTATTTTCATTTTCTAGTCTAATTTCTAATCAAGTAAATTAATACATAAAAGAAATGTTCAGTGATATCTTTTTCAAATCTATAGGTTTCGAAGGTGCTAACTAACCTAGTTGGTATAGACTTTTGGCAGATCATTGCAAGTCCTATGCTCGAATCCCACCTTTGTCACTTAACCTTTGCAAAAAAAAAGAAATATCTATAGGTTTCTAAATTTAATAGATAAATTAGCACCTAACATGTGATATCGTGGCTCAGCCCCTGGTTCTTGCAGATTTTATAACTTCAATCAGATAGATTACTTTCATAAAGATATGAAGATAAATAGGCGAAATGAGCCCCTAAGATGCACCCAAATCAAAACCATTTTAGTAATAAAAGTAAAAGGTTTTCTAGAAGGCTCGTCACACCACTTTGCTTGTCCAGGACAAAGACAATGTTAACACAATGAACACCCAATCAACATGGTCCTATGTTCACATAGACCGCGACACGTGCTGCACAACACCATGTATATTCAACTCTTAGAAAAAGTTTCACAGCACAAACCAGACCCATACCAGTCTGGTCAGAGACCAGCATGGATTAGTTGCCCGAATGTCAAACCATGGCTACGAAAATCATGGAAATCCATATAAGGTGCCAAAAACTCTCATTCTCATGCCTGCAATATCTTATATGATAATGAAAGCCATCATTAGACCTCACAGTCAGACCAATGGTGAACATCATGTCTGATACGAAACAGCCAAGCTAAAGAAATGTTCACCTCAAACATACAGTACAGATTTATTGGCAGAATGTAACTAGAGTCTAGAAGTTCTCTATATTTCAAGTCATAAAGAAGCTCTGCTACATGCATACATGGCATTCTTCATTTGGTCCAATCTTCACTGTCGCTGTCACTCTCCTTTTACAATTATCCTACCTTGATCTAGAACAACTAAAGCTCATCTTAGGTGAATGAGAAGATACCACAAAAGTAGCTGTAGTATTCTCTACAAGAAAGATTGTGGAATATTTGCAACAGCAAGGGTCGGTTGGTGGTGTACTTGAGGCAGACATCTTAATATTTTCTATGAATCTATTGTTTGCTAAAAACATTGTTTCTATAAGGCAAAAGGTAAACAATGCTCAAGCTGTTGGATTCAGATAGGCTTTTAGGTTTCTCACGGATTTGAGCAAAGCCATTTTTTATCAAAGGATGTATCATCTTAAATTCCTGATAAAAGATCCCCAAAAAAAGATCATAACACCTGATAACCTCATAAGATTAAAAAATATATATCTACGATATGCAATAAGGCCTCAGCCCCTTGGATGAATATATAAATGTTGCTCCTTTTCCATCCCTTTCTTTCTCTATTTTTTTCTAGTACAAAATTAATTACTCTCTTCAATATTCCCAACATGTTTTATAGTCCTGTTTATTTTTCTCATCCTTGCTGATTTCCACATAAATATTGTTTGTTTACATGAAGCTGATTAGCAGCTGTTTGATTTCAAGTTACTTGCATTTCACTTTGATAATGTTTTGGTGCGATTTTCTCAGGACAGCAAATAGAGACATTTGTTTTCCTTTATTTTGAACCTTTTCTAGGCACATGAAACCCTAACCTTCAACTTTCGATTGCACCAAGTAATGGTATCAAAGAAACAGTCTTTCTATGTCAATCTGTTGAATACTTGTCTTAAACCTCTTGCTTTCCTTTTTTATTTTCATTTCCTGATTAATCATAAGCTTGAAGACTTGGTGAACTACATGCTTCTAAAATGTGTTTGCTTGCATAAAAAATTGTAATAGAGAAAGCTCTGGAGATCGGGCAAATAACAAGTCCCAACAACCATACACTTGGTCCCACAGGAGAATTAAGCATTAGTAAACACAAATAGTGCCTAACTCCACAAATTCATGACCTCTGGTAGAAAAGGAAAGAAATTCACAGTGCCATCTCATTTAGGAAAAAAAGGTTTAAAGCAATGGGGTTGGTTGCAGATATGTGAGACACCTCCTATGATAGAAGTATTGGGCTTTCAGAAGACACATATGGGCTTAGGTAAACATAATTTTAGAGAATAGATGCATGTTACATTGTGATTGGTTTGATGCACAAGAAAAATGACATACTTGAGCACCTCCATGTGAACTAGTTTGAGATTGATTGCAGGTATCCGAGTTGCCACTGGTCTGAGGTGGACTTGACTGATGAGAACTCTGCAGCAACCATGAAGGGCAATTAGAAGAATCCATCCTAGTAGACAAGAGAGTTGCTGGGTTCATTCTTCCTTCTTCACAATCTCTTGTGTCACTGTATGCATTGTTCAAATCAAAGTCCATTATGACTCTGTCTGTGACATGCTCTGAAATAGCATAGAATTTAATTAGCATGAAGTTCTGTTCATAAAAGAGAACAAGATTCTTAAGTACCTAAAATGTAGAATATACAGAAGGAATTGCAGGCACAGCCTCACCAGGAGAAGCTACCCTTTCTTTTGAAGGCACATCAACAGTAGTTACAGAAACAGATGTGACATGGTCAGTTTGCCTCAAAGGATCCTGAGTACCAGTGATGCACGTCATTACAGCCGTCGAACACAAGGGATTACCAGATTCTTGCTCACGAACACCATTTGGAACAGAAGTAATAACCACATCTGTGGATATTCCGGAACTAGTTACAAGCTTTTGTGGATCCTGAGATGCCTGTAGGAGTCTAGAAAGACCACTTGGATCAAAGGAATTAGCAAAGGTGGCCAGGTTCCCTAGAAAATTAGTCAAGAGCTCTTGATCTTGTGATTGATCTGAGTTAGCTGCTGCAGAAACATGAGCCAAAATCAGCAGATACGGAATCACAGCTATCAAGTTTCTACATGTTAGAGTGTATGAAGGGCCATGTATTGATGAGAGGCCATGGTGTGATATGCAACTACATATGCAGTTAAACTAAAGCATTCAAAAAATGTTCAATTAAGTTACAAGTAAATATTCCACCACCACATTTGTGACATAACATGGACCAATGTTGGTAAAAGTTACAAAATGGGTTGAGGTATTAACTATGAATTACCATACTATTATAAACCATGTATTATGGTACTAGAAGAACGACTACAGTAGAAGCAATATTTATAAAGCCTGAAACATAAACCAAATATGGGACCACATTTTCATGCTTTTGCAACTTGGCGACTGATCTCCATGTACAATCATACCACACCATAAGGCTACACTAGCTTCTGTGAAATGGTCATATGTCTGGATATGCATATGTGCCAACATATAGGGCCACATACCACATTTGGGGACACGTACAAGAAATACATAAAGCACATGAGCATGATCCATTTTTTATGTTAACTATGCTCCACTTGGGCCACTTTAAGTTGGCAGTCACTCATATTTTGCAGTTCAATAAACATGCCAATATGTTCAGAGCTCAAGATATACTAAGGTGTCAAGCTCTCAAAAAACCATCACATAAGGCATGAGGCAAGGTTCTGATCAAAGCAAAAATCACAAGTTCTCATCATATCAAAGAACAAAAAGTTACAAATACTTGAATGTCATCTACTTCTATCAAAAATTTCTGGAGTAATGATGTCCTTGCTGAATTGGAATCTTCCCCATGCAGAACAGGTTAGTACTCTAAAATTTAAATACATGTTCCACATATTCATCTTTGTTAATATTAAAGGAAAACATGTTAAAGAATGGACTAATATGCTGCACCTAACATACGTCTTGGTCAACACCATCTCAATTAGTCATCAACATATGGCACAGGAGTATGCACAGGAGTATGCCACATCACAGGAGTATGCCACATCCCAACATATGGCATACAGGACACCATGTTCGTGCCCTACAGAAACAGTATGAGATAATCAAGGGTTAAAAAAAACCAAACAGACTGATCCATACCGGCAAACATTTATCAGTCCAGCCCAACCAGAAAAAGTGATGTGAACTGGATGATTTCAGTCCGAAACAAGGGTTACAGTATCTGATTCCAAACCCCACTTGGTGGGACACCACCTTCCTAAATGGCCCTGGAAGTGTCACATACCTATTATTTGACTGCATACTCGATGATCGTTGTTCCCATGGCATACCCCTCATTGACTTGGACCTCCTCATGCTGGCCTCCTTTACAGCCCCAAACTACACCATGCTGATGTGCCAATCTGTGCTGGAACCATACCAGTCCAGTCATCGACCAGCATCAACACCGGACTGAAATTTTAAACCCTGATGATAACTAAATCCTAAGGTGACATGTGCATATAAAGAACTTCAAGAATGAGCACTTGATACATGATAAACTAATCAATCATCTTAGATGTCTGCCCAGGACTACATTACATACTGGCTTCCTACTAATGATATTTTGTTTACCAAAGACATTGTTCTTAATTTCTAAGCCTGCCCACTGAAAGAAAGTACAGGTAACACTGACCAAAAGCTCATGAATGGTATCATGGGAATTAGATAATTGCCAAAAACATGCTGAATTTAGAAAAGTAAGAAAATTGCAAAAAGGATGCAATTGACTAGAGATTAAAAAACCATGAAGTGTAACATGTTGCAGATATTCAATGAATAAGTTGCAGCAGTTACATTGCAAATTGGATAGGATTCTAAGTAGGCTTATCAACAGATAGCCACAAGCCTGTTCATCTATCAAAGAATTCCCATTGGCATTGACATCAAGCTGTGTCTTCCTCCTACGCCTGTTGTGGCCAGCTAAGCGCCGCCGACAACTTCTTTTGCCTTCATCAAATTCTTCAAGAAGATGAAACCTGGACATGATTATCAAGAGCTCACAAGTCACAACAAAGACAAAGGGGGAAAAGTTAAAAAGTTCAAAAAGAAAAAAAAAAGTTCTAGAAGCAGATAATTATCCAACATCAAGGACCAAACCATAAAGTTCAAGGTAAACTAGAGATAAACTAACCTAGACTGGCGTGAAGTATTTATCACCAAAAGAGTGCAATAATCCCAAAAATTTTCTATTATCTTCTCATTTCAGTTAACATGTGGTTTCTCCTTATCACCAGAAGTGGTTGCAGAGGAAAAAAATTAACGTCCTACACAAGCAATATTTGATAATTGCCAATATGTCCAGATGTCAAGAGAAAATTAATGTCACACATTACAACTAATCTTGTCAATCATCCATATATCCAAAGTGACCTGAGATAACATTCATGTTGCATAAGTTAAATAGATGTATACTACAACTAATCAAGTTGAATAATTGACATAGTTTTGTTATATTCTATTTCAGACTTCACAAACATGACAAGAAAGAATATATATACTATAAATTCGACCTGTTGCGAGATAAGATCATGAATAATGGATTAAAGCAGCTATATGTGTCACTAAATATGCAAACCTATTTTACATCATGAAGCCCAAAAGCCCAATCTCTGGACTAACATTATCTTATTCTGATTCTTTAATCAAAAAGTATAGCTTAACACTGTTTAGGCAAATGCATTAGAATGAAATAAGTTATGATGCCCTAGAAATACCAAAACTAACTTCAATTCCAGAGGACTCTGCTCACCTAAATTTCTTTGAAGAGCAATAGGTGAAGAGGCATAGTGACAAAGGAAAAATCAGAAAAATGGATTAGAAGTCCAAGGTTCGCCGTACCGTACCATACCGGCATTTCGACCCACGCTCGGTACGGTACGGTACGGGTGTACCGACCGGTATACCGAGGTGTACCGAGTGGTACACCCGATTTCACCGATTTAACCCTCCGAAAAAACCTGAAAATAAAAAAAAAAGTTAGGATAAGGTTTTCAAGTTACAAATAAATATAGTAATAGTATAAGTTTGGCAAAATCAATGTAAATTAGGTAAGAATAGCATCACATATCTTTTTCGGGCTTTGAGGTAGTCTTGTTCGAGGTTCGTATTTCAGCTCGTTATAGATTGAAATATCTACAGAAAAATTAGTTGAATTGTTAAGCTATTTTGTTACAATATAAACTCTAAAATTCAAATGAATTAAATAATCATATATCTAGATATACCTGATTGTTAATTCTACCACCAAAACGAACAACGGGCCTCCACGGGTGGTGGATCAAGGTCCTCGATCCGATACATATCAATATGATACGTTTGTTGGACCCAATCATGAAATTGATCCCATGACATAATGTATTGATACACCGTATGCCATTGATGCATCAATGTGGTGCTGATCGTAGATTGATCGTCATGAATCATATTTTTGTTGGCGACTCTTGAGGCATATATATTGATGTTGTTCTGTATCATGTTGTTGCTCAGAGAAGGATGACCAACTATCACCATACTTTGTTGCCCATATGATTCTCCATAATACGATTGCTGTGAATACGATGAGTCTCTTTCTGTGTCTATATCATGTATGCTCTGTCGCATTTGTTCATATTGATCCACTGTCTTCCCCTTCCCCTTCCCCTTCCGCGCATAAACTTGACCAGTACCTTGTCGAGTTCCATGATCTGAATCTTGAGTGGCATGTGTAAAATATTGCTCCTCAGTCCATTCACCACCCTCAAGTTGTGTAGACGAGACCAACGACTGCCCAGCATCACCGCCATCATCTGTCGAGCCTTCTTTGTCCAGGTGTTGCTATCGTGTCTACGGGACCGGCGAGAAAGAGAATGTGATTGTGAAGGTGTCTCTTCGCGGGCTTCGATTCTTTCAACGATGCAATGGTGATGCTCTTGCCTTCCCCTTTGCCTTTGACGTTGGAATGACGAGTGTGACCGTTGGGTATCGATAGTTCCTCGGCGGTTTGATTTCATACCATGTTGTAATCGAGGGGATTTTCCACTTTGTTGGGGTTGTGCTTCTTCTTCTATTGCCTCGGTGATAAAAAAGCGAAGGACGCCGAGGATCTCCGCCTCATCAAGTAGAGGATCCTCTTGGTTCTCTGCCGCTTCAACCCAATCTAACATTGGCTCACGAATCTTCGTTGTAGAATTGGAGGTCGATGGGATCAATATCTGGTTCCTCGGCTCCTTATCCAACTCAAAGACATCGTAATTTTAGCCGCATGTTATAATGGACATATACTAGTTTCTCTAACAGATGCGTAGGAGAGTGCATTTGCGGACCGCCGTATGAATCAATGCAACGTTGACCAATTACGTTCAATGACCACTAGATGTTGTTATCGTGAAAGTATCTGAACGGCAACCTTCCTTAAATGTGGTGCATCGCCTCCAAATTGTAGCCACCACTCATTTGCGAAAAAGATATAAATAAGATTTTATTAGCATAACAAATAATCAACATTAAATATAATTGATAATCAATATCATAACTTTTTCCTCATCGGGATCCCATAGTGTAGCGACGACGATCTGAATATAACGTCGGAGAATGAACCAATTGTTTCTCGAAATAATCGACCCTCCATAAGAGCATCGGTTGCCTCGGTAGTGTTTTTGGTAGATATATAACATTTCGTAGTGTCGTTAGGAAATTATTTTTGCTCCAAGAAAGCATATCGATATTGAATTCTTTGGGTTTAGATAATAATTTGCAAAAACATAATTTTGTTAGTATGATTTTTTATTATCTAAATAATAATAAATTAAATTATTACGAATATGAATTTACTGCATTATGGATATCTTGATCCATATGAACATCGGTCAAACGATCGATGATTAAAATACGTATTGGTCGGCCTTTAAAATCATCTTTGAATGCTTTTCGACCTCCTCTCTTCTTTGAAATCAACATATATTTAAGATACGGCATTTGTGGACGCTTGTCCATATCGACCTTCGGAGGAGGACAATATAAAGTGGTTCCACACCTTTTATGATTTATTGCTATAGTATCCCAAAATCTAGAGGAAAGAATGGTCTTTTTATCTTCTTTCCATCATTTCGATTTTGAATATCCGGATTGAGACCACTCTTGTAAAGCTAGCCATTGCC
The DNA here is from genome assembly GCA_900464855.2 of Musa schizocarpa. Classification (NCBI taxonomy): domain Eukaryota; kingdom Viridiplantae; phylum Streptophyta; class Magnoliopsida; order Zingiberales; family Musaceae; genus Musa; species Musa schizocarpa. The sequence goes on from LS990916.1 coordinate 21,926,700, forward strand.
TTCAAGCCTTGCTTTTTTTTTTTGTAATGACTTTTAATGCAATAAAATTGGTATAAAACAAAGTAATTCGGTCGAAGTACCTCACCATTTACATACTTTTTTGCGATTAATCATGGACCCAATGATGATTATATATAAATTTTGTAATTGATTGTGCTCTCGAGCTACACATTTTTTTGGCCGCATCCAACTCACCAATATCCTTCAACATTAGATCATCGAATGAAATGCATGGAGTCCAAAATAAAGTTTTTCTTTTTTCCATCAATTTCAAACCCGCCTTTTTTGAAATTAAGCTCCATTGTCGGTTATTATTTCAGATAAAACATATCTTGTGGTCCAATCTCCTCTACCATAGTGTCCATCAAGCTCTCAATGTAGTTTCAGATCTTGGATCTTTTCGGAAGCATTAACGGACTTATGAAACATCACTCTTCTATCAGAATAAACAAGAAAGTTGATGATATTTTCATTCTTGTTGGTCTGTCAAGTATCACACATCAATGTCACCCATATTCTTCCCATTTGCCTCTTGAAGGATTTGATCCAATCCTTTATTTACGCCACCTCCTCATCTAAAGTACTTGGTGAATCTCCTTTGGTGTTGGAGGTTGGATCCCCATGCCGGACTTTTGAATAGAGGAGATCGTGCTATGATAATATGGACCTTTGGTAGTGTGTTTTTGGAATCTATGAAAGTTAAACCATTTTGAGATTGCCTTCCCAATATCCGCTTTTTTTTTTTTTTGTGTATCATCGTCAATCAGGTGTTTGTTTCATTTGTTTGTGGGGGGGATAGGCTTGCGGATCAATATCAACAATATCCGTGCGGACCTCTGCCAAGACCTCTCATAAAACCACTGAGAGTCCACCATATCTCATCTTTACTAGTTCGGCTTTGGTGAGAAGGAGCGGTTGGTTGCCTCATCTTTGGTTGACCTATGGATTCCACTACCGATGCCATGCTTTCAATTTGTGAGTCGGTCGTCGATGCCTCATTACTTTTATCGGCCAGATATCGATGCTCCAATGACGCGAATTAATTTGTGAGATCCGGAATTCGACTTATCATGTATGACCCTCAATGCGATCATAAATGGGTTCTGTGTAGCCTTATGATATTCTTCCTCAACTCTTGCCTTCTTTTTAATGTATCTTCCTTTGTTTGTTTAAGCTTGCTTTTCAAAAATAATTACGGATCTCCGTTGGAACTTTCTTGCATTTTGCAACATCGGGATACCCACCACCAAATGCATTTTCACTCGAAGTTATTCCTCCACCTTTGCGATGTAGTCACAATAAATACATTCACGATGATGACGGTTTCCATCTAGCTTTGGGCATGAACAACCATCGATCATGTATGTTCGTTCTTTGGTGCCGTGATCCTATCAAATTTAATTCAAATAAACTATAAAGTATAAACATATTAAATTGACCAAATATCGATCATAAATCACTAATCACAACATTAAGTAATTTTATTAAAACATAACTAATTATATTTTATTATCATAAATATGTTACATGTATAAAATAAGTATTAACATCATTAGATACACTAATTACGCGATTAACATAGTTAATTTTTCACTAATTACTTCTCTTTCAACACTATAAACATGATAAACACCCTAATAGATATTAAAGATATTAGATTCACATAAAATCAAATAAATTTCGATTAAATCATCGTTAAAATGACTAATTACAGTATTAAATAACTTTAATAAATTATAATTAAACTTATTTTACCATCATATATATGTTAAATACATAAAAAAAACATTAAATATGTAATTTTAATCCAATATGATTCAAATTATGATAATTATCATTTATCTACACTAATTATACGATTAATATTGTTAATTTTTCACTAATTACTTCTCTTTCACCACTATAAACATGACAAATACCTTAATAGGTATTAAAGACATTAAATTGATATAAAATCAAATAAATTTCGATTTAATCATCATTAAAATAACTAATCGCAGCATTAAATAATTTTAATAAAATTTAATTAAACTTATTTTACTATGATAAATATTATTCAATATTTACTATGCATGAAAAACACTAACCATAATCTTAAATATCTTAATTACTCTCTAATTAAAGAAAACGAATACATACCTCTTGATTAGAAAGTTCTTCCTCTTAATCTTCCCAAATTAGCCTCAATTGAATTCACAAATCGTTATTTTATAGAGTTTAGGAGAGAAAAAAAAATTTTGAGAGAGTTTAAGAGAGTATAATGAAATAGGGGAGAGAAGATTGGTTTAAATAGGAGGAGAAAGGGCTCCAACGGTCAATTTGACTGTTGGAGCACTGTAGCACTGCTACAGTGTGGTAACGGTCGATTTCGACTGTTACCGAGTGGTAATCGTTATTTTATAGGTTTTTTGGGTGTACCGCCCGGTAGCAGGCGGTCCGCGTACCGGTCACCTATCAGACCGGTACGTACCGCCCATACCGGGCGGTACGATTCGGTAAGTCAATCCTTACAATAGCAGTAAATTTGAACAAAAAAATTAGAAATTGAAAATTACAACAGTCATTTAATAAGAAACTAATGATAATAAAATTCAAAAAAATAAACAAATAAGTGCATTAAAATTTCTGGACTATTTAGGGATTAAATCAATTAATAATAACTCTTTTTGGCAAATAAATAATGTCAGAAACTAAACTCTAAACAAAAACTGATCATCCATGAACCTGTAAAGATGTGGCATTCTCAGCAAGAACCAAACATGAGGATTCTCAAATTATGCACCTAAGTAATTTATAAAAAGAGGGCCTAGCAACATGGCCGAAAATGCTTAAAACCATGTCACAAGTGATACAGAACCGAGCTCACAATCTAAGTATATAGTTTCCTTTTCTTTCCAATGTGGTTCTATTTGGGTATCAAGATCATCATGCATTTTTGGAAGGTATCCAGATCAACACTAATACAGTATCAAGCAGCATTATTCTCCTAACTTAGAATTTTTTTAGTTGTTCTTCTGGGAACCTCTACAGTTAATAGCTTTTTATTGTCAAAGAACACAAAAAATTCACACAAGCCACGGCATTTTAAATTTTCTATTCAGTATTTTTTTTCCCAATTTAAATAAATATCAGTGAACTAGATTTTATTGCAGAAAGTGGCTTCATAAACCAACTGTGATATTCTTTTAGTCATTTAGTGTATGAATCATCAGTATAATAAGGGCAATGGGCCTCATTTTTGCTCTTCTTTCTCATCATTTTTTTAGATTGGTTTCTATTTTGCAACCCTTATTCTTTCTTGCTATTTATTTCCTCTTTCTTTTAAATATATTATGCTTCCAGTGTTGAGGTTCAACCATAAAACAATGAGGAATAATCAATTTATTGTTATGTATCCATATTACCTATAATTTCAATAAGGGTAATCTCTGAGTCAACAAGGTAGCTTCAGAAATTCATTTTTTTTACTATCTTCAGACTGATTTAGCTAAAGAAAACAAAAAATGGATTATCTGTGACACACAAATGTAACAGACAATGGAAAGGTTTCTAATCATACAGATAGAAAAACATTTTGATTGAGCTGTACTATAACTGAATAAGTGCTATCCAGGATGGGTTTCAATTAAGAACCAAACAAACAAGCTGAACCAACCTACTACATTGCTGGCAGAAGCGCTGGCTTGCATTTCTGACAACCGCTGTGCTGGCCTTTGCATGCATCTCACAGACCTTGTGCCGCCTATGGTAGTCCTTTGAGTCACTGAGGTCAGCATCACAGCCTTCGACCTGGCAAGCTGGATGACTAGAATTGCCTCCTAGCGGAATGCTCTTCTTTCCAGTCTTCCCTTCGCAATTTGCAAGGTCAGCTTCCACTACTGGATAAGCATGGGCCCCAAGCTTCAAGCTCAAGGACCCAGCTCCACTGAAAGATTCATCTTCTTCCCCCACTACAATCCTCCTCCTCTTCTCTGCTTCACCTTTCTCCTTATCAACCAGTCCATAATCAACACCTTCAGAGGAAGATGATGAACAATTTGACACCAATGTTTTTGCTGTATCCTGGTGTAGTTGTTTGTTCCTGCAATCTTCAGGGATGGAATTTAGAGGGCTAGCAACAAAGCGATCACCATCCCATCTCCAGTCATTCAAGTCCCACTCAAGGCTCTTCTTCCCGATCCTGTTCAGTTTAGATGTCCCAGCAGCAACAAACTGATGGTTTTCACCCCCAATTCTGGCCTCCATCAAGGCAAAAACCTCAAAACAACTCAGAAGGCCGAGATTTGAATGCAAATACTTCCCATGCTGCAAGGTGTATAGCAAGCCACTCTGGACCAAGAAGATGGAGAACACGATGGAGTGGAGTTCCTAAACCACGTCACTGCTTCGCCAAAAATCTAAAAGCATAACATTGGCAGATCCGCAGATCCAAACAAGTGAAACCCACATACCAATCACAAAGTCCCACACAAAATCACTAGAAAAGAACCAAAAATAATTTATTTTCACAAGAGAAAGCCTAGTTCACTGATTCCAAGCAATAAAATCACCAAATTAACGACTGTAGCAGCTCGAGAAACCCACTCAGGACGGAGCTAACCCTGCTCCAGTTCATCCGTCACGATCCAGACGCCACTAAAATATACCAGATTTAACCATATTTCTCGAGCAAAACATCAGCAAAACTACTCCAAATTCCCGCAGAAGTGCTAGAAGTTTAACTCATTCAACCGTTGCCACTACGAACCTCGCTACTCACAGAAGGGGGCGGGGAGAAAGAGAGAAAATTTAAAGAACCAGAACCTTCCTCGAGAGCAATCACTGGCCGATCCAGAGAACCCCTTTCATCCGGATCGAGATGCCCGACTCGGCAGCCATGATCGATCCAAGAAAAAACCTAAACAGCGGCCGACGATAACAACCACGCGGAGAAGAGAGCGGAGAAAGTGGAGGAGCGTAATGCTTTAAAACGTTATATAGGCAGTTCGGCAGTGAGAAAGCCCCACTCCCCAAACCTTTTTAATTTCCTCCTCCACCTAGATGCGCGGCACTCGAGATCCACCCTACGCCACTCCTGGGACCACAAACGTGGGGCCCACACTTTACGACTTCAAGGAGAGCGACTTGGGTGAACGATTGCGTCCTCTGGCTTTTTCAGATTTTTTCTATCACGCCCGTTGTTTATTTCGCTTCCCTCGGTTGCGTTGCTCGCTCGCAAACTGACTCGCCATCGCTACCATAATCACGACACGCGGCTAACAAGCACAGGGTTTCGCGGACCCCACCGGCAGCACGCTCCTATTGGAGACTCTACGTGGCCAGTAAGAAAACGGCGTCGGAGTACGTCAGAGTGGGTGGATAGTGGGCCCCGGGTACGTTATTTTACGCGAGCGTACGCGCGAGATAACGCATTGCCATCTGCGGGGCGTCAGCCGTCCGATGCTGATCTGAGAAGATTTCGACCGTGCATTCGTCGTCGAATCAGAAAACGTTTGCATGCGGTCGTCACGGAAGTTATTCCCCCGCCGTACTCGCAATAATGCGCGTGGTTCTCTCGCATCTGGACCGTTCGTTCGCGGGGCCTGTCTATCCTTGAGATTGGCGATAGCACGATCGTCAAAGCAACAAGGAACGCGTGCTCTTCTTTCTCTGATTATGCGATTAGCCCGTGCATAGCACGTGCCAAAGGGAGAACCCAAACCTTAAAAAGAACTTAAAAAAAAATATATTTTTTTTTATTATTAACACTCTCCTCATATGGATGGAGACTTTTTGTATGAACGAATGACTTTTCACTATTATACCATTTTAACTTTTTTTTAATCAATGTCACGTTTAAATCGATAAATGAGACATGATCTAAATTTTTATATCTTGCTCATGTGTGAATGGTAGATGTCCCAATCCAACACATGAATAAAATTCTTGACAACATATGACCTTAGCTAATTCCTGAATAGTAGATGTCCCAATCCAACACATGAATAAAATTCTTGACAACAGATTATGTTGCTTCATCATTGACTTTAGCTAGTTATTGGCAACATATATCAACTTATTGTTACATATGATGGGTAACCCAAGACGGAAAGTATTATTAATGAACAAGGATAGAGGTATATTATATATGGAGTTATTATTGGGCTAAATCTCACATCCTCACATGTATGGTATTATGTTTAGATATTGACAAATGTACTAAATCTTAAGAAGTCTATGACAGAATCCATTTTGTTTAGATATTGACAAATATATTATTGGGTTGGTGACAGAGATCATTTTGACTTTTTATAAGACAAATCTTTCTCTGGAAGACATATTTTGAGCACCTGCAACCATTTGGATTGGAGTCATGCATCATGGAGAGGATGTCTACACACCATCGTAAGCAACTTTCTTTACATTTACTCAGTGTCTTGAGGTACTGTGAGAACTGATAGAGGAGTAGGCTACATGAGATTTAAAAGTGAAACATGTATTCATGCATATTGTGGTTGATCATTTGCTACAAATAATCCCAGAAGGCTATGTATTATAGTGTTATATTTAATGTTGGAATCCACGAGTAGGAGCTATGTATTTCATTTCACGTAATGGAAATTTATGTGGTAGAGATAAAATAGTTTGGCCACATTTATTCTCTGTGGTACAGTGGGTGGGTGGACTTTATGTGGCAGATGCCAACCCTACATGAAAGGGAAGATGTACGTGTTCAAGATAGTACACACGAATTCAGACGCCAGTAAATGCTCGGTTACAGGTGGTCTCTGATGATAACGTCGGTCCCCGGCATTAGGTATTCATTCATGGAAGAACTCCTCATTAAATCTCTTCCTACCGCAACAGCCGAGGGAAGGAAGGGCCGGTGGCAGTTGTTTGGTGAGTCCTTTCCCATTCGCATGGCAGTCATTGATGAGCAGCTTTCAGCCCCATCATTCATCAAACGATGCTTCGCTTTCGTCCGGATCATGCGAGGGTTTTCCCTGCTTGATTCTGAGCTTTAACTGTGACAGCTCTTGATGCAGCAGTGAACGAGGACGACATTCTGTTGTCGGTACTGTGTAGGAACTGCACTTCCTCCATGTACGTGCCAGATTGAATGAAACCCTTAGGTTATGACTCCCCTCTAATGGACTCGGATTTAGTTTCAGAGAATTTGGTGGCCATGCAGGGATATCTACCGAGAGTGCAACGTGGGTGCAAATCGGTTGACCTTGATCCACACAGAAGAGAGCTCATTGGACTTAGTCGAGAGAATTAAGGAATATCTTGTTTCTGAAAGTTTGATGAGCATGCAGGGAGATCTAATGAAGGATCCGTGAGCTGTGTTTGCATGTTGCTTGACCTCGATCCACTCAAAAGAGAGCTAGTTCTTTCCGAAGGACTTAGATCCAGTTGCAGGCATGGAAGAACATTTTGTTTCTGAAACTTTGGTGACATCTACTCGAGGAGTGTAGTGTTGGTGCAGGTTGGTTGACTTTTATCCATGCAGAAGAGAGCTTGTTCTCTCCCAAGGACTCAAATTCAGTTGCAAGCATGCTGGAATTTCTTGTTTCTGAGAGTTTTGGTGACCATGAAAGGAGATGATGCAGGTTTGTTGACCTTGATCCGCACCAAAGAGAGCTAGGACTTGGATTTAGTTGCGGGCGTGCAGGGAGATCTACCAAAGGAGTGAATTGTGTTTGCAGGTTGGTTGACCTTGATGCACACAGAAGAGAGCTTATTCCATCTGAAAGACTTAGATTTAGTCGCAAGAATATATTGTTTCTGAAAGCCTGGTGGGCATGCATGCAGGGATATCTATGGAAGGAGTGTAGTATTGATGCATGATGGTTGACCCTGATCCATCTGAAGGACTTAGCTGAGAACATGCAGGAAATATATCTTATTTCTGCAACTTTTGATGAGCATGCATGCAGGGATATCTACTGGATGAGTGTAAGGTTGATGCAGATCGGTTGACCCTGCTCTCTCTGAAGGAATTGGGAGTATCTTGTTTCTGGAAGTCTAATGTGCATGTGGGTGCAGGTTTGTTGGGGTTGACCATGACACACAGAAGATGAACTCTTCCAGGGGATGGCACTGACTGAAATGCCATCTATCATCTTTATTATTAGGTACTTTCTCCATAAACTATATAGTATTCTTCTCAGACATTGGATCCCAAGTCTGGCTCCACTTTGCAGTGACATGGCACAGAAGCCACTTGTTCTACCATGACCTTTTCCTTGCCATCCCTGTCTCCTCCTTTATGGACCTCCCAACATCTTTTCTAAGCACCCAGAATCCCTGTTTCCGATGGCCAGCCTTTAGTTAGAGCTTGACTTATTGACTGGAAATAAAGTTCAAACCAGTAGATGATTCATTCTATATTAACCTGGGAATCATGTGGTCTCATCAGTTCTGCTGCTACTTTCTTGGAAACTGCAAACAATAGCCAGCAGGCATACGGCTCAGATCAATGTCGAGCTCGCTCACTTCATCTCACTGTTTCTCGACACACAAAAGATGTGATCTTTGGAAGCTCCATGGGAGTTCCCCTGTCTCACCAGAAGCTGAGCATTGACATCTGACACTGCAAGTGTGATCCCCTGTGCCCATTGTCACTTTCTGCATCTTCCCTGGACGGGAAAACATGTCTCTTCTCATTACGACAGAGATCAAATCCCCTTCCCAGAGTAACTCCTAAGTCTTTTGCTAAGCTCGACCAACTTGAATGTAATTCCGATAGAGGATAAAGTGAGGAAAAGAGATCTACGAATGTTGTGATTAGACGAGATGAGATAATTAGTATTAGTGATATTGAAAATAGATGGAGATAAAAATAAAGATTATTTGACTAAGGAAATTACTTGATGCATGATTCGATAGTTGAAAAGATTAATATAATGCATCCAAAGAATTGAGACTTTACAGCTTGTTGCCGCTGTTGAAGAGTCTTTCTTTGATGATATTGCTGTGGAATAATGGTAGGAAGGGATGAAAAGGACAGAAGTCGCGTTGAATCTTGACGAAGCTCCGAAACTTAGATTTATGATCAATGAGAGTTTTAGATAGGAAAGGAATTATCTCCTCTTAAGTAGGTCAAGTCAACACTATGACCATGTGCCGTCTTGCTTGGATTGGAATTCAACGAGAGAGAGAGAGAGAGAGAGAGAGAGAAGATGACAAGGGGTAGTGTGCAAGGGAGGAGGGGGCTGCAGTGTTTGGAGGCACTCTTCACGGGTATTCTGGTCACTGGAATCCGAAGAGGCAAAGGCTAACCATGTACAACTGCTGTCCTTTTAACTTCTATCTCTCTCTCTCCCTCTAATCCTTAGCTGGAGAACTGTAACTGACAACGCCATCCTTGCATGTAATGTCATATGTTTCAGCCTCAACATGAGAGAGAGAGAGAGAGAGAGAGAGAGAGAGAGAGCAGAGCAGAGCAGTCTGATAAGAGTGAAACTCAGTAGCAGCGGCAGATTTGATTCCATGGAGATTTATGCCCACAAAGACATCACACTGGCTGTGTCTCCTCCAATTCGGCAGTGGATTTAAGGCAGCTCAAGAGGGCGCTGTGGATCCTTTAGGTTACTGGACGGTGGTTTGTTTGTCTGTAAAGAGAGGGAGAGGGAGCAGCTGAAGACAAAAGGTGGCGGACCGGAACAGTTTTGTTCTTTTGCAGTACAGACTGTAATGATTTTTTCCCTCTCTCTCTCTCTCTCTCTCTCTGTGTATTTCTTTTATCTTTTGATTGATGGTGGGATTGGTCTTTTGAGAACAGAAGCAGCCCATAGATCACAATGGAGTTGATGGGTTCCACTTCCACTTGATTGCCGTAACATCATCAGATCACCACAGGATTTTCGAGATTGTGCTTCCCTTTTGGTGTAGTTAGAGCTTGTTCATTGCTTCTTTGGTTGTTTGGGCCGATTAGAACCCAGTCACATGAAGAGATCTGCAGTTGTAAGTGCCTCTGTTTCTCCTGCTTCACTCTTGGATTCCTTTTTCCTCTTGACGTCTTGAGGTCAATTGTTGAGCTCTGCAATACGGTTATATCTGAATGGATCTTAGTTTGTGTAAAGCTAGTTGGTTGTCTTTCTTTCTTCTGATAGTGGAATGTGGATCTGTGATGGAAAATACATCTGCTTCTAGTATTGAATCTATCATTCCCTTTTCGTTTCTTTCTCATTTATTGCAATAGCAGGCCTTCGCTGCAACTTGACCTTCCAGTCATGTATAAAAGAGAGTTTTATTGTATCTAATCTGCAGTCTGCATTTTAATATGGTTTTCGATTCACTTATTATTCTATCGATACTTCGATCTTTTGCAGCATCTGAAACAAAATTCGATACACATTGGATATATGATTTCAATCCTGTTCTCAAGCCATTGTGCTATGTTGGATTAATGAACTTTGTAATCCAGATTCATGGTTTCCTAGGCTGGATTATGGAGCATTTTTTTCTCTTACAAATGAATCAAGGGGAGCCTCTTTGGTGAAACTTATCTCTCCCCCTTGACGATTTCCTTGATGTATTCACCCACCAATGTAAAATCTAGTTACAAGAGAACCAAGTGGGTTTTGATAATATTCTTTTTCCATTTACCTCAAATAATATGACCTATTGAAAAGCATATTACCGGTTCATGAAAGTGATTTAAGTTAGTCCTACATTCTGATATAGGTTTTGTTTTCTTCCAATTTTATTTATAAACTGGGATCCTAAATCAATATCATATACACTTCCCTTTAGTTTTTCATTTTTTGTTCTGAAAATTGAGTTTGCAAACCCATACTGGAATTGGACCTGCTTAACATTGCACCATTCATGACATTCAACTTTTGACTCTCAATTATATGAGCTAGCATCCCAAGAAATACAAAAGGAGCTGAATGAATTTGGAAGAAACAAATATTTTGAGTTTGATTCTTACAAGTGATCATGTAGAGGATGGATGCTAGAAAATATTTGTGTTAATTTTCTTTTAACCAAATCCCGAATGATTTTGAGATCATTGTTTTCCTTATTAACCTATGGAATTTTGACTCAGCTGCTAGAAACTCTTATGATTCTTGCAACGGTCGGTCAGTCATCATGGGCTGCCTTGTCTACTTCATCCTGCAAGGAGATGGGATCAAGCACGTACCGGCCACACACTGTCACTGTAACAGAGTTTGGTGCCATTGGTGATGGTGTCACGCTAAATACCAAAGCCTTTCAGAATGCTATCTTTTATCTCCATTCATTTGCAGATAAGGGTGGGGCGCAGCTGTTTGTGCCTGCTGGAAAGTGGCTGACTGGAAGTTTTAGTCTCATCAGCCATCTCACTATATCACTAGACAAGGATGCCGTAATAATTGGATCCATGGTGAGTGTGTAGTTTCATATCAAAGCTATGTTTGCAGTACATGGTAAAAACAGTTTAGATTGCTTTGTCTCCTGCCTTGGTTTTTATATTGGAAACTAGACATATCCCTGTAACATAAAAACAGCAGGCATCGAGATTACTTGTGAAGACGGTCCCAACTATCTAATATTTGAGGTTGGTTAGGCTAGCGGCACTATCAGTTTTTGTCAAGGAGAAGATGCATTATGTGTCTCTTTGAAAAGTTCACAAGTTGTCATGAACTGATGTACTTCAATTTTCTGCACACATCCTTCAGATGATGTAGTTGCCGCTAATTACACTGAAAACTAAATCTGATGTGACACTTCATTTTACTGAAACCCTCCTGTATCGAGGAAAAAAAAAAATCTTATGAAAGAAAACTTTGTAGGGTGGCTTGCTTCTATTTATTTTTCTATTCTCTCTGTTTACATATAAAATTGTGTATGATCTGTGAAAAATTATCCATGATGCTTTAATACAGGATTCCTCTGATTGGCCAGTCATTGATCCATTGCCATCATATGGCCGGGGTAGGGAGCTACCTGGTGGAAGACATCAAAGCCTCATACATGGGTCCAACCTGACTGATGTGATAATAACAGGTCAGTAAATCTTGAATGAGTTATGCCTAATGTTTCTCTATTAATTTACAGTGGTAATGAGTAATGGCTCAAAAGGCAACCGATATCTTATCGATTATTGTGCAATTTCTATTTAGTGAGCTGTTGTATTGGATGCTTTTGAACATTCCAATTTTATTTTTTCTGGGCATTATTCAAGCAACATCCGAGTGCAACAATCTAAATCTTTATCTTTAAATAGAAAGGCCAGGGAATACATAAGGGTATAGTGTCAAATAGTTGTCCTGATTTCACTACGAACTTGTTGCAGGTAGCAATGGGACTATCAACAACAATCTGTATCTTTAAATAGAAAGGCGAGGGAATGCATAAAGAGTATAGTGTCAAATAATTGTGCTGATTTCACTATGAACTTGTTTCAGGTGGCAATGGGACTATCAATGGCCAAGGCAGCGTTTGGTGGGATTGGTTTAACAACCACATTCTCAACTATACTCGACCACATCTCATAGAACTCATTTACTCAACTGGAGTGGTCATCTCAAATCTTACGTTCATTAACTCACCATTTTGGGCCATCCACCCCGTATATTGCAGGTTTGTCCATCCTAGTGTATGTATTTATTTCTCTTATTAGCTCTGTAGATTGATGTTCGAGTGGAGCTTTTATGAGCTAGGGGAGACTTGAGACTGCTTTTATTGGATTAACAGCCAAGTGCTCATCCAGAATGTCACAATCCTTGCCCCACCTGATTCACCAAACACAGATGGAATAGATCCAGGTAATGATAAAGATCTACAGCTACAAACTGTGGTGATACTATTCAGTATCAAGTAGTCGTAGTAATGATAAAGATCATGTTCAACTGAAGATGTTTATAATTAATTACTTGCTGTTTCATCCAACAAAAAATGGATAATGCTCATCTTCACTGAAATCCAGTAGCTTGCACCATTTGGTCTTTATATGACTCCTGTTCAGTTGCTAATTTTCATTGTGCCAATACTTCAAACTTTAAAGTTCTCAGTTTTAAATAAAAAAAACTATGGCTTTGCACAGATCATAAGAATATCATGCACATAGCCAATATTATACTACTGTGATTGTGATTTTGTTGAGATAATCAACTGTATCATATAGACTTGAAACAAAGTGCTGAACTAATGCAATATGGAAAACTTAAGTGCTGAAAAATAGACCACTCATCTATGAACTCCACTTTGCAAGCTTGTGTCGAAAATCCTGCAATATAGCTTAATTGCTTGATGCTCATATTCAGGCACTTTTGGAACTTATGATAAAATTTTAATGAAGAAGAATTCCTTGTTAAAAATTTAGTGATGAGTATGTGTACCAATATTTTGTCAATCATTTTAGCTCAAGCAAGAATAAATCACCAAATAGGTAGCTTTCTACTTGTGAGTCCCAATTTTAATATAATGAAAAGTTGAAGATTTTTGCATCTTAAGTTCTTACGCATTTTCAAATTTAAGCATTATTTAGTTATGCAGTAAAGATGCAGGTCAATTCTTATTCTTGTGATCATCATGATGTTTCCTGTCATGGTCTGAGATGCTTGTCCTTTTTATTTCACATTCTAAGATTGAAAATTTTGTTTTTAACATTTGAACTGGTATTGTGTTAATAAAAGAAGTTGGCATGAGTGGCCATGAGTGTTCTGCATATAATTCCCTTGAAATTCTTCTCAAAATTTTGATTATTAAATGTATACAATGATTTCGCTCATGTCATTCAAATGAATCCAGATTCGTCCAGTAATGTCTGCATTGAAGATTGTTACATCAGCACCGGTGATGATCTTATTGTCATCAAGAGTGGATGGGATGAGTATGGCATTTCTTATGCTCATCCAAGCTCCAACATCAGCATCCGACGCATCGTAGGAGAAGCCAAATCAGGTGCAGGCATTGCCTTTGGGAGTGAGATGTCTGGTGGCATATCGGATGTGGAGGCAGAGGACATATCTCTGTTTAATTCATTGTATGGCATCAGAATAAAGACATCTCCAGGACGTGGTGGGTATGTTCAGTACATCCACATCTCCAATGTTGTTCTGAACAATGTCAACATAGCCATTGGTATAACTGGACAATATGGTGAGCACCCAGATGAGAATTTTGATCCAAATGCACTTCCCATTATAAACATGATCACCCTGGAAGACATTAAGGGAACAAATATCAAACATGCTGGCACATTAGAAGGTATTCAAGGTGATAACTTCAGTAGTATTTGCTTGTTCAATGTCCACCTCAATGTGACCTCAAGCTCTCCGTGGCAATGCTCATATATCCAAGGCTCTTCTAACTTGGTCTCTCCAGAATCATGTGAGCCACTCAGAAACCCATACCAAACCTCAGTTTGCTACACAGCTAACCATGTAAGAACTCAAAATCTGGTGCAAGCTGCTTGAGTAGCCTGTTCAGAGTTTTGGCATCATCCTAACCCGAGTCTGGCACTGCACACAAAAAAATAATTCATATCAAAGAATGTCCAATTGTCTACAGAATCTGGTACATTTTTTTTTTTTTTTTTTTTTTGTTCATGTATCGACATATTGCTTTGACTTCCAGTTGAAACTGGTAATGCTTTGTTATCATAATAAGTTCGATATGGCTTGAGAGTATGCTGCAACTGACTTCAGTGCATCCTCACAATAGAATACAGTGACTGTGAGATGTTAAATCGCCTTTTCTGTCTTGTGTTTGCTTATGTTTTCCTGTTTTTGTCAGTAAAAACTCAAAAAATGAGGCTTGAGACATATTTATTATTATCAAGCTTTATTTAAGGTTTCCTCGAGAAACATTTCCCCAAGTTGCCTGTGAGGCTATATGTGCTTTTTGCAAGAGATAACCTCTTGATTTCAATTTTCAAACAAACATGTTTTGAGACTAACTAATAAAATTGTTTCTTATTATACAAACATACAAATAAAGTGAGGTTCAGGCACACTGTTACTACTGGTACTCATAACCTCCTCAACAATGACTTAAGAGCTGCTACTTAAAGCTTAAGAAATCATATTTGCTTTTTGATTTCTAAACAAGTAGAATCACAACCAAAGAGCATCTTAGAACTGCAAGTATTTTATCAGCCAGATTCACCCCAAATTTCTGTAATATAAAAGTAAATACATCATTAAGAAAAGCAGTTGATCTTATCATTAAATCCAGAAACAAACAAGACAGTTTGCCTTAGGGTAGCCTCAAATCTGCTAATAGTGTGATGTTGCCTGTCAGATAATAGTTATAACTTATAACACCATATGTCAGACAGATTCGAGGTCAGATAGAAGAGAAGGAAATGTAGATGGGGGAACTTGTTTGTGATTTGTTTCAGCTTAGATCTTTTTCTTCCATTTCCTCTGTGGAGGGCAATGACACGAGATGTTCCATGGATTACTGAAGATCCAGGAAGCAGTAGCAGATGGGACTTGGGTGGTCAATTTTCAGTTTCTCTAATTCATTATAATCTTGCATTTGTTGTCTCAATGGCCAGCCTATTATCTTTCCTGTTATTAAACTTATTCTTTTTTGCACTATATATAGTTTAATAAAATTCTGAAACTGTTCTCTTGCACCATATGTTGTGGATATGGAATAACTTCTGTCAACTGCTGTCATGCTCACAGCACATTGAACTGTTGAGTTAGACATACAAGAAGGTACCTTAGGATTTTTCCTATAGCATTCACTTGTTGTATCAATTCTCAAGAAATTTTCCCTCATAATAGAAAGTCGTGTACATGAAACACTCAAAGAAGTTTGATCTAGTCCAAACAGTCAGTTTAAGATTCTTTCTTGTGACTTCACAAAAGCATCATTTTTTATTCATAAAAGTGGCATTGCTAGGATTCTTTTAGACCATCCAGTATCATCTGTTGGCAAAGATCAGTTATTTGCTGTCAGAATTCTTTGAAAACTAGCTACTTAGCTGTTGAGTATTCATAAATGATTCTAGTAATTACAGGAGATTATCAATGTTCGGTCAAATTCTTCACTTGAACATATTTTTAGATTCTGTCACCAGAATCAGGTTAACTTCATATAAATTTCATGCAACAAAGTGAAGAATAAAACAAATTTATTATTGCCTGCAAGAAAGAGCCATACATTGCATTACTAAGAAAAGGAACTTCTTGATGGATTTATAAGCATCAATATCATAAAACAAAAACACCACAAGAACACCATTAAAAAAATGAATAATAAGTAACAATTAGATGAAACCTTATATATATTATTCTGCTAGTCAAGCTAAGAACTAGAAAGCAAGCATATCCTTCCTTCCCGGTATCCTGCCAAAATATTTCATACAACAGAAGAGAAAGGATCCCAAGCACATGACTATGACCTTTATGTACATGATCAGCAGCCACAGAGATCACACACAAATTTGTCTCATTCTAGATCATTTGATTTCTTGTTTGCTTTTTGCTGACATATTTTTTGAACTTGGTGATTTTCCCATCATTATCTTCTTTGCTTTAATGAGTGACTGCTTGAGCTTTGATATTATGTTATTTGAATGTCGTTGGGAGGGCTTAGCTGGGATGTCCTGTTTAGGAGCCTCTCCTTCTACCTTCATAACATCAGCACATTTCGGAGTCATAATTAAGTTTTCATCTTTAGGATTCTCTGTTCCTTCTTCATCTTGGGCACCTTCTTTATCCTTCTCAGCATTCATAGTTCTAGTAGCACCTAATGCAGCAACCACATTTGTCTCTTTGTCAAGATCTCTGACAGTCTCAGCATAATTTTCCTTGCTTGTAATGCTCTCATCCTTGCTTTCCTTGACAATTGAACATTCATAATCTTTTGCCTCTTTACCCTTCTCCTGAGTTACTTCATGACCTTCAGATGTTTTATCTTGCACAGGAAAGACATTTGAAGCATCACTATTAATACCAGCATAATTGGTGATCTCACCTAAAGTTATCTTATTTCTTGCAGAGTTTTTACACTTTTCTTTGACCATTTCATTACCTGTGGAAGATTTATCAAGCTCTGATGAGACTCCAGCCATTCCAAAAGCTTCAATCAAAGATGTCTTTTCGCTTTCCAGGTTCTCAACCTTGCTCTCCCCTACTACTTCAGCAACAACAGAGGAGCTCTCTAACTCTGTTGAGTTTTTCAGATTATCTTCTTTTGTTCTATCTACTATTTTAGGAACTTCTAAATTTCTCTTTCCATCCAATGCTGCATCAGCTGTTTCAATACCACCATCGAGATTTTTTGAAGTCTCCAATAAAGTCGCTCTATCATCTTTTAAGCTCTTATCATCAATGTCCTTGACCTTTGCTACAACTTGTGAAGGATCATTCTTCTCTTGGACCATGTAAGCTTCTTCAGGGCCTTTCACTTCCTTGAAGTGTATTTCAGAAATTTCACCAGGAGCATCAACACCGTTTGGGTTATCTGTGGAAGTATTGCTTCCAAAAATATCATCTTTCTTGTCCTCAAACTTTTGAGTGCTCACATTAGCCTTTTCTCCTTCTAATGGAACTTCGGCAGTTAAACTAGCAGAATCAACTTTGTTTGTTTCAGTCATTGATTGTTCCTCAACTTCTGTCAACTTGTCTTTCTTCTCATATATGACTTCAGCTTTTGGTTGTGTGATCTCATCGGCAATTTGAATAGCTGAAGTGAGATTTGTTGACTGGGTAATATTTGCAGTAGCATGAGGTTTAGGCATGCCAAAGTCAGTTGCATCTTCTTTCACTGGATTTATTATAGCCACCACATCAGCCTCACTTAAATTATTTAAATCGTTATCCTCTTCTATTGCAACTGTTACCATATCATTTTCTTCCTTTACTGCAACTTGCACAGTGTCACTAGTAGCATCCACTTCATTTGCCTGGTTCATTTTTCGTTCTTCGACTTTTGGTTCTTTAATTTCTGTTACTGCTTCTTGCTTGACATCTATGGTTTTAGCTTCAATCTCTCTACTTTCTTCAGTAGTTATAATAGTTGAACTAGTGCTACTAGATTCTGTTGGATGAACAACAGCAGGAACTACCAGCACATCAGAATCATTTGCAACTTCTTCCACTGGATCATTCTTCTCTTCTACCATGGCAACATCTTCAGGGTCTTTCACTTCCTCAAAGGGGGTTTCAAGAATTTCACCAGTCACATCGACATCATTTGGTATCTCTATGGAAGTCTTGCCTTCTAAACAATCATCCTTTTTATCCCCAATTATCTCAATGCTCACATCTGCAGTTAAACCAGCAGGGTCAACTTTGCTTGTTTCAGTGATCGACTGTTCTTCATTTTCTATCAACTTGTCTTGTGTGACCTCATCAAAAGCTTGAATAGATGAAGTGCCATTTGTTGACAGAGGGGTATTTGCAGCAGCAAGAGGTTCCATATGAGCCTCACTCAAATTGTGCAAACTGCTATCCTTATCCTGAACCATCTCAGCTGTTACAGTATCCTTGTCTTCCTTTACTGCAACCTCCACAGTTTCACTGGTAGCATCAACTTCATTTGCCTGATTCATTGCTTGTTCTTCAACTTCAGGTTCGTCAATTTCAGTAAATGCTTCTTGCTTGCCGTCTACGATTTTAGCTTCTAGCCCTTGAGTTTCCTCAATAATTTTAATAGCTGAAGTAGTATTACTGGACTCAATTGGATCAACAAAAGCGGCAACTTTAGACACTTCAGAGTCAGCTGCAACTTCGTTCACTGGATATGTAGCCTCCAATGGAATCTCATTCTTATTTTCCAAACCATCATCCTTGTCCTTGACCATTTCAAGACTTACAACACTGCTGTCTTCCTTGGTTGAGACATCAACAGTCTCACTAGAAGAACTAGCTCCATTTACCTGATCCATTACTGGTTCTTCAACATCTCTAAATGCTTGTTTGTCATCTGTGATTCCAACTTCTGGCTTTACAGTCTCTTCAGCACTTCCAACAGCTGAAGTAGCAGCAGCAATCTCAATCAGGTTTACGACATCAGGAACTTCAGAAAAACCAGCAACAACTGCAACTTCTTTCACCACGTCTTCGATTGTTCTGCTCTCTGTTCGTTCTTCCATGGTATCCTTCATGATCTCTCCAGCTCCATCAGATGATTCAAGAAAATCTGGAACCATATCTATGCTTTCTGATGCAAAATTCTCAACTTTCATGTCATCTTCTGAGCTGTTTGAGTTGCTTATCTTTTCCTCTGAAGAATCACCAGTGACATGAGCATCAACCAAGAATTCTTCAAATTGGGAATCCTCCCCACTTTCTTTGGGTGCAGACTCCGCGGTAGTGCATGACAAAACTGGCTCTTCCTTTTTGTCCTCTGTTTCTGAGATTGGAACTTTGGAGATATCTGAAGCCACTTGACCGTTGACACCTTCAGATTCTTGTTCTTCAACCAAAATCTCACCTGCATTCCCTTCTCCATCTTCTACTGGTCCTGGTGACAGTTCTTGCGTGTCAGATTCATGTTGTTTCTTTGATTCAACTTCTCTTTTCTCTGAAGAAACTGAAATGCCAGCTTTTTGTTGAGGATCTGCTTCATCTTCCACAACCTGAGCAGACAAAGCCACCGAATCTGACATCTCATTGTTACTAGATTCTGTATCCTCTTTCACATCTTCAACAATGGATTCATTCTTTTCTCTGGATTTTTCTTCTGCTTCAGTGGCAACAGCAGCTTCAACATCTGTTGAACACACCATCTTTAGCTTTTCTTCCTCATCCATCTTTTTAGGTTCTTTTGGATGGGAATTAGTCTCTCCATTCATGTCTATCTCCTCGTTGATAACTCTTTTCTCCTCGACAATCTGCAGATTTTTTTAATAGTCGGATATAAATTGAAAAAAGAAAAAAAATATTTGCATGAAATTCCTGCATGCCTCAACTGCAATCAATATACAAATGCTAACAGGCATTTAATCAACATTTTAAGAATATTCAAATATTTTGTCTTGAAATTCCAAAGGAGCCGAGACACATGATATTATAATATCATGCCAAAGCATTTCAATGTTTCTTCTAGTGATTTTGAAATAAGAAAGATTTTGTGGTGCTTGGATGTTAAAAAAAGAATGTTTTTTTTAATATTAAGCAGGTTTCTTACATACAGCTAAACATTTTATTTTCTTTTTTTTTTTGCATGAAGAAGAAGAGAAATTGAAGTTCAAATAAAAAAAATTTGAAGTCTGCCAAAACATTGCTTCCTTTTCTTGAAGTTATTGAAGTAGAAACCTGAGTTAGTGTAAAACCTTCTAATTATAATAATTTCAGAAGCAACTCAAACATTTCAAAAAGAAAAAGAAAAAAAATCCAGAAACAATGTCACCCACATATTCCAAGTTCTTCAATGTAATTTGTGTGTGTGAATGAGTGAGAGAGAGAGAGAGAGAGAGAGAGAGAGAGAGAGAGAGATCAAACCAATTCTAAGTGGATCATATAAGCAATTATCAGTATTATTCCTCAAATAAGGAAAATTAATGCAGTGTTCAGAAATAAAAAAACCATACTACTTACTCCACTAAACAACAGAATGAAGAACATAAAAGTGGATCAACAGATAGAATGGAGATTGGTGATTTTAAGAAATACAGACTGATGAAGCTGCTCCATGTCAAATGACCAATCTATTGCAACACAAAAAATACTTTATGTTCACATCATGCCACAAAAGTATTTTGACAGAGGACAATTCCTCTTCAATGAAGTGCATCAAGATGAGGTAATAATAGACTCCAGTTGTTGAAGAGAACATTGAAAAGTTAGACACTTCTCATTTACAGGATAGTTAATAAATTGCAATTTCTTATTGAAAGGTATAAAACAGAGAAGGCTCTTCAAAACTTTCTTGAGAGATTGAAAGAAATGATAAATTACTTCATTCAGATTCAGTGGTCATAAAGAAAGCAAAATGAGAACAGCCTGATCTCATGATTGATGAGCACTTAGAGAAATTTAGAAGTTGTGACCAAAAATAGACAAACTGTAAAAAAAAAATAAATAAACACAGAAAATTGAGGTAATGAGAAATCTGATATCTGATCAAAGCTTTCTCCCAGCAGCACAACACAAAAAGACTCTTGTCAATAATTATCAGGATGGATGTAGAGGCTAACTATTTCAGGTACCTCATCAGTTGTTTGATCTGTTGGCACAGCCTCAGACTCCATGGATTTGGGCAAGCTCAAGGAATCCTTCAGCTTCAGGAGGAAGAGGAGGAGTCAAAGAAGAGGAGCGCAGACAAGAAGAGATACTTCAGATTTGGTACAGTGATGTAAAGAAAGGACCACAAGTTCAATTATGGAGTGAACAGTCCATGAACTCTACAAAATAAGGCAACAGAAATCCTCCTTAAACATCTTCTTCAAGAATTTAAATGCCCATTATATAACTGAACAGTCATCATTAATATGAATTCAATTGTACTAATTAGAAATATCAATTCTAGGAATATAATAGATTAAAATGACATGTTTGTTCTTTGTTGATCATATGTCATAAACAGATATATTCCAGAAAAAATGATGTAATTGTCATGGTGATCATAAAGTAGACCAGAGGGAGTGAATCAGGCATCCATCGAGGAAGGTGGACTGAATCATCAGCTGTTAAAGGTATGACAGCACATTCTTTTCTTCTTTTTCCTGCAGTGGCAGGCTGCAGGAGGGCATGAGGTGATGAGCCCACCAGGCTTTTCCAAGGAGAAAGTGTTGCATGGTACTCCTCTGATGATGCTCAGCCAGGTGATGTGGTTTCAGCTTAGATTGCTGTTATGGTCACATGAGATCAATCACTGTCTCTCTTCAGCTACAGTAATCAAGATTTGCTAAGCAGCAGAAGAAGAAACTAATATAATCTTCTGTTATTGGATTGTTAATAAGTTGAAATTGCAGGTTTCCTCACCCCAGATGTCAGATATAAAAGCAAAACAGAGTATGGAAATAATTAATGGAAAAGATTATTGCAAGCAAGAAAAAAAAACACTGATAAGAACACAAAACCAAGTTGGAATCTTGTAGATTAAGTATATTAGAATATTGAAAAATTAATATTAATGAAAGAGAATTACTTCAAGCAAAAAGGAAAGAGATCACTGATGAGAACACAAAACCAAGTTATAAATAAGCTAAAAATCCATTGGATTATGTGAAGATTAGAACAAGAGCTGAGTTTTTCCCATGTCAAACACAGCATTTTCCAAAACAAAAAAATGTGCTATTGATGCATTATGGATGAAATAGCTGTAGCATTAATTTCATGTGTGCTTGTGTTGCGCAAGAAGGGTCATAATCAATCTTTTCTCCACCTTCTTTTCTTCTGTTTTCTCTTCTTCTCCTTCTTCTTGGATGGCCCAGGAAAAGAAAAGATGCCTCGAAAGATGTGCAGGTGACTGCATGCCACGGTCCCAAAAGATGCAGAAAAGGTGCTGAGATGGGGCACGCATCAGCACATGTTCTGCCATGAGCGGGGAGGAGCTACCATCATTTGCCAGCAGTGATCTCTGAGCTCCCACCATGGGCTGCTCGACGGGTTCCCTGTTCCCCATGTTGCTTTCCCTCTGGCTGTAGGTGGGTGACGAAGCCCTGCTAATGCCCACATAAAGCTCAGCATTTGGTAGGTTTGGACAGCTGAAAGCCATGCGCTGAGCTGCTCAATGGTGCCCGAGTTGGTCCAGAGTTGCTTTCCACTGCTGCAGTGACATGCCCGGAGTGGGAGACTCGAGTAGATGACAAGTTGTATCATATCAAGATGATAGCTTTGATGGGTGAAGTGTAAGCAGAAAACATACAACCAAACACATTTGACAATGGCAATGCAGTCACAACAGTCCTTCACAATTCTGACAGACTGATTCATTTGTTGGTTGTGAATGAAGCTTCCAAGCTCTCATCTTAATCAATGTGCTTTGTCTCTTGATGATCTAAAGTTCTGACCTTCTGTTCCTCATCTTCATGTCGCCTAGCAAAAGGAAGTGGAGTTCCTTGATGACTCAAAGTTCTTCTCAGATACTGGGTGGGTGGCAGAAGGAATGCTTGTCATTCTCATGCATCAGTATCCTAATTGTTTTCCAGCTATGATTGTGGGTGACAGATACCCCTAATTTTGAATATTTGTATCTTCCACTTGTATTTATGATCACCACAAAGATGTGATCAGAGATAAGACAGGCAGAAGAAAAGCTTGTCATTCTCATGCATCGGTATCCTAATTGGTTTCCAGCTATGATTGTGGGTGACAGATAACACTAACTTTGCAGATTTGTATCTTCCACTTGTATTTATGATCACCACAAGGATGTAATCAGAGATAGAGTGGAGACTTCTAAGGTGCTCTTTGAATCAATGAGGATATTAAAATTACCTTATTGCTTATAATTTTTATGTCGGTTCAGTACATGATGTCACATGTTATTTTTTTTATTAATACAACTAATGATATTTATTTAAATAAAATTATTTATTTCACTTTTAGAATTATAAAGATTTCAAAATAAATTTTTTAAGTATAAAAATCACAATACTAAGTTATGATTCATTAATGGGCTCAATATGGGCCTAACACAGTGAGGCCCAAATAGGTTCATGATTTTGCTCTACTTACCCGGGCGTAAGTCGCTACCAAAGAAAGTGCGCGCCACCGCCTCCTCTTCCTCCCCAAAAACCCATCCAACTCGTTCCAAGTTTCTTCTTCGTCGTCGTCGTCCTCCACCTCCCCCTCCCCCTCCCACTCCCTTCTATGATTTGCACAGCAATGAAGGGGATCTCCACGTACAGGAAACCTTCACTACTTCACTGCGATTCTGTTTGCGTTCATAAAGAAGGTTACAGTGGAACGACGCTGTCTCGTACGCTTAGTTTCTGAATCTTTACGCTGCATCTTGATCCGAGTTCAGATGAACTGTTCCCCCAAAGTTCTGATTTTTCTTAATCTTGTGGTAAGTGTGAAGATTTCTATTAAGTTTCTTCTTGTTTTCTTCAGATATTGAATGTTCTGTAAATGGGCTGCTGTAGTATATATTTCATGGGCAGTGTGGGTAATGCGATCTGATTATGGAGATTATGGGTAGGGCTTGGTTGATTGTTTGTTGTTGTGGGATTTTTCTTCGTTACCAGTGTTTCAAATTTAACCTACTTTAAATCAATGTTATATTTATGATGGTTTCGACATTGTTCTTTCTTTGTTCTCCGAGCATTCAGCCCGTTCATGAAGGGGGTAAAAGCAGACTATTTTCTCGAGAAATCTTAAATAACTGATGTTCCTAGGTTAGCTTTGAAACACCAAGATGGTGCTGAAAGTTCAGTGTCAGTTTTTTAGAATGTTTGATTGCAGTGATCTCCATGATATGTTTCTAGAGCTAGTACATCGTTTTAAGTCAAAATAGAAGAGAGATAATCCGATCCAAATATTTTGATGGACTTACCTGCCGTGAACAATGCTTCCATTTGTTCCATGGTATCTATCAACCTAACCTCATCAAATGTTGAAAGTATAGGTTGCCTGAGAATTTGAAGCCCTCAGCTTGAGAAGCTAGAGGAAGTAAAAACAAGGTCTTTTTATGAATGACAGTCTAGGCAAAGAAATTTGTGGCAGAAACTTAATAGAGAAGTAAAGATTTCAATTTGATCAATGGAAATGTGATGCTTCACAATCAATGTATGTCCATCGATTCTATTTCTATCGACTTTTCACCCTTCTGAAGGCCCCCATCCTAAAATCAGTAGGCATTGGTCGACTAAAAGAATTATGTGGCTAAAGATAGCAACGACATCATTACAAGATGTTTGCCTTGTATGGTTCTTACATACTTTTTGGCTCTGATGTTTTGTTTCAGTTAGGTTCTGATGATACAATCATGCATAAGGGATGCTGGGGATACACGCTGATAGAGACTAAACTGAGTATATTGGCTATGCACCATAAAATTGAATGGTTGAGGTCGTGGTGCGAGGCTCATGTAGACTGAGTTTGACCTAACTTCATCATTCTCTAATGCTGATTTCTAAACTTTCAGATCTAGTATAATCGACTATCGGGAGTGGTAGTCAACTTTAGGAGAGCTATTGAGTATCGATAGAGGATCATCCGCTCTCGGTGTTATAAGACGAATATCTTATATTTCTTGCTCAGACAAATATCTAACTAGGGTCGTTCGAATTGAGAAAGAAAGAGTTCTTCGAGAGAATCCGATTAGAGCAAGATTGGAGGAAAAACCGTATGAGCATGATAGTATCATGCTCGGTATACAGTCTCTGGGGCATTAGATGGATGAGGGACTATAGGTACATAGTAACTGAGGATAGATAGGTCTAAATAAATTGAATTATCTTGTATCGTTTGAAGATTATGGTGTAATGACCTAGTACGTTTGTAGTCGATGAGTCGGGTGAACTATTATGGAGATAATAATTCACTAAGTTAAAATGAGTTCTGACAGGTATGATTCACGACCAGCTCGATATTGAGCCTGGAGGGTCACACACATATGGTAGGCATTGCGACGAGTAAAGGTTCGAATATAAGATATCCGTCGGAGCCTCTATTTTATTAGATATCCAATAAGCCTATGAATTATTGGATCCTATAAATGAGATCCAATGAGAGCCAATGAGAGATTATTGGATAGAGATATACTAATCTAAGAGGTTTAGGTAGTTGGATAAAGATTCAATACCCAATAGGGCAGGATCCATTAGGGTTAAGTTGACAGGGAGCCTCTATAAATAGGAGGGAACCAAAGGTTCATAGGCTAAAGCTT
Organism: Musa schizocarpa; assembly: GCA_900464855.2. Lineage (NCBI taxonomy): Eukaryota > Viridiplantae > Streptophyta > Magnoliopsida > Zingiberales > Musaceae > Musa > Musa schizocarpa. Next base: position 21,952,416 of record LS990916.1, read on the forward strand.
CTTTTAGTTGTCATCTCCTATTCTCCTCTCTCCTTCTCCTCAGATAGCAGACCTAGAGATTTGAGGAGTGTCGTCACAACCTTATTGTGTGGATCACCGCTAGAGAGGAGGACGCTTGACCTCCTTCACCCACTCCTATAGATCTATAGGGATTCAAGGATATACAATCTTCCTAGGTAACACAATATTTCATATATACATTTTTTAATTTTATGGATTTTGCGCACCAATATTCGCATGATGATGAACACAATTTATTAGAAATTTGGGGATTTTGTTTTCGTTCTTTCGCTATGCTTATGATGTCACCTCTAGATTTCCCTATAGTGGTATCAGAGCCAGGTTATTCGTGCGAAAGATTAGTTTTCAACTATGTGTGTTGTGTTTTAGGAAAACTTTTGTTGTCAAAATCGTTGACGTAAAAGGTAAGAGATTGCAGCAACTATTGCTGCCCTCGCAGATTGGCCAATGGCTGCTTGCAGCCTTAGCCGAGGCCTGGCTACCTACGTGTAGGTGGCTAGTGGATAGTAGTCGGTTGCTTGCGGCCAACTATTGAATCTCGTATTTTGATGATGAAACCAATTGATAAGTGTTTATGATTTAATATGCGTTTTGAGTGACGTAGGATGCTTCAATCAGGGAGAGATAATTAAAATAGAAAAAATCATGTTGGGCTGGAGGAAAACATGTCAGAAGATTGGACGTCGAGTCAAAGGATCGGTCGACATATCAATAGAAGACTTCGGGCCATGAATTTGGGCATTAGGCCAAGAAGAGCGGATATCGCACCAAGGATATCAGAGTTGCGGAGTCAACTGGCCGATTGGGCAATAGGCCACAAGAGAGGATGATGCGTTGAAGATTGGACGAAGCGTCGAGGGACCAATGACATGTCGGACAACATGATTAATGCTTAGTATTAATTGTCTAGATCGAAGTGTGTTTTTATATGTGCAGGATTAACTACGACAGCAAGATATAAAGCAAAATGAAGTCTCGGAGTCAAGGACGCGATTTCGTTGGGAGTTTGAGAGTTCGTTGGAAGTCCAGACGTTCATCGGAAGTTCTACAGGAACCAGTCAAGAAGTCTCAGAGCTTGCTAGAGAAGCTCATCAGAACTCGCCAAGAAGATCGTCGTGAAGTTCAGGAGCTTGTCGGGAGTCCGCTGGAATATTACCGAAAGATCGTCAGAAGTTCGCCGGAAGATCGCTAGAAGCTCGCCGGAAGAAACTAGACTTACGGACTTGTTTAGCTTAGAATATGCCTTAGGAATCATAGTTAGCACGTAATTGGGTTTGAATTTGGGCCAACCCAATTAGGGGCTAGTTTGGCCCATGTAAGGACTGTGTTGGGCCTAATGAGAGGCCCAAACAATACCCCAAGAGGTGACACCATCGTGGCATAGTCTTCGAGACTGTGTCAGGCAGTGGTACCGCCCAGACACAACCTCCGAGAGGCTACAGGTAGTGGTACCGATAGTTTGGGCAGTGTCAGTGTTAGACTGACACTGGCAGTGATACCGCCCAACGCAGGCAATGGTACCACCCTTGCCCGGGAAACCCGGGATGAGATGTTTTTAGGCTCCAAATTTGAATGAACTTGAAGCCTATAAATACCCCTCTCATCCCTGGTTAAAAGACACAAGCACAGAGAGTTTAAAAGCGAAGAAACACTATTGCAATCACTTGAGAAATCCCTCCTCTATATCTAACCTTAGAATTCTGTTTAGGACGAGTGAAGTACTTGTAAGGGTTGTCTCCTAAAACCGGTAAAAGGAGAAGAGGTGTGTAAGAAGGAGGTTGATCTTCGCTTATTAAAGGAAGATCGATAGTGGATGCCGGTGGCCTCGACGGAAGAGGAATCAGAGGAGTGGATGTAGGTCATGACGACTGAACCACTATAAATTGATTTACATTCACTTTTAGCAAATTTACTTTTATAGCAAACTACCTCTCCTCCTTACTGTGCTTTTACTACGCTTATGCTCGCATACACTTTCAAGCAATCTTTATGAAATGGTTTTCGTCAGAATCATTTTTATTGTACGAAGGTTTTTTGAAGACGTGATTTTACCGCTGCACTAATTCACCCCCCTCTTAGTGCCGACCCCTTTCCTAACAATTGGTATTAGAATCTCGTTTTTCATATTTGGTTTAACACCCAAATAGAAATGACTCTTTTTGGCTTTCAGGAGAGTCATTCTCTCATTCGTCCTCCCTTTTTCAATGAGACAGATTACACATATTGAAAAACTTGAATGAGAGTTTTCTTGCTTTCTTTGGATTTGAACTTATGGAACATTGTCGAATCCGACTTTAAAAGGTCTTCTCTTCCAATGAAAGATTGAAATGATTTGGAGAAGACTTTTTCTTTAAATGCTAGAGCTATGAACGCTCTATTTTGCGTCTTAGACAAAAACGAGTTTAATCAGGTTTCTATATGCGAAACGACTTTCGAAATTTGGCATACTCTCGAAATCACACATGAAGGTAATAACAAAGTTAAAGATTCGAAAATCAACTTTTTAATGCATGATTTTGAACTTTTTCAAATGAAGCTGAGTGAAACCATTATTGACATGTACACCCGTTTTACGGATGTCGTCAATGGTTTAAAAGCTCTTAGTAAAAGTTTTTCGGATTTTGAACTCGTTAATATGATTTTACGATCACTTTCTAAAAATTGAGATTCGAAAATAATGGCTATTCAAGAATAAAAAAAATTGAATACTTTTTTGATCGAAGAACTTATCGGGTCTCTAATAACCTATGAAATGATGTGTAATATACGTGAAGAACTTGAGAACCACCTTCCAAAGAACAGGAAGGATTTCAGACTAAGAACAATTGAAGACCACTTGAGCATAAGCTCAAGTGATGGTGAACTTGAACTCCTCGTGAAGAAATTTAAAAAGTTTATGAAACAAAAATTAAAGAACAAAAAAAACGCAACTACTTGCTATTAATGCAAGAAGAAGAACACAAATTGGGATGAATCGAGCTCCTCCGAAGATGATGAGAAAATCAACAAAGGCGAGATGATAAATTATGCCTTAACGATATTCGACGATGAGGTAATCAAAATGTCTTTAGTTTATTTTGAAATTATATAATGCTTCTCATGACTTATTTTTAATTTAGTTTTAATTTAGTTTAAGAAAATTAAATATTTTTTGAATTGCATGTTTAATGAAAATGCAAAAATAAAATTAGATCATGCTTACCTTTCTAATGATTTTAAAAATAATCATGAAAAAAATATATTTTATGATAAACAAATAAAATGATTTTGATTGAAAATATAAAATCATGCTTGATGAAATAATGTAATTTGAGATCATGCTTAATAAATTTATATTTCAAAATTATGCATGATGTTTCTTACGATTTATGGATTATCGATTTTTACTGTAATGAAAATTGCTTTTTCGGGTTTAAAAATGATGCTTGTTTTGATTTGGCATAAATAAAAAAGACATGGTTATATGAAATAGTATAAGTGTTGATGATTGTATATTTAATGATGCATAGATGTAATAAAAACATTAAATGTTTTGATATCATGATTCACGATTTTATGCATGAGATTTTAAAGTTATACATGATGATTTTTGTGATTTATTGATCTTGATGATTTTTATGATAAATCTTGCACTTTCATTTTAAATAATGATATATCTTTTGATTTGATAAGTTGAATGATTGAGAATAAATGATGATTTTTCTCTTGATTATAACTTATGATATTTTTTATGAATCATCATCTTGATTTTGAACTCCTACCATTTTTCTAAAAAGGAGAGATTGATGATTCTATCTATTTTTTTATGAATCTCTTGAAAATGATTTTGATTTGACGATTTGAATCTGAATGAGCTTTATCTTAATTTTTTGAAATTTATAACTTGAGATTTCTCATGCATAAATCAAGATTTTGGTTTTTGATATCCTATGCTTCTTTTTGTCATTTACTAAAGAGAAAAATTATCCAAATGAATCATGAATGTTCCTTTGGTATTCATGAATTGATTATAACTTGAAAATCTTTTATGAATCAAGATTTTTTATGATCTCCTAAGAACTATTTTCGTCATTTTATTTAAGAGAAGATTTGTTAAAATAAATAACGATTTCTCTTGATTTCTTGGAATTATAACTTGAGAATTCTTTTTACAAATCAAGATTATTTACTATAATTTTTTCTTTTCGTTATTTGAGTTATTAAAAAAAATCATAATATGTCTTTTGATTTTCATAATTTGTCTTCATTATTTGTGCATCTCATCACCAATTTTTATTGTTAATTTTCATGTGATGATATGAAATCATACAATACTCATGATATTATACAAATGAGAAGTTATGATCATGCAGGATATAATACATTTAGATATCATCATGATTTGAAATACTATGATTTGTTGCTAAAATGATATATTATGAATGTCTTAGTATCATATATGATATGCTCAAAATAATGATGAATATTTTGAAAATAAATATTTGTATCATGTTTGATGATTTTATATTTTAATAATGTGCATGATGAGTTATAGTGATGATTGATTTATTTTTAATATCATGCATGAAAAATGAAATGTAAGGTTTTAAAATTGTATATATTTTAATTTGAAAATATAATGATGCACAAATAAGATTGATACTTCAACTTTGTCATGATTTGAAAATTGATGTAAAGGAAAAAGAATTACAACAGTGTATTCTTTCATTCTTTTTGACAATGACAAAGGGGGAGCAAAACTTGCTAGAAAGCAAATTTGCTAGCGTGTACAAGTCAAGAAGAAGCAAAAATTTGCTAGCTTGTAAATTGCATGGAGAAGAAGTACTATCTTACCTATCTCAAGAAGTAAAACATGCTAACTTGTATATCTAGCAAAATTGACAAATTTGCATATTTCAAGAAGCAAGAGTTGCTTTCTTGAACATCTCAAAACTACTAGCTTGCATGTTCTAAAATGTTATGAAATTGGCTAGCTTGTATATTATAGAACTTGCTATCTTTCTACCTTGCATATCTATGATGATAGTAAAATTACATGATGATAAAACTGGAGATTATGTTAATTATGTAACAATTTGAACTTACATCTCAAACACTTGATAGTTGACACTTCTCCTTTTTGTTGATGACAAAGGAAGAGAAGTATGCTCATGTTATATATGATGATGTGTTACAAATATTTATGATTAAATTTGCAATGACTTGAATTCATCTTGAATTCAAGGTTCTATCAATAAGGCATATTGATAGGGGGAGTTAAGGTTAACTCCGTCATCAATTGGTTGTCACCATAAAAAAGGAGGAGATTGTTGAATCTCATATTTTGATTATGAAACCAATTAATAAGTGTTTATGATTTAATCTGCGTTTTGAGTGACGCAGGATGCTTCGATCAGGGAGAGACAAATAAATCAGGAAAAATCATGTTGGGCCGGAGGAAAACATGTCAGAAGATTAGACGTCGAGTCGGAGGATCAGTCGACGTATCGACAGAAGGCTTCGGGCCAAGAAGAGCGGATATTGCACCAAAGATATCGGAGTTACGGAGTCAATTGGCTGTTTGGGCAATAGGCTGCAAAAGAGGACGATGCGCCAAAGATCGAACGAAGCGTCGTGGGACCAATGACATGCTGGACAACATGATTAATACTTAGTATTAATTGTCTAGATCGAAGTGTGTTTTTACATGTGTAAGATTAACTACGATAGCAAGGCATAAAACAAAATGAAGTCTCAGAGTCAAGGACGCGATTTCGTTGGGAGTTCGAGAGTTCGTCGGAAGTCCAAATGTTCGTTAGAAGTTATGCTTGAACCAGCCGAGTAGTCTCGGAGCTTGCTAGAGAAGCTCATCATAACTCACCAGGAAGATCATCGTGAAGTCTAGGAGCTTGCCGGGAGTTCGCAGGAACATTGCCGAGAGATCATCGAAAGTTTGCCAAAAGATCGTCGGAAGAAACTAGACTTACGGACTTGTTTTGCTTAGAATATGTCTTAGGAATCATAGTTAGCATGTAATTGGGTTTGGATTTGAGTCAACCCAATTAGGAGCTAGTTGGGCTCATGTAAGGACTGTGTTGGGCCCAATGAGAGGCCGAAACAATGCCCCCAAGAGGTGACACCATCGTGGCACAGTCTCTGAGAGGCTGTAGACAATGGTACCATCGGTCTAGGCGGTGGTACTGCCCAGACACAACCTTTGAGAGGCTGTAGGCGATGGTACCGCCAGTTTGAGCGGTGGTGGTACTGCCAGACTGGGCGGTGGTACCATCCAGTGCAATGTCAATGTCAGACTGACACTGGCGATGGTACCGCCCAACGCAGGCTGCGGTACCACCTATGCTCGAGAAACCCAGGATGAGATGCTTTTAGGCTCCAAGTTTGAATCAACTTGAAACCTATAAATACCCCTCTCATCCTTGGTTAAAAGACATAAGCACAGAGAGTTTAAAAGTGAAGAAACGCTGTTGCAATCACTTGAGAAATCCCTCCTCTAGATCTAACCTTAGAATTCTGTTTAGGAGTGTGAGTGCTTGTAAGGGTTGTCTCCTAAACTCGGTAAAAGGAGAAGAGGGGTGTAAGAAGGAGGTTGATCTTCGCCTATTAAAGAAAGATCGATAGTGGATGCTGGTGGCCTTGACGGAAGAGGAATCAGAGGAGTGGATGTAAGTTATGACGATCGAACCACTATAAATCAGTTTGCATTTACTTTGAGCAAATTTACTTTTACAACAAACTGCCTCTCCTTCTTAGTGTGCTTTTACTATGTTTACGCTCACGTACACTTTCAAGTAATCTTTACGAAACAATTTTCGTCGGAATCATTTTTATCATACGAAGGTTTTTTGATGACGTGATTTTACCACTGCACTAATGCCCCATCCCCCTAGTGACGACCCCTTTCCTAACACCAACAACATGCGGGTTGTTGGCAGGCAGCCATGGGGGCAACGGGGCTCGCAGGGGCGACGTCGCCAGCGGGCACATCTCCTGCGAGCAGGGGCGACGCCTCCTCCCCCCGGTGCCGTGGTCGCCATTGGTAAGGTGGCGACGACCACAACGTAATAGTAGGGATGGGGTTAGGGAATTTTGGGCAAAAAGATAATTTTACACCTTATAATTTGAGAAATTTCAAGTTCTATCCTTTTATCCGAATTATGAAAATACCTCTCATAATACAAAAAAATTCTTATATAACCCTAATTTTAAAAAAATATTAGTTAATTAAATAGTTTAATTAACTATTATTATTATTATCTAGTAGTCCTACATGATGATGATATATACATGTGATGTGATTATTATTATTATTGGGGCTTGCGAGCCACCACTTTATTTCTCATTTATTATCGGGCCTGCGTACCTATGATTAAGTTGTAATCACACGAGGAGGCATAGTGGGAGTGTAAAAGCGATAGCGGGACCCACGAGACCGAGACGAATGATCGCGACACATGAAAATACGTTGAGATACCGACGGAACCGACGAGGACGAGATGAACGATCACAAGATATGAAGATGTGTCATTACACACATAGATCTTAATGTGAGTGATTAGGCCCATTGGCTTGGGCCTGATCATATTAGGCTGTAGTCTATGATCATATGGTGTGATTGCTTATGTGATGTGTGATTGTTTATACATCTACTATATATATATATATATATTTACATGTGATGTAGATATATATTAAATATGTATTTGTGTGACATGTCATATTATTAGACCAAATCAAAATCTCCTATCTCGATAATATTAAGTAGGTAAATGTGAGTCAATTAGATTGACCAATGTGATCTTCCATTGTTATAAGTAGGGATCGATTCTCGACGTAGGTTGAGTTGGTCGAGTCCCTCGAGGCTCACCTATATCGCGAATCGCTAGCTTGCCTATGACATAGAGATGTCACCGGTGACCTGAGGACATAGTATGTTTGGTTGAGTCCCTCGAGGGTATATCATCGAATAACTCATCTTGTAATAATGTTGTTGACTTAACCGAATATCATGGTTGGTCGAGTCCCTCGAGACCATGGTGGTTCGAAGGCTGAAAAGGATAGGAATCACAAGGAGTTGTGATCGACAAGAGTTATCTATCTTTTGGTTAGTGTGATTGGTCGAGTCCCTTGAGGTTACATTAAGACATTAATTGGACCCTGATTCTTACTAGAAGTCTGTCGGAGACTTCCGTTTCACGTGCTGAGGGTATTGCGTGATTTGCTAGAAAAATAGTCAGAGTAGATTAAGATAGAAGTCCATATCTTATTTGTTTATTTTCTTGTAATATCTGCATATTATTTATTTTGGCTGCATCTTTATTTTTAGAAAATATCGCTTTTAAATCTCTTACGTGGCATACTTGATGTCAACCGCCTCACTGGTTTGAATTATACGGATTGGCTTCGCAACTTGAGAATTGTTCACATGGCGGAGAAAATCGCATACGTCCTTGATACAATAATGCCTACACTCGAGGAAGGGGCAAGCAAGGATGAGATTGCTCGCTATGTGAAGTATATAAATGACTTCATTTTTGCTCAATGTTACATGTTGGGCTCCATGACTCTTGAGTTACAGAGACAACATGAAAAGATGGATGCCAGATTCATTCTCCTATATGTCTGCAAACTGTTTGAGGAACAGGAAAGGACTCAGCGATATAAGATATCCAAGAGCCTCTTCCACGCTAGGATAACTGAGGGGACACCGGTTCAGAATCATGTCTTAAAGGTAATTGAGTAGATAGAAAAACTCAGGTCTAGGAATGATCCTAATGGATAACCAATGTGTGGATCCTATGCTTTAGTCCCTACAAGATTTTTTTTATAGTTTATAATAAATTTTAATATAAATAAGCTTGAGGTGACTCTCCCTGAGCTCCTTAATATGTTGAGGGAGGCAGAGAGCACTATAAAAAAAAGAAAAGCTAGTTCTCTATATTAGCAAGACTTGAAAGAAAAGAAAGGCGGAAAAGTCCCTTAAGAAGGGCAAGGGCAAGGGCAGACTAGGTAAAGCAAAGGTTGCTAAGAAAAACCCGATAAAGGACAAAGGCTAGTGCTTCCACTATAGCAAAGATGAGCCCTGGAAGAGGAATTATAAATAGTACCTTACAGAGAGGGCGAAACAAAAGTTTGGAGAAGCTTTAGGTGCATTCATGACCAGTTTCCATTTGTCAAACTTTTATGATAACATATGGGTATTGGATATCGGTAGTGCTTATCACATTTGTAATTTGTTGTAAATTCTAGTAAGACCTAGAAGATTGATGAGAGGCGAGATTGACCTCAATATGGACAATTGAGCAAAAGTTGTTGCAGTAGCTGTTGGCGAGATCACCCTACATATGCTTGGTGAAACTATTATTGTATTTGATACATGTTATTTTGTTCATTATATTATCAAAAATATTATTTCCATTTCATATTTGACAATTAGTGGATATAAATTAATTTTTGAGAACAATAATTGCTCAATACTATTAGATGATGAGATCATTACGAGAGGAACATTGCATAATAACTTATTTATGTTAGACACCGCTCCACATATCATGAATGAAAGTATGTATAAGAGGAAACGAGATGAGGTGAACAGTGCACACTTGTGTCATTGTAGATTAGGTCACATCAATGAGGGAATGATTTAAAAATTACTAAAGAATGGATATATAAATCCATTCGGCTATGAGTCATATACAACATGCGAGGATTGCCTTCGTGGAAAACTGACCAACTCTTCTTTTAGTGGAACTAGAGAGAGAGACAATGAGCTATTGGAACTCATACATAGTGATGTATATAGACACATCAATTCATGTCAAATGTGGTTACTCATACTTTATTACTTTTACTAATTATTTCTCAAGGTATGAACATGTGTATTTGATAAACTACAAGTCCGAGGCTTTTGAGAAATTCAGAGAGTATAAGAATGAAGAGTTGAACCAAACTAGAAAGAGTATCAAGACTCTTTGATCAAATTGAGGAGGTGAGTACAGAGTTCACCTAATTTCTCAAGGACCATGGGATTCTATCCCAATGGACACATCCTTATACGTCTTAGCTGTGGTCCATTATGAGCTTCGCCGACCTACCCATCTCATACTAGGGATACGCCATGGAGACTGTAGCTTATATTCTAAATAAAGTTCCAACTAAGTCGGTAGTGTCTACATCATGTAATATATGGAAAGGAAAGAAGCCCGATCTTAAGTTTGTTAAGATTTGAGGCTGCCCTGCCCACGTTAAAAGATACAACCCCGATAAGTTAGAATCTAGGACGAAGCGATGCAAGTTCGTGGGGTACCCCCAAGAAAACTTGTGGGTATTATTCCTATCATCCCGAGGACCAAAATATCTTTGTAGCCAAGAGAGCGGTGTTCCTTGAGAAGAAACACATTCTTGGCGGAGACAGTGGGAGCGTGATAGAGTTGAGAACCTAACTTGGTAGAGACAGTGAGGTTTGAGAAGAAACACATTCTCCACGGCCCGAGTCTATTCAGGTACCTAACACACAAGTTCCAACTTTACGTAGGTCCAATAAAGTATCTCATCCTCTTGAGAGATATACGGGACATGTTAGAGGAGAGAATATTGATGATAACGATCTTCAGATCTACGAGGAGATTATTACGAGTATAGACTCTAGGAGGTGATAAGAAGCCATGAATTCTATGATGAATTTCATGTATTCCAACAAGGTTTGAAACCTAGTTGATGCACCCGAGGGTATTTACCTATCGGTTGCAAGTGGATATTCAAGAAGAAGATCGGAGTAGATGGAAAGGTAGACACCTATAAAGCAAGACTAGTGGCTAAGGGGTATTGTCAAAGGTAAGGTGTCGACTATGACAAAACCTTCTCACCCGTAGCCATGCTAAAATTCATCCAAATTTTATCGGCTATTGCATTATACTATGATTATGAGATATGACAAATGGATGTAAAAACTGTGTTCTTCAATGGCAACCTCAAGGAGGAGGTGTATATGATATAGCTTGAGGAATTCGTATCCAAAGACTGCCCAGATAGGGTGTATAAGTTGCTTAGGTTTATTTATTATTTGATGAGGCGAAGTTGGAATATAAGATTTGATTAGACGATCAAATCTTATGACTTCGTTAAGAACGAAGGCGAGCTTTGTATATACATGAAGGTAAGTGAGAGCGTTATCACCTTTTTGGTGTTATATGTGGATGTCATCCTAATTATTGAGAATGATGTAGGAATGCTATCCACAGTAAAAAAACTTGGTTATTTAGACATTTCTTCATGAAGGACTTAGAGGAAGCATCCTATATCTTGGGGATTTTGATCTATAGAGATAGATCCAAGAGGATGCTTGGCTTGTCCCAGTCCAGGTACATAGACATCATTGCCAAAAGATTTGACATGAAAAATTTTAAAAGAGGTCTCATGTCGATGAGATATGAGGTATCGCTTTCTAGGAATATGTCCCCAAAGACTCCTAAAGAAAGGACAAACATAGATATGATACCCTATGTCTTAGCGATAGGGTTTATTATATATGTCATACTATGTACAAGGTCTGATATAGCACATATTTTGAGTGTCACGAGCAAGTATCAAGCAAATTCAGGTTTGGAGCACTACAAAGTAGTAAAGTGTATCCTTAAGTTCTTGCGAAGGACAAAGGATCTTTTACTAGTATATGAAGGTAGTAGCCTTAGGGTTGAAGACTATACAGACTCGAGTTTTCAATCTGATATCGACGATAACAAGTCGAATTCAGGGTATGTATACACCCTGGATGGAGTAGTAGTATGCTGGAAGAGTTCCAAGCAAGATACTATTGTTGACTCTGTTAGGATCGGAGCGACACTAAGAGGGGGGGGTGAATTAGTGCAGCGGTAAAGTGCGATAACTTTTCACGATTTAAACACTTTTCGGAAACTTCGTACGATAAAAGCAACATTTTTGTTTTAAATCGTTTCGATTGCGTTTTAACTTGAAGGGATAAGTAAGACTGAGACAAAGCAGTATAGCATTAAAGTGCATATGGTTTGTAATAATGTAAATGACAGTAAGTAAATGCAAACCAGAGATCACGCCGATTTTACAGTGGTTCGGTCAAGTGACCTACATCCACTTGCGAGGCCCCTCTTCGGTGAGGCTCCCACCTTCCACTAGCAAATCTCTTGAAAGGGAAGGGTGAATACCCCTCTTACAACTTTTTACAAGCAGTTCACTCACTTACAGATTTTCAACAAGAAAGTAGGAGGTGAACACTAGCAAATTGAAAACAATGCTAGCTAAGACTTTTCTAAGGCCTTTCTCTCAAACACTTGCTGCTCAAAAAGTTGTCCTCTCAACTGAGATTTGAGGGGTATTTATAGGCCTCAAGAGGATTCAAATTTGGGCTCCAAAATTTGAATTCTCTTTGAGTTCCGATCTTTGGCGGTGCCACCACTTTGTCGATGTCGACATCTTGGCAGTCTTTGAAGCGGTGCCACCGCTTAGCTCCAGTGCTGCTACCACCAGACTCTCGGGCTGGGGTGGTGGTGTTGATGGCCGGTGCTACCGCTGAGACCTTTGATTCACTTGTTGGGCTTCAAATTTAGCCCAAAACAAGTCTAATTTTGGGCCCAGTTGGCCCCTAACTGTGATATAGGATTATCTCTTAATCCTAATCCTAATTACAAGTGAACTACATAACAAAAAAACACATCCTAAGCAAGTTTTCAACCATGAACATCGAAAGTATTGTTCCGTGAAGCTTTCAAACGAACTTCTTCCAACGGGCTCCCCAGAAGCTCCGAACTTATGATGACTTTAATGAGTAGCCGAGCCTTTCGGTGATCTCCGTGAACCTCCGACGATCTCTTCGGTGAACTTGAAAAAAATTCCGACAGGTTCCCGATTTCTTCTCGGTTGGTTCCGACAGCATCTCCAACGATTCTTCGGACTCTTAAATGTCCATCGAACTTGACTCTGGTATCCTTGCTTTGTGTTTTCTGGTTATCGTAGTTAATCCTGCACACTTAACTCAATAATATGGATTAGATCATTTAACCCATCAATTGATTGTTATCATCAAAATCCGAGATTCAACAATCTCCCCCTTTTTGATGATGACAATCAATTGATGACAGAGTTAAACATAACTCCCCCTATCTATATGCCATATTATGAGAAGATAAAAACACTTCAATTCCATCCCATTGAATTCAAGCATAAATTGATAAGTTCTAATAGTAGAACTTATCAATTTATGCGAAACTTCGATGAAAATCCTTTTCAAGTCGAATGATAAGAGAATTTTTACTACGACAGGAGATAAAGATTTTCAACATGAATTTCATGATATACATGTTAGACATGCTTTCAATATGATCAATCGATCTTGCGATATTCTCAAAGATTTTGCAAGGCACATAAGACATTCATATTACACTAGCTTTTGTAATTCATATAAGTCATGCTATTAAAATGATACAAGTCATCACTTTTCTCCCCCTTTGTCATCAACAAAAAGGGAATGAGACTTTAAGCACATAATTTGTGATTATAACATCAGGAATTCAGCACTGATCAGAAAAATTTTATCATTCAAAGTTAAGTATGCTAAATACATCTTAAAAGAAAATTGAGATTGGGATAAAAAAATTTCAAGTAGTAACTTCAATAAGTCAAGATCATAATTCGAATACAAACTCATTTAAATTCAAATTGTCAACTTGAAACTCATAATCAAAAAATCAATTTCGAGATTCACAAAATGTCATAAAATCATTAATCTTGAGCAGATTGGAGCGGTAGGATAAGATAATTTAACATGTTATTTAGAATTGGAGGAGAAGGATTAGATTCACCGAGGAACGGAGAGAAGTGTTGGGAAATCAGCGGGGCGACATCATATGCGCAGCGGAAGAACAAGAAAACAAAAATCCCCGATTCCCAAAAAGATGTTCGTCGTCGTGCGAAGATTGGTGCGCAAAAATCCGCAAAACACAAAACTGCGTATAGAGATTGTGTTACCTAGGGAGATCGTATATCCCTGTTTCCTTGCAGATCCTTAGGAGAGGGTGAAGGAGGTCAAGCGTCCTCCTCTCTAGCGGTGATCCCACCGGCAGGGGGGTTGCGGCGACCCTCCTCAAAAACTCCGGGCCTCGAGGTGGAGAGGGAGGGAGGAGAATAGGAAAGGCAAGCAAAGACTCTAGCCTATGAGGTCTGTGAATCCCTCCTATTTATAGAGATCCCGTGTCAAACCCTAATGGGTCCTTCCCTAGTGGGTATTGGATCCGCATCCAATAAGACAAGGGCTCCGTCGGATATCTCATATCAGAACCTCTACTCATCATAATGCCTACCATATGTGTGTGACCCTCTAGACCCAATATCGAGGCTGGCCGTGAGTCATACTGTCCAGAACTCCTTTAACTTCGGTGAATTATTATCTTTGTAATAATTCACTCGACTCATCGACTACGGACGTACTAGGCCACTCTGCAGTAGTCCCCGCACGATACAGGGGAATCCAATCCATTGGACCTGTTCGTCCTCGTTACCATGTACCTATAGTCCCTCATCCATCTAATATCCCCAGAGACCGTATATCGAGCATGGTGTTGTCGGACCCATACGGTTTCTACCGAAGTCTCGCTCTAATCGGATTCTCCAGGAGAACTCTTTTCTCTCAACCCGAATGAATACGCCAGGGATTTGTGCGAAAGCAAGAACACATGGGAAATTCCTCTCATGACGCCGAGAGTGGATGATCCTCTATCGACACTCAATAGCCCTCGTAAGGTCGACTACCATTCCCAATGACCAAATGTACTAGATGGGACTGACCAAACCTATAAGTCCGGTATCAAAGAGTGGAGCACTCATACAGGGACATCCTTAGTGTCTCAAGTCTAAGGACCGGATACACCACTAGGACTACGGAATCATTTGTCGACAATAAGGCATCATCAACCATCCAAAGATTAAAAAGCGGATCAATCAGTGAACTCATTCTCCAATGAGCTTGCATCTTTGTATCCCTAGTGTCCCTACACGAAAGCAACTATGAGACCATTTGCATCCATCATATGGACGGTATACAAAGACACCAGCCTATCCGGTTATCACGATGTCCCTCTCGAAAGTAACCTATGACCGGGAATTATTTAGGATATGTGTTTAAAGGTGAATCGATCTCATTATCGTGATCTCATCACGATCCGATTCCCTATTGACAAATCCAAGGACATCACAATATATATATGCATTTATGCAATAGTTATAAAGTGATATACGCCAAAATATAATAAGCAAAAAAGATTCTCGTATCAAGTCACACGTGTCATCACTCACGTGATTGGCTTCTTTGGGCACTTATGACTAGCAATCTCCCACTTGACCTAAAAGCCAATCACATATGTGTGTCGATCCCCATTAGACCCCCTGTGACGCTTCAAAGACAAAATGAGACAACGACTTTGTCGATTGGATCTGCAATATTATCTTCGGATGGAACTCTTTCCATTGCTACATCTCCTCGGGTTATGATCTCTCTTATAAGCTAGAACCTCCTCCGAACTTCGATGAGACCCGGGTTCCCTTATTTGAGTAATCACCCCATAGTTGTCGCAATATAAAGGAAGTCGACTTGTCGCTATCTCAGATCGACTCCCAAATCTGTGATGAACTTCTTCACCCGGACTCCCCTCCTTTCTTTGCATCTCGATGCAGCAATGTACTCCGCCTCTATGGTCGAAGTCGCCAGTGGTATCTTGCTTGGAACTCTTCCAAAGACACCGCTCTCCTCCATTCAAGGTGTACACATACCACGAATTCGACTTGCTATCATCGACATCGGTGAAAACTTGAGTCGGTGTAGCCTTCAATCTTAAGGCTATTACCTCTATATACTAGTAAAAGATCCTTAGTCCTTCTCAATTGCTTAAGGATACACTTTTCGCTTTCCGGTGCTCCAAGCTTTGGATCCTTTGACACCGCCGTGACACTTTCGAGCATGCGCTATATCGGGCCTAGTACATAGCATGGCATACATGATAGACCCCCTATTGCTGAGGCATAAGGTATCATATCCATGTTAAGCCCTTTCTTCTGGAGTCTTTGGGGACATACTGTAGAAAGCGATATCCCATGTCTCATCCAGTATGAGACCTTTCTTGGAATTTTCCATGCCAAACCTTTTGACAATAGTTTCTATGTACTTGGACTGGGACAAGCCAAGCATCCTCTTGGATCTATCTTTATAGATTCTAATCCCCCAAGATATAAGATGCTTCCCCTAAGTCCTTCATGGAGAAGTGTCTAGATAACCAAGCCTTTCTTGTGGATAGCATTCCTATATCATTCCCAATGATGAGGATGTCATCCACATATAACACAAAAAAAGGTGATAGCGCTCCCACTTACCTTTTCAGATACACAAGGCTCATCTTCGTTTTAACGAAGTCATAAGATCTGATTGCCTCATCAAATCTTATGTTCCAACTTCAGGGAAGCTTGCTTTAGTCCATAAATGGATCTAAGCAACCTACACACCTTATATGGGCGGTTCTTGGATACGAATCCCTCGGGTTGCATCATATACACCTCCTCCTCGAGGTTCCCGGTTGAGGAATGCGGTTTTCACATCCATCGCCGGATCTCATAATCATAGTGTCTTTGCAATAACCAATAGAATTGATGGATTTTAGCATTGCTCTGGTGAGAAAAGTTTCGTCGTAGTTAACACCTTGCCTTTGACGATACCCCTTAGCCACTAGCCTTGCTTTATAGGTCTCTACCTTTCCATCTACTCCGATCTTTTTTTTTAAAGATCCACTTGCAACCGATGGGTACAATACCTTTGCAAGCATCAACTAGGTTCCAAACCTTATTGGAGTACATAGAATCCATCTCGAATTCATGGCTTTTTTCCACTTCCGAGTCTATACTCATAATAGCCTCTCTCATAGGTCCGAGGATCAATATCCTCTACATCCTCTGCTCTAATATGTCACACATATCTCGAGGAGGATGGGATACTCTATCGGACCTGCGTAAAGTTGATACTTGTGTATTAGGTACTGAACGGATTTCTGTCAGAGTGGTGCTTGAGCTTGGTTCTCCAACCTCGCCAATTCTATCATTATCCCACTGTCTCGTCAAGAATGTGTTCCTTCTCAAGGAACAACGCTCTCTTAGCTACAAAGACCTTTTGGTCCTCGAGATGATAGAAATAATACCCACAAGTTTCCTTGGGGTATCCCACAAATTTGCATCGCTCTGTCCTTGATTCTAACTTATCGGGGTTGTGTCTTCTAACATGGGCAGCCCCCGGATCTTAACAACCTTAAGATCGGGCTTCTTCCCTTTCCATATCTCATATGGTGTAGACACTACCGACTTAGTTGGAACTCGTTGAGAAGGTAAGCTGGGTTTTAGGGCATATCCCCGAATGAGATGGGTAGGTCGTGAAACTCATCATGGACCGTACCATATCTAATAATGTACGATTTCTCCTTTCGGAGACACCATTGAGTGAGGTGTATAAGGAGGTGTCCATTGGGATAATATCCCATGGTCCTTGAGGAACCGAGTAAACTCTACTTAAGCATTCACCTCCTCGATCGATGGAAGAGTTTTGATACTCTTTCAAGCCCGGTTCTCCACCTCATTCTTATACTCTCTGAATTTCTCAAAGGCCTCGGACTTGTACTTCATTAAGTACACATATCCATACCTTGAGAAATCATCAAGTAAATGTAATGAAGTAGGAGTAACCTCTAATGGCATGAGTTGACATGGGTCCACATACATCACTATGTATGAGTTCCAACAACTCATTGGCTCTCTCCGATTCTACTAAATGGAGATTTGGTCGGTTTTTTCCACGAATGCAAGGCTCACAAGTTGTATATGACACATAGTCGAATGGATCTAGATATCCATCATTTAGCAACTTTTGAATCCTTCTTTTCATGGATGTGACCTAGCCTACAATGCCACAGGTATGTCTTGTTCAACTAATCTCGTTTCCTTTTGGACACATTTACATTCATGATATGTGGAGTGGTGTCTAACATAAATAAACCATTATGCAATGTTCCTTTTCGTGATGATCTTATCATCTAATAATATCGAACAATCATTGTTCTCAAAAAAAAACAAATTTATATCCACTAACTGTTAAACATGAAATGGAGATAATGTTTTTTGATAATAGAAGGAACATAATAACATGCATCTAATGCAATAAAAGGTCCACTAGGCAGGATGTAGGGCGACCTCGCCAACAGTTAATCAAAGAACTTTTGCTCCAAAGACCCATCTTGAGGTCCATCTCGCCTCTCAGTAGTCTCCTAGGTCTTGCCGTAACTCCGCAGAACGAATTGCATATATGATAAGCACTACCTGGGTATCCAATACCCATGTGTTATCATAAGAGTATGACAAATGGAGACTGATCATGAATGTACCAAGCTTCATCAAGCTTTTTTGTTTCGCCCCTTTCGCAAGGTACTCTTTTGCAGTTTCTCTTCCAATGCTCATCTTTACTACAGTGGCTTAATCGGGCTTTTGTCCTTTTCTTTGGGTCTTTCTTAGCAACCTTTGCTTTTACCTTGTTTGCCCTTGCCCTTTCCCTTCTTAAGGGACCTTTCGCTTTCCTTTTCTTTCGGTCTCACCGGTGTAAAGAACCGGCTTCTCTTTCTTAATAGTACTCTTTGTCTCCCTCAACATATTGAGGAGCTCTGGAGAGAGTCACCTCAAGCTTGTTCATATTAAAATTCATTATGAAGCGTGAAAAGGAATCTGGTAGGGATTGAAGCACAATGTCCACACACAAGTTATCCTCTAGGACCATTCCTAGACGTGAGTTTCTCTATCCACTCAATCATCTTTAGGACATGGTTCTCGAACCGGTGTCCCCTCACCATCCTAGCGGAAAAGGCTCTTGGATATCTCATATCGTTGAGTCCTTCCCCTTTCCTCAAACAATTTTTATGGACATGTAGTAGAATGGATTTGGCATCCATCTTTTAATGTTGTCTCAGAACTCTGGAGTCATTGAGCCCAACATATAGCACCGAAAGCAAGAGTGGAGTCATCAATGTACTTCACGTGGCGGCGATCTCATCCTCGCTTGCCCCTTCTTCGGCGTAGGCATCATCAGATCAGGACGCATACCACGAATTTCTCCGGCTGTGAGAACAATTCTCAAGTTACGGAGCCAATCCGTATAATTTGGACCAAGAAGGGTTGACATCAAGTATGCCACGAAGGGATTTTAAAGCGACATTTTTTGAAAATAAAGATGTAGCGTAAAATGAATAACATGCAGATTTTGCAAGAAATAAACTATCAAGATATGGACTTCTATCTTAATATGCTCCCACTATTTTACTAACGAAGTCACGCGACACCCTCAAAGACGTGAAACGGAAGTCTCCAACAGACTTCTAGTGGGGATCGGGGATTCAATCGGCGTCTTAGTGTAACCTCGAGGGACTCGACCAATCACACTAAGCCTAAAAGGTAGGCCACTCTTGCCGATCACAACTCCTTGTGATTCCGGCCCTGTTCGACCTCTCGAATCACCATGGCCTTGAGGGACTCGACCAACCATGATGCTCGGTTAAGTCAACACCTTCGTTACAAGATGAGTCCGATTTGATGATATACCCTCGAGGGACTCGACCAAGCATACCATGTCCTCGGGTCACGGGTGACATCTCTATGTCGAAGCAAGATAGCTTAATCGCTGATATAGGTGAGTCTCGAGGGACTCGACCAACTCAACCTACACCGGGAATCGGTTCCTACCATAACGATGGAAGGCCACGTGGGTCAATCTAATTGCCTCACGTTTACCGAACTTAATATTATCGAGAGATGTTTCTATAATTTGGTCTCCTAATATGACATGTCACACATATACATATTTAATATATATCTACATCGCATGCAAATATATATACATATCTAGCATGTGTATAAGCAATCACATCAGATGATCATGGACCACAGCCTAATATGATTAGGCCCGAACCAGTAGGCATAATCACTCACATCAAGATCTATGTGTGCAACGATGCATCTCCATACCCTTGTGATTGTCCATCTCGTCCTCGTCGGTTCCGTCGACATCTTGATGCATCTCCATGCATCACGATCGTCGAATCTCGTGGGTCCCGCTTATCGCGATCCACGCCTCCATTGCGCCTCCTCATGTGATTACAACTTAATCATAGGCACGCAGGCCCGATAATAAACGAGAAATATAATGGAGGTTCAGAGACCTCAATAATAATAATCACAAGTACACACATCACACGGTCCATGATCATCCGGCCCACACATCATACATCACATGTATAAATAATCATCATCATGTTGGACTACTAGATAATAATAAAAATAATAATCAACTAAACCTTTTAATTAATTAATATTTTTCTGAAATCAAGGACATGTATGAAATTTCTCAATTCCTAAGGGTATTTTCGTAATTTGGACAAAAGACGTAAATTGGAATTTCTCAAATTCACGGGGGCAAAATTGTCCTTTTGCCCAAAACCCTAATTCTTCTTCTGCTTTCGTTGCGCCGCCGCCACACTTTGCGGTGGCGGCATCTTGGCTTAGGGCGAGGGCGGGCCCTCGCCAGAAAGCAGACGTACCGGGCGGCGACGCCACCACTGGTGGGCGCCTCCCGGGCACCGCTGCCTCCATGGCGGTCGGTTGCATCCGCCAGCGGCCGCTCCTGTGGGGGGGTTTCGCCCGGCGGAGCGGCCTTGGCGGAGGGCGTCGTTGCCCTGGCGGTGCTAGGGCTCCTCCATGGGTAGGCACGCCGCGGCCGCTCAGGCTCAAAAGTTCGCTTCATGGGGGCGGCGCCAGCGCGCTGCTCGCCCTGGGTCGCAAACCGCGGCGGCAAGAATTTTCGCCGCAAAAAGCGTATCACGGCCGGCCTTGCCGCAGACGTGGCCATTATACGCCGGAACTTCTTATTTACCCAGACGACGATACGCGGATCGAGGGCAGCAACCGTTGCTGCCCTTCCCGCTTTTGGCGTTAACGATTTTGACGTCAATATTCTTCCTAAACACAACACACGCGGTTTCAAAACCAATCATTCGCATCGAACAACCCGGCTCGATACCACTGTTGGGAAATCACGGGCGACATCATATGCGCAATGGAAGAACTAGAAAACAAAAATCCCCGATTCCAAAAAAAGATGTTCGTCGTAGATGCGAAGATTGTGCGCAAAAATCCAAAAAAACACAAAACGCTGCGATAGAGATTGTGTTACATAGGGAGATCGATATCCCCTGTTTTCTTGCGGATCCTTAGGAGAGGGTGAAGGAGGTCAAGCGTCCTCCTCTCTAGCGATGATCCACATGCCAGGGGTTGCGGCGACCCTCCTCAAAACTCCGGGGCCTCCGAGGTGGGAGAGGGAGAGGAGAATAGGAAAGGAAAAAGCAAAGACTCTAGCCTATGAGGTTGTGAATCCTCCTATTTATAAATATCCCGTGTCAAACCCTAATGGGTCTTTTCCTAGTGGGTATTGGATGCGATCCAATAAGACAAGGGCTCCGTCCGGATATCTCATATCCCAACCTCTACTCATCGCAATGCCTACCATATGTGTGTGACCCTCTAGGCCCAATATCGAATGGGCCGTGAGTCATACCTCGTCGAACTCCTTCTAACTCGGTGAATTATTATCTCGTAATAATTCACTTTCGACTCATCGACTACTGGACGCATTTCTAGGCCACTACGCCAGAAGTCCCCGTGACGATCTGGGGAATCCAATCCATTGGACTTGTCTATCCTCGATTACCATGTACCTATAGTCCCTCATCCATCTAATATCCCGTAGACCGTATATCGAGCATGGTGTTGTTTGTAATCCATACGGTTTCTACTCGAAGTCTCGCTTCTAATCGGATTCTCAGGAGAACTCTTTTCTCTCAACCCGAATGACCCCGGCCAGGATTTGTCCGAGCAAGAACACATGGGATATTCCTCTCATGACGCCAGAGTGGATGATCCTCTATCGACACTCAATAGCCCTCGAAAGGTCGACTACCATTCCCAATGACCGGTGTACTAGATCCGGGGCGGCCCAAACCTATAAGTCCGGTATCAAAGAGTGGAGCACTCATACAGACATCCTTGGTGTCTCAAGTCTAAGGACCGAGATACACCACTAGGACTTCACGGAATCATTTGTCGACAATAAGGCATCATCAACCATCCAAAGATTCCGTAAGCGGATCAATCAATGAACTCATTCTCCATGAGCACTGCATCTTGTATCCCTAGTGTCCCTACACAGCAGCTATGAGACCAGCTGCATCCATCATATGGACGGGGTATACAAAGACACCAGTCTATCCGGTTATCACGATGTCCCTCTCGAGTAACCTATGACCGGGAATTATTTAGGATATGTGTTTAAAGGTGAATCGATCTCATTATCGTGATCTCATCACGATCCGATTCCTATTGCACAAATCCAAGGACATCACAATATATATATGCATTTATGCAATAGTTATAAAGTGATATACGCCAAAATATAATAAGCAAAAAGATTCTGTATCAAGTCACACGTGCCATCACTCACGTGATTGGCTTGCTGGGCACTTATGACTAGCAAGAAGATGAAAAACTTTACGGAAAATCTATTCAAACAAGTTTATTGTTTAGGGACAATTTAACATACCTAATTCCCTTCTAATGAATTCAAATTGGTCTTCATTCAAGGCTTTTGTAAATATATCTGCTAATTGATGCTTTGTGTCAATGAATTCTAGAACAACATCATTGTTAAGGATATGATCGCATATGAAATGATGCCTAACGTCGATGTGCTTAGTTCTAGAGTGCTGAATTGGATTTTTAGTAAGACATATGACACTAGTATTATCACATTTTATGGGAATGTTTTTAAAGTGAATTCCATAGTCCTCTAATGTATTTTTCATCCAAACAACTTGTGCACAGCATGCACTTGCAGCAATGTATTCGGCTTCCGCTGTAGATAGTGCAACTGAATTTTGTTTCTTGGAAGTCCAAGAAACAAGTGCATGTCCTAAAAATTGGCATGTTCCGGATGTACTTTTTCTATCTATCCCGCATCCGCCAAAATCGGCATCTGCATAAGCTATTAAATCGAATTTTTCAGATTTTGGATACCATAGTCCTAGATTTGGAGTTGCTTTAAGATACCTAAATATTCTTTTAACACTTTTAAGATGAGATAATTTAGGATTTGATTGAAACCTTGTGCAAAGTTCTACACTAAACATAATATCCGGTCTAGTCGCGGTAAGGTAGAGTAGACTACCTATCATTTCCCTATATGTTTTTTGATCGAAATTTTCACTATTTTCATCCATATCTAACTTAGTCGCAGTACTCATAGGGGTGTTTATTGCTTTTGAATTATCCATGTTAAATCGTTTTAACAATTCTAATGTATATTTAGATTGGTTAAGAAATATACCATCACTAAGTTGTTTGATTTGTAATCCTAAAAAGAAAGTTAATTCACCCATTAAGCTCATTTCAAATTCATGACTCATACATTTGGCAAATGATTCACATAGTGATTCATCCGAAGAGCCAAAAATAATATCGTCAACATAAATTTGCACAATAAGAAAATTATTTTCAAAATATTTAATAAACAATGTAGTATCAACCTTGCCTTTGGTAAAATTATTTAAAATAAGAAAGGAACTAAGTCTTTCATACTAAGCTCTAGGAGCTTGTTTCAAGCCATAGAGAGCCTTAGTCAATTTGAATACATGATTAGGAAGAAGAGAATTTTCAAATCCGGGAGGTTGTTCGACATATACTTCTTCGGAAATAAAACCATTCAAGAAGGCACTTTTGACATCCATTTGAAATAGTCTAAAATTATTACTACTAGCATAGGCAAGGAGCATCCTTATGGCTTCTAATCGAGCCACGGGAGCGAAGGTTTCTTTGTAATCGATACATTCTTCTTGGTTGAAACCTTTGGCCACTAATCTAGCCTTGTTTCTAACCACGATACCATTTTCGTCTTGCTTGTTTCTAAAGACCCATTTAGTACCAATGACTAAATGGTCACTAGGTCTAGGAACAAGCTTCCACACCTTATTCCTCTCAAATTGATTCAATTCCTCTTGCATTGCAATAACCCAAAAATCATCTTTTATGACCTCGTCAATGCACTTACGTTCGATTTGAGAAAGGAAGGTGGCATTAGCACAAAAATTCTTGAAAGAGGAACGAGTTTGAACCACTTTTGATGTATCTCCTATAATTAGCTCATTTGGATGAGCATCTATAAACTTCCATTCCTTGGGTAAGGAAATTTCGGAAGAAGGTGCATCCAAGTTGCTATTTTGAGGAGGGGGTTCATTTAAATTCAAATTATCAAAACCAAGATCATCATCAAAATCATTTTTCTTTAAATTAGAAATTTCATTAAAAACTACATGAATAGACTCTTCTATTACTAAGGTTCTTTTGTTAAAAACCCGAAAAGCCTTAGAAACGGAAGAGTAACCAAGAAAGATGCCTTAATCGGATTTAGCATCAAATTTTCCTAAGGCATCCTTTTCATTCAAAATAAAGCATTTACAACCGAAAACTTTAAAATAGAAAATATTTGGTTTTTTGTTATTCCATAATTCATAGGGAGTTTTTGATAGGGATGGTCTTATTAGGACCCTATTCATGATGTAGCAAGCCATATTTACGGCTTCGGCCCAAAAATACTTAGGTAAACTATGTTCATTTAACATAGTTCTTGCCATTTCTTGTAGGTTTCTATTTTTTCTTTCAACTACTCCATTTTGTTGGGGATTTCTTAGAGTGGAGAAGTTGTGATTGTATTCATTAACTTCACAAAAATTTTGAAAGTCACGGTTTTGAAATTCGCCACCGTGATCACTCCGAATTGATGAAGTCATGAAACCTTTTTCGTTTTGAGTGAGTTTACAAAATTTAGAGAAACACTTGAAACAATCACTTTTGTGAGCTAAGAAATAGGTCCAAGTGTATCTAGTATAGTCATCCACAATTACAAATGCATATTTGCTTCCTCCTAGACTTGTCGTATCAATTGGTCCAAATAAGTCCAAATGAATCAATTGTAATGGAATTCCTCGCACTAATTCTCTAGATGAGATCTTAGATATTAGTTTCATGCTTGCATGACCTAGTCTCCTATGCCAAAGCCAAGCATCATCATTTAAAATAGAGAAGCACATTTCATTACTTAGTTCATTAAGGTTGATGGTGTAGACATTATTTTGTTTTAATGCAATCATAGTCATGTTATGGTTTGGTTTTTCAATAATACATACATTTGATTCAAATCTAACGATATAACCTTTATTGCATAATTGACTAACACTCAAGAGATTATGTTTCAATCCATCAACTAGTAAGACATCATTAATAGAAAATTTTAATTTGTTACCTATGGTTCCCTTGCCAATGATTTTCCCTTGGTTGTTGTCTCCGAAGGTGACGTACCCTTCTTCTTTGCTAGTGAGCATAGAGAAATGAGATGGATCTCCAGTCATATGTCTTGAGCATCCACTATCTAGATACCATCTCTTGCTCCTAGCTTGTGGTGTATGTTTCTACAAGAAGGGATTATTTTTAGGTACCCATTTTCTTTTGGGTGCCTTAAAAACTGATTTAACTTATTCATCATATTGCATAGAGTTGATCATGGTTCCTTTAGGAACCCAAATTAGTTTGTTCGGACTAATTTTCTTGAATGGACATTTATAAGTTTTATGTCCATATTTGCAACAAAAGTTGCAATTGCTTTGGTGCCGAACATGTAAGACGGGGGGTCTTTAATGAAGGTGGTTGGATTTTGGTGAGGACTTCTCACAAATCCGATTCCACTTTTTTTAGGAACGTGACCCTTATTTGTAAGGATCATATTCAAAGATTTGCTACCAACCTCGAATTTCTTCAAGGTGTCCTTAAGTAGCAAGTTCTCCTTTTGGAGAGATTCTAGATCATGATATTTTATACATGGAGCTAAACTATCATGATATTCAGTTTTTAATTTATCGATATCACCAGTGAGACTATCATGTTCCTTTTTTAGCAATTTGTATTTTCTACTAATTGTCTTACATTCATCAAATAACTCATGGAAAGCATTTAATAATTCATGATAAGGTAAATCTGCATCAATTAAATCTATTACCTCTTCTCCGATGGCCATTAGGGTGTAATGAGCAACTTGCTCGGTGTTGGACTCCTCTTCTTCGGACGCGCTTGAATCATCCCACGTTGCCTTAAGCGCCTTCTTCTTTGATGTTCTCTTTTTGGCTTGAGGGCAATCATTCTTGTAGTGTCCCGGTTTTTTGCATTCATAGCAAATCACTTGGTCCTTCTTGTGTTCGAACTTATTTTTTGTATTATTTTTAAATTTGTTCTTTCTTAAATATTTTTAAAATTTTTGAGTCAAAAGTGCAATGTCATTGTCACTGTCCTCATCACTTGATGTTCCTTTCAACTGGTCTTCTTGTGATGTGAGTGTCATATCCTTCCTGTTCTTTGGAAGGGGGTTCTCGAGCTCATCATGAGCTTGACATGTCATTTCATAGGTCATTAGAGACCCAATAAGTTCTTCAAGAGGGAATGTTTTAAGGTCTTTGGCCTCTTGAATTGCCGTAACTTTTGGATCCCAACTTTTAGGGAGGGATCTTAAGATTTTAGTTACTAGTTCAAAGTTAGTAAAATCTTTACCAAGAGCTTTGAGTCCATTGATGACATCCGTGAAACGGGTGTACATGTCTCCGATGGACTCACTGGGTTTCATTCGGAAAAGTTCATAAGAGTGCACAAGGATGTTGATTTTGGACTCTTTCACTCGACTAGTGCCTTCATGAGTGACCTCAAGAGTTCTCCAAATATCAAAAGCCGAATCACAAATTGAAACATGATTAAATTCATTTTTATCTAGTGCACAAAACAAGGCATTCATAGCCTTTGCGTTTAAAGCAAAAACCTTCTTCTCCGATTCATTCCATTCGCTCATCGGAAGAGAAGATTTTTGAAATCCGTTTTCGACAATAGTCCAAAGTTCGAAATCCATGGGAATGAGGAAGATCCTCATACGGGTCTTCCAATACGTGTAATCCGACCCATTAAACATAGGTGGACGTGTGATAAAGTGTCCCTCATGCATGCCGGAGTAAGCCATATCTCTTGGGTATTAAACCAAATATGAGAGTGAGCCTTGCTCTGATACCAATTGTTACGATCGGAGCGGCACTAAGAGGGGGGAGGGGGGGGTGAATTAGTGCAGCGGTAAAGTGTAATAACTTTTCACGATTTAAACACTTTTCGGAAACTTCGTACGATAAAAGCAACGTTTTTGTTTAAAATCGTTTCGATTGCGTTTTAACTTGAAGGGATAAGTAAGACTGAGACAAAGCAGTATAGCATTAAAGTGCAAATGGTTTGTAGTAATGTAAATGACAGTAAGTAAATGCAAACCAGAGATCACGCCGATTTTACAGTGGTTCGGTCAAGTAACCTACATCCACTTGCGAGGCCCCTCTTCGGTGAGTCTCCCACCTTCCACTAGCAAATCTCTTGAAAGGGAAGGGTAAATACCCCTCTTACAACTTTTTACCAGCAGTTCACTCTCTTACAGATTTTCAACAAGAAAGTAGGAGGTGAACATTAGCAAATTGAAAACAAGGCTAGCTAAGACTTTTCTAAGGCCTTTCTCTCAAACACTTGCTGCTCAAAAAGTTATCCTCTCAGCTGAGATTTGAGGGGTATTTATAGGCCTCAAGAGGATTCAAATTTGGGCTCCAAAATTTGAATTCTCTTTGAGTTTCCGATGCTGGCGGTGCCACCGCCTATTAGTGTCAAACACTGACAGTGCTGGGCGGTGCCACCGCCCAGCCCAGGCGGTGCTACCGCCCAGCTCTCAGGTGCTGGGTGGTGCAACCGCCCAGTCTGGCGGTGCCACCGCCAGACCCTTCGGTTCACTTGTTGGGCTTCAAATTTAGCCCAAACCAAGTCTAATTTTGGGCCCAGTTGGCCCATAACCAGGATATAGGATTATCTCTTAATCCTAATCCTAATTACAAGTGAACTACATAACAAAACACATCCTAAGCAAGTTTTCAACCGCGAACGTCGAGTATTGTTCCGGCGAGCTTTTCGACGAACTTCTTCCAACGGGCTCCCAGCAAGCTCCCGAACTTGTGATGACTTTAATGAGTAGCCGAGCCTTCTCGGTGATCTCCGTGAACCTCCGACGATCTCTTCGGCGAACTTCCGAAAATTCCGATAGGTTCCCGATTTCTTCTTGGTTGGTTCCGGCATCATCTCCGACGATTCTTTAGACTCTTAAACGTCAATCGAACTTGACTCCGGTATCCTTGCTTTGTGTTTTCTGGTTATCGTAGTTAATTCTGCACACTTAACTCAATAATATGGATTAGATCATTTAACCCATCAATTGATTTTATCATCAAAATCCGAGATTCAATAGACTCAACCATAGAGGAGGAGTTTATTGCTGTAGTAGAGGCAACAAAGGAGGGAGTCTAGATGAAGAAGTTCATCACAGATCTGGGAGTCATGTCGGGCAGCGAGGAGCCAATTCCCTTATATTACAACAATAATGAGACGATTGCTTAAATGAAGGAACCCAGGTCTCATAAGAAGTCTAAGCACATTTTGAGGAGGTTTTACCTGATTAGAGAGATCGAGACTTGAGGAGATATACAGTAGAAAGAGTTTCATCCGAAGTTATCGTATATTCACTAACAAAACTATTATCTCATATTATCTTTAAGCGTCACAAGGGTTTGATGGGGATCAGACATATAGGTGATTGTCTTTAGGTCAAGTAGGAGACTACTAGTTATAGGTGTCTTACAAGCCAATCACATGAGTGATAACACGTGTGACATGATACACATTCTTTTTTCTCATTATATTATTTAGTATTTTTTCACTTTATATTACTTGTTGCGCGCGCGCACATACACACACACATATATATTATGATATCCATGGATTTATGCAATGAGAATCGGATTATGATGAGATTATGATAATAAGACTAATTTATCTCTAATCACAGATCCTAAATAATCCCTATCATGGGATATTCGAGAGGAACATCGAGATAACCATACAGACTGGTATACTGTATACTTATAAATATGATGGAGATGACTATTCTCATAGCAGCTCGTGTAGGGATACTAGGGCTATAGTGCATGTGCTCATTGGAGAATGAGTTCATTGATTGATCCGCTCATGTAATGTTTGATGGTTAATGATACCTTATTGTCAAATAACAATTCTATTGTCCTAGTGGTATATCTGGTATTTAGACTTAAGACATCAAGGATGTCCTGTATAAGTACTTCACTCTTTGACACTAGATTTATAGGTGTTAGGATCAGAGCAGCACTAAGAGGGGGGGGTGAATTAGTGCAGCGGATTAAAACTTCGGTTTTTAAAAAATCTTTCGTATGATAAGAGCGGAACTTGACAAGCTTAATCTTGAAAGCGTATTCTTAAATATGCGCAGCAAAAGTAATAAGGAACTAAAGTATATAAGAAGGTTTGCAATAATGTAAATAGCAATAATGAAATGCAAACCAAGGATCACTTGATTTTAGAGTGGTTCGGTCAAATGACCTACTCCACTTCATGAGGCCCCTCTTCGATGAGGCTCCCACCTTCCACTAGCAAGTCTCTTGAAATGGAAGGGTAAATACCCTCTTACAACTCTTTACAAGCGGTTCACTCTCTTACAGATTTTCGAGAAGAGATGAGGTGAACACTAGCAAATTGAAAAGAAGACAAGCTAACACTTTTCTAAGACCTTTCTCTCAAACTCTTCTTGCTGCTCAAAAAAAAGTTGTTATCTGGTTGAGATTTGAGGGGTATTTATAGGCCTCAAGAGGATTCAAATTTGGGCTCCAAAATTTGGGCTCCAAAATTCAAATTCTCTTTGGGTTCCCGATCTTTGTGCGGTGCCACCCCACCCAGTGAGGTGTCACCGCCCTCTGAGTGTTTTGACCAGCTATAGTGTTTTCACTCACCGCCTACAAGTGTTTTATTCTGAGTGTTATAGGCCCTTACTTGGGTTATAGGATTAATACCTAATCCTAACCCTAATTAACATGCAAACTACGAATTTTAAAGACATTATATAAGCTATTACAAAGTCCATAAGTCAAGACTTCTTCCCAAGACTTCCCATGAACTTTGTGGTCTTCCGATAAACTCTGGGAAACCATTCTGCGGACTCGCAAGCTCTTAAACTTCACGATTTGATCTTGGCGAGTTCCAACGAGCTTCTTCGGCAAGCTCCGATCTTTTCGGCAAACTCTGCGAACTTCCCACCGAACCTTCCTATGAGCTTCAAAAAACCCTAAGAAGCTCCCTACTCATTCTCGGCTAGTTCCCGGCGTTCGTTGATGATCCTTCGGACTTCCGTCGAACTCTTGAACTCCCAACGAATCCTTCGTGCTTGACTCCACACTTTGTTTCACTTTATGCCTTCATCGTTATCGTAGTTAATCCCGCACATGTAAAACCAAAACTCTACTCCGATCTAGGCAGTTATTACAACGCGAATTGACATTACGTTGTCCGGCACGTCATTGGTTGGCGCTTCATCCGATTCTTTAGCACATCGTCCTCTCTTGCGACTTGTTGCCCAATCGGCGGTTGACCTCCGCAACCCTGATATCCTTGGCGCAATTCCGCTCTTCTTGGCTCGATGTCCGACGTTCAAGCCTTTCGCCGTCCAATATCCGGACGTGATCTCTCCCACACAACGTCAATTCCTCCTGCGTTAACTGTCTAATTCTGATCGAGTAGACCTGCATCACTCAAAATGCAGTTAAACATCTAAACACAATCAATTAGTTTCATCATCAAAATCCGAGATTCAACAATCTCTCCCTTTTTGATGATGACAACTAATTGATGACTAACGGAGTTAACCTTAACTCCCCGGAGTTTAAACAAACTCCCCCTATCAATATGCCATTGATAGAACACTTGGATTACCTCAAATCCAAGTAACATTCATCACATGTTATGAAAAAACATTTAAACCATCATGCAAATATATAAAATGTTTAATTCAATGCATGAAGTCATCAATATACTTCTCCCCCTATGTCATCAACAAAAAGAAGAAGTAGCTCTAGCTATTTTAAAAGATATACAAGTTTTTACAACATGAAGCTAGATTTTCATCACAATATATAGGCACAAAAGCATGGCAATTCAACACTTGAATTTTTTTGCAAGATTACACTTTGCTTTTCTTTGCAAGTAACAATATTTATGATGTTTGATATAGCAAATTTTATATCATGTGAGGTAGCAAACTTTTGTGATGTTTCAAAATAGTAAGTTCTTTCTTCTCTTTTGAAAAGTGCTATTTTCGCTTCCTTTACAAAGTGCAAGCTAGCAAAGTGTTTGAAAAAGTGAGCAAGTTTTGCAACATAGAAGCTAGCAAAAATTTCGAAAGCAAATACAAGATAGCTTTCTTGTTGGAGTGTGTAAGCTATCGATTCTTGCTTCCTATTGTAATGTGTAGGTTGCAAGTCTTGCTTCTTGAGATTGGCAAGATAGTGATGTTCAAGAAGACAACTTTTGCTTCTTGAAATAAGCAAGTTAGTAATCTTTGCTACTTAAGATAGGCAAGCTAGCAATAACTTTCTCCCCCTTTGTCAATGTCAAAAAGGAGAGGAACCAATGATTTAGACTTTTACATCAACTTTGCATCAATCAATATGAAAAATCATCACATAATGCATACAAGACAATAATGTAATGAAATCATTTCACGAAGGATACCAATGTGAAAATTCACTAAGGATCGCATGAAACAATCACAAATCATGATATCATTATGCGATACATCATGATATGATAATAGTCTAAAAAAAATTAATTTGTGATACATGTGATACATTGCGATACACTAAAAAATTCATTGCGATGCTTTTAAGGATATCAACATATTTTTTATACAAAGCATGGCAAGAGCAATTTTGTTGCAAGTTTTCTAAGTTTTACAATTTTTACTTTTCGAGATAGCAATTCTTTGCTTTCTCTACGAAGCTAGCAACTTTTACGATATGCAAGTTTTACTACATATAAGCTAGCAAATTTAAAGATTTGCAAGTTAGCATATTTGCTTTTCTTTTTGCGATGTGCATGATAGCATTTCTTTGTAATGTTTAAGATAGCAAATTGTACATTATGCCAGCTAGCAAATTAAAGATGTTCAAGAAAGCAAGCACTTTCTTCTCTTTTTGAGAAGTGTCAATTTTTTGCTTCCTTAGCAAAATGTCAACCTAACAAGAGACAATGTTTTACATGAGGCAAGCAAACAATTTGGCAAGTGTTACATTTGCATCTTCTCTTTAGATGTGCAAGAAAGTAAGGAAGTTTTGCATTTTCTTGACTTGTGCAAGGTAGCTAATTTTGTTTGAGATGACCCTTTACATCAATTCAAGATAGCACATTAGTAACTCTTTCTCTCCCGTTGTCATTGGCAAAAAAGAAAGGAAGATTCAAGTCATGAATATCAAAATAATAATTTTGTCATAAGTATTTCATCATTGCAGTATATCATTATTACATGCATAATACCAAATCATCATATATTCAAAACATATTAACTCATCATTATATGCATGATTCCAAATCATCATTCATATCATTTCAATCATTGTTTCAATCATCACTATAACTCATCATGCACATGATGTAAAATCATCTAACATGATACAAATATTTATTTTCAAAATGTTTATCACTATTTTCATGTATGATAATAAAGTATTCATGATGCATATATCATCACAATACAAAGCAATTGCATACATAATTTCAAAGTATAAATATTTCAAATCATGAAGATATTAACTTGTCAAATTTCATCCAATCAAGCATGATTATAACTTTTCATTTGTATACATCAAAATAATATCAAGAGTATTTCATGCATAATTTTAATCACCACATAAGGAATATCAAGAAGAAAGTAATTGGGTGATGCGATAAACATTTCATGAATACAAGGAATTGTATAAAAATCATATCATGAAAAGATAATAATAGAAGACACATTTTGTTTTGAAAAATCACCTCTTAAATAATCAAGGAAAAATCTTAGGAGATCGATTAATGAAAAAATCTTGATTCATAATAAATCTTAATTTGTAAATATCACGGAATCAAGATCATGATTTTGAATAAAACTCATTCAAATTCAAATCATCTAAATCATCAAAATCTCAACATTTCTTTCAAGAGATTCAAAATGGCATAGATAGTTTTATTGGTCTCTTAGGTAGAAATCAATAAGATAAAGGATTACATTTCATTTTTATAAATTTCTATTCATGTGATTTGCTTCTTATGAGCATGCCTTAGTCTTTATATGCCAAATCAATATAAGCATTAAAGTTCAAGATGTAAAGGCAAAATCTTATAAGACAACTCATTTATAAAATATTCATCATGTTTATTTTCATGAGATTCATAAGATTGGTAAAATAAATTCATTAATCTCAATAGAATAGAAAATTTATTTCCATTTCATACAATTGATTTCATGTGAGAGTGTTCAAGTTTTTTTTGTGAAAACATTGTATCATCATTTAAAGTCAAAACATAAGTTTTTCATCATAAAGCCGTCAAGCCCAAACACATCAAAAATAAAACATCATGATATCACATCTATCATCAAAAGACTATCAAGAAATTCATACATAGATGTACATGCACTATGTCATCTTAATATGTCATGAGAATGTCATCTTAATTGTCATAAAAATGATTAAACCAAAAAACATGTTAATCCAAAATGAGAGTATCAAATCAACATTTACTTCAAAAAAACTCATGTATGTCATAAAATCATCAAGATACACATGTATGGATTAATCCTAAGCATTATCACATATCATATAATTATTATCCCTAATGTTGTATACATCATTTAACATTTCAAAAAAACATAACATGCATGAAACCTTAGCAATATACATTTCATGATCAAAGTTTTTTAATTTTTCAAAAAGATGCTAAAAAAAAAAAAACATGATATAATTTTGAAAAAATAATTTTTATTTCCTATTCCTACTATCTAAATTAAGCAC
Source organism: Musa schizocarpa (assembly GCA_900464855.2). NCBI lineage: Eukaryota > Viridiplantae > Streptophyta > Magnoliopsida > Zingiberales > Musaceae > Musa > Musa schizocarpa. The sequence continues at coordinate 21,986,600 of LS990916.1, forward strand.
TCATGAAAAACTTCAAGTAATTTCAAAATAATTCAAGAGAGTTGAGTTAGTTACCTTGTAGTGAAGCCCATCAAAGCCCAATTCGTCGTTTCATCTTTGGAAGTTCTTGATTCATCCTTGGGTGCCTTCCTTTTCTTTGGCCTCTTCCTCCGTTCAAGTTCATTGTTCATTTTAGATTTTTTGTTTAATGAACTTATTAAGAGTTAGTGTTCGAAGTTCAAGTTCATCATTGTCCTCATCACTTGAGTCATCGAGTGGTATTTATTTGTCCAGGAGTTCCAAATCCTTCCTATTCTTTGGAAGGTGGTTCAAGTGTTCATTGTGTTCATCATGTGCATTAAGACCATTTCATATGTCATCAATGAGCCGATAAGTTCTTCAAGTGGAAAAATATTTAAATCTTTTTTGTTTCTTGTATTGTCGTAACTTTTGATTCCCAAACTTTAGAAAGTGATCGTAAAACTTTACTAACAAGTTCAAAATTCGATAAACATTTGCCAAGAGTTTGTAAACCATTGACGACATCCGTAAAAAACGGTGTACATGTCAACAATGGTTTCGCTTCGGCTTCATTTGAAAAAGCTCGAAATCATGCATTAAAATGTTAACTTTCGAGTCTTTGACTCTACTAGTTCCCTCGTGTGTGATTTCAAGCCGTCAGCCAAATATCAAAAGCCGCTTTCAAGACGTAGAAATCCGATTGAACTCATTTTTTTGTCTAAAAGCAAAATAAGGCATTCATAGCCTTTGCGTTTAAAGAAAAAATACTTCTTCTCCAAACCGACCATTCGTTCATCGGTTTAGAGGGAAGTTGAAAACCATTTTCAATAATATTCCATATATCCAAATTCATAGAAATCAAGAAAACTCTCATTCGAAGTTTTCCAATAAGTGTAGTCCAATCCGTTAAACAACGGTGGACTGAAAAACCGATAAGCCCTCTTGAAAGCCATGAAGAGCCATTTTCTCGGGTGTAAACCGAAATGAGAAAAATACCGGCTCGATACCAATTGTTAGGATCAGAGCAGCACTAAAGGGGGGGTGAATTAGTGCAAATGGATTAAAACTTGGTTTTAAAAAAAAATCTTTCAGTATGATAAGAGCGGAGGAACTTGACAAGCTTAATCTTGAAAACGTATTCTTAAATATGTGAGCAAAAAAAATAAAGGAACTAAAGTATATAAGAAGGTTTGCAATAATGTAAATAGCAATAATGAAATGCAAACCAAGGATCACGCATGATTTTAGAGTGGTTGGGTCAAATGACCTACTCCACTTCATGAGGCCCCTCTTCGATGAGGCTCCCACCTTCCACTAGCAAGTCTCTTGAAATGGAAGGGTAAATACCCCTCTTACAACTCTTTACAAGCGGTTCACTCTCTTACAGATTTTCGAGAAGAGATGAGGTGAACACTAGCAAATTGAAAAGAAGACAAGCTAACACTTTTCTAAGACCTTTCTCTCAAATTCTTGCTGCTCAAAAAAGTTGTTATCTCAGCTGAGATTTGAGGGGTATTTATAGGCCTCAAGAGGATTCAAATTTGGGCTCCAAAATTTGGGCTCCAAAATTCAAATTCTCTTTGGGTTCCCGATCTTTGCCGGTGCCACCGCCAGGCCTTCGAGTCTTGGTGCCACCAGCCCCAGCCAGGAGGTGTCACCGCCTATAGTGTTTTCAGCCCTTCTGATGTTTTCACTCACCGCCTACAGGTGTTTTCAGCCACAATGTTATAGGCCCCTATTTGGGTTATAGGATTAATACCTAATCCTAACCCTAATTAACATACAAACTACGAATTTTAAAGACATTATATAAGCTATTACAAAGTCCATAAGTCAAGACTTCTTCCGGCGAGCTTCAAGCGAACTTTCGGCGGTCTTAGATAAACTCTCGGAAACCATTCTCATGGACTCCGGCAAGCTCTTAAACTTCACGATTTGATCTTGGCGAAGTTCCAACGAGCTTCTTCGGCAAGCTCGATCTTTTTCGGCAAACTCTGCGAACTTCCCACGAACCTTCCATGAAGCTTCCAAAAAACCCTTCGGCAAGCTCCCTACTCATTTCTCGGCTAGTTCGGCGGTTCCCGATGATCCTTCGGACTTCCGTCGAACTCTTGAACTCCCAACGAATCCTTCGTGCTTGACTCCACACTTTGTTTCACTTTATGCCTTCATCGTTATCGTAGTTAATCCTGCACATGCAAACAAAAACTCTACTCCGATCTGAAGCAGTTATTACAACGCGAATTGACATTTCATTTGTTCTAAGACGTCATTGGTTGGCGCTTGTCGATTCTTTAGCACATCGTCCTCTCTTGCGGCTTGTTGCCCAATCGGCGGTTGACCTCCGCAACCCTGATATCCTTGGCGCAATTCCGCTTCTTCTTGGCCCGATGCCCGACGTTCAAGCCTTCGCCGTCCAATATCGACGCGTGATCTCCTCCCGGCAATAACGTCAATTCCTCTGCGTTAACTTGTCTAATTTGATCGAGTAGACCTGCATCACTCAAAATGCAGTTAAACATCTAAACACAATCAATTAGTTTCATCATCAAAATCCGAGATTCAACAATAGGTATGAAAGTTTCAGATCTAGTATAACTGGTCATCGAGAGTGGTAGCTAACCTTGCAAGGGCTATTGAGTGTCGATAGAGGATCATCCACTTTTGGTGTTATAAGAGGAATATCTCATATGTTTTTACTTAGACAAATCCTTAGCCAGGGTTGTTTGGATTGAGAGAGAAAGACTTCTTTGGGAGAATTCGATTAGAGTGAGACTATAGGAGAAACCATATGGGCCTGATAATACCATGCCCGATATACAGTCTCTAGGGTATTAGATGGATAAGAGACTATATGTACATGGTAACTGAGGACAGACATGTCCAAATAGATTGGAATCTCTTGTATCGTTTAGGGACTACGACGTAGTGGCATAGTACGTCCGTAGTCGATGAGTCGAGTGAATTATTATGGAGATAATAATTCACTGAGCCAAAAGGAGTTCTAACAAGTATAACTCACGGCCAACTCGATATTGGGCCTAGAGGGTCACACACATATGGTAGGCATTGCGATGAGTAAAGGTTCGGATATGAGAAATTCTTCGGAGCCTATATCTTATTGAATATTCGTTAAGCCTCGTTATTATTGGATCTTATGGATGTAATTCAATAAAAGCCAATAAGAGATTATTTGATATATATCCACTAATTTAAAAAGCTTGGGTAGTTGGATGGAGATATAATACCTAATAGGGCAGGATCCATTAGGGTTAAGTTGATAGGGAGCTGTTATAAATAGGTGGGAACTAAAGGTTCATAGGCTAGAGCTTCTCTTGGTTGTCATCTCCTATTCTCCTCTCCTCTTCTCCTCCTTAAATAGTAGGCCTAAAGATTTGAGAAGTGTCGTCGCAGCCCTGCTGTATGGATCACCGCCAGAGAGGAGGACGCTTGACCTCCTTCACCCTCTCTTATAGATCTATAAGGATTCAGGGATATACGATCTCCTTATGTAACACAATCTTTCATATACGTAATTTTTAATTTTACGGATTTTACGCACAACTCTTTGTACGATGATAAACATAATTTATAAGAAATTTGATTATTTTATTTTTTGTTCTTTCGCTGTACATGCGATGTCACCATTAATTTTTTTTCACAATTATGAGTTAGGAGGGTCGTCCATAGTAGGTCCATAGTGGGAAACTAACATGACAGGTACTACAATATGTTTAATCCTAAAAATATTAGAAAACATTACATCATGGATGCAACAAAAGTAGATTTTGAATATGAAATACTATATATAATTATCTTATAGCATTACGGTAAGAGTCATACGTGATGATTCGTAACTTACATTGCAGCAGGTCATATTTTGGGATAATCCATGTCCACCTTAGCTTTTTCGTCTATCCTAATCATTTACAAAACTTGTCACTTTAGTCATTATTGCATTATATGTAATTAATTTATGATATTATAATAAGTAGTTTTATACAGTAATTTTAATAAGCATCTCGGTCTCTCACTTAGGTGCTTAGGCGAGGTGAGGTGAGACCTAAGTGCCTTGCATAGCTTCCGGATAATGCGATTCATTGAAGCGAAACCTGGATGCTCGCTTGAGCCTAGTCATCGGACATCTCGAAGCACCTAAGTGAAAGTGGCTTGTGTTTATGTATGGTTCAATTGAACATATAAGTTGGTTTAACTGAACTAATTAAAGAAAATCACCTGATCAGAGCAGTCGGAATCTAGAAAAGACCGAGAAGAGACATAGCAAAAGTATATCAAGAGATTGGAACAAAAAAGAGCCTTGGCAAAAAGGAAGGCATTGACCTGAAGGCGAATACAATGGAATCAATCTGTGCTCGACGACGGATGGGAGGGAAGAAGACGTGATCGATCATCAAAGGACGAAGAGTTTGAGTTTTGAAGGAAAGGGAGTAGGGGGATGACAGATCCCTTTTGCTCTCTCTCTCTCTCTCTCTTTCATGATCTACCTTTCGTCACCCCCATGTTGCGATGCATATGATGGACTAATGTCAGGAAGTATTAAATTGCATTGAGAGGATTTGGGTTTCGAAAGTTTGCCATATATAAGTAACGCACTTGGTTCCAATTCTATTGTGTCAAGACGCTTATTGACTCACCCATTTCTAGATGTGGGTCAATTATCATTCTATCAAATGGAGTCGAGCTTAAATTACGAGACAACTCAAGTATAGCAATCAAAGAATCATATCGTATATATATATATATATATATATATATATATATATATATATATATATATATATATATATATATATATATATATATATATATATATATATATATATATATATATATATATATATATATATATATATATATATATATATATATATATATATATAATTGAATATAAATGTGCAAATACTATTGGTGCTCAACTCATATCTAGATTTGCTTAGATTTAATGTTATATGAAAGATTCAAATGGTCGAATTAGGACATGACTATAAGTACATTGTCATGGAATCAATCCGTTTAGGTAAACCAATTATCGCTTCTCCTCTTAAGGGTATTAGTCATTTCAAGATGACTAAAAACCTAATATTTACTTTATTGTAGCCCTCTCGTTGATCTCCATTTTCGTCTCTCTCTTCTTTCTGAAAGCAAAATTGAGTGCAAATATCTCAAGTTGATTTTAATGTGATGTGATATGTTTATTTTTATGATCATATTTATCAATCATAATATAATTTTTTTATATTTTAATATTTTAAAATGTCTTGTTTTGCTTTAGTGGGCACCTAGGTCTCATACGTTTTAGGACTTTCGCGTCTTGTGCCTTAAAAGACATTAGTTCAATATGAAGAACACATTATATAGTGGGCCATGAGTTAGGAGAATCGGTCGCCCTAACTTCTTTCTACCATGGTCATTTATAAAAAGTTATTTTTAGTTATTTAGTATTTTAAGAAAATAGAGAAGATAGCAAGAACTTATGATATACTAATAAAGATCATTCTTTTAAATGTACTAATACTATAATACGTTCATGTAATTGATTTACCTTATCATATATGAATCTTGACAAAAAAAAAAAGGGAAAAACGAAAAAGAAAATTCTCCCATGAAACATCCTTATAAAGTGTATCTTCTATCTTAATTTTCTTAGAATATTAATCTTTTTTAATTATATATATATATATATATATATATATATATATATATATATATATATATATATATATATATATATATATATATATATATATATAAACAAGGATCTAAATTTCGTATCATATCACTTATTATAAGCAGTACGTATTGGTTCGCCAACCTATCGACACACGGATCGCTTGCTACCATACGGTACCAAATTTTTGGTAGATGATAGTAGTTAAAAATTCGATCGTTATTGATCTGTACTAAATGGTAACAGTTGAAATCGATAATTATCGATTTATATTGATTTTTAAACTATCAATTTGATCATTCGAGACATCCTAAAGGGTTTTTAAACCCTTTTCTCACCCTTCTTTTATTTCATTTAACTCTCACATTCTCTCAAACTCATTTTTACTCATAATCTCTTTTTTATTCTTATATTTTCACTCTCATAAATTTAACAAAGTAACAATTTATAGATTGAATCAAATTTATGAGAATTAAGAGGAAGAACTTTTTAATCAAGAGGTATGTATTCTCTTTTTAGATTTTTATTGATTTATGAGATGATTAAGCTTATTCTATGTGATGTATGACTTAATGTCGATTATGTTGTTTGATATGGGTAGAATAGTATTAATTAAAGAGTAATTAAGGTCTTTAATGTTATGATTAATATTTTTAATATTAATTTATTCCAAATTAGATACTTAATAGTCAAATGTTTATATTTCATGTATATTGGATCATATGTTTGTGATAGTATAATAGGTTTAATTGGGTTTTCATAAAATTTTTTAATATTATGATTAGTGATTTTAATAATGATTTAATCAAAATCTTATTGATATTAGGGTGTTTGACATGTTTATAGTGTTGAAAGAGAAATAATTAGTAAGTAATTAACTATGTTAATAGTGTGATTAGTGTATCTAATGATGATTTCATCATAATTTGACTTATATTTGATCAGAATTATATATTTAATGCTTCTCTTATGTGTTTAACATATTTATCATGATAAAATAAAGTTAATTAGGTTTTAATAAAGTTTTTAATATTATAATTAATGGTTTTAATGATAATTTAATCAAAATTTGATCGATATAGGGTCAAATCAATGTTTTTAATATCTATTAGGGTGTTTGATATGTTTATAGTATTAAAAGAGAAATAACTAATAAGAATTAATTATATTAATAGTGTGATTAGTATATATATTTCATCATAATTTGACTTATATTTCATCAAAATTAAAATAAGTTTTAAGAAAGTTTAGTATATATATTTCTTCTTTTATGTGTTTAACATATTTATCGTGGTAAAATAAAGTAAATTAAGTTTTAAGAAAGTTTTTTAATATTATAATTAATAGTTTTAATGATGATTTAATCAAATTTTGATTGATATTGAGTCAATTCAATATCTTAATACCTATTAGGATGTTTGACATGTTTATAACTTATTTAATTTAAATTTGGTATGAACACGACACCAAAAGAATAACCATATAATGACGCTTAGGCTCATGCTCGAAAGATGGATGTGAATCGCTATCATTGGCAATGTATTTATTGTAACTACATTGGTAAGAGTGGAGGAATCACTCAAGTGAAGATGTATTTGGCCGACGGGTATCTCGATGTTCCAAAATGCAAGGTTCCGATGGAGGTTTATAAATCATTTCAAAATAAGTTAACACAAGCAAGAGAAAATACAATAAAAAGGAAAGCAAGAGTTGAGGAAGAATACTGTAAGGCTACACAGAACCAGTTTATGATGACTATGAGGGTCACAACGATAAAATCGACCCGAATATCATAATTGGTATTCGTGCATCATTAGAGCATCAGTATATGTACAATGAAGTAATGAGGTATCGATGACCTAACTCAATGGGAGCATAGCAGTGGTAGTGGAACTATGTCATAAGGAATCCAGAGGTTGGCCAGCATGAGGCAACCAACTGCCCCTCCTTAGTTAAGAGAACTAGTAGCATAAGGCATGGTGGACTCCGTGATTTTATGAGATATCTTGGCAAGAGGTTCACACTAGATATTATTGATATTGATCAGTAAATCTATCCTTCACAAACAACGAAACAAACATGGATTGACAATGTATATACAAAAGAAAAGAAGTAGGATATTGGGAAGACAATTTCAAAATGGTTCAACTTTTATAGGATTCCAACAAACATAGCCCAAGGTCCATATTATCGGAGTATGGTCTCTTCTATTCAAAAGTCTGGCACGGGGATCTAATCTTCAACATCAAGAGAGATTCATGATAGTATTTAGATAAGGAGGTGACAGGACTAAACGATTTGATCAAATCTTTCAAAAGTCAATGGGACAAATATGAGATGATTCTGATGTGTGACAATTAGACAGTGCTAACCAGAATGAGTATTATTAATTTTTTTATTTATTACAACAAACGAGTGGTGTTTCATAAGTCAATTAATGCTTCCGACAAGATTCAAGATGGGAAGTATATTGAAAACTTAATAGACACCGTAGTAAAGAAGACCAGACCATTGTACATTATCCAAATAGTTATTAACAATAGAGCAAATTTCAAGAGGGCTAGTTTACAATTGATAAAAAAAAAAATTATTTTGGACTTTATGTGTAGCTCATTATATAGATTTAATGTTGAAGGATATTAGTGAGCTACTATCGGTCAGTGTGTAGCTCAAGCATAATCAATTACAAAGTTTATACATAATTATCATTAGGTCCACTCTTTAATGTAAAAATATATAAAAGGTGAGATACTCAAACCTCAAGTCACTCGGTTTTCTATCAATTTCATTGCATTAAAGTCATTACAACAAAAAAGGTAGAGTCTCAAGGCAATGATCACATTACAAGAATGGTCTGATTCCTAGTATTCGAGTTCGAGCGATGGAAAAAACCATTCTTTCTTCTAGATTTTAGGAGACTGTGATTGAAATCATAAAAGATGTGGAACTGCTTTATGTTGTCCTCCATAAGGTTGATATGGACAAGCATCCATATATGTCTTATCTTAAACATATGCTGATTATAGCAAGAGTAGAGGTTAAGAAATCTTTCAAAGATAATTTTAAGGCCCGCTAATACTTACATATCGTAGGACTAAAGTTTATATGGAGTAAGATATCCATAATGTAGGTAAACTCATATTCAGTGTAATTTAATTCATAATATTTTATTGTATGAAAAATTCCTGTTAACAAAATTATGACTTGTAGCGTATTATCTAAACACAACAATTCAATTTTGATAGTCTCTTAAAACACAAAATGATTTATTATCGGCACTAAGAAATGTTATATATCGACTCTTGTCAAACACTATCGATGAAGCCAATGCTATTACAGAGGATCAATTATTCCGAGAAATAATTGGTTCATTCTTTGATGTTGTAGCTATATCATGTCGTTAAATTATGAATCCTAGTAAGAAAAAGTTACACATATTAATTATTAACTATATTTGATATTAATTATTTATAATTCTGTTATGCAAATAAAATTATATTTATATCATTTTGTAATCGAGTGGTGGCTACAATTTGAAGGGGACACACCAAATTTAAGGAAGGTTGTCGTTCTTATACTTTCATAAATGATGACATCTAGTGGTTGTAAACATAATTGGTCCACGTTTATATTGATTCATATGAAGGTCCGTAATAGACTATCATATAGACGGTTGGAGAAACAAGTATATGTCTACTATAACATACGACCAAGGTCGCGATGTATTGAGTTTGTAACATCCCTCGTTTCTAAATTTTCATATAAATTTCTAATTGTAATGTAAGTATCCATTTTGAATTCTATAGAATATCCTAAATATAAATTTGAGAACCTATTTATAAAATCTAAGGATCTATTTGTAAAAAATTTGAGGATCGATTTGTAAACTCTGAGGACCTAATCATAAATATAAATAATACAAGGATTAAACTATAAAATATATAAAATAATAAATTTCACCACTTAAGTCTCTCTGCCTTTATTCCTAAGGAACCTGAGAAGGCAGCTTGCTTTGGAAAAGAGACGAAGAGAGAAAGAAGAATAAGAAAAAAGAAGAGGAGAAATTTGGGGCTTTGGGTCTTTTTGCTCAAACCATCTCATTTGGGATCAAAATATTTGAAAGACAAGTGTTCTAACCCCATCCTATATTAATCTTAATCTATATTTTCATTTTAATTCTAAATAATTTGAAATATTTTGGCTTAGCACCATATATTTCTCTCATTTCGATACAAAACCATAAATCTGAAATTTTTTGGTAATTTGATCTTGTTTCAGTAATAACTTTTAGCACATTTAGGTAAAACCTAATTTATTTGAAAAAAAGACTCATACTCTTTCTTTTGATTCTTGAATTGAAAATTTTGAAGTTTAAATGCCTACCTAAACTTCTATTTTAATTAACCCTACAGATTTTACAAAATAGGGACCATAATTTTTAACCTTTTGATACTAATTATATATAACTTTCTGTTGGGAATAATGATTTATACAAAATATGATTGATTAGAAACTATACTCATAAATCATTTTGTGCATACCAATTTGAAAGATTTGGAGTATAAATACCAACTAAAACATCTATTTTAATAGATCCTATAGATTCGATAAAACAAAGATGATGTTTTCTGACATTTTGTCACTAAATTATTAGTAACTCCTTGTTGGAAACTCCAATTCATACAAACTTAGTTTATTTGAAACTAGATTAATATATCTTTCAACTGTCACTAATTTTGAGTAAATTGGAGTATAATTGGTTATTCAAATAATTCATTAAATACGCCTCAAATTTCACCAGAATTGAGTTTCATCGATTTTGCCTATTCATGTTTCATCCCTTTGGAAATTAATTTCAGCTAAAATTATTTCTTCAATTATATTTTATATTATTGCTTTGAATTCTTATAATACTCATCTTTAAATTATTTATATTCTTGAATATATTATGTAAAGTTTATGGTTGAATCGTCTTGTTTCATATAGGCACATGTACATTTAGTTGTTTTCGTATGTGCTTCTGATATATGCTAATCTTATTGTTCACAATATCCTTTTTGTACTCTGATGTTTGTGGGAGTATTTGGACCTCTATCAGAAATACTAACGGGATTATCTGGACCTTTGCCAGAAATGATAAATGGTGTATGCTTAGAGCCTATGATGCTTTGCCAGCCCCCATTGGCTTCATCCAAATGTGGATGGATGATGCTCCCAAATATGAGAGATTATATTTAGGATCCTACTTCACCTTTTATATGTTTAATACGATATCCAAAGTTTTGGTTATGTATTTCTATTAGCACTTTGGATAAGAATGAAATAAATCAACGTTAAATATGACATTTGAGCTTTTATTTCCTATTTGTTCCTTTGATATGATCCAAAATGCTTCTTCTTTCAATGATACACTCCAATTACTCTTTACTCCCTTGTTATAAATAAAACATGTTTCAAAATAAAATGACATTAAATTATGCAGGTTTTATGGATTGTTAGATGTTTGAATATTTTTAGTATCATCAAATGTTAGTTTAGATTCTAGATTGGATTGTTGATGAAATTTTAATATTATCGATTTAAGACAAAGTCACACCTCTTGAATATGTCAATTCGAGGGGTATGATAGAGGTGGTATCGAAGAATGAAATACGGATCACTAAGATTTTCTTTAGATATGTTAGATGTGTAATATATTTTGAGGTTTAGTGACTTTTATGTAGAGATTGATCAAAATTTCTCTTTTGCTGTTTTTAGTAAGCAAGGATGTGAAATCATCTGATTCTCCTATTGCATCTACTTCTGATCAATTGAGTGATATTTTGAGAACTATGAAAACTATGATACAAGTGATGTAACAACAAGTTCGAGAAGGAAGAAATGATGGAGCGGGGACATCAAATCAAATTGGGTTGAGAATTAAACAATTTACGAAGCTTAGTCCTCCCAGTTTTAGTGGTGAGTCTGACCCATTGGTAGAAAAACAATAGATGATGTGAATAGAGAGAATATTTGACATCTTAAATTGCCCTGATGATCAGAAGGTTTCTCTTGCCACCTTTATGAGCCAATCATTTTGAAAGTATTCATATAAAAGTTCAACAATAAATATTTTCTAGATTGTATTAGAGAGCAGAAAGAACAATTCAAACACTTGAGGATTTTCTTAGAGCCTATGTTATATGGATTGGAAAGGTGAATAAGATAAAAATATTTCTCTTACTGAGTTCACTTATAATAATAGTTATCATTCAAGTATTCAGAAGGCTCATTATGAAGCTTTAAATGGGCCAAAGTATAAAATGCCTATATGTTGGGAAGAAGTTGGCAATAGAAAGTTGTTAGCACCAAACAAAGAACAAGAGACTATCGAGAAAATTCAAGTTATAAGGAAAATATTAAAAACTACTCAGAGTCATTAAAAGAATTATGCTAACAATAGAAGACGAGATATTGAGTTTCAAGTCAGGGATTTTGTATTCCTAAATGTCTCCCCTTCCAAAGGCGTTATAAGATTTGGGAAGAAAAGAAAGTTAAGCCCATGATTTATTGAACTTTTTTGAGGTCCTTGAGAGGGTTGGCTCCGTCGCTTACATGATTGCCTTACCACCATTGTTGTATCATAACTATAATATATTTCATGTTTCAATGATCAGAAAGTATATACCTAATCCCTCTTATATTATTAAGTATGAGCCGATTGTGATCGATAAAGACTTATCTTATGTAGAATAGCCCACTCAGATTATTAATAAGAAGGGAAAAATCCTAAAGAATCGGGTCATCACTCTAGTTAAGATGATTTGGAGACATCATTATGGGGATGAAATAACTTGGGAGCTAGAGGAGGAAATGTAGAAAATTTATCCTCATCTTTTCATCGATTGAGGTATGATAAATTTAGAGGACTAAAATTTTTTGTTAAAGGAGTGAGAGTGTAACATCTCTCATTTCTAAATTGTAGTATAAGTTTCTAATTGTAATGGAAGTATCCATTTTGAGTTTTTATAGAAGATCCTAAATATAAATCTAAGAACCTATTTATAAAATCTGATGACCTGTTTGTAAAAAAATTGATAAACTATTTGTAAACTCTGAGGACCTAATCATGAATATAAATAATATAAGGATTAAACTATAAATAATAAATTTCACCGCCTAAGCCTCTCTGTCTTCATTCCTAAGGAACCTGAGAAGGCAACTTGTATTGGAGAAGAGAGGAAAAGAGAAAGAAGAAGAAGAAAAAAAAGAAGAAGAGGAATTTAAGGCTTTAGGTCTTTTTGCTCAAATCTTCTCATTTAGAATCAAAATATTTAAAAGGCAAGTGTTCTAACCCTATCCTACAGTATTCTTAATCTCAATTTTTATTTTAATTATGAATAATTTGAAATATTTTAATTTAGCACCATATATTTCTCTTGTTTAGATATAAAACCTTGAATCTAAAATTTTTTAGTAATCTGACCTTTATACATTATTTCATACTTTACTTTTAGAACTCTGATTTAGGCAAAACCTAATTCATTTAAAAATAGACTCATAAATCTTTTTCTTTTATGCCTGGATTGAAATTTTTAGAGTTTAAATGCATACCTAAATTTTTGTTTCAATTAACCCTACAGATTCTACAAAATAGGAAATATAATTTCTAATCTTTTAATACTAAATTGCTTATACCTTTTTGTTGGGAATTCTGATTTATACAAAAATAATTTATTAGAAACTAGACTTATAAATCTTTCTGTTATATCTGATTTAAAAGATTTGGAGTACAAATACCAACTGAAACATCTATTTTAATCGACTCTATGAATTCGGTAAAATAAAGATGATGTTTTTTTACCTTTCATCACTAAATTATTTATAACTCCTTGTTGGAAACTTCAATTTATACAAAGCTTAATTTATCTTATATCTTTCAAATGACACCAATTTTGAATAAATTGGAGCATAATTAATTATTCAAATAATTCATGAAATATGCCTCTCAAATTCTGTCAGAGTTATGTCAATTTTGCCTATTCATGTTTCATCCCTTTGGAAATTGATTTAAGCTAAAATTCTTTCTTCAATTGAGCTTTATATTATTACTTTAAATTCTTGTAGTACTCATCTTTAAATTATTTACATTCCTGAATCTATTATGTAAAGTTTCTAGTTGCATCGCCTTGTTTCGTATCGACACATGTATGTTTTGTTGTTTTTGTATGTGCTTCCGATATGTACCAGTCTTATTGTTCACAATACCCTTTTTATACTCTGGTATTTATAAGAATATTTGGATCCTTGTCAGAAATGGTAAAGGGATTATCTATACCTTTGCCAGAAATGATAAAGGGTGTATGTTTAATTTTAGGACTGAAATCAGTACTAAGAGGGGGTATGAATTAGTGCTTACGTAAAAATTATGTCGATTTGAAAACTCGTTCAATGTAGAATTATCATTTCGATAAAGCCTAAATCGAAAAGTGTTTAAGATTGACTTAGAATAAATGTAAAGTGAAGTGAGCAGCTAAGTAAGCAATAAAAGTAAGCAGTAAAGGAAAAGTGCACACCAGATTTATAGTGGTTCGGTCATCATAACCTACATCCACTCTCAATTCCTCTTCACTCGAGGCCACCAGCTTCCACTACTGATCTTCTTTCCAATAGGCGAAGATCAACTAGCCTTATAACTCTTTCTTCTTTTGACAAGCTCAAGAGAAAAACTTTACACCTCTTTTTTACAAGGTAACCCTCAGACACCTCCCTTACATCTACTTCTAAGCTCGAGGAGGAGGGAACTCAATGTTTCTTGCTTCTTTCTTACTTCTCAACTGGGGTATTTATAAGTCCCAAATGGTTTCAAAAATAGAGCCAAAAATTTAAATTTCTAAGTCTTCAGGGTACGGGCAGTACCACCACCTACACTGGGCGGTACCATCGCCTGCTAATCTAATACTAGGTGGTACCACCACCCAATCTAATAGTACCACTGCTTGACATCCTGGAAAAGTGTGCTCTTGTCTTTTCCAGCTTATAGGTGGTTCTACCTGACCTTGGGTAACTGAATGAGTCTTCCACTTGGCCCAAAACAGTCCCAACTTAAGCCCAATGGGCCCCTAATGGAGTTGACATGGTTACACTCCAAAATTGACTGAATTAGACTCTAAATTTCGACTAAGACTTAATTACAATCATGAAGCCTACGTTGTCCAGCATGTCATTGGTATATCCGACACTTCGTTTGATCCTTCAGCACATCATTCTCTCATTCGGCGTATTGCCCAATCGATATATTAACTTCCCACAACACATGATCATTTTAGCGCAATGCCCGATTCTTTTGGCCCAATGCTCGAACTCATGACATAAAGTCTATCCTCCGGCATGTTGACCAATCATCCGACATGATGCTCTCCGGCTCAACGTTAGATTTTGCTTCCATGATTCAAGTCCATGATCAAAGTTTTTCCTATATCACTTACCTTAAATGTATATTAGTTCATTGATTGATTTCATCATCAAAATTCGAGATTCAACACTTAGAGCCCGCGATGCTTTATCGGCCCCCTTTAGCTTCATCTAGACATTGATGGATGATGCTCCTATATGTGAAAGATTATGATTAGGATCCCACTTCACCTTCTATGTGTTTGATACAATATCCAGAGCTTTAGTTATGTGTTTCTATATGTGCTTTGGATAATAATGAAAATGAATCAACGTTAAATATAATATTTGAGCTTTTGTTTTTTATTTGTTCTTTTGATATGATTCGAAATGCTTCTTATGCCATTGATATACTCCAATTACTCTTTACTCCCTTGTTATTAACAAAATATGCTTCGAAATGAAATGGCATTGCAATTCTGTATTTGATGAGCGAATATCTATGAACTCTTGTATCCCTACGTTACATTTTGATACATTGTTAGTTTGAAACTATCCTATTTTGTCATGGATATGTTAGTCACTTGCTAAGCTTCACATACTCACTCCATTGTTAT